>CM050173.1:41866316-42496316 GCA_027410445.1 Discoglossus pictus
TTATCACAATCTCTCCAGCACATTTTTTCCGAAGGATTATGAGAAATTTGTGCAATTTTAATAGGTGTAAAATACCAATTATTGATTACTTTGAAAAATGTTTCTCTATATGTCGTTTGTTTAATAAACCTGTTTGTTAATTTTAAAGAAATATCCCAGTCTTTGACTTCTAATGCTATGTTTAAGGAATTCTCCCATTGGCACATACCCTTGGTTTTAGATTGTTCTCCGAAGGATCTAGTAATATTAAAGCATTTTGATATTAGATGTTTTTTTTCCTGTTTGAGAATTATTTTTTCTATAGCATTAAGTTCTTTATTAATTTGTAAAGGAATGTTAACTTGGCGATTTTCTAGTCTATAGGCTTCGTACGTTAGCCATCCCTTTACTGCGATATTGAACTTATTTTTTATCTGGTCGAAGGAAGCAATAGCTCCCTCGACTATCGTATCTTTTACCACCAGGCAACTAATATTAACTCATACAGACCCTCATGAGAAATAAATGATGCCCCTCAGTCCGATAAGGGGTTATACAGTCCCACATGGGGCACAAATTAACCCCAATAGTAACACTATAAGTGCCATGAGGGTCCTCCCTATAAGTGCCATAACGGAGCTCCTTGCGCATGCTCCGGTAAAAAATAGCAAAAGGCGCCTTCTGATTGGCTGAAAACGCTGCCAATCATATTTCAGCCAATCAGAAGGTGCCAAGGTGTGAGCCAATCAGAATGGATACACCCCTATATCGCATTTGATTGAGGGGCATTTGTGCAAGGTAAGTGGGATTATTTATCGTATTCTAGGTTTAGTAAGAAGGGTTTAATTTAGGTGAGATTTAGGGATTTTTATTGTTTTTTTGGTTTTTTTTATTGTGAAGCAAACAACAAATAGGACAAAATAACAGAAAAAGTCAATGTGCATAACTGTTCAGCCCCCTAAAGTCAATACTTTGTAGAGCCACCTTTAGTGGCAATCACAGCTTCAAGTCGCTTTGGATAAGTCTCTATGAGCTTGCCACATCTTACCACTGAGATTTTTCCCCATTCCTCCTTGCAAAACTGCTCCAGCTCCTTCAAGTTGGATGATTTGTGCTTGAGACCAGCAATTTTTAAGTCTGACCACAGATTTTCTATTGGATTGAGGTCTGGGCTTTGACTAGGCCATTCCAACAGATGTACATGTTTCCCCTTAAACCATTCAAGTGTTGCTTTATCAGTGTGTTTGGGGTCATTGTCCTGCTGGAAGGTGAACCTCTGTCCTAGCCACAAATCACACACACAGAGTGGTACAGGTTTTGCTCAAGAATATCCCTGTATTTAGCACCATCCATCTTTCCCTCAACTCTGACCAGTTTCCCACTGCTGGCTGCTGGAAAACATCCCCACAGCATGGTGTTGTTTGGGTGATGTGATGTTTTGTCTTTGCGCCATCGCATTTTCTTTGATGGACGAAAAGTATCGCTTTTTGCCTTGATAAAGAGAGGCATTATCTCTTGAAAGCTTGTCGCTTTATTATGAATATGTTTTTCCAATAAAAAAGGTATCACTATGCACTGCAATACTCTGATTATTCAACTATATATCAACTATATATATATATTTTTCTTGAATGGATATTACAAAACATACAGTATGGTGCAACAGACTGGTTTATTAATGTACCAGTGAAAACAAAAGAATAGTCATAGTAGGCACTTTGCCAAAGAAATAAAAATTTACACAAATGGTCTAACTGACTTTCAGGAACACCCTGACTAGACCTGAGCAGCTTATTTGCTTCAGGTGGAAAAGAACCCAAAAATATGAGGCAGCACTATCTTCACCTTGTGGTTAGGGCACTGGCCCACTCGTCTCTCAGAGTGCCCTTCCCCCGGTGACCCTTTAAGAGTACTACAGGTACACTAATAAGCAAATTCACTCAAAGTTACTATAACAGTCCGTTCCTTGGGGGGTAAACATTGAAGTAAAAGGCTTCTGATCTGGATGTAAGCTGGGTGTCAGTCTTCCTGGTAGCTTCAGTCTGCAGTGAGGGACTCAAGTCTGTTAACACAGCAGTTCCCAAAAGGCACTTGGTAACAAGGGTTTCTCGATGACCCAGCAGTGCTGGTTTACTCAGATAGCAGCTTTTGCCTGGATCGTGGTCCTCCTCAGTTCCAACTCTCCCGGTGTCTGCTCTCTCTCTTTCCCAAACTGAGGCTCTCCCCAAATAGCTGTAGTAGTCCACGTTCCTCTGTGTCTTTGCTGTTTGCTGCTCTGCTCAGTAAACCCTGTTTAATATTCCTCTGTTCACCATGGGCTCACCAATCTACTGCTCCCAAAATCTCTCCTTTTGGGTTCTGTAGTTCCACACCGGCAACTCTCTCTATTTCTTATCGTTCCCCACATGTAGCTGTCTGTGACTCCTTCAGTCACATAGACTCTCAAGTGGTAGACTCCATTGCTGCCTTAAACTCATTGTGCTGTCCAGCCAGGCCTGCCTCTTTTTCTAGGCTTTTAACTGCTGCTTCACCTGCTAATTAGGTCTCATGAAGGAGTTTAACTCCGTCACTCCTGTATAGAATTCTTTAAGGTTCTGTACCTTGCATCATCCTGTGGGGGCACAATATATTTTTACTAGCGACTTACCCGTTAAAAAATGATGGCAATAAAATTTGAAGCCTGGCAATGCTGTTTGCCCCACAATGCAATGTTCTGCCCCCTCTGAGCACCTTTGGCGCTCTATGCGAGCCCTGCACTGAGCGCCTTTTGTGCTCATTGCGAGCCTGTCCTCCCATCTACTTTATGGTCCTCACAATGAGCACCTTCAGCGCTTATGGCGAGCCCAGCAATGATCTAATTCACCGCTCATTACAGGCCTCGGCAACCTGCAACTTTTGTGCTTTGGAATGCCATTTGTCTCTTGCCACCATCTCCCCCATGTCCCTTCCCTGTGTCTTTCTCCTCTGTGTCTCTGCTGAATCTTTGCGGGCTCACTCTGACTGAGTTTGGTTGAATTTTCAAAGTCCCGCGTGCCTGTCGTTGTTTGTGTGTTACTGTCTTCTTCGTCGTGTATTTTCTAAGTCCTGCATGCCTGGCGTTGTTTGTCTAAGTTTTACTGTCTGTTGTGTTGTGTATTTTCTAAGTTCTGCGTGCCTGACCTTGCTGAGCCTCATTTTCATCCTGTTTCAGAATGTTTACGTTTTTCTGACGCCATTTTTTTTCCCGCTTCAATTTTCGATCGTTAAAAAAGACAAAATATGCCTCAAATTAACGTGCAACCTTACTCACAGGCTCCCTGGCTCTCCCCCTGTGCTGTGCGTGAGAGTCTAAATTTATTTGAGGTATATATGTGTGTTTTTTGCCGTCTTTTCCAGTTTGGTGGTTCGGCCGTTAAAGTCGTATTTTGCGAGCCCCACAGTCCATCATATGGGCCGTAATTTTGCGTACATGGAGGCCTACATTTGAATATTTATATGGACAGTATAAGGATAATACAAGTGGACCTGATGAATGACAACATGGATTCCATGTCTTCATTCTTTACAAAATTTAACAAAATGATTATACGTTTGAAAGCTTAGTTTCAAAATTATGTGAAAACTGTATTAAGGTAACTTTTCCATACTGATCACTTGGTGGCAGTGTGTTTGCTTTTTTATAGCTGCATATTTACCATTGGCTTTCTCGTATGATAAGCATATCAGTAAAGTTGAAGCAAGTTACAGCTGCAGAGCAGCCCGAATGAGTACAATAGCAATCCTTGGAATAGACAATTTTGAAAAGATTTTGAATTTAAATCTACAACTTAAGTTTATTTTTTATTGCTTAGGAAATCTATTCTTTTACATAGTCTTTATATGTACACTGGGATTTGGGAGGGAGTTCTTGCACTTTATTTTCTCAGCATCCAGTGGTTTAAAGGGCTGGTTGATTAACTTCCCATATAGACATTTATGACAGAGAGAGTTTATGGAATAGAGTGCTGCATGGTTTAACCTTTGTTTTTCTTTTAATGTAGTTTCAGGCTGGAGGCTTCCCCTGATATTCTTATTTGCTGTAAGTTAGTTACATTATAACCTTAAGACATGTGTAGCTAAAGTCCTAACATATAGAAAGGCAGCAGACAACCACTATAAACATTGATCAGAGTTCAGACAGGAAGTCTTGGAAAAACAACATTTATGGGCAGGTCAGTTAAGAACCAGGGAACACTAGATTTATTTGCTGGTATAGTAGCAAACATGTACAGTATAGAGGTACATGGAGAATATCCATGACCATTCTTCAAGTATATAACCCTTCCAGTGGATCAACAGCCCTATTAAATTCCCTGAACGTTTGAAACTGTAGTCTATAACATTGCCGCAAGACTTACAGCTATTAAATTGGCCTATCAAAGCTACGCGCAAACGACTTGTTGGTTAAGGGCGAAAAAAAACTACGGGATGTCGAACCTTGAAGTCCGTGGCCGCAAATGCTTTGCTCTGTCAAGCCCGTAACTGTTACATTCCAATCACGCTGACATTCAAGCTCGTTACCCACAAATGGAGGCGAAAACACTACGGCATCGAAATAGGACCTGCAAAGATTTTATAGACAATTTCTCAACACTGTAAAAGACAATATAAACACACCAGTGGATTCTAAAATATGGGAAAAGCATGGAAAGGCATTACAATAACTTGCACGATAATCCCCCAATAAAAAATAGGCACTACAAAATGATTGTATTTCATCATATGTTGGAATGGTCATGAATATGCCAATATGAAAAGCCATGCTGCAACATGCAGAAACACTACCAGATTAAATTGCAACACAAAAACATGAAACTGATGACATATTAACCCTTCCTCACCCACTCTGATGTGGACCCTGGAATATATTTATATATATGATTGCATATACATCTCACTCATCACATATACATTGGGAAAACAAATAGTGGCCAAATTACACCGCCACATCACATAGATCAAGTACCAGGGTAACGTTTTTTTTTTTGCTGTTCAGTCCTTAAGTTGTGTCTGACTTTCTGTGACCCCATGGACTGCAGCACATTTAGCTAGGTCTCTGCCTGTGCTGTTCCACAAAGTTTGCGTGTCAAAGATATTGGAGTGGGTTGCCAGTTCCTCCTCTAGTGGACTGGGATTTGTCTGACCTATCTGCTATCACCTGCACACCTACACTACCCCTACATGGTATAGCTCACAGCTTCATTCAGGTACACAAGCCCCTTCACCACCGCCACTTAGCAATCCCCAAGGGGACCAGGGGAACATACACCACACTAATGTAAATTGATGAATAGCAAAACATAATGGGAGGTCACCAAATGATAATGGGTATACATCTAGGCACATGTCCACCAGCAATGGCGTGGGACTATCCAGGTTGGTTGTAGCTGAGATTACCCCTGATGGAGGTGAGTTTACTGTTGATCCCTGTGCCTTTGCACAGCCTCCATGTGTTTTTGATGCCCTTCCTGATGTGTTAGAGTAGATTAGTGTTGTGTATGTTCCCCTGGTCCCCTTGTGGATTGCTAAGTGGTGGGGGTGAAGGGGCTTGTGTACCTGAATAAAGATGTGAGCTATACTATATAGGGCCACTGTAGGTGGGCACATCATAGCAGAGAGGTCAGACAAATCACAGTCCACTAGGCTCTCAGGGGAATGTTGATACTACACAATATCACTAAACGGCGCTCATTGCGAGCCTCTTGGTTGGTGTATTTTTTGTTATCAGAGGCGCTTTTGCTGTCATTGTAAGGTCCATGCTGATCTCCTTTTTGCGCTTATTGCAAAGCTATCCCCTGGTGTAGTTTGTGTGCTATGAGCACCGTTGGCGGTCTTTGTGAGGCGCGCAGTGAAGGGCTTTGGCGTTTATTGCAATAGTGTTTTTTTGTTAATAATAATTAATTAATAAAATAATAAATTAATATACTTTACCTATTTGTAATTAATATATGCAGCAAGCATTGTGCTGAAGAGCTAACAATCTGTTTTCATGTTCCTGCAGCATCCAATTTAGATTTGTACTGTTGTTGAGCTGAGGTGTAAGTGTCCGCAATGTGTGCAGTGTGTAGTGTAAATAGGCTGCGTGTGTGAGGGTAAACCGTTAGTGTAGCTGTGTACTTCCGCATTGTGTAAGTTAGTGTTGTAAAATGGATGCGAATGTGTATGTGGTATGTGGTACGAGGGTGTGGATAATTTAGCGTCCTTGTTAATAGTGAATCTTGTACCTCGTACGGCTTTTTGCCTCTTTAGGGGTCGTGTAGCCACTTTTTAATTTTTTTCAGATGCCAGTTTTTCTCTCTCTTAGGGGATTTTCGAGTGTCCAAACTCGTTAAATTGGACTTAAATTGAGGCGTAACGTCACTTCCAGACGTCATGGGTGCCCCCCCCCTTGCTGTGGGTAAGGTATTTATTTAATTTTTGTGTGTATTTAGTCTGTTTTTACTGTTTTACGCTGTGCGCCATTCAGCCGTTAAAGTCGTATTTTTGCAAGTTCGGAACGTGTTTTTTTCTAAGTCCCACGGCTCGTATTTTTTTGTGTTAGTCTGTATTTAGTAATTGGTTGTTGGATTTTTTTTTCAAAGTCACGCTTCTGTGGCTGTTTGTAACTGCTTCTGAGGCGCCGTAGAGCCTCCACCTCCGCTTCGCGAGGGGCCGCATTTGCGACCTGCAATGAGCCTTTGACTCATTGGAGCCGATGTGGGAGCCTCCATCTCCGCAAATGCGGCCTTCGCGAGGGTCCGCATTTGTGGCCTGAACATCGTCCCTCGCTTCGCGAAGGATGCAGTTCTTGCGAGCTCGCTTTGCAAGCTTTCAAACCGTGATTACGTTTTGTAGTTTGACAACTATTATCAGTGATGTATTGATCTATTACATAGTAATATATTTACATATATAGGAATGTGACACATATGTGATGTATGTGGATGTCCCATAACCCCAACCATTGAAAACACACTGGCACGGTTAGAACGGTATAACAAAGCTTTATTTTATACATAGACCACAATCAGAAAAAGTCAAGACTGTGCATGGATCTCATGGGTGTGGTGTGGGCGGATCCCGGGAGAGCAAGAGGCTTGTGGGTAAAAGGAGATAACTGCAATTTATAATCTTAATGGAGCAAATCTAGGTGTATCGGATATTGAAAGGGATTTGGGAGTGCTTGTGGACAACCACCTAGGTAACAGTGCTCAAAGCCAAGCAGCAGCTGCAAAGGCAAATAAAATATTAGCATGTATTAAGAAGGGTACAGAAGCCAGGGAAGCAAATATAATTCTGCCACTATACAAATCTCTAGTACGCCCTCATTTGGAATATGGAGTACAATTTTGGGCACCACTTCATAAAAAGGACATTTTAGAGCTGGAAAAGGTACAGAGGAGGGCAACAAAACTATTAAGGGGAATGGAGGGGCTAAGTTAAGAAAGACTAACCAAATTAAACTTATTTTCTCTAGAATCATCCAGGGTCAGTATAAAGATTTGTCAAAGGAGCTTTTTGTGCCAAGAGGTTTTCAACTGACAAGAGGACATCCCTTGAGGTTAGAAGTAAAAAGATTCCACCTTAAAGAAAGGAAAGGGTTCTTCACAGTAAGGGTGGTTAATCTGTGGAATTCTCTACCAGAGGAGGTGGTGACAGGGGACTGGATTTATTTATAATTAAAAAGGGAATTCAGGGTTATCATGGATAATTAGAGAGGCAGTATTGATCCAGGGAGAAGTACGGTCGCCGGTGTCTGGGATCAGGAGGGATTTGATTTTTTTTTTTTAATATACAACTATTTAATTAATAGTTAATCTGCATATTGCAGATCAGAGGAGATCTTAAAAGGTTGAACTTGATGGACTGAAAGTCTTTTTTCAACCTTAAATACTATGTAACTATGTAAAGGGGGTAATATCATAGTCTAGAATAAGCATGATGCATAGCACCTACCAGGGTCACATGTGGTCACTACACCACTGCAACCGGAATCTGATGAAAAAAAGGGTCATCATAAATCACTTCATTTAATTGAAGAAACCTTTCATGTGCATAGCACTTACAACTTGTCTAGATCTGCTCAATGAAACAGATAACCTCTGCACTGTGTAATCCAGTTCAATTTCCCATATGCAGTGTGGTGAAAAACCAAAAATCTGAAAAAAAAATGGTAATCTCAAAAAAAGGTGGAGGAGGATAAAAAGAATGAATCAACATGCATGTACAGTACCATGCGTAATACTGTAACTATAGCAATATACCAACTCACCTGATTCAGATCTGCAAGCATTACTATTAGCTAGGTCTCTGGATAATCATGAATATGGTAACATACCCATTAATACAGAGAGGGCACAAAGGTCAGCAGCTGGCTTCACTGTTACTTACATCAGACCCTATGATCTGTTTTCAGACTGCTATTGCGGTCAGGATCACATGCCACACTAGTGCATATTTCAATGCTGGCTTTCATTAACATGCCGTTGAGAGACTTTGCAATTCCACCGCCATAGCGATATTAGTCTACATTTCAGCTAACAACAATCATGTCTTAGATATCTGGCTATATGATAGCTTTAATATTGTTACATGTTGCTTTTACATGTTAAGGGGGCTGTCATTGAAGGAATGTCTACCTGAGTGGCACTGGGAAAACCTTACACCTCATACATTTCCTTCACAATGCTTGAAGATGCAGGAGATGCCTTCATGAACCTGAATTGTACCTTAAACAAAAAAAGACAAAAACTACAAAATAAGGCACCTCAGTGACCATCAATTGATGACATGTTCAAGAGAACCCTATGTGTCCACAGAGAAGAGGATCATGGACCATGTGATGGGAGGTAGCCATCTGCATACAAAATATCACCATTACATAGGCCAAGATCCAAAACTCTGTAGCCAGGCTAGATTAGGTTAACATTATGATGGAGTAGTGCAGTTGAGAAAGCACAAACATATGCGCAGACCCTATGTACTCCTCTGCCTAGGCACAGAGCCCAAATCTCCCGTGACAGTTAGCCGTCTCCCTGCTGGTGGGGATGTGGCAGGGGGAGGCAGCGGCGCCTGCAGTGGTGGTGGTGAAGGCATGGTGGGAGGAGAAGAGGGGCCGGGCTGCGGGTGGCTGGAGGATGCCTCCATGGTGGAGGAGGTGGGGCTGGGGACCAGAGCACATCACATGGCCCCTGCGGGGTGACTCCTTGGAATGCGCTCTGGCCCTCCCCAATCCTGAGCAGCCTGGCCTGGTAGGATACAGTCATCAGATGATGCCTCCTCTCCTCCCTATTGCACCTTGCCAGGCTGCGCACGACCTCCTTATGATTGGCAGAGATGCTAGTCTGGATTCCCCCAAAGCAATTCCACCTGCTGTTGCATGAGGACCAGCACCTCTGCCTGTGCAGTCTGGCCGGATGTGGGTGATGGAGACCCTTAGGGTGTGGCCAGGTGAGGAGGCGTGGGAGTGTGGAAGGTCTGGGGCCCGGCTGGAGCCTGAGGCAAAACTAGTGGGGGTGTGGGTGGGACCGTTGTTGGTGGAGGAGGAGGGGGAGAGAAAGGAGAGGCAAGGACAAGAGGAGGTAGAAACAAGTGGGGAGAGAGACAAGGGGAGGAGGGGGAGAGAGAAAAGGGGAAGGAGGGGTGAGATAGACAAGGGGGAGAGAGACAAGGGGGGGGGAGGGGGAGAGAGACAAGGGGGAGGAGACAGAAAAGGTGGATGAAGGGGGATAGAGGGAGAAAGGGAAGAGGGGGAGAGACAAGAAAGAGAGAAAAGAGGGGAAGAGACAAAGGGGGGAGAGACAAGAGAGGAAAGAGACAGGAGGGAAGACAGAGAGCAGGAGAAGGGAGAAAGGCAGGGGGAGAAGAGGGAGAGAGACAAGAGGGGGATACAATAGGAGGGAGAACCAAGGTAGGAGACAGACAAGTGGGAGGAGAGGGGGAGAGAGACAAGAAGGAGAGAGAGACAAGAGGGAAGAGGGGGAGAAAAAGAAGGGGTAGGAGAAGGAGAAAGGGGGAGAGAGACAAGAGGGGTAGAGACAACTGGGGGGAGAGAGACAAGAGGGGGGAGATAGACAAGGGGGATGAAAGGGAGAGAAACATGGGGAGGAGGGGGAGAGGGGAGAGAGACAAGAGTGAAGGGGAGAAAAAAGGGTAGGAGGGAGAGAGAAAAAAGAGGGAGAGACAGGAGGGGGAAAGAAAATGGAGGAGGGGGAGAAAAGAGGGGGAAAGACAAGAGGAGGGAGAGACAAGGTGGAGAGAGACAAGGGGGAGAAAGGGGAGAGAGACAAGGTGAGGAGGGGGAGAGAGACAAAGGGGGAGCAGAGTGGGGAGAGAGACAAGAGGGGGGAGAGAGACGAGAGGGGAAGAGAGACAAGTGGGGAGGGGGAGAGAAACAAGGAGGGGAGGGGGAGAGGAGAGAGAGACAAGAGGAGGAGGGACAAGAGGGTAGGCGAGAGACAAGGGGAAGTGAGAGAAGAGTTAGAGGGAGAAGGGGAGAGAAACAAGGGGGAGAGAAACAAGAGGGGAAGAGAGACAATGGGGGATGAGAGGGAGAGAAAAAAAGGGGAGAGAAATGAGGGGGAGAAACAAGGTGGAGAGAGACAAGAGGGAGGAGGTGAGTGGAAAGGGGGAGAAGAGGGGGAGAAAGGAGAGGGGGAGAGAAGCAAGACGAGGAAGAGAGACAAGGGGGGAGAGAAACAAGGGGAGAGAGAGACAAGAGGGAAAAAGGGGGAGAGCGAGAAGAGTTGGAGGGAGAAGGGGAAAGACAAGGGAGCAGGGGGCAGCTGAGAAGGGTGGAGACGCCAGGGGGAGAGGAGAGACAAAGGGGGAAAGAAAAAGGAGGAGGGGAGAAACAAGGGGAAGGAGAAAAGGGTGGTAGAGGCAAGGGTGAAGGAGAGAGACTGGGGTAAAGGGAGAGACGAGGGTGGGGGAAGACAAGGGGGAGGGATACACAAAGAGGAAGGGAGAGACAAGGGTAAAGGGAGAGACAAGGGGGAGAGAGACAAGGGGAAGTGGGGGGAGAGGTACAAGGGAAAGAGGGAAGATATACAAAGAGGGGGAGAGACAAGGAAAATGATGGGGAGTAAAACAAGGGGGATGAGAGGTGGGAGAGACAAGACTAGTGAGAGAAGCAAGAGGGAGGAGAGACAAGAGGGCGGAGAGAGACATGGGGTATGAGAGAGAGAGAAAGAAGAGGAAGGGAGAGGGATGAGAGACAAGAGGGGGAGAGACAAGAGGGAAGAGGAGAGACAAGGTGGCTTGAATAGTGATTTGCGATTTTAGTGATTGTAACTCTTGCGGGCTTGAAAGATCACAGGCTTAGATGGGTTGTAAGTTCTGATTTTCAGCCTGTAACTTAAAGACCCCAGTTGAATAGCAAATATGTTTACGGTCTCCATTACGGGCTCCAGTAACTTACAATTGCTCAATTGAATAGGGGCCTAAGTTCGCTTGGTTTAATTCAGGGGGCATTTGTTCCCCTTTCAGAATTGCATTTAATCATTTTACTAGTTGGGGAAAAGAATGTCTGCAAGTTTCTTGTACCAAATTCAAAATTTTAATGGTGCCTCTGATTTTTTCATATGTAATGCTGCCCTTATTCTGAGTTATCCAGGACAGGGAGGTCTACTTTCTCCAAAAAGTTAAATAATCGATAATCACTCACTTGAGTGTGGGAAGAGTAAATGTCTTGGTAAAATTTGAGAGATGTTTTTTTGATCAGCGACTGGCTCATCGATATCGAGACAGACATTGTTTTTACCTGGGTAATATTGGATTGCTGGTATTTAGAGTTTAACCTATTTGCGAGGGAGCTAGGTTCGTTTACCTGAGAAAAATGTTGACTTTTTCTTAAAGCTTTCTCTGTCCGATCTGACAAGATTTTGCCCAACTCTAACTTGATATTGTCAATCAGTTGGTGGATAGGGTCTGTTTGAGGTAGTTTGTTTTGTTTCTCAAGATTATGGAATACTTTTGAGAATTTCATCTCTTGTTTTCTTATGGTTTGTTTGTAAGTGTCTCAAATATAGGCCTCGTGTGCAGCCCATAACCATTCAATTTGTTCTTGTGTGCCTGGGTTGGACAGCAACATATCATTGATTCTCCATTTAAAGGGCGTTTTGAAATAGGGGCCTAAGTTCAGGAGCAGTGACACTAGATTGTGATCAGCCCATAGATAGGGGATAATTTCTGAGCCCCTGGACCAGTCTATTAGGGAGGCATCGGTAATGATAGTGTTGATCCTGGAATAGGATTTGTGAGTGGGCGAGTAAAATGTGTACTCTCTCTCCATAGAGCGGAGCCACCTCCAAGCATCAACGAGACCTATTTTGTACATAAGGGTCTTAATCTTCTTTATTTTTCTGGGTAACAGTTGGTTGTTAGTGGCCTTTGGACTTGTCTAGTTCTGGGTTTAAAACTAGGTTAAAATCGCCTCCTATAATTAATTTGCCTATTTCTTGGGATTAAAGTAATTCTAGTAATTTAATAAAAGCCTTGTGTGGAGCAGTGGTAGGTGTATTCAGGAGAGTTCCTGTGAGTACTATATAGTTTCCTTCTGTATCTGTTTTTTTGTGATTTATTTTGAATGGGAAGTCTTTATGAAGCAAAATAGCTGCTCCTGTTTTTTTCAGATTTTTGGCTATTGGTATAGAAGGTATTCTTTATGCAGGAAAGAAGGAGTTTTATTTTGGGCAAAATGGGCCTCTTGCAAGAAGAGCACTGAGGGTTTGTTTTTCCTATAGAATATCAAGGCTTTCCACCTTTTCAAAGGGGAGTTTAATCCCCTGATGTTGTGTGTTATAAAAGTGTAGTCAGAGCTAGCTATTAGTGGTTAGAGGAAGTAGTATATTCCTGAAATGTATCATTACCTGGAGAGGAGTAAAGAAGTTCTGTGGGTTGGGCTCAATCAGGAACTCCATAGCCGCCCTCAGGGAAAGGAAAGGAAAAAAGGGGATTTAGCAAACTGACAACTTGTGAATTAAAAATTAAGACAGTGACATTGTGCATAAGTAGAAACATAATAACAATGTAACATCAGAAGTAAATGGCATTTAACAACTATTAAAGGACTTGCACTTAAGTATTAACTCCCTAAGTTATGAGTGCAGCTTCAGTTAAGATAAAACAATACTAGTGACATAACAAAACATAATTTAAATTCTCAATGGTTCTAGGGAAGGTCTAGCGCCTAGGCTTGTAGGCCCTTCCCGCGGTCTCTACTTTAGGCTAATCACTGGTTTCCAATCAAGAAAAAGTTAGATGATACGAATGGGATAATCAGTCCGCTTCTGTAGACTGAGCAGGGTCCCGCATGCTGGCAGATTTCTTTGTAGTGCCTAGAGGGAGAGTCCTTTGGTAATCAGATGGACTCCTCAGGCAGTTATTTTTCTCTACTTCTATCCATTCTCTCGTTGGTCTTAGGACAGAGGGTTGTTCCTGGATTGAAAAAACCTCACCTTGTGTGGCTAGGTTTAGGTGATGGAGAAGTTTGGCACTTTCTTCTAAGGAGCATAACGCATAAAAAAACATCCCCTTAAGTTGGAAAGTAAGGGCAAATGGAAATCCCCATCTGTAAGATATTCTCTGTTTGATTAAGATGCTGAGAGCTGGTTTCAGTGCTCTACGCTTTTCGAAAGTTAGTGGGGATAAGTCCATGAATATTTGAAGAGGCGAGTCATTTGGCCCTACTATACAGGACGTCTTTCTGGTTGCATTGAGGATAAGGTGCCTAGTTTTCTGTCTTAGGAAGCGCACAATGACATCTTTGTTGAGTTCCTAATTACTGGATGCTCCTAGAGCACTGCGAGCCCCTCAATCTCCCAGTTGTTTTCTGGTAGGTCTTGGAGGATGTTGTGGATCATGGCTGTGAGGTATTGAGTAAGGTCTGGAACTGAATTCGGAACTCTCCAGACTCTTATATTGTGTCTTTGAGATCTATTCTCCAGGCCATCTATTTTTTCCTCTAGGGTTGCAATTTTTGAGTAGAGTTGAAATTTCTCCGCTCTATCATGTTCTTGAGCTTCTAGAATTTAATTGGTTGTTTCTTTCAAGAGGTTGGTTCTTTGGCCCAGCTCATGTAAGTCTTTTTTTAAGATATTTCACTAGATAAGATTTTAGCATTTGCTCCATTCTGGCCATATCGGTTTTGGAGCTTGGCTCACCTCCTTCCATATCTGAAATGTCTGAGTAGCAGGAGGAAAAGACTTGTGTAGGTAAATGAATTGATTTGGAGGATTTAAAATGTTCTGGAATGCTTTTGGCAGCCATGTTTTTCTTTGACTTGCCCATTTTATGCTTTTGAGGTAGAGGTTTTGTTGAGAAATAGTGTTTTGCGATAGCAGTTGCTGAACACAGAAGTTCTGTTTAGTGGTGATAAATGAAGGAGAATGGCTTGTAGCCTGCTGAGTCAGTACTCTTTTAGAGTTCATTTTCTTATCATCAAGTAGTCCAGATTGGGATTTTACATGGGAAACCAAAACCATGGAGAATGACAATTCTGGCTTCAGTATTAGAAAATTAAATTAACTTTACATACCAATAATTCATTATATTAAATACTCTTAAATTTCTGAGAGTCAAAAATGTAAATGTGTGTAATCTTCTAAAAGTCATAGAAAATTGGTTGTTGGTCTGAAACTTAATCTTAATAAATTATAGAAACATATTCTGAAGCTTCATTTTAAAGTTGTGAAATATTTAAACGCCAGGAGTGTGGATTTTGTTAAAAAAATGAAATGCTGAATAGTCTCATATGTCAAAATATGACTCCACATGACTAAATGACATGAAAAGGCATATAACTGTATTAGAAATAACATTTAACAGTATCATATGAACAATTGTGGAAACTAAAACTACATATATCTATTGTCATAAGAAAAATGTAGAACACAATACATTGGCAATATTATATCTCCACATAACATATTACAATGTCCAAGGGAACATAGCCCACAGTACGTAACAGGTTAATGCCAATCATGAAACACACATGGTCCACAACAAATGCTCTAAAGCACTGACTATTAAAGAGATAGACACACCCCAAACAATACTCAAGAACAGTAGTCATCCACATAACAGCACAGTACTGACAGCGATCATCTACGTCACATCCATGGGAAGTTATTTCATCTACACAATAACCTAGGGTCTTAATAAACTGTGGTGTGAAATATGTCAGAATATATATATATAAAATTATTAACTCTCTTAAAATAAGTTCTTGGACACGATTGAGATTTGATCACTTGTAAACCATGCTTGTGTCACTGTAACTGGCTGGAATGTTCACATAATGTTTTATAATTCATGTGCTGTGTGCACCAATATGTGTATTGATGTTAAGAATAATGATATTAACATCAGATTTAATATAGAAAGTGTAACACTTGGCCAACAACATCAATTACTAATCAACAGAAATGTAGTGACATGCAGACATGTTTACTGTTATCAAATACACAAAGGAATGGTTATACAGGATGATAATCAACATACTAAAATATAATTTTTAAGTAATCATTATATATGTTGATGTTCCAAATCAGTAACCATTAGAAGCACATGGAAACATTGATGATGGTATAACATTATCATTGTTTATTTTATACACAGAACACATAAACATATCCAGCAGTACATTAATATCATGGGTGTCGTGTGTGTGGATCAAAGAGGACAAGAGGCTGTTTGGAAAAAAAACTAAAGGGGTAATAGTAAAACTGTATATTAATAATAATGATGCATAGCATCTACTAGAGTCACATGTAGTCATTACACCACAGTAACTATAAATGGATTAATAAAAATCTTATAATTCAAAACTCTATATAATGGAAGTAACCAATAATCCACATAGCACATACATCATGTCTTCACTTTCTCCATTACACATATGCATTAACTCATGGATTGTGTAATCCAATTCAATTACACATATACAGCGTTTTCAAAAAAAGGTTATGTGTAGTAGTACTCAATGTGTATGTATATTATGTGTTATCAGTATTTATGAGTATGGTAAAATTAAGATTAAATATTGTTTTGTTTAATATAAATCAATAAAATCCATAACTACCTGCTCAAAAATCCCAACTCTCCAAATTCAAGACCTGGTGCTAATCTACAATACAGTCAACACTGGGGAGGGGGGGCAAGCTTGCACATATTTTCTGTTGGCTCCTATGGCTCTGATACAGCAAGAAAAATCTTTATTATCACATCAATGGGTGTAACTAAGTGAGTGTCAGCAATCCAGTCCCCTCAAATTGGGAGTGGAATCCTTAATATTGTGAGTGAAAAGCATTGACTTATTGTGAAACATTATGTTACAATCGCAAATTGCTATTAAATTACTACAATTCCTCAAGCACGCAATTGTTTTCACAACCGTAAATGGCAAATGTAGAAGAAAATCCTATGAGTACCAGATAGGACTCGCAAGGGCGTTAAACACCTGTTCTTAGCACTGTAAATGCAAATAAAAAATCTATACTGTACTTTAAAAGACAGAGAAAGTGATGAAAGACAATAGAATTAATTGCACAAGAGTTTCAAGCTCGCAAAACTGCAATCAAAAATTATTTGTAAAAAGTTTAATTTCCATGTTATATCAATCTTGGTAATCAAGGAGTTGATACATATCAGGCCACCCACATGGACTAGAACAGTATCGTCATTCATTTTTATTATTTTGTACATTGCCAGATTGCGAGTCTGATCACATATTGGACTACTAAACGCTAATTGATTGATCTTTAACCTCCATATTTTACTGATGTCATGATGACGGTCATATTTACTAATGGCTCTTTCTAAATTGGTAGTTATGGCCTTGCTTAATTGATCATGATCATGCTCTGAATGCTACTTACGGGTGCATGGTTTATGGTTTAGGATTACAGTTTTATGAAGTCAACTGCGGCTTGCATTTGAATGGCGGTCTAATAAGCGCATAACATATATTTTTTAAATAAGTTTTTAGTTCGTGAAAACCTTGCTTTTAGATAGATGCTTACTAAGGCCCTCATTCAATTGCGATTTGGTCAATTGTATAGGGCTCTAAATAAGCACATAACATATTTTTTTTAAAGAAGTTTTTAGTTAGTGAAAACCTTGCTTTTGGATAGATTTTTACTAACTAAAAATTTCTTTAAAAAAAAATGTTATGTGCTTATTTTGACCCCTATTCAATTGGCCAAATTGCAATTGAATGAGGGCCTAAGTAAAAACTTACTTAAAAAATATATGTTATGTGTTTATTTAGACCCCTATTCAATTGTCCAAAATAGCAACTGAATGAGGGCCTAAGTGTGTAACAAAAATCAACATGTGTATAATCTTCAGATATTTAAAGAAAAATGGTTATTGAGCTGAACCCTAATCTGAAATCAGTGATAGAACATATTTGAAACTTAATTTGAATGCTTTTAGACCCCAAGGATGTAGAGTGTTTCAAAACATCCAAAAACTTTAAATTTTAATACCTCCTTAAAATGTAAAATATCCAAATCAAACTAATTTCTTCCATCTCAACAAATCTAGGTCTGAAAATTAGCTTCAATATTAGAAGAATACGTGTACTTTATGCACCACAGATTAATGTTGTTAAATGTCTGAGAACCAAAACTTGAATGGTGTATATGCTTCAGAAACTAAAAGAAAAGGCTTTTGTTCCGATCCCTAATCTTAAATAGGTGATAGAAACATATTTCTAAGCTTAATTTTAAAGTTGTGAGGAAAAAGGTTTTTTCGAGTCATCCATGAATTTAAATAAATTTAAATTCTTTAAACCAATTCTGTCAAAAAAAATCCCAAAATGTCAAAATTTACAAAACCTTCTTAAAAATTATGTTTTTTTTTCTAAGGCCAGTGCCCAATGTGAAGAAGCCTACTTTGAAGCTCGGTTTCCTCATTATCAGGTAGCTCAGTTTGGGACTATATATGGGAAACCAACCCTACTTGGTATGAGAATTTTGAAAGAATGGAAAATGCCTTTAAAGTATCCAAATTCAATCTAATTTCCTTTTGCTCAGATGATAAAATCTAAGTCTGAAAAGTAGCTTCAATATTAAAAGAATGAAAGTAATTTACATAGCCCAGATTATTAATATGATGTGTTGCTAAATTTATGAGAGCCAAGAACTGAAAATGTGTGTAGCCTTCAGAAATTTAAGGAAAATGGTGATTTTTCTGATCCCTTATCCTAAATGAA
Organism: Discoglossus pictus; assembly: GCA_027410445.1. Taxonomy (NCBI): domain Eukaryota; kingdom Metazoa; phylum Chordata; class Amphibia; order Anura; family Alytidae; genus Discoglossus; species Discoglossus pictus. The sequence continues at coordinate 41,884,510 of CM050173.1, forward strand.
TGAAACATACTAGGAAGATGTATTTCATAGTTAAGCCATCCAAGAATTTTGACACTGGGTGTGTTGATTTTGCTAAAAAATGCAAATATTTTTAATTTTGTAAAACCTTCTTAAAAAATGTCTGTTTTCATTTTAAGATCAGTGCCCAATATAAATAAAACTACATTTTAAGCTTGGTTTCCTCCCTCGTTATATTATTATTATTAACTTTTATTTGTAATGTGCCAACATAATCCATACCGCTGTAAAGGGGATAAAAAGGAAATATACAATATTAACAACTTTGTAAAAAGTGCTTTTTTCCAAAGCATTCTACAAGATTGGAAACTCACTACTTCCAATCTAAAGGAAATGGAAGAGTCAGAAACCTGAGGAGGAGTAAATAAGGAATAGGAAGGTTAGGAGTGAAAGTTACATAGGTAGGAAGTTGTGAAAAGTTAGAACATCATTCATTAGCTGAAAAGGGAAGGGGACTGATGTAATGTGAATGGCACTATTATGTAATATGGTATCTACCCCGAGTGGATAGATAATGTAAACGACAGATGGGAATGTCAAGAGTCACATAGTATAAACACAACTTGAGTAAAATTAGCTCATAAGAAAATAAAAGAGGAGTGGAGGACATGAAAGGTGAGATGGTTATGTTGGAGACAAGAAGGGGAAAAAGAGCCGGAGGAAAATTCATGGGGATATGAGAAAGAAGAAGGCACAAGGAAATGTGTAAAGGGTTAATAGGAATAGTTAGCAAGGACTGCTAATTGATCAGGTGTAGAAGATTTGTATGACTCAAATTAAAAGTAAACAGGGGCAGGTGAGGGAGGGGATTGGATCCAGGAGTCAGAGAGAGAGACCAGGGAGATAGAGAGCCTGAAAGAGAATGGATATACAGTAGCTTCAGAATGTGATAGAGTTACAGTAATTAACACAGTGGTGTTAGGAGACTATGAGGGGGAGGGTACAAGGGACTTCAGAGGTACCCAAATGTATCTAGATAAAGTAACTATGTTAGCAGTTGTAATATCAGAGATATAATCACAATAATTAATAATCAGAAACAGTGACAGAGAATCTTCAGTTTTCCAAGTACTTTGTTGTAATATGTTGCAGAGATCAGAGAGAGATACCAGGGAGATAGAAAGCCTTAGCAGATGCAATATGTTGCAGAGGAGCCAGGAGTGAGAGAGAGAAACCAGGGAGATAGAGGGCCTTAGCTGCTGCAATATGTTGCAGAGGAGCCAGGAGTGAGAGAGAGAAACCAGGGAGATAGAGGGCCTTAGCTGATGCAATATGTTGCAGAGGAGCCAGGAGTAAGAGAGAGAAACCAGGGAGATAGAGGGCCTTAGCTGAGGCAATGTGTTGCAGAGGAGCCAAGAGTCAGAGAGAGAGAAACCAGGTAGATAGAGGACCTTAACTGAGGCAATGTGTTGCAGAGGAGCCAGGAGTCAGAGAGAGAGAGAGAGACCAGGGAGATAGAAGGCCTTAGCTGCTGCAATATGTTGCAGAGGAGCCAGGAGTCAGAGAGAGAAACCAGGTAGATAGAGGACCTTAACTGAGGCAATGTGTTGCAGAGGAGCCAGGAGTCAGAGAGAGAGAGAGAGACCAAGGAGATAGAGGGCCTTAGCTGCTGCAATATGTTGCAGAGGAGCCAGGAGTCAGAGAGAGAGAGAGACCAGGAAGATAGAGGGCCTTAACTGAGGCAATATGTTGCAGAGGAGCCAGGAGTCAGAGAGAGAGAGAGAGACCAGGGAGATAGAGGGACTTAGCTGCTGCAATATGTTGCAGAGGAGCCAGGAGTCAGAGAGAGAAACCAGGTAGATAGAGGACCTTAACTGAGGCAATGTGTTGCAGAGGAGCCAGGAGTCAGAGAGAGAGAGAGAGAGACCAAGGAGATAGAGGGCCTTAGCTGCTGCAATATGTTGCAGAGGAGCCAGGAGTCAGAGAGAGAGAGAGACCAGGGAGATAGAGGACCTTAACTGAGGCAATGTGTTACAGAGGAGCCAGGAGTCAGAGAGAGAGAGAGACCAGGGAGATAGAGGACCTTAGTTGATGCAATGTGTTGCAGAGGAGCCAGTAGTCAGAGAGAGAGAGAGAGACCAGGGAGATAGAGGGCCTCAGCTGCTGCAATATGTTGCAGAGGAGCCAGGAGTCAGAGAGAGAGACCAGGAAGATAGAGGGCCTTAGCTGATGCAATATGTTGCAGAGGAGCCAGGAGTAAGAGAGAGAAACCAGGGAGATAGAGGGCCTTAGCTGAGGCAATGTGTTGCAGAGGAGCCAAGAGTCAGAGAGAGAGAAACCAGGTAGATAGAGGACCTTAACTGAGGCAATGTGTTGCAGAGGAGCCAGGAGTCAGAGAGAGAGAGAGAGACCAGGGAGATAGAGGGACGTAGCTGCTGCAATATGTTGCAGAGGAGCCAGGAGTCAGAGAGAGAAACCAGGTAGATAGAGGACCTTAACTGAGGCAATGTGTTGCAGAGGAGCCAGGAGTCAGAGAGAGAAACCAGGTAGATAGAGGGCCTTAGCTGCTGCAATATGTTGCAGAGGAGCCAGGAGTCAGAGAGAGAGAGAGAGACCACGAAGATAGAGGGCCTTAACTGAGGCAATGTGTTACAGAGGAGCCAGGAGTCAGAGAGAGAGAGAGACCAGGGAGATAGAGGACCTTAGCTGATGCAATGTGTTGCAGAGGAGCCAGTAGTCAGAGAGAGAGAGAGAGACCAGGGAGATAGAGGGCCTCAGCTGCTGCAATATGTTGCAGAGGAGCCAGGAGTCAGAGAGAGAGACCAGGAAGATAGAGGGCCTTAGCTGAGGCAATGTGTTACAGAGGAGCCAGGAGTCAGAGAGAGAGAGACCAGGGAGATAGAGGACCTTAGCTGCTGCAATATGTTGCAGAGGAGCCAGGAGTCAGAGAGAGAGACCAGGAAGATAGAGGGCCTTAGCTGAGGCAATGTGTTACAGAGGAGCCAGGAGTCAGAGAGAGCGAGACCAGTAAGATAGAGGACCTTAGCTGAGGCAATGTGTTACAGAGGAGCCAGGAGTCAGAGAGAGCGAGACCAGGAAGATAGAGGACCTTAGCTGAGGCAATGTGTTGCAGAGGAGCCAGGAGTCAGAGAGAGAGACCAGGAAAATAAGGGGCTTAGCTGAGGCAATGTGTTGCAGATAAAACAGGAGTTTGAGAGACACCCTAGCTGTTGCGATGTGTTGTAGAGGAGTCAGAGAGAGAGACAAAAGTCAGTTTCGGATAATAAGTGGAAATGAATACCATGTGGTATAACAATTTTGATAGAATGGAAAATGCCTATATAAGGTATCCAAATTCTAAATAACGTCTTCCTCTCCAGCTTATAGCATTACATTTTGAAAATTATAATTCAATATTTGGAGAATAAATAAACTTTACTTACCCAAGATTAAATAAAATGTTATTTTTCAGATTCAAATTTTTATACTTCTTTTATGTATAACGACAATGAGTACTGCCACATATTTTTCTTGCAATTGTAATACAAAAATTAACCAGCAGATGGCAGCAACTAGCTACATACAGGGTTGTGGAGTAATATACACTTACAAGTATTTACTGATAAATCTTATTCTCATCCTAATATGTTTTCTTGAATCTAGCACAATTAATAGATAGAAGGGAAATAACACTCCACCAAGACTAGACCAGCTAAACACATGTAAATTCATCCTTAGGCTGTTACATTGGAGAAATCAGCCAAAGACTGCACTTAAGGATGAATTTACATCGTCATAAAATAATAAAGAACAAAAAAGACAATTATTGTACCTTAGTTGGACACCATTTTAGTTAGAATGATCACTCCATCCAAAACCTAAACATCAAAATACTCAGAGGAAATGTAAAAAATATTCATTAGAGAAAAGCATTTGAAATAAAGATTATCACATTCTTCAACATTAAAAATACAGGACGTAATTTGGACTTGGGTTTTCTAACAAATTATCACAATTTATTGTGATTTTTTCATATTTAACTATAACTCTTTGTGAGGTGTTTGTCCAACAGGAGGGATATCACTGTGGACTACAGTGCTCTATTTTTTCATGTATATGCAGTATTGATGTATATGTCTATATAGTATGTGTATATACAGTATGTTTCCTATATTATGTTGTATTTTTTTCCTCTATATGTATTTACCTGATGATATCATTGGAATATGGAGTATGATTTTGGGCACCACTACATAAAAAGGACATTTTAGAGCTGGAAAAGGTACAGAGAAGGGCAACAAAGCTAATAAATGGAATGGAGGGGCTAAGTCATGACGAAAAACTAACCAAAGTCAATGTATTACCTTAAATAAATATATCTAGGGTCAATACAAGGCTTTGTCAAGGGAACTTTTTGTGCCAAGAGGTTTTCAACTGACAAGGGGACATCCTTTGAGATTAGTAGTAACTAGAAAGAAAAGGGTTCTTCACAGTAACGGTGGTTAATCTGTGGAATTCTCTACCAAAGGAGGAGGTGGTGACAGCGAATTCAATAGATAATTAAAAAAAAAGGGATTGGATATATTTTTAAATAAAAAGGTCATTAAGGGCTATCCTGGATAAATAGATAGGGAGTATTGATCCAGGGATGATTATTTTTCCATTTGCCTTCCTCTGGATCAATTAACAATAAATCCGCATATTGCAGATCAGAGGAGATCTAAAAAGGTTGAACTTGAGTCTTTTTTCAACCTAAATTACTATGTAACTATGTCAGATGATGTTTCGGCTCTCTCTGCATCTGCTGATTACATTCAAACTGAGGGTTCCATCTCAGGTAAGTATATGTCAGGTCAAACCTCTTGAAAACTCATTGTTGGTCCAATATAAAAGGTATCAAAATACACTACAATATTCATTATCTATTTATCTATCTATCTACCACCACAATTACTAAATTATTAGATTATTAGATAACTGGATATTTGCGACTTCTTCACTCTTCAATTCTATATACACAGTTTTGTCACATGAAGAGATATAATAAAATATTTACAAAAATTTGAGGGTGTACTCACTTTTGTGAGATACTGTATATATATATATATATATATATATATATATATATATATATATACACCGTATTTTTCATTGTATAAGACGGCCCATCGGAGCATAATAACAAGTAAGGAGAGAGGGGGATAGGGATTGGAGAAGGGGGAAATGAGGAGGAGGTTATAGGGGAAGGGAGAGAATGATAAGGCGAGAAGGAGGAGGAGGATAAGGGTTTAAGGAGGAGGAGGATGAGGGGTTAAGGAGGGAGAGGATAAGTGTTAAGGAGGATGAGGAGGAATTGTGTGCTGAGGGGGGCCCAGTCTCCTTAGTTACAAAAGCGTCTTGGAGTTAGTTCTTCTGCGCATACATAAGAAATCTAAATGTTTACAGGTATATTTATCATCGGTAACTGTACTGTATTATTTTTTTTAAATGTTAGTACAGTACTGTACTTCTTGAGCACCTATAATTATGGGATATCTCCTGTAGTGCATTACACTAAATTTAGAAACCAGAAAGAAAGTTGAATGGAGATAAAATGTAACCTTTATTATAAAAACAGTTTAAAAAAAAAGCCTCCTCTGATATTAAACACAATCTTGATAGGTTGAGAAAGTTATAGTGCATCCTCCAAAGATAAAAATACCAAGGAGTAATGCCCAGGATTTTGGAACAGCTATTCTCCTTATATATAAATGCTTAGTTATTATCACTTGGCACTAAATGATTTTCTCAGTATATCTTATTGTAATTTATTAAAACACTATGATATCACAATCTATCTTTTAAAAATAAAGAAGGGGTCAGGGTGTTGTACTGATCTTGTAGCTTCCTCCAGCCACATTTTATTGAAAGATATTTAACTATGGTATAGCAAAAATGTCAAATTTTATAAGATTTTAGGCAATCTAGCTGTCCTTTATATAAGTGAAGCCAATATATCATCTATTAGTAGCACTCATTGTAAAATTGTGCTTAATATGCTAATGTACGCTTGACAATATCTAGCAGCAGTCTTGAGTTGTGCTGCATAAGAATCTGCCTGATTCTAAAATATATTCTATCCCGTGAAGCTGGGGCAGAACTACGGCGCAATACAATTTGAAGCCATGGAAATGCTGTTTGACACACAATGTAAACCTTTTTGTACTCTGAGGACCTTCGGCGCTCATTGCGAGCCTCACGCTAAGCGCCTTCACTGCTCATCGCGTGGCTCGCAATTAGCGCCTTCAGCACTCATGGCGAGCCTCTCGTCTTGTCTATTTTTGCTCCTCTGAGCACCTTCGTCACTCATTATAAAGAGAGATTTATATTTATCTATATTTACTTAATCAATAATGAATTATTAGTCCTTGAATACATTCATATACTTTACCTCTTTGTAATTAATATATCCAGCAATCAATAGCCTGAAGAGCTAACAATCTGTTTATATTTTCCATCAGCATACAATATACAGTTTGAGTGTTGGTGCTCTGATGCTAAAGTGTAATGAATTTCCTAACTGTGCATTAGAAATTGGTTGTGTGCACGCGGTAAATCTGTTGGTGTAATTGTGTTACGCGCCATTGTAGATTTGCAATGTTATTAATGTGTTACATGAGTTGCAAGCATTTTCCGTCATTTGTAATAGTGTACACAAGGGAGGTACAAGTGGTTGGGACACGGCAACATAATGGGGCTACACTACCTTTGTCAAATAATTGGTTAACACAGGAAGTAATCCAAAAGAGGTTAGAAAAAATAAATGTTAATAAAGCCCCGGGTCCTGATGGAATACATCCAAGGGTACTAAGAGAACTGGGTTCTGTAATAGCCAAACCATTATATTTAATTTTTCAAGATTCACTCAACACAGGGTCTCTACCAGATGACTGGAGAAAAGCTGATGTGATACCTATATTTAAAAAAGGGAGCAAGAGCAAATCCAGGGAATTATAGACCAGTGAGCCTCACTTCTGTAGTGGGGAAGCTTTTAGAAGGGTTAATAAGGGATAATATACAAGAATATGTCTATTTGAACAGAATTTTAAGTAGGAGCCAACATGGATTTATGAGGGATAGGTCATGTCAAACAAATCTAATTAGTTTCTATGAGGAGGTTAGTAGGAACCTGGATCAAGGCAACTCAGTGGATGTAGTCTTTTTGGATTTTGCAAAGGCTTTTGATACAGTGCCACATGGGAGACTATTGGGCAAACTAAGGGATACAGGAATTGCAGTAAATATCTGCTCATGGATTGAGAGCTGGCTAAAAGACAGGAAGCAAAGGGTTGTTGTAAATGGAACATACTCCGATTGGACTAATGTGGTAAGTGGGGTTTCTCAGGGTTCAGTATTAGGTCCTCTCCTTTTTAACATATTTATTAATGACTTCGAGGTAGGATTGGAGTGTGGGGTCTCCATTTTCGCTGATGACACAAAGTTGTGCAAGGTAATTAAATCAGATAATGATATGCTTTCCCTCCAAAGGAATTTACATAAAATTGAGGAATGGGCATCAAAATGGCAGATGAGATTTAATACAAATAAATGTAAGGTTATGCATCTGGGAAGGAAAAATAGCCATGCAATTTATAATCTTAATGGAGCAATTCTAGGTGTATCAGATATTGAAAGGGATTTGGGAGTGCTTGTGGACAACCACCTAGGTAACAGTGCTCAAAGCCAAGCAGCAGCTGCAAAGGCAAATAAAATATTAGCATGTATTAAGAAGGGTATAGAAGCCAGGGAAGCAAATATAATTCTGCCACTATACAAATCTCTAGTACGCCCTCATTTGGAATATGGAGTACAATTTTGGGCACCACTTCATAAAAAGGACATTTTAGAGCTGGAAAAGGTACAGAGAAGGGCAACAAAACTAATAAGGGGAATGGAGGGGCTAAGTTATGAAGAAAGACTAACCAAATTAAACTTATTTTCTCTAGAAAAAAGGCGTCTAAGAGGAGATATGATTACCTTATATAAATACATCCAGGGTCAGTATAAAGATTTGTCAGGGGAGCTTTTTGTGCCAAGAGGTTTTCAACTGACAAGAGGACATCCCTTGATGTTAGAAGTAAAAAGATTCCACCTCAAAGAAAGAAAAGGGTTCTTCACCGTAAGGGTGGTTAATCTGTGGAATTATCTACCAGAGGAGGTGGTGACAGCGGATTCGATAGATAACTTTAAAAGGGGACTAGATTTATTTCTAATTAAAAAGGGAATTCAGAGTTATCATGGATAATTAGAAAGACAGTATTGATCCAAATTTTTTACATTTCCCTTTGAGACAATTGGCTAAGTCTCGCTTGTGTTTTTTTTTTTTTTTTCTATTTGCCTTCCTCTGGACTAATAATAATAATAAAAAAAAACATTAAATAATTGATTAATAATTAATTAACAACTAATGAATTAATAGTTAATCCGCATAATGCAGATCAGAGGAGATCTTAAAAGGTTGAACTTGATGGACTGAAAGTCTTTTTTCAACCTTAAATACTATGTAACGGAGGCGGAGCCAGCGTCCGGAGCGAGTGGACGCAGTTAGGGAGAGCTCCGCAGCAGTTTCCCAGGGAAGGGCTTATAATTGCCCTACAAGCCCCTGAGCCAGCGGAACAGAACCCGGAGGGAGTCCCAACAACACCGGGGGACTCCAGGAGGGAGCAGCCCAGACCCCCGCGGGGTGCGACCGGCCGGCGGTAGAATATCGGGAGTGGAGAGGCGGAGGGGCCAGGCAAGAGGCTTGGGAGAAGCACACAGCACCCCTGACTCACCGCAGAAGCAGCGGATCCGGCTGGAGAAGGGTGGGAGAGGAGCGGAGGCCCGGCGGTGAGTCCACGGAGGTAGAGGAAGAGAGGAGACCGGCGGGAATGAGGAGGGGAAGAGGCGGCCTCCATCTTGGCCACGCGGTAAGCTGGCAGGCAGAGGGGCAACTGGGCTCTGTATCATTACTAGACCCCAGGTGACAAGGGGAGGAGAAGACATGGGCTACGACCCCTGGCCAGGGCAGGAAAAGAGGGCCTCAGGGGACAGCAAGAGGGCGGCGGGGCAGAAGAGGAAGGGCCAGTGAAGGAGCGGCGGCCATTTTGTGGCACAGCAAGGAGCCCGCAGACACCATCAACAAGGCCCAGAACCCCCCCCCAAGGCCTAGAATTTTATCTCATTGCCCAGACATGCCAATGCCCTGCTATACTCAGCTCAGTAATCCTGAACTTTAAGAAGAGATATAACTGCACAATTAGCCAGGACACCACTTATACTTTGTAAAGCTGTACCCTATCACAAAGGAGGGGTTACACCTAAGATCCAAGAAATAAGGAGAAGAAGCAATCTCTTTAACACAGTATAGCTGTATATCTCCTCCTTACAGCCCTGGGAGTGCACAGAAAAGACAACTCTGCCTTCATCAAAAACACTACGAGAGTCACTTGGCGGGACTTTGATAATTACACAATCCAGATCTGCTGGGGGGCACAAAAGTGCGGAGCACACCGGCTTAAGGAGATGTAGCTGAAGTGACTATGCACAGCTCTCGCCGGCAGGGACTGAGAGATGCCAAGACACCACTACAGAATCTAGATAAGAGCAGACTAATCAGATCACAACAGACCTAAACACTAGAGAGGAAAAAGCTAATACAGAGTGACCCCCCCAGTGGAATCCACCCGATGTCTGGACACTCAACGGCTACCCCGGGAAGAAGCAGCTCCATAAACATGGGGAAAAACAAAAAATCACTAACATAAAAAAAAATTGATGAGCATTTCAAGGCCTCAGAAACACAGGCGGCACTGATGAAGGACCTTGTCTCGTAGCAATCTGACACCTCAGACTTGGATTCCCAAGAGGTGGCCCCACAGCCTGAAGTTTCCATCAACAGCAACTCAATGGCAAGAATCGAGGCCCTCCTGGCCTCTCACATCAATAGGGCGGTCACATCTTTGCAGAAAGACATACAAGAGATTGGCCAAAGGACCCATCAACTCGAGGAGACCGTTGATCAGGTGGTGGAGGCCCAGGAGAGAGACAGGGCCAACATCGCTGATAACACCTCCCGTATCTCTGGCATAGAGGATAAACTGGAGGACTTGGAGAATAGATCCAGACGATTCAACCTGAGGATCAGAGGCGTTCCTACGGCAATAGTCGACCTCCCTCGCTACCTAAAGGCCACGATCGATGAGATCCTCTCAGGACACCCGGACCATGAATGGGAAGTTGAACGTGCGCATAGAGCCCTTGGGGGAAGCTGTAACTTGGACCTACCTAGAGACATCATCGTCAGGCTTCTTCGCCAACAATCCAGGGACCTGATCCTTGCAACTACCTGCAAAAAGACCTCGATCACAGGCCCAGACGGGGCCAAACTTCAATTTTTCGTGGATCTCTCCCCTTTCACATTACAAAAACGGAGGCTGATGCGGCCTGCCCTGGAAGTCCTCCTCCACCACGGCATCAGGTACCATTGGGGATTCCGATTTGCCCTTATTTTCTCAGTGGGAAGCACCCAATATACAACACGCTCACTAGACAAATGTCAAGAACTTCTAAACAGACTGGATCTTACTGGGGGGGGACCCGACTCCGACAACATCCGCACCTGCAGCTTTATCTCTTCCAAAAAGACAGTGGTCTGAAACGACCAGGCAAAAGAGGCCTACAGACCAAAACCCAAGAATCGCTCATGGGCGACCCACCCAGATCATGGACTCGCACATGCAATAGCACAGTTAATGCCACCCTCATCAATAGGTTAGAACACTTGAAAGGGTAACAGGCTACCAAAGACTATTCTTGGCAACCACAGGATCTACAAGGGCTGTCTAAAAACTCCATACTAATATTCCCTGGTGGAGACCAACATAGAAGTCGCCTGGAACAAAACCAGCCTTTTCTCATGATTTTTTATTTTTCTTACTTTTTTATATAGTCCCTCAAAGGAGCTTGGACCACAAGCGGGGCCACATCAACCAAGGACTTTTGAACTGTTACTAACACATGTTTTGCTTTCCCTCCTTTTTTAGCAGGTTTTAGCAGACTGTAAAAGTTATAAGTTTTAGTGCAAATTGAAGGAAATATAGTAAGTCTGGCGGGACCTTCCTTCACTAGACCAGGTCTAAATGTTTATACTGCTTTTAGTGTATATGAAAAATTCTGTTATTAATGTTTAAATAAGCTATCCATGGTTCTGGCTTTAAACTGCTTCCTTAACGCTTTCTCTATAGTTCTCTCACTTGTCCTTGCCGGCGGGATCTGGAACAGAGGCAGTTAGTTTTTTAAGAGTGTAGAATGCTTAAGACCTCTTGGCAACAACTGTACTCTCCTTCCTCTGCGCTTTCTACATTGCTGCTCTCCTCCCTGCCACTTATCCGTGTGGGCTCACTTGCCCTTGTACTCCCCCCTGCTGTCTAGCTGAAACCTGTCACCTAGTGCTTACATATACTTGTCATCCCTTTCTCTCTGGCTGTTTAAGGGAATTCAAACCAAATCAGGGTACACTTTACAAAGCTGAAGCAGTGGCAGCGGCCTATCTGCTGGTCAGTGGTCCAAGCTGCCCGGCTTCAGAGAGTGGAGAGCCTCTGGTACTATTGGAACTGATCTCTTTCAAGCCTACTAAGTTGGGTTCAAATAGCTCAGAGACAATATCAGAATTGTTTGCTACTACCTTTCCTCCCTTAGACCTCCTGGGAACACCTTTGAACTACTCATTCTCATGCCTCTTTACCCCCCCACAGAGTTAATCATACTAGATCACTTCCTGGCCGGACTCAACCACTCTTGGTCCCTACAGGGGGAAAGCCATTCCGCACTCCCGCCTCAGCGACCCTCCGGAAAGGTAAGGCTACACTAATGCATCAGATAGGTACACCTCGAGCTTACCTATGACCACACCTTTGACATTACTCTCTCATAATGTGAAGGGTTTCAACTCCCCCTTCAAGCGAAGGAAGGCTTTCCTATATTATAAGACCCATAACCCCATGGTGATCTTCCTACAGGAGACACACTTTGCCAGGAATAAAGCCCCAACCTACTTCAACAACAATTATCCTCATTATTTCTACTCCACCCAAGTCTCCAAAAAAGAAGGAGTGGCGTTATTGCTCCATAAGAGCCTCCAATTTCAACTAACAACTAAGATAGTGGATCAAGAGGGCTACTATATCATTTTAAAGGGGACGATTTTGGGTACTCCAGTTTCACTGGCCTCCTTCTACGCCCCCACGACAGTGCCACATAAGACCCTGACCAGATTCTTGAGGGTTCTGGAGGGGGGAGAATGGGGTAAATTAATTATAGGAGGGGACTTTAATTTGGTATTAGATCCAGAGGCAGATAAATCTAAAACTCCACAACAAGATCGCTTCGCCAAAAAAAACAGGCATATCTTAAAACTCCTATACTCCTTAGACCTGGTTGACGCCTGGAGAGGTTTGCACCCGAGAGGGAGGGAATATACTTTTTACTCCCCCACCCATGGGACTTATTCTCGTATAGACACAATATACATAAGCAATCCGCTTCTAGACAGCTCGAACAAAGCGAATATAGTCCTGTGTACTTGGTCGGATTACGCAGCGGTCATACTAGAGGTGGACCTGGGAGCTCAATCTCGGATGCCCTATACCTGGAGACTGAATGAATACTTAGTATCAATACCCAGATTCCAGGAGCAAACTGAGAGGGAATTGGTTGAATTTTTCGAGTCCAATGTGGGCAGGGGTACAGGGGCGGGATGGGTCTGGATGGCCCATAAAGCCTACATAAGGGGGGTTCTCATCAAGCTAGCCTCCCAACACAGAAAACAAAACAGGTTAAAAGAAAAGGAGCTTACGGGGAAACTAACTCAGTTAGAGCGGCAACATCAGCTTTCTCTCTCAATAGCTTTGAGAAAACAGATAGACAAAACCAGGCTAGAGTTGGATAATATACTGACCATAAAAACGGACAGGGCATTAAGGAGGACTCAACACTTGTTTTATGCCAAGGCAAATAAACCTGACAAGCTACTAGCAAGGAGTTTAAAAGCAAAATATGCTCAAGCCAGGGTATCCCAAATCAAAAATAGGAAGGGTGATCTCACCTACAGCCAAAACGAAATTCAGAAGGTCTTTAGGGACTTCTATCAAAACATTTACTCCACTCAGAATTTGGCCTTAGAGAATGTTATTCACTCCTACCTAAACTCCCTTGATTTACCCCAGATTTCACCCCTAGACTTAAATAAAGATGTAACGGTTAAGGAAATTCTAGATGCCATTAAAGAACTGAAGCTAGGCAAGTCTCCCGGCCCTGACGGGTTCACTAATATCTACTACAAAAAGTTGTCAGAAATTCTAGCCCCCCATTTATGCAGTCTATTCAATTCAATTCTGAGAGGAGAGACAACCCCCCCAGAGCTGAACCATGCCGACTTGACGCTCTTCCCCAAGGAAGGTCGAGACACAAAGGAAGCTAAAAATTATAGACCAATCTCGCTTCTTAATGGCGACGTCAAACTACTGGCCAAAATTTTCTCCCAGAGGATTTCGATCTTCCTTAATACATAAGGACCAATCAGGCTTTATTCCAAACAGGCAGACTAGTGACAACATTAGGAGGACTCTAAATGTCATTCACTTGGCTAGGTCTAGAGGTCTCCCTGTATGCCTGCTCGCATTGGACATCGAAAAAGCGTTTGACACCCTGAAATGGCCCTTCCTATTCGCCGCACTGGCAAAGTTTGGGTTCAGAGGAAACTTCCTAAACCTGCTGCGTACATAATATACACTTCCCAGGGCCACACTAAAATTGCCTGGTTCCCATACGGCCAGCATTAAAATCGAGAGAGGTACGAGACAGGGTTGCCCACTGTCTCCACTTCTCTTTGCTCTGGCCGTTGAGCCTTTGGCTCAAGCGATTAGAGCTAACTCCTCTATAGAGGGGGTGCGGGTGGGACACCAGCATCTAAAGTGTTCTTTGTTTGCTGACGACCTTCTCTGCACCCTCTCGAACCCTAGCTCCTCCGTGGACGCCCTGATGGACACGATAAGAGACTATAGCAACTTATCAGGCCTGAAGCTAAATCAAGACAAAACAGAAGCTTTAAGTGTTGGCATCCCTTTAGAAACCCTAAATCACCTGAAGGGAACTCATACATTTCTATGGCCCCCCTCACACATCAAATATCTAGGGATCAATTTGACCAACTCATTAACCGATATGTATAAAGCCAACTACCCACCTGTCTACAGGGCTCTGCGGAGAGACCTGGAAAACTGGACTAAACGGCATATCTCATGGACGGGCAGAGTAGCCATGGTTAAAATGAATATATTGCCGAGGCTGCTCTATCTTGCCAGGACGCTGCCAATCCAGATAAAAAAACACAGAATTGTCTCGCTTCCAGACCCAAGTGTTTAAGTTCATATGGAGAAATAGACCCCCTAAGATAGCGAGAAAAACTATGTATGTACATAAATCCAAGGGGGGCCTGTCTTGTCCTAATTTCCTGAATTACTTCAGAGCAGCCCAACTTGCCTCTATCCCCCTAGCTCACTCCATCCCACTTCAACCAAACTGGGTCTTTGTTGAGGAGTTGCAGATGGCCCCGCTAACGTGGGGTATTATATTTTGGGCTCCAGGTACAAGCGCGTTTTACTCTAGAATAAAGAATCCCATAACTAAGTTTACACTAAGAGTTTGGAACTGGGCTAGGAGGAAATACAAACTAACTCACCCTGTATCACCTCTCACATCAATCTTCACATCACCTTCCTTATCAACCACCATCACTGCGGAGTCCAAGGAATACTGGACTTCTCATGATCTAGATAAACTAGGGGCTTGGTTTGAGGGAGATAACATGATAACTTCAGAATCTTTGATTAGGAACTTTGAGGTACCACACCGGGAATTTTTCAATTACATTAAAATTAGAAGCTGGATTGAAGAGATACATAGGACCTATGGGCCCCCGAGGGAATCTTGTCCTCCGAGGGATGTCGGTAGTGTGTAAAAGTGAGGCCTTGTCCAAAGGAATCTTAGGATCACTATACAACATCTTCAATTGTCCACCAAGCACATGGAGGCCTTCCTTTGTATCAAAGTGGCAGTTGGACCTAGGACAAAATTGGGATGGGAATAAATGGGCTGAATCCTTTTCGAACCTATCTAAGGGTTCATTTAACTATAGCTTGCTAGAGACCTCTCTTAAGAATCTACACCGGTCATACACAACTCCAGTTCGACTAAACAAGATATCCCCAACAATCCCGAATAGATGCTTTAGGGGGTGCCAGGGAAGGGGAGACTTCATACACACTTGGTGGAGCTGCCCTAAGGTATTTAAAATTTGGTCTGAAACGACCAGACTAATCTCAAGAGTTCTCAAAACCCCACTCCAACCATCAATAGCTGCCTGTCTTCTGGGAACGCGCTTCTCAAAACTAGGAAGGGAGGGGAATAAACTGGCCCAATTGATATATCTAGCAGCCAAGAATACCATTGCAAGACGATGGAAGAGCAGGGTCATTAATTTCCACGAAGTAACAAACAAAATAAATTATATTTGCGCTAATGAGCGGATGACCCATATCATATCAGATACCCATCACAGCTTCCTGCAGGTTTGGAAACCCTGGATTTTATTCACATATAGCAATATGTTAAGACTAAGTTAAGGGAAAACAATAAAGAAGCCTTTCCTGATGTGCTGCTGGGGAGTGGAGTGTGGAGCGGATGGGAAGAAGTGGTGAGAGGACACGGAGAGATACTTCCTCACTATTCCAAAGGTACAGAGGGGGTAGATGGTAACCTAAAGATTGGTTGAGCAGGGAGTAACTGGGCGAAGACACTTCACCTTACGCTTTATAGAATGCTATCAGCTTTCTTTTTATTTCATTTTCTTTCTGCACCGGTCCATCCATGGAAATGTGAATTCCTGCAATTTGATCAATGAGACCTCAAAAGCTGTATATATTGTTTGAATATCAAGAGACAAGTTTTGAATATATTTAGACAAAATCACCAAAAAAACGAAAAAGAGTTGTAACAGGGATTTTATTTAAATGAAACGGTTCCAACATGTTAGAAATAAGCTGTTAGTTATGTGAAACTTTGTGGACTATGTTTACCATTATTCCTTTCTTTTTGTCAATACAAATCCAGAATTCCTCAATAAAATTTATGTTATAAAAAAAATACTATGTAACTGTGTAACTATGTAACTATGTAATGTGTTACGTGAGTTGCAAGCATTTTCCGTCATTTTTAATAGAGTATTTTGTATTTTGTTCATTCCTGTGGGAAAGTGCTACGCATTTAGCAGTGTTTTGCCCGGTCCGGGTTATGTAGCCTCGTTTTCATTTTTTTCGGAGGCCATTTATTTTTTCTCGTGTAGGCGATTTTCGTGTGGTGAAAGCCATCGAAATCGCCTTAAATTTGCGTTCCACCTAACTCCCAGATGTCCTGGCTGTTCCACTGTGCTGTTCGTTATGTTTTTGTTGTATTTATTTTTATTTTCTTTGTGTTTTTTGGATATTTTTTAAGTCCTGCGTTTGTCAAGTGTTTGTAGGCTAATGCGAATGCGCGTTTACTAAGTGTTTGGTGTCTAAGTCCAGCGTGTTTCATTGCCTTCAGTGCTCGCCTTGCTTTGCACCTTTGGCGCTCATCACCTTAATGGCTCGCCTTGCGGTGCTCACCGATTAAGTCGTATGCACCACGCATAGCGTGTCAGCTTCTCATGGTTCGACAATTATAATATGTGATATATATTGTGACCGGGTGCCCCTGGAGGATGGTGCCAGGTAAAGAGTGTGAAGAGTTCTTGAAACCTAATTAGCCCAGGTGAAGCAGCACTTTAAAGACTGGAAAGAAGAGATGGGAAGGGCTGTCAGCCCTGGCTGGGCTTGCAGTGTGTGACACAGAAGCAAGGGAAGGCTGAGTCTGTGGGACTGCAACATAAGTACAGAGAGGAGAGCCTCAGTTTTGAGAGTGGAGACACAGGAATCATTTGAACTGAGGAATCCTGCAGTTCAGGAAAAGCTGCAGTCTGCATACACCAGCGCTGCTGGGCCAGCAAGAAGCACTGAATACCAAGTGCTTTTTGGAAACTGCGGTCATCAACCAGACTGAAGGGATACTTACTACAGCCTGAAGTTACAGGAGAGACTATCAACCAGCTTCTCTCAAGGTCAGAAGACGTTTACCTTCATCTTTACAACCCCCAGGGAGGGGACTGTTGATAATAAGAGTGAATTTATTTAATAGAGCACCTGTAGTACTCCTTATGGGTCCCTGGGGGCAGGGCACACAGAGAGGCAGGTGCCCTGACCACTAGGTGGGGAAAATCTGACATGTTAGCACCTGCTATATTCCAGAGACTGTTTGGTGCACACCGGTGAAGGCAATTGCTGTCTCTTATTTTGGTTCTTTGTTTCGTTTTTACCTGAAGCTGAATAGCGGGTCAGGCTTAGTCAGGGCATTCCAGCAAGTTATTAAGAATGTTTATGAAGATTTTTATTTTCTCTTGCCAAGTGTTTGCTAATGTTGTTATTTTATTTTCACTGGTCCAATGAAATCCCAGTCTACTGCACCATACAGTATGTGTTTCGCATACTCCTTTAAGGAAACCTCAGATCCAGACAGCCATATTTGTCACAAGATATATATATATATATATATATATATATATATATATATATAAATATATTGTGACAAGGATGGTCGTATAACTCGTGGTTTCTTGAAAAAGGGTCTGATACTGGCTTGAAATGCAGCAAATTGTTTTTTTTTGCAAATGCAAGTAACAACTGAGCAGTAACTCTGCTTAAAAATAACGGAAATAAACATCTACTTAAACGAGCTGACTATAACTCAGGAACACCCTGACTACTCCTGTGCAGCTTATCTGCGACAGGGAAAAAACACTACAACACTGTGTCTTCCAGAAGGAGTAGCTTCAAGGAAATGACGCCACCTAGTGGCCACTATACAGCCAGTCTCTTATGTAGGTAGTAGTGCCCCCTTGTGGCCTGGATACAAATAATCTCTTCTTACTTATATTGCCTCCTTGTGGCCAGGATACACACCATCTCTTCTTACTTATTTTGCCACCTTGTGGCCAGGATACACATACTCTCTTCTTACTTCTACTGCCACCTTGTGGTCAGGATTCACATAATCTCTTCTTACTTCTACTGCCACCTTGTGGTCAGGATACAGCTAATCTCTTCTTACTTCGACTGCCACCTTGTGGTCAGGATACACATAATCTCTTCTTACTTCTACTGCCACCTTGTGGTCAGGATGCACATAACCTCTAGTACATCTGGAAGTCTCTTCCGCGGTACTCTTTACACCTTCGCGGATGAAGCATAGGGCCCGCCCGTCTCTCCCGTATGCTTCACCCCAGGGACCCTTAAATATCACAACTCTACTTG
The DNA here is from genome assembly GCA_027410445.1 of Discoglossus pictus. Taxonomy (NCBI): domain Eukaryota; kingdom Metazoa; phylum Chordata; class Amphibia; order Anura; family Alytidae; genus Discoglossus; species Discoglossus pictus. The sequence goes on from CM050173.1 coordinate 41,902,929, forward strand.
CATTAACTTCATTTGACAAAACTCAGCCTCTTCCCTGGGGCATAATACGTCTTGGAACCTTCCTTCTGAGGCCTCTGTCAGCTTTACTCACACTAGGCCTTTAAGGCAACTCTGCCTGGGGATTCTCACTAATCCCTTCACAATTACTTGGCTTCCTGAGGCTGTATTCACTCTTCCAGCTCTAAGCGTCCTGCGCCTGCAAACAGCTCACACTTCCTGCTGTTGTCTCAATACTCGCAGCCACAGTAAATCAGGTAACTCTTACAGGCTTGCTTCCAAAGCTCTCACTGTAACTCCACACAGGATCAGCCTCCACTCTCGGGCTTGCTTCTGGCAGCAGCACACAACCTGCCCAGAGTCTAGCCAGCCACACCCCTTTCCATGTCTGCTTTCAGGCTTTTAAAGGGAAGTTGCGCCAATTAGGAGTTCTTCAGAAGTTTTAACTCTGTCACTCCTGTCAAGAACTCCATACTCCACTTGCTTGTCATCTCATCTAAGGGGCAAATGGTCACACAATATATATATATATATTTGTATTTATTTATGTGTTGTTATTGTGTAATATGAATCCTTCCAAAGGGCAATCCCTACCCTTACCTACCCAACCAGGGTCACCCCTGGACCCACTCAGACACCCACCTCAAACTCAAAATTAATTGAGCTGTGCTGCTTGTGATCACAATTGCTCAAATCACACATATAGCTGCACAGAGGAAGGCAGGAGGTAAGGGATGCTGCCACAAAAATATAAAGTGTATACGTGTCTTTCTATTTATCTATATCTATCTATCTATATTTTCCCTTCTGGGAGGGTACAAAATCAGGTGGATCAGATATAGGTACAGAGCCAACATTACAAAACCATCAGTGGCCAGGTGTTGCCTACTGGAGCTGAAAAATTAAACAGCATTCACAAATAATGTGGGGATTCAATAGTCCTTTAAGTAGTAAGGTTTGGTCTTGGTCTCTACATCTCTTAGATAGATTGATACTGTGGCTGACAATAATCTGTTTGTAGCATTTTGCATGTTGGTATGTACATATGTGTTCACATTTGAAAGTTTAAAAACCTGCTTCCAGATCATAAAACAGTTATTACACTGCATTCTGAGAAGCTGAGCTGGGACATGCAAATGTGCCCACAAATGCCCACAAATGTGCCCACAATATATATATTGTGATGAAGTTCAACAGAGCTCAGAAGAAAGCACTTCACAATTTTTGCCAGGAGTGAGGAGTTAACTCACAGTTTAAAAGGCATGGGTGTGGCTGCTATAAAGGGCCTCATCCAGGGAGAGATTTGTATGGAAGTGTGAGCCTGAGCCCAGTCTGAGCTGGGATAGAGATCCTGAGACAGCTCTGTGTGGACACAGAGAGAAAGAGGTCTGTGTGACCTAGGAATAGAGCGAGACTGACTGGAGGATACAGTCAGCAAAACTGAGAGACACTGGCACGAATGTTCAGCGACCTGGGAGATGAAGGAGATATAGCTCCTCTGCAGACTGAAGGCAGAGCACTAAGAGTGAGCTTCTGAAACAGATAAGTGCCCAGGCCTGTCTTATGTGAATTGTACTGTATTTGTAGACTATTGTTGGGAACTACAGCCAAAGTCTAGTCACTGCTTCAAGGAGAAGCTAGGTTTTTGTTTCTGTGTTTATTTATCTTGTATGCTGACACTAGTAAAAGCCTGCCAAAGCATTTAAAGGCCTCCTGTGTCCTTCATTATAGTGCCGGAAACTAGGGCACGAATCCTGAGTGGAACATTGGATCTGTCACAATATATATTTATACTAGCGACTAGCCCGCAAAAAATTACGGTAATAAAATTGTAAGGCAGTTAATGCTGTTTGGTCGAGAGATTAATTTTGTTGGTGGTCCGAGATCCTTTGGCGCTCATTGCGAGCCTCGCGCTGAGCGCCTTCGGTGCTCATTGCGAGGCTTTTGTTTGTTGTATTTTATTTTCTGATAGGCGCTTTTGCTGTTATTGTTTGGTCGGCGGTGATCTGCTTTTTGCGCTTATTGCAACACTTTGTGTACTCATTGTGAGTCATGGGGTGAATGGCTTTTGTGTTTATTGTGAGAGTGTATTTTTTTTTGTGTATATGTTTTTTTATATGCTAATTAAATAATTAATAAATGAATGTACTAATATATGCAAGAAGCATTGTGTTGAAGAGCTGACAATCTGTTTTGATGTTCCTGCAGCATACAATGTCGGTTTGCACTGTTGTGGAGCTGAGGTGTAAATGTCAGCAATGTGTGCAGTGTGTAGTGTAAATAGGCTGCCTGCACGAGGGAAAGCCGTTAGGGTAGCTATGTACTTCCACATTGTGTAAGTTAGTGTTGTAAAATGGAGGTGAATGTGTGTGGTACGCGGCTGTGTATGATGTAGCGTCCTTGGTAAGAGTGTACCTTGTACCTCGTACAGCTTTTTTGAAAAGCAGCATATGCTTGGTGGTATTTTGCGTCTTTATGGTCCTGTAGCCTCGTTTTGGGTTTTTTCGGCGGCGATTCGTAGTTTGACAACTATTATATGTGATATATATATATATATATATATATACAGTATATATATATATATATATATATATAAACAGGTGTACACCTGGAATTGTGGGAGGGTTGCTCTCCCCACGCCATCCTATTTCCGTGTGTCTAAACTCAGGAATTTGGAGTTAAATTGAGGTGTAACTTCACTTGCAGAGGTCCTGGGTGCCCCCCTCCCCCTTGCTGTGGGTAAGCTTTTTATCTATTTTTTGTGTGTATTTATTATGTTTTTAATGTTTTCAGGTGCGCACGGTTCCGCCGTTAAGGTCGTATTTTTGCAAGGTCGTAATGTTTTTTTTTCTAAGTCCCCCGTCTTGTATTTTTTTATGCTAAGTCCGGAAATTTTCCATTCTAAGTCCTGCGGTTCGTATTTTTTTGTGTAAGATCGTATATAGTGATTGTGTGTTAGATCTATTCTGGTAAAGTGCCGCTTGTGTGGTTGTTTGTAACCGCGTGTGAGGCGCCGTAGAGCCTCCACCTCCTCAAATGCGGCCCCTCGCTTGGCAGGGTCAGCCATCGCAAAGTGTGATGACGATTCGTAGTTTGACAACTATTAAATGTGATTTTATATATATATATATATATATATATGTGTACACATGGAATTGTGGGAGGGTTGCTCTCCCCACGCCATCCTATATAAACCCCACTCACCTGCTACCACTCAAGCACGCTGCAATCAATTCTCTGGAGAATCTCTGCCGGTCTGCTTTGCTGATCTCACCGGCTTTCCACTTCAAATCTCTGTTCCTCGCCAAACTCATAAGCATCAGAACCCCCTCACCTTTCCCTCTCTCCCTCACACCTCCTTCTACTTTCTCACCTCCCTATGCTCCCCTGCATTTGTTCATCTTCTCCCTGCTCCAGCAGCCTTTCAGATTACCAGCATGCCTCTTGCAGCATGCTCTCCGGCAGCTCGCCGCTGCTGCCCTCTGACCTCAATGCAGTTTGTGCCCAGTCTGGTTTCACCTGCCTCCCTCTGCTCCTACCCTTTTTCCCCCTCCTCTGCACCAACCCCCAGCCCTTACCAGAATCTGCTCTGTTGGCTGGGCCCTAGCCTCCATTCTCCCCAACCCACACGGTTCTCCAGACTCACCCGCCCCCTTGCTCCCCCCCTGAGTGTATATGCATGTGTGTGTATATGTATATATTTGTGTACGTCATGTGTATATATACTGTATACGTATATGCGTATTTGTGTGTATACATGTGCATATTAAGCTGAACCCATTTAACAGTAAGGGTACTGTAAGAATTGTGCCTTCTGTCTTTTAGTAGACTGCAGCATCTGACCATTACAATTAACGTTTACTGGTCCATGCAGGGAAAGGGAGTGACCATAGGCATGTAGTGTATGTATTGCCATGGTACTACAATACTCTGTTTTTCGCCGTCCTCTCTGTCGCCCCACCCGCTGCTGTCTCAGCCGCCCCGCACTCAGCTGCCCTGCCCGGTGCACTCTCAGCCATTCTCTCAGTTGCCTGGCACTCTCTCAGTCACCACGCCTGGTGCTCTATCAGCTGTCCCACCTGGCGTTCTCTCAGCCGCAGTGCCTGACACTCTCTCAGCCACTCTCTCAGCTTCCCTCCTAGCACTCTCTCAGCGGCTCCTCGTATGTATTGCCATGGAACTACGATACTCTGTTTTTTGACACTCTCTCAGTTGCCTTGCCCTCACAGTCTCCCCGCTGTCTGTCACCCTGCTCTCTCAGTCACCCGCTCTCAACCGCCCCGTTCTCTGTTGCCCCGCCCGCGGCTCTCTTAGCCACCCCGCCCGGTGCTCACTCAGCCACCCCATCCGGTGCTCACTCAGTCGCCCAGCCCGGCACACTCTCAGTAACTCTCTCAGCCACCTCACCTGGCACACTGAGGCGCTCTCTCAGCCACCCCCGCCTGGCACACTCTCAGCCACCTTGCCTGGTGCACTCTCAGCCTCTCTCTCAGCCGCTCCTACTGACGATCTCTTGCAATCTAAGCCGCCCAGCCTAGCGATCTCTCCTAGCGATCTGCTCCGCCTGGCGCACTCTCAGCCGCCCCGCCTGACACACTCTCAGCCACTCTCTCAGCCGCCTGGCACTCTCTCAGTTACTCTGCCTGGCCCTCTCTCAGCTGCGCCCCCTGGCGCTCGTTCAGCCACTCTCTCAGCCACCCCACCTGGCGCTCTCAAAGTCACTCTCTCAGCTGCCCCGCCTTGTGCTCTCTCAGCGCCCCGCCTGGTGCTCTCTCAGTCACTCTCTCAGCTGCCCCGCCTAGTGCTCTCTCAGCTGCCAAGCCTGGCACTCTCTCAGCCACCCTGCCTGGAGCTCTCTCAACCACTCTCTCAGCCGCACCACATGGCGCACTATCAGTCATTCCCTCAACCGCCCCACCTGGCGCTCTCTCAGTCACTCTCTCAGTCGCCCCGCCTGGCGCTCTCTCGGTCACTCTCTCAACTGCCGCGCCTGGTGCTCTCTCAGCCGCCCCACCTGGCGCTCTCTCAGCCACTCTCTCAGCCACCCCACATGGCACTCTCTCAGTCACTCTCTCAGCTGCCCCGCCTAGCGCTCTCTTAGCTGCCCTGCCTGGCACTCTTTCAGCTGCCCTGCCTGGTGCTCTCTTAGCCACTCTCTCGGCCCCCCCACCTGGTGCTCTCTCAGCCACTCTCTCAGCCACCTCACATGGGACTCTCTCAGTCACTCTCTCGACCGCCCCGCCTGGTTCTCTCTCTGCCACTCTTTCAGCCGCCCTGCCTGGCTCTCTCAGTCACTCTTTCAGCTGCCCTGCCTAGCGCTCTCTCAGCCGCCCCGCCTGGCACACTCTCAGCCACTCTACCTGGCGCTCTCTCAACCACCCCACCTGGCGCTCTCTCAGTCACTCTCTCAGCCCCCCCACCTGGTGCTCTCTCAGCCACTTTCTCAACCACCATCCTGTCGCTCTCTCAGTCACTCTCTCAGCTGCCCTGCCTGGCCCTCTCTCAGTCACTCTCTCAGCCACCCCACCAGCCCTCTCTCAGACGCTCACTCTGCCACCCCGCCCGGCACTCACTCTGCCACCCGCCTGGCACACTCTCAGTAAATCTCTCAGCCACCCTGCCTGGCGCACTCTCAGACGTTCTCTCAGACGCTCTCTCAGATGCCCCTTGCCTGGCGCTCTCTTGTGAACTCTCTCAGCCACCCCGCCAGCCCTCTGTCAGATGCTCACTATGCCGCCCCGCCCGGCGCTCACTCAGCCGCCCCGCCTGGCACACTCTCAGTAAATCTCTCAGCCACCCCGCCTGGCGCACTCTCAGCCACTCTCTCAGCCACACCGCCTGGCACTCTCACAGTCACCCTCTCAGCCTCCCCGCCTGGAGCTCTCTCAGTCACTCTCTCAGCCGCCCCGCCTGGCGCTCTCTCAGTCACTCTCTCAGCCACCCCGCCAGCCCTCTCTCAGACGCTCACTCAGCCACCCCGCCCAGCGCTCATTCAGCCGCCCCACCTGGCACACTCTCACTAAATCTCTCAGCCACCCCGCCTGGCGCACTCTCAGCCACTCTCTCAGCCACACCGCCTGGCACTCTCACAGTCACCCTCTCAGCCACCCTGCATGACGCTCTCTCAGTCACTCTCTCAGCCGACCTGCCAGGCGCTCTCAGTCACTCTCTCAGCCACCCTTCCTGTGGCTTTCTCAGCCTCCCCGCCTGGAGCTCTCTCAGTCACTCTCTCAGCCGCCCCGCCTGGCGCTCTCTCAGTCACTCTCTGAGCCGCCCTGCCTGGCCCTCTCTCAGTCCCTCTCTCAGTTGTCTTGCCTGGCGCTCTCTCAGTCACTCTCTCAGTTGCCCTGACTGGCGCTCTCTCAGTCACTCTGTCAGCTGCCCCGCCTGGCACTGTCAGTCACTCTCTCAGCCGCCCCGCCTGGTGCTCTCTCAGCCACCCACATGGAGCTCTCTCAGTCACTCTCTCAGCCGCCCCACCTGTCGCTCTCTTAGTCATTCTCTCAGCTGCCGTGCCTGGCCCTCTCTCAGTCACTCTCTCAGCCACCCCGCCAGCTCTCTCTCAGACGCTCACTCAGCCACCCCGCCCAGCGCTCATTCAGCCACCCCGCCTGACACTCTCACAGTCACCCTCTCAGCCACCCTGCATGACGCTCTCTCAGTCACTCTCTCAGCCGACCTGCCAGGCGCTCTCAGTCACTCTCTCAGCCACCCTTCCTGTGGCTTTCTCAGCCTCCCCGCCTGGAGCTCTCTCAGTCACTCTCTCAGCCGCCCCGCCTGGCGCTCTCTCAGTCACTCTCTGAGCCGCCCTGCCTGTCCCTCTCTCAGTCACTCTCTCAGTTGTCCTGCCTGGACGCTCTCTCAGTCACTCTCTCAGTTGCCTGCCTGGCACTGTCAGTCACTCTCTCAGCCGTCCCCCCTGGCACTGTCAGTCACTCTCTCAGCCGTCCCCCCTGGTGCTCTCTCAGCCACCCACATGGCACTCTCTCAGTCACTCTCTCAGCCGCCCCACCTGTCGCTCTCTTAGTCACTCTCTCAGCTGCCGTGCCTGGCCCTCTCTCAGTCACTCTCTCAGCCACCCCGCCAGCTCTCTCTCAGACGCTCACTCAGCCACCCCGACCAGCGCTCACTCAGCCGCCCCACCTGGCACACTCTCAGTAAATCTCTCAGGTACCCCACCTGGCGAACTCTCAGCCGCTCTCTCAGCCGCCCCACCTGGCGCTCTTTCGGGCACTCTCTCAGCCACCCCACCTGGCACTCTCTCAGTTGCCCTGCCTGGCACTCTCTCAGTCACTCTGTCAGCTGCCCCACCTGGCACTGTCAGTCACCCTCTCAGCTGCCCTGCCTGGTGCTCTCTCAGCCACCCCACCTGGCACTCTCTCAGTTGCCCTGCCTGGTGCTCTCTCAGTCACTCTCTCAGCCGCCCCGCCTGGCTCTCTCTCAGTTACTTTCTCATTTGCCCTGCCTGGCACTCTCTCAGTCACTCTCTCAGCTGCCCCGCCTGTCGCTCTCTCAGTCTCTCTCTCAGCCGCCCTTCCTGGCCCTCTCTCAGCCACCCCGCCAGCCCTCTCTCAGATGCTCTCTCAGCCGCCCCATCTAACGCACTCTCAGCCACCCCGACTGGCGCACTCTCAGCCACTCTCTCAGCTGCCTGGCACTCTCTCAGTCACCCCGCCTTGCATTCTCTCAGCTGCCCCACCTGGCGATCTCTCAGCCGCCCCGCCTGATGCTCTCTCAGTCACTCTCTCAGCCGCCCCGCCTGGCGCTCTCTCAGCCACCCCGCCTGGTCCTCTCTCAGTCACTCTCTCAGCCACCCCACCAGCCCTCTCTCAGGCGCTCTCTCAGCCGCCCCGCCCAGCGTTCAATTAGCCGCCCCGCCTGGCACACTCTCAGTAAATCTCTCAGCCGCCCCGCTTTCTGTCGCCCCGCCCGCCGCTCTCTCAGCCACCCTGCACTCAGTCGCCCTGCCCGCACTCTCTCAACTCCCCCGCCCGGTGCTCTCACAGCCACCCCGCTCGACGCTCATTCAGCTGCCCTGCCTGATGCACTCTCAGTATCTCTCTCAGCCGCTCCTGGCACACTGAGGCACTCTCTCTGCCACCCGCCTGGCGCTCTCTCTCTCACTATCTCACTCGGCCCGCCAGCCCTCTCTCAGGCGCTTACTCAGCCGCCCCGCCGGCGCTCTCTCAGTTACTCTCTCAGCTGCCCTGCCTGGCCCTCTCTCAGTAACTCTCTCAGCCGACTTGCCTGGCGCTCTTTCCGCTGTCGCGCCTGGCGCTCTCTCAGTCACTCTCTCCGCCGCCCCGCCTGTCGCTCTTTCAGTCCCTCTCTCAGCCACCCTGCCTGGCTCTCTCTCAGTCAGTTCTCTCAGCCGCCCCGCCAGCCCTCTCTCAGGCGCTCACTCAGCCACCCTGCCCATCGCTCACTCAGCCTCCCCGCCTGGCTCACTCTCAGCCACCCTGCCTGGCGCTCTCACAGCCTTCCTGCCTGGCGCTCTCTCAGTCACTCTCTCAGCTGCCACGCCTGGCTCTCTCTCAGCCGGCCCACCTGGCGCTCTCTCAGCCACTCTCTCAGCCACCCCACCCATCTGTTGCCCTGCTCTCTCAGTCGCCCGCTCTCAGCTACCCCACTTTCTGTCGCCCCGCCCGCCGCTCTCTCAGCCGCACCGCACTCAGCCGCCCTACCCTTTGCGCACCCTTACTAACTCTCTCAGCTGCTCCTGGCACACTCAGGCAATCTCTCAGCCACCCCGCCCCACCTGGCACACTTAGGCACTCTCTTAGCAGCCTCGCCTTGCACTCTCTCAGCCGCCCCCACCTGACGTACTCTCAGCCGCCCCCACCTGACGCACTCTCAGCCACCATGCATGGCGCACTCTCAGCCGCTCTTTCTCAAGTGCTCGCTCAGCCGCCCCACCTGGCAATCTCTCAGCCACCCCGCCTGATGCTCTTTCAGACCCCCCACCTGGCGGTCTCTCAACTGCCCGTCTGGCTTTCTCTCAGTCACTCTCTCAGCCGCCCCGCCTGGCGCTCTTTCTGTCACTCTCTCAGCCACCCTGCCTGGCACTGTCAGTCGCTCTCTCAGCTGCCCTGCCTGGCGCTCTCTCAGTCACTCTCTCAGCCGCCCTGCCTGGCGCTCTCTCAGTCACTCTCTCAGGCGCCCTGCCTGGCCCTCTCTCAGTCACTCTCTCAGCCGCCCCAACAGCCCTCTCTTAGGCATTTAATCAGCCACCCAACCTGTCACACTAAAGCACTCTCTCAGCGCCCCACCTGGCGCACTATCAACCACCCCATCTGGCGCACTCTCAGCCACTCTTCAAGCCGCCCCACCTGGCCCTCTCTCAGGTGCTTTCTAAGCCGCCCCGCCTGGCGCTCTCTCTGGCACTCTCTCAGCTACCCCACCTAGCACTCTCTCAGCTGCCCCGCCTAGCACTCTCTTAGCCGCCCGGCCTGGCACTCTCTCAGCCACCCTGCCTGGTGCTCTCTCAGCCACTCTCTCAGCTGCCCTGCCAGGCACTCTCTCAGCCACTCTCTCAGCTGCCCCACATGGCGCTCTCTCATCCGCCCCACCTGGCACTCTCTCAGCCGTTCTCTCAGCCGCCCCACCTGGCGCTCTCTCAGATGCTCTCTCAGCCTCCCCACCTGGCACTCTCTCAGCCACTCTCTTAGCCACCCCGCCTGGCGCTCTCACAGTCACTCTCTCAGCTGCCCCAGCTGGCGCTCTCTTAGCCGCCCCACCTGGCGCTCTCTCAGTCACTCTCTCAATGCCTATCTGGCACTCTCTCTGTCACTCTCTCAAACGCCCCGCCTGGCTCTTTCAGTCACTTTCTCAGCCGCCCCATCTGGCGCTCTCTCAGCCTCCCCGTATGGTATTCTCTCAGACTCCCTGCCTGGCGCTCTCTCAGCCACTCTCTCAGCCACCCAGCCTGGCGCTCTCACAGTCACTCTCTCAGCCGCCCTGCCTGGTGCTCTCTCAGCCAGCCCACCTGGCGCTCTCTCAGTCACTCTCTCAAGCACTCTCAAGCACAACCGACCCACCTCTCCGCCGTTTTCTCATATACTCTACTCACTCCTTGGTCTTCTTTTCAGGCCAAGATGACGTAGCTTTGGCCACACCCCAGCTTCCAGGGGAGAGGGTCCTAACCACAAATATATATATATATATATATATATATATATATATATATATATATATATATATACAGTATATATATATATATATATATATATATATATATATATATATACACTTATATAGATATATATGTACTGAGTGAGGTGGTATGGAGGCCAAGAACAAATATAGCAAATACCTATCTATCTATATATATATATATATATATATATATATATATATACATATATACATACACAGTAGTTGTGCTCAGAAGTTTGCACACCCTGGCAGAAATGTTGGCATTTATTTTAAAAAATTGACTGATCATGTAAAACCTTTTTCTTTTATTGAAGTATAGTGATCATATGAAGCTATTTATTATCACATAGTTTTTTGTCTCCCTTTTAAATCATTATGATAACAGAAATCACTCAAATGGCCCTGATCAAAAGTTTGCATACCCTTAGTTCTTAATACTGTTTATTGCCCCCTTTAGCATCAATAACAGTGTGCAGCCTTTGTATGTATGCCTAGTCTATCCTGTTGAAGGCCTTTTCAACGTCCAGCAAGAGCAGCATCATGGAGATTTTTTTAACTGATGCAACATCTATGAGGTCTAGAATACGCCTAGTGATATCCGGGGCTTCCCTACCCTGAAAAAAACCCACCTGGTCCGGATGGATCCACATGGGTAATAGTTGGGATAATCTGTTATATATATACTATAATTTTTAAATATATTGTAATATCGCTATTGATTAAGGATATGGGCCCATAGCTGTGGCACTGAGAAAGGTCCTTACCGTCTTTAAGTTGGACAATTACTTTAGCTTCTAAAAATTCGGCCTTCGTAGGTTTACCTTGAATAAACTCATTAAACATAGATTGAAGTTGGGATGCTAATGTTTCTACAAACTGCTTATAATAGTAATTAGTAAATTCATCTGGGCCAGGGGCTTGTGAAGTTTGGTTTCTTTGATAGCTTTTTTAATTTCATCTATGGAAATTGGGGTACTCAGATAATCGATTTTGCTTCTGTCAATTTGGGGAAATTTGATTGAGGAGAGGAACAAATTAATTTGTTCTTTATGTCTAGGCGAGCCTGATTAAGGGATTGACGAATAAAGTTTGGTATAATATCTCTCAAATGCTTTTGTGATCTCCACTGGTTGATAGATAACCTTACCATCCTCTAATTTGATTTTAGGAATAAACACATTTTTACTTTGCTGATTCAGTAAAAAAACGTAAAAAATGTAGCTTGTGTCCGTTGTAAAACTGTTACAACTTTTCTCCTCAAAATCCTATGCAGGTCTTTTTTTAATTAATGTATTTTTGCTTGGATTTTGGGTGATCTCAGGGAAGCTGAGGTTTTTTGGAGAGCTGCAATCTTAGCATTAATTTCCTAAATTTGGGATAACTCTAGTTTTTTGGTAAGAGAGCCTATCTGTATATACCTCTTTGTGGGCTCTGCATACACCTGCTTGGTTTACCTCCACTCTACTCAATATTTATATTGAAGTAATTTACCAGTTCTTTATGTATTTTTTCCCTTGTTATGATGTCATTGAGCAAAGCTGGATTTAGTGTCCACGATTGGGAGCGCCGCTTAGGGAGTAAATCACTTAAGGAAATGCTAACTAGTTTGGGGTCCGACCAGGAGATGGGATGGATTACAGCTTCGGATAAATTTGAGGCTAAATGCTGTTGAATTAGAACGTAATCAGAATGTGAATTATGTCTAGCTGAATAAAAGCTATATGCTCTCTCGTATGGATTAATTTCTCTCCAGGTATCAATCAAACAGTAGTTCTTGAGTAAAGATGTTCGGGGGCGGTAGCATGATATGTTTGGGTGTAGTGCTTTCCTCAGTATTTTGGAAAAGCATTTTTTTTTATATGGGTTTCTTGAATTAGGACAATATCTATTCCTAAACTTCTATATTCACCCAGGGCAATCTCCCGTTTTATAAAAAAAAAAAAAACACAAAAAATAAAATATTAGCTTAAAGTTACAGCAACAAATATTACACTCTTAAAGCTTTGTAACACATTTCAGTTTCCAATGTCTCTTTACTTAAAACCGTAGGAAGTCAAAATTATATAGGATAAATATCAATATTAATTTTATCGAGGAGAGCAAAGAGCCCACCAAAATGAAAACCTTAATCGGAAAGTGACATTTCAATTAATCTATGTAGGCTCTGAGAGCTGTAATGTCCCTGGATAACTAAGCTTGGTAGTCCAGGAGGTAAAAGATATCTGGGTAAAGTTCCAACTAATGTTTCACAGAGCTATTAATAGGACAACTTATCATCACTTTTGTGGGAGCTGTTCAGTTCTTGGACATCTTTGTGGTCTGGGAGCTAGACAAGGATTATGTCCAAAGTTTTCTGGAATATAGATGCCCCAGGATTAAAGTAAGGCAATTCCTTTGTCCCAATCACAGATGCTATAGATTTTCCCACCTCTCAAAATGTTCAGTTTGAATGGAAATCCCCAGATGTATCTCCAATCTTAAGCTAGGATGGCTTCCAAGAGGGGTTTCAGCATTTTTCTTTTGTATAGAGTGGTTGAGTGGTCTGCACACTAGGTTGAAATCCCTCAATTTCTGGAATGCCCGGTCTTGCCGCCCTCATGAAGAGGTATTTAGTTGTGTAGTAATAACATTTTGCTATTACATTCCTCAGCTTTTTTGAAGGGGAAGGGTGGCTAATCAATGTCCTATGTATACTGTCCAACTTGAAAGTTTCATCTTACATATTGGGAAAGAGAATTTTGCAAAGGTCTTTTACTTTTTCAGGAAGATAATGGATTCTGATGTTTTGGCGTTTGGACCAATTTTCCAGGTCTTCTTGATTATATTGGAGGTGCCTGTTTACTTCTTTTAGGATGTGCATTTCTTCTTCCAATTGAGAGTGCTCCTTTACAAGATTAGATAGACATATTCTTGTATATTATCGCTTATTAGCCCTTCTAAAAGCTTTCCCACTACAGAAGTGAGTCTTACAGGTCTATAATTTCCTGGATTTGTTCTTGCTCCCTTCTTAAATATAGGTATCATATCCTTCCTGACTTTCTTCCAATTAATATATTTATGAGTTGAGTTACTTATTTATGTTGAGTTACTTAACATTACCTCCCTATTGACTATACTAACCCTCCCCCATCTCTTCCCCCTTGACTAGTTAATTTGTTTCTTACCCCTAGTAAGTTTAAAAACTCTCCCAGCTGTCCTACCATCCTTTCTACTAGCACACCAGCTCCCTCTTCATTAAGGTGCAATCCATCACTGCTATAGAGCTTGTACCCAAGTGAGAAGTCAGCACAAGGCTTTAAAAACACCAACCCCTCCTTAATGCACCATTTTTTAAACCACACATTAACCTCTCTAAGCTCTTTCTGTCACCCTGGAATAGCATGTGGCACTGGTTGTATCTCGGAAAATACTACCTTGTAGGTCCTTGCCTTCAGCTTATTACCTAGTTCTATAAAATCATTCTTTAGGACTCTCCATCATCCACTAACTTTGTCATTGGTACCAATATGTACCAAGACCATTTCCAGGCCCTCCCAATAATTTATCTACTCGATCCACAACATGCGGAACCTGATCACCCAGGAGACAGTAAACTGTTTGATTGCTTGTATCTGGGTGACAAAACACACTGTCTACCACCAAAACCTTTATATTGCTCTGCCTATGCTGTCCTCCCTTTCCGGCTGTTAGAGGGAACAGCTCTATCTGGCATTGCATTCTTGAATGGACATCCCCAACAGTTTAATTTAATCTGTCAAATCTATTGGTGTTTGCCAGCTCAGAACTGACCAGTCTCCTCCTACTGTTCCCCCTGCTTCCCCTTGTAACTGTAACCCAGCTTCCTCCCTGGACATCCTCACTAGCCCCATCTCCACCCTCCATGCTAGGCACAGCTAAACTGTGCTCAGTGAACACCAACTCCCTTTCCAGTGGAGCAATATCACTAAGTGCTGCAATTTTTCTCTCCAGTTCTCCAATTTGAGATTCAAGATAGGCAACGTGCTCACACCTGCCACAGAGGTATGGACTCTGGATCATCTGCTCCAACAGTTCATACATGTGACTGGATGCACACTGAGTGAGGTTGTCACTGGACACTAACTACAATGGGGGAAAAGATTGTATAAAGTGCTACAATTTGCTCCCCTTTTTTTTGAACTCCTTCCTTTTATTTAAACTCCTAAACTTATACTAGAACTGCACTTATACTAGAAGCGTTTGCAAGCTCACACGTTTACTCCTTCCCCTGTTTCTATTAGGTTCTTACTACTCACCTGCCCACTAATCACTACACAAGTACCCAAACAAACTTTACTGTTCAGGAGAAATCACAGAACAGAGGCAAACAGACCACAAAAAGCCACACACTGATAAAGCTGCACGCAGGTAAAACCACACACCCTCTCAGCTGCCACTAATCAATGCACAAGTACACAAACACCCTTACTGTTCAGGAGAAATCACAGAACAATATTCTTGAATGTTCTTAGAAGACCTCCTAGTTGACATACCAACCATTCCTCTGTGTTAAGCTGATATCAGGGTAATGTTTTCTGCGTTTAGATTATATCGCTTTGTTGAAATGTGTGCGCCCATGTCAGGGTATTGGTTTTTATTACATGGTGTATGTGGTTATAGAAAGAACAGGATGGAGAAAATTGTGTCTAATGTTTACTGCCTTTTGACAATAGAGGAGAGCAAGACTAAAAGTAGTGTGTTGTTTACATATTACCTCAATGGATGCCGCAGTTGCAGTAAAAGGCCACCAGACTGTTGTGCTTTCTTGTGGATTTCACCTGCTTATTTAAAATGGCTGCCACATCAACCACACTGCTGGTGTTTCTCAAAATGGCCACTGCATCAGTCACATTATTGGTCTGTTTACCATGTAGGTCTTTCCCTGTGGTTACCCCATGCTCGGGCTGTCTCTTGATAAATCTCTATCTTCTTCCTCCTCTTCAGAGTGCTTTCCGGGCTCTTTGGGGGCCTCCTGTCTGTAGCTGTTGCTGCTTCCCTGTTTGGGGGAGCGAAGTGAG
Organism: Discoglossus pictus; assembly: GCA_027410445.1. Lineage (NCBI taxonomy): Eukaryota > Metazoa > Chordata > Amphibia > Anura > Alytidae > Discoglossus > Discoglossus pictus. Next base: position 41,918,117 of record CM050173.1, read on the forward strand.
AAGCCAAGGTGAAATCCAGGCAGCGTAGGCCTGAACTGTAGGCAGACAGTTTAATTATTTATCTGCACCAAAATATGTGAAAAGTTCATTTTTATTCGTTTTTTGTCTTTTATGCTAGAGCTCTAGTAAAGCACAACTGTTGTCACTATGTGACAGTTTAGAATCTCTCGTTTTGCAGGCCTTTTGACAGTTCTTTTCTGCTCCCCATGGCTCGGTATCTAGCCTGTGCAGTGCATCCACATGAGAGCTAACAAACTCATTGACTGTTTATACACAGGCATTAATTGCAATTTAAAAAGCCACAGGTGTGGGACATTAACCTTTAATTGCCATTTTAACCTGCATGTGTCACCTTGTGTGTCTGTAACAAGGCCAAACATCATTATGATTTAAAAAGGAGCCAAACAACTATGTGATAATAAATGGGTTCATTTGATCACTTTCCTTCAATTAAAGACATTTTGTTGCATGATCAGTCATATTTTCAAAATAAATGCCCCAATTTCACAATTTCTGCAAGGGTTTGCAAACTTTTTAGCACAACTGTATAATGTGTGTTTACTGAGTGAGCTGATATGGGGGCCTGTTTACTAGCTCCACCACTGCCAGGTATATTTTACATACATAAGCAATAAGAGCCTAAGAATTCATACAAATGAGATTTTCCAGGTAATTCAAAATGATGCTTCATACTGTACACACATTTGCTAATAATGTTGATATTCAATGAAGCCTGATGCACTACCATATACTTAATACATACTGAGAAGCAGCAGTCTTGAATTCCACTGCTCTAAACCTTTCATGTAACAAATTATCTTTCTCTGATTAGCTGCTGACAATATTGTTTTAATAATGCTGGTAAAAGGTTTAGATGAAATAATGTCAGGACAATCTATATTGCCTCGTCTTGAGTTGTGCCGTGGCCCTAGTTCACTGGAGTCTTGAGCTGTGCCGCCTAACACTATCTCTGAATCCTATCAGTTGAGCTGGATCAGAGCTCTAGTATAAACGAGATGCAGGTAAGCTGCTTTGTACACACTCTGACTACATTCACCAGACATGCGTTTCGTCGGTTAGATCCAACTTCAGGGGAAGGAGAGCTTTTTGTCTTTGGATACACTATAACTTTCCTTATCTATCATTATTGTGTTTAATAAAAGAGGAGGCTCGTTTTTAAACTTTGTTATAATAAAGGTTACATTTTGTGTCTATTCAACTTTCTTATTGATTACAGTACTTATAGTATGTGATTATTTACAGTATTAAACTATAGAGTACTGTCTTGTCCTGTACACTGTAGAATTTCAGCCCAAATAAGGTCGACTTGCCATCCAACTGACTTCATTAATTTACAGCATTGTACAGCAAATTATTGACAGACAGGTTACAATCCACTAAAATAATAGTTGTGGCAGTCCACTAAGCTAACAAAAAATTAATACATGTATTGGTACAGTATCATACAATATAGGTAAGATATTTTGTTTTATATAATGCTGTATAGTACTGTTATTAGGTTAGAAATTAATGATCTTACGTATATTGTATGATACTATATCCATACATTTATTCATTTTTGTTAACTCAGTGGACTGCCACAGTTATTACTTTAGTGGACTGTAACCTGTCTGTCAAGAATTTGCTGCACAATGCTGTAAAAAGTGTTCCTAAGTTCTAGCTAAAAAAATGTTTGCTGTACAGTACTGTACAGTATGTACAATATGAGTGCTTTGTTGAAGGGGAAATATAAAGAGAATACTGTACACTAAAATTTACACTAGAATCTTATTTTGCTAGGTGACAACATGTATAATGTTAATGTTCTTTGGCTGTGCTATGGTGAATACAATTTGTTATACTGTACGCACACATTACTGTACAGATGATAAAAAAGACAATTAGTGTGACTGATCTTTAATTGTATTATTATCTATATTAATAAGAGTGAGCTTGTTTTTCATTTGGCATTCCATCTCAATGGAAACCCCTACCAGTACCTACTAAAACTATTATTTCAGCTCAGATGATCTGTCATTAGCACCCATGCATGCTCTTTAATGCAGATCATCAAAAAAAAGTGTACATATTTGACAGTACAAATATTGTTGCAGTGCATATTATTTTTGAGATGTGCAGGTGTAAATGTTTTTATTTAAATATTGTGCAGTACTGTAACACATTTAGGGACAATTTTCAAGATTCATATTTTTTTATGGAAATATATTAGGGTTTAAATTTGTATTTATGCATCAAAGCATTAGTACCTCAGTAATGCAGCAGTGCAGCAGTACAGCAGCAGTGCAGCAGCACAACAGCAGAAGCAGCAGCACAACAGTACAACAGCTGGGGAAGGGATTTTCTTGCAATCCCTATGGATACATAAATCTACAGTATAAGGGACTATTGGGGCCTGTGTTTTTCTACCCCTAGAAATTTAGCTTGTGTGACTCAAATCCTAAAGTCCAAACCTGTGTTGTCCAAACACCTAATGATCGAGCCTGTGTGGCTGAAGCCTCTAAAGTCTTAGCCTGTGTGCCTCAATCCAGGAGAGCAGCAGCACAACAGCAGCAGCAGCAGCACAACAGCTGCATCTTAGATGTTATAATTCTTCCAGAACTCTCTGCATCCCTACAATATACAGCAGCAGCCAATTTACATCAGCACACAAGTTGTCAAAGGTCAGGGGGGTACTGTTCGCTTTATTTTCAACAGAAAATGTATAGGCAAATAGAACAATACTACTTTGGTTCAGCCCATAAACATGATTAAATTACCTGGCCTTAAACAGCAAATTCAATCAGCCATATGCAGTACCTCATTATCCCAGCTGGGTAACTGAACAAAAGGCCTGCCATACCTTAAACAGGAAACAAACATGTCCCTATACCCACCTTAAAGCTCTATCCCCCTTGAGTCTCTCCCACTGTCCACATAATTTGATATATTTGATAATTGTATACTGTACATTTTCTAGACCTTTTTAATTATTTTCTTTTCTACATTTATATAGCTTTTTTGTGCAAATTGCTTTACAAAATTGCAAAAACAGCAAGATTATAGTGGGCTAACATTTGTATAAGGGTCATGGATGTGCAGTAACACAGTAGGATAGATATAACAAGAAGGTGTGAAAGATTGATTAGCGTGGCCACTATGGGTGGTTTGGTAACAATGTATTAGGTATATTATTTGCAAGTGTTGCTAACTGATCAGATGCAAATTATTTGTATGACTCAATAAAGAAAGAGAAATCAGGGGCTGGTGGGACAGGGGAGGGTTGGAAGGAGATTATTTCTAGTTTCTTGTAGTGGAGAAGCCAGGTACAGTTAAAATAGATTATGTAAAAGGAAGAGAGTGGTTTGTGAGAGCGAGAGAAAGAGAGAGACAGAAAAAGAGAGATGAATGTGTCTGACGATGGAGACATGAGGTCAAAGCAGCGATATGTAGGGAATACAAGGCAGAGTATAGGAGGATTGGATACATATATATGATACTGGAAGGAATACCTAATTTAACTAGAGAAAGTTTCAATCTACTAAAATATAAAAGGCATCCAGTCATAATAATATTAATAGTAATAATAATGAATAATTATTATTAGAAGTAGCATTATTATTATTATTATTTTAAAAAATAATAATAATAATATCTGTAATCACTCCATAGCCTTCATAGCCATATACACTCATATATATACATGCTCCTCCAGCCATATACATTAATATATTAAATATACTCATTAACACATTTTTCAAGTTTTCCAGAATACTGGCTCTCTGAGCGAAAACTGAAATTCTGTTTCTTGATTGGTTAAAGTTTAGTCTTTCCTAGGTAATCAACACTCAACATGTTTAATTAATTAGAAAAAGGAAAACCACTAACAAACGTTTCACATATTTATATAATATATAATAATTTACGATAATTTTGATACAGTAAAAATAATACAGCAGGATATAAAAAAGCAGAGGTATTTATTTTATTAATGTTTCAAAATGCAACAGGAAACTGTGTTTATCCGATTGACAGAATAGGGGATCATTTATCTTGCCTACTATAAAATAATTCTGCTTTAATGAAACGTTCTTTATCCTTAAGCAGTAGAACATCAGAATACATTATCTTTCATAGCCAGACTTTCTTGTTCAGCTTTGAATTGAAATAAAATTGCATTTGGATGAATTCCTGAAACATGAAAAGGATTGTGGTGTAGAAGAACCTGGTGAACTTCTAAGTGTATTTATTCAAACATGGCTTTAAACCTGCACGAATGGTAGAAGGTTTTGTTCTGTTTTAATCAGCAGTGTAAGAAAGAAAACATTTTAGAAGATCATTAAAATGTATATTAATGTGGCATTATGAACTTGTTCCAGACATCTATAAGATTCACTACATCAAAATCATTTTTCAGTTATTTTTCACTTACTGTTTATTAAGACAATAGTGAATCCATTTTTTCTATATGCTATTTTGGATAACTAAACTAATATAACTTTTATACAGGGTTTAATTTATTAACAATCATGACAGGCTGCAAATATACATTTCAATATTTTTAAATAAATACTGTAATAACAAATATTAAAGAACCTAAATGTATTGATCTTTGGAAAATATGGACATTAATTTCTAGCTTTGTACAGTAAAAATAAAGAATCAGTAACTTGATTTCATTTTTTACAATAAAAACTGTTATGTGAAATTTTATATATTTAAAAAAAACGTAGAACAAATGGATATACGGTTTACTGCATTACTAAAGAAGTAAAGGGACTTTTCAGGTAATTTTCTTTTTTGTTCATATCAATGTGTTACGTAGATTACTTGATTAATTATATCATCATATAAAAGGTGCACTTCACTTACTTCTAAGAAGCTTCCAGAGTAACAGATTGCCAACTTGTGGATCCTCACTATTTGTTGTTTTTCCATTCATTACAGCGGCCATGTTGCACAGCTGTAAAATAATCTCATTCCCATAAGGGGATAGGCTTCATACTAACACTGTCTCATGAGCTCAGGCACACTAGAACATGTCACTGTTTGTTTCATAGTAGTGTAAAGCACTTCCCTATCAGGGTAGCTTAAGATGTGCATCATGGCTACTGCCACAAGGGAGAAAAGCAAGAAAGAAAAGGCTCAAGAAGCTGAGAATATGTTACTCTGGAGTGAAATTGATTCTATTTTCATTAGTGTTGTTAGAAAATATGACAATTTGTGAAAAAAGGTAATAACAATAAAAAAATCCCACAGACCTACGTTGTTAAGGAAGATGAATTTGGCTAGCAATAGTATGAGAGGTATTTGGTTGGACAGGCGGTTAATTTAGGTGGTTGGGTTATATGGGAGGGGTTATTATATAACATTTCTATCTTATAACCTTATTCTTTCTTAGCCAGTAGATTTCATAACTTCACATCTTCCTCCCAACAGTGATGTTTTTCTTGCATCCATACATCTAGCTGCTATTTGTGTTTCTGTCACAGTTTGTTCATGTGGGGTGCTTGCCCAGAGTGGAGTATGAGCATGTGTATCCACTTATGGTAGTGTCAGTACTCTTTGGGCACAGGGTTCCCTTAAGTTTAAGCTATGGTGGTCATGCACCTCTCGTCATTTGTTTTTTTCTGATCTGTCATGTAAATCTTTAATAAAGGAGCTGTGGCATTTAAAATCTCAAATCTGTGTGTGTATTTTATTGTTGGTTATTTGAAGGGTAAATCCACACTGACTATGTACTGGTCAAAGTATTACGAAACACTCACAGAAATTGCATATTTTAGATTATTACTTTAGAATAAATGTTTTTTGTAAGATACACAAAGAGATGAACTGGAGTATAGTTGGTGGTTTATTAGGTTTTAACCTAGTCAACTTCATTGTAACTGGACAAGATTACTTTCTGTCGCTAATTGGAAGTTAGGTGCAGGGTATCATCTTGTAGTCTGCATCCTTGAATGACTATAACTCAAGAGCATAATGCAGATGAACAATTGCTCTCCTTTATGATCATATTGTAGGATCTTCTCTGAACTATATCTTGCTTGTTTGTGGGTGGATGTATTGCATCTATACACCAGATAGGGAGCATGCCTGGCTCTTGCACATTTTTCCAGGCCAAAGAAACTGCTCTTGGAGGCATGTTGCAAAAGACTCCTCGCAAATGTCCCATTTGAATTGCTTCTGACTGAGGTTGTAAATAGGTAGGCATTGGGGATAAAGATAGCACAGAATGTGAGAATAAAGAAGATGCGAATACAAGAGCTGAGATGCTTGGAAACACAACTCCACACATAACTGCTGATCTGTCTCCATTGGCTGTCAAATCTGCAGTGCAGCTTGTCAGTGGTAGTGAAGTTCCTATTAGTTCTTTGACTGGCACCACAGAAATATACAGCATGCCTACAAAGCTGCAGTCCTTATTCCTGCAGTAGTTGATGTCTCCACTGTACAGTCAGATGCTCAGCAAACCTTCTGCATAACTCCAAAGGTCAGTGTATATGCTGTACACATAGACTCACACACAGCTTCGAGGGAAGACGTCTCAGAATCACAGACAGTTAACTGAAAGTCCGGTAATAGAACAATGCCCTGTGACCAGCAAGAAGAGAACAGTGTAGATGAAGGCACTGTTTCAGATAAATGTTCAGATCCACAGTACTATGGTATCATCCACTTCTTCTGTTGATGTGGGTACATTGTGTTCTAATGTTAATTGCAGGAAAAGTAAAGAAGCAAGGATTGTGGAAGGATGCCACGGAATACTGAATAAGAAGCAAGACAGATCTCCCAAATCACAAGCATCTGAACTAAGCAGTAACAGATCTATTCTAGAAAATATGACTTCTGCTGATTAGAGCACCTATAAGAGCAAACTGTAAGTGCACTCCGTTGGAGAAGGTGGCTATATCCAGATTCATAAGTGCCAAGAAAACAGTACAGCAGGCTATTATGAAATTGGTGCAGAGAAATAAGAAAAAAAGAATATAACTACCAATAAAGCAAACTACAGAACTGAAAACAAATGTGACAAATGTGGGATGGTGTTGTAAAGATGCTTTGCACTCATAATGCACCCTCCATCCTATGCAATGTATTATTTTTGCCTTGATTGTAACTCATGTGTAGTGCTACAGAATATGTTGACGCTTTACAAATAGATGATAATAATAAAATAAGAATGATAGTGCATAGTGTGAAAGGACAAAATAATTCAAGTGCTCCGAAGTGTAAGAACGTTTTTTAATACAAAGTATCCTTGTGTGCCCATTTGGTTTACCATACTCGCAAAACAGAAGTTAATACTTCTACTGATGAGACAGACAGTGAAACCATAAAAGAGAGAATAACATATACATTTTATTTTACAATTTGCCTGGTGCTATTATATTCTTAATAGTTGTTCCCTTTTCTGTAGATTAACTATGGGCATTCAGAATTGGATCACTACTTAAAATGTGACGTATTTTTTTATTAATTTCTTTAGCCAATACATTATACAGGGTAATTAAACTAATATTACTCCCAATATTGTTATTGTCTTTAACTTTTTAGCTGAATGTCTCTGTCAAGGTTTAGATATTTTTTGATTACATGATAAGATTCTGTGTTATCAATATTTATTGAGTACCATATTTTTCAACCTTCACACTATCAATATATTGTTCAATTTATATAATAGAGGCATATCTTGATGAGTTGCAATATAGAAGGAGATCAGATTTATATACATTCATAGAGATCTCTAAATAAAAACTTTTTAAGCCTGATTTGAGGATATCCACATAGCATTTATATATTATTAATAAAATACTCATTCTAGATACAAGTGTCGTTGCTAATTAATATTCAATATAGAATGAAGTGAGATTTAGATATATTTTACAGAGTTTTCTTCTCCGTTTCTAATATAATCAATCCTTTTTAGGTCTGATTTTTTTGGTATTCATATATTAATCATGACCTTTCCTGGTGGTCAAATAACACTCTTTATATACCAACCATATAGGTTTGACAATAGATCTTATATACCGATGGGAATGTTCTTATCCCTTTTCAAATATAATTTAGTTGTAATGGAGAGTGATGTTTGGAGTAGGATAGTGATATATATAACTACATTGTATATGTATATAACTAAACTGTATATTAATTTTTGTCAATATTAGACTTGTTAATATATTTCAAATGTATTACAATACAATTATTATCATATCAAACAATCAGAGGTTAATGAGACTTGCCAGACCTCCCAGTAGAAGGAGAAGAGGAGTGCAAGTCTCTAACATCCACCAGCTATGTGATGTTATTATGGAGGAGTGTAAAATAATGGTGGCCACACAAAATATTGACACGTTGGGCCTAATTTGGACATTTCCACTAAGGGGTATACTCACTTTTGTTGCCAACGTTTAGACATTAATGTCTGTGTGTTGAGTTATTTTGAGGGGACAGCAAATTTACACTGTTATACAGGCTGTACACTTACTACTTTACATTGTAGCAGAATGTCATTTCTTCAGTGTTGTCACATGAAAATATATAATAAAATATTTACAAAAATTTAAGGGGTGTACTCACTTTTGTGAGATACTGTATTTCATATATAACGTCTGGTAAACAATTTTTACAGGCTTCAATGGGAGAGTAAAAAAAGAGGAACTTGAATATATATGTATGCATATTGATTAAAGTATATAAAAATAAACCTTTTAATGCAAAACAGCACCCCAATATTCCCTAACAGTCCATTACAATAGCCCTTGGGTATGGTAACCACATGGTGAGTGTCCATCAAAGTCTGGTTTCCAGTTCTAGGAGTCCAGAGGGGTCTTGAGAGGGTTAATTCAGTTCCTGAAGGGGAAAAGCTATTAAAAGGGTTGAATATCTGGTGTGATAAGCTCCTGGGCAGGTACCTAAGCTAAAGTTTCTCACAGAGAGCCAAGCATTTCATGAGGTTACCAATTTACTTAGATGAAACATGTTAAATATAAGAATGGGTTAGGCATATAAGCAAATAAAATGGAGAAATAGTGCACCTCTTAGAGAGTAAGGTCTGTTGGTGGTATAGGGATATTGTGATCCTTAGAGTGGGTGAAAAGGATATGGAACTAATATCTGTTATTGCAGATATTGAGACGTACTTTCCTGATATAGGTTTGAAGATGTATCACATATATAAATACTGAGCACTTTATGATTATTGTGATCACAATAAAGAGATATTGGAGGTAGGTTGTTACATTTGCAATTAGAAAGGGATATATTGTGCTTGAGAAGGTGTTAGAGATATTGAAGAGGGATAAAGATGATGTCATATTGTAGATGTAGTATCCTACTCTAATAAGGTATAGTGGGCACATTACTGCACTAGAGGTTATGTGGACAACAGTATGTATGGTTGGTAAGGCCTACAGAGGGATTTATACAGAATAGATAACCATATGATTATTTAGGTAAATTGAGATTTGGGAAATTCAAATAGAAAAACATATACAAACTACTAAGCAATGCTTTATAGCTTCCCATTTAAAAGTTTGTTGGTAATAGTTACTCCAACCTTGGTAATATAATAAAAATATTAACATTTATTCGGTACTTACAGTATAATGTTTTTTCCCCCTCAGATTCTGGTCAGGATGGTGAAATAAGGGTATAGGCAATTTCATATATGACTTGTGGAGTGAAGAAGGTGAGATGCATAATCTTAAGATTTATAAATAGTAGACAAGGACCAGATAATACTAGGAGATTGAGTAAGCCTTTCTATTATTTAAAAAATAAGGATATTCCTATGCTGGCTCTCATTAGATGATAAAAAAGGCCTGTTTGGATTTCAACAAAGTGTGTTTCCGATAATTTTGGAAAAGGTACAATAAATGCATTTTATGCTAATTTGTAAGGGCAGGATTGAAATCAGATAGGGTTTACATTAAAAATGGTACATGTAAAAGATGCCGGCTCTTGCTGTAAATTTTTATACTTACCACGGAACCTTTAGCAGAATTAATTAGATGTTCAAAGGATATTGTGGAAATAACTATAGGGGAAGGTCACACAAAAATAATGTTATTTTCACATGATGTAGTAGCAACCCTCTGACCTCTTTAGTTTACTTACTTATATTTCTAGATGTATATACAGTAGTATGTATAAACTAAGTATTTCTAAGTCACAAGCTGTGATGGTGGGTCAAAGTAAGGATCAAGGATTTGTCCTATAAAAGAGAGTTTCCATATAAATGGAATCTGAATAGTATTGTGCATTTAGGTGTAAATTTATCTGCAAATCTGAGTAATTTAATATTCACCAATTACATGACACTATATGCACTTATTCAGGATCTCTTATCTGTATTGGATATAGGGAAATTGTTGGATGGGTAAAATTTTTGTGAAGAAGATGCTGATTCTCCCAAAAACTACCTATAATTTTAGATGCATCCCTTTGGTGGTATCTAATTATATATTGAAAAAAGATCAAGCTGTTTTGATAAGATTAGAAAATATTTAGATCAGAGATAATGCAATATATCAAGGGGGTATAGCTTCACCAGGTGTGACAAATTGGCATGATTCAGTTATGCTTACACATCTAACAAGATGGTGCTCTAATCATGATACTCCAAGATAGAAACAGATAGAAAAATCCTCATTCGATAGACTTTCTCTCCAGCATGTGCTGTGGCAATGGGGAATAGGGAGCTATCTCACCTCTCTTTAGGTCCGAAGTTCATAAATAGATGTAACAGAAAATATGGTTTTCAATCTCCTGCAACCCCAGTTGATATTTTGAGCAACGACTATACACATGGCAACATAGTAAGTGGAAATATTAGGACTATTTGGAACTTATATGTAAAAGTAACCGTGAAGTTTTTTAATAATTTGCAATATATAAATATATGGAATGACAGATATGGACTGGTTGGATTTTGTCTCGTGTTCTTCTTTAAGGACTGAAAAATATGGGTTGGAGGTGGGATTGGAGTGTGGTGTCTCCATTTTCGCTGATGACACAAAGTTGTGCAAGGTAAATAAATCAGATATTGATGTGCTTTCCCTCCAAAGGGATTTACATAAAATTGAGGAATGGGCATCTAAATGGCAGATTAGATTTAATACGAATAAATGTAAAGTTATGATTCTGGAAAGGAAAAATAGCCATGCAATTTATAATCTTAATGGAGCAAATCTAGGTGTATGAGATATTGAAAGGGATTTGGGAGTGCTTGTGGACAACCACCTACGTAAACAGTTCTCAAAGCCAAGCAGCAGCTGCAAAGGCAAATAACATATTAGCATGTATTAAGAAGGGTATATAAGCAAGGGAAGCAAATATAATTCTGCCACTATACAAATCTCTAGTACGCCCTCATTTGGAATATGGAGTACCACTTCATAAAAAGGACATTTTAGAGCTGGAAAAGGTACAGAGGAGGGCAACAAAACTAATAAGGGGAATGGAGGGGCTAAGTTATGAAGAAAGACTAACGAATTTAAACTTATTTTCTCTAGAAAAAAGGCGTCTAAGATGAGATATGATTACCTTATATAAATACATCCAGGGTCAGTATAAAGATTTGTCAACAAATAAGTAAAAACAACTTCCCAAATGGGTTGATTGCTATGTCTATAGCACTCCACAAGTGATATCAAGAGGACGGTGGAATTGAATATATAAAGTTGGCTCGTGCAGTGATGGGTATAGATAGAGAAAAGCAAAGTGGATATTAATCTGAGGTTATTCAATCGTCACACCAAATAAATCCACTATGCGGGAAAGTGATGGAAATTAAATGCAAATCGTCTCACTTTGGAATTATATAGTTCTCCAAATAGTGTCCTTTCTTCTTCCCGGTTGCTTCCAGAATAGTCCCAAGTGTCATTAAAGTGTGTCCTCCAATAAATTAAATCCTGGTTGCGATGCCGCTTCCTCCAGACTGCCTTAAGTACTGTCCACAAAGTACTCCAAAAAAAAAAGTAGAGAGGTGGGAGGGACAAGTGCAAAGCCAAACCAATCAGGAAATATGTACACAAGGTTTATTATAGCAAATAATTAAAACCATTACACTCACATTCAATATGATATCAATTCATGTTATATATGAGATGTCAAAGATATTGTCCTGTCGTCCTTATGTTGATTGGTGTTTTTCATCCAGACGGCCCAATGTTTAGTGTCTCAATAGTCCAATATCCATAATAACAATTGTTACAGGGATACTTTTAGAATTCAAGAATTAAAGATAGAAAACAAATAATAGAAACTGTCTTAGTGCTTCAGTGTACACACACAGATCCAGACCTCACTCCCTTGGGTCTCTTCCCGCCCCTCCCCTGTGTCTCTTTTTCCAACCCTCTCCCTCCCCTGTCTCTTCCCCCCTCTCCCTCCCCTGTGTCTATCCTCCTCTCCCTCTCATGTGTCTCTTTTCCCTCTCTTCTTCCCTTGTGTCTCTTCCCCCCTCTCCCTCCCCCATGTCTCTTCCCCCCTCTCTCTCCCCTGTGTCTCTTCCCCCTCCTCCCTCCCCTGTGTCTCTGCACCATCTCCCTCCCCTTTGTCGCTTCCACCCTCCTCTCTCTCCCCTGTGTCTCTTTCCCTCTCCTCCATGTCTCTCCCCCTCCTCCCCTGTGTGTCTACCCCTCCTCTGTGTCTCTCCCCCTCCACCCTTGTGTGTCTGCCCCCTCCTCTGTGTCTCTCTTGCCCTTATCTGTCTCTTTACCCCTCTCCCCTGTGTCTCTTCCCCCCATCCTCCCTCCCCTGTGTCTATTCCCCCTTCCTCTGTGTCTATTCCCCCCTCCTCTGTGTCTCTCCCACTTCCTCCCATCCCCTTGAGTATCCATCCGGGCCACTGCACGGCCACCCGCTCGTGCACACACGTGCCTCTCTGGTGTTTCTCACTCTCTCTGTCCTCCCATGTCTCTCACCCCCTCTCTTACCCATTCGGGCGCACGCACAGCCGCCCACTCGTGGGCATACGCGCCCATCTGGGTGCATGCACGGCCGTGGTACGCTTGTGTGGGTGCCCCAACGCAAAGCGCAAGCGCAGCTGACGACGCTCAATGAGCGTGAACAGCATGAGTTTGCAGTGTGCTTCGCAGCAGCAGGGGAAGCTGCCATGGTGGAGCAGTCTGTGAGACTGCAACTGGATTATAGAGAGACATGCTTGCTGCAACCAGGAATTGCCACAGAATACTACAGCCTGCTGAAGAAAAGGTACCATAACCATGATATCTGTGATGGGACTGTATATAGAAACATATGTGTTACTGAATTGCAAGCAGTGCTTAACAAGGGTCCCTGTGGAGGGCACTTGGAGAGATGGGTGGGCTGGTGCCCTACCCACAATAATTGAGCTGGTGACAGTGGAACTGTGATCTGCAGATAACCAAGACTGAAAGGCTGTACGCAGGAGAATACGGTGCTGTATTGTTTTTTTTTCTTTCCCTGGGACAGATAAGCCGCTCATGCCTAGTCAGGGCGTTCCTGAAAGTCAGTAAGAAGTTCATGTAGATGTTTGTTTTCAGCAATTGTTTTATTTAGTTTTTTCCCATTAAATATTGTTTACTGCAATCCACTTGTGCTACTTTAGGACAGTTTTTTCAAAGCTAGAAACAGTTTGTATTACCATCCTTGTCACTATATATATATATATATATATATATATATATATATATATATGAATCGAGTATATGTTAATGTCCCGTATTCCAGATGAATAATCAGCGTATTACAGTAAGATGTGGTATAAGCATTACAACCAATACAACAGAAGCATTCCTGTTCTATCGATTCTAATGTGTGTGTTACATCTTAGCCAGTATTTCTTCTGACTTAGTAAAGAGAGGTGTACCTCTTGAAAGCTTGTTACTCTGAACAAAATGTTTGTCCAATAAAAAAGGTATCACTTCATACTGCGGTACTCTGATTATTCAACTGGAACACTTAACATTCTTGCCTACTCTGCTTTTCATAAATACATATAAAGACCAACATATGCACTCGATGATATATAAATGTGTGTATATATATATATATATATATATATATATATATAGTAAATAAAAAGTACATCTGTGCTCATATTTGAACATCTATAGCAAGTTAAAAAAACATGCTTCCAGCTCAGAGTTCTGAGAAAAACAGTTATTACACTGCATTCTGGGAAGTTGAGCTGGGACACACAAATGTGCCCACAAATGCCTCGCTCTTCATTCCATAGCCATTATCAAACATGGCTTCCTTTAAGCTTATGCATGCTGTATTACACAGCTTTAATGCAAAGCCACGATTGGAATAGACACTGAGAGATTGCAATAGAGACTGAGTATCCAATCCATGTTCAGCTGTTTCAAGCTTACTGGCTATCATCAGCATGGAGCGGGATCTCAGCCTGTGTTGTGGAAATTATGAGTATGAATATATATACAGTGGGGAAAAAAAGTATTTGATCCAGTCCTGATTTTGAACATCATTTTAATGGTTGGTGTATTTTAACAGTGAGAGATAGAATAACAAAAAAAGAACAAGAAAAACGCATGTCAAAAAAGTTATAAATTGATTTGCAGGTCAATGAGAAATAAGCAGTGGTGGCTGGTGAACTTTCAAGTTGCAGTGGTGCCAGAGTAAGACTTGGCTCCTCCCCTTACACAGACACCACCCATTTTTAAACTCCTCCCTTGTCATATTGATCTTTATATGCCCCACCCAATGACCTTATACTTGCCCCGCCAATTGAAATAGACTCCACCTACTGATTTTTTAATATTGTTCAAAAATTCTAGAATCTTGGGATTCAGGCAAATAATAACATTTCTTTTCTGCATGAAAGCAATGATACTCACCAACAGTTGACTCTCCTTCTCAGGGTGTCTTCAAGTGTAGTAGTCCAAAATAGTCTGCAGCCACAGAGTGTTTGGACCTGGGCGTGATATAAAACAAGCAAACAAATCAGAGAGTGCAAGACCCCAACCATACTTAAAAACAGTTATGAAACCAAGCGAGACTATCTAGGCCCCAACCATACCTAAAAAAACATATAATTCAAAGTTAGACTATATAGGCCCCAACCATAACAAAAAAAAAAACTAGTATGTCAGGCGGGACTATATAGGCCACAACCAGACCTTAAAATTCACATTACACCAATTAGGACTATATAGGCCCAAACCATACCTAAAAAAGTACCTAAAAAAACTTAAAATATGCCCCAAGCAGACCTTTACAACCAGCATTACACCAAGCTGGACCATAGAGGCCCCAACCATTCCTTTAAAAGCCACATTACACCAAGCGGGACCACATAGGCCCCAACCGGACCTTTAAAACATAATAATACCAAGCAGGACTATATAGGCCCCAACCGGACCTTAAAAACCCACATTACACCAAGCTGGACTTTATAGGCCCAAATCGGACCTACCCAAATCGTACCCCAACCGGGCCTTTAAAACATTATAATACCAAGCAGGACTATATAGACCCAAACCAGACCTTAAAAACCCACATTATACCAACCAGACCTTTAAAACGTTAAAATACCAAGCAGGACTATATAGGTCCCAACCCGACCTTAAAAACCCACATTACACCAAGCAAGATCATAAAGGCCCCAACCGTACCTTTAAAACCTTAAAATACCAAGCAGGTCTATATAGGCCCCAACCGGACCTTAAAAACCCACATTACACCAAGTTGGACTATATAGGCCCAACTCGTACCTAATAAAACATAAAATACCAAGCAGGACTATATAGGCCCAAACCGGACCATAAAAACCCACATTACACCAAGCAGACTATTTGGGCCCAAATCAGACCTTAAAAACCCACATTACACCAACTAGACCTTTAAAACGTTAAAATACCAAGCGGGACTATATAGGCCCCAACCGGACCTTAAAAACCCACATTACACCAAGCAAGATCATAAAGGCCCCAACCGTACCTTTAAAACCTTAAAATACCAAGCAGGTCTATATAGGCCCCAACCGGACCTTAAAAACCCACATTACACCAAGCGGGACTATATAGGCCCAAACCGTACCTAAAAAAACATAAAATACCAAGCAGGACTATATAGGCCCAAACCAGACCTTAAAAACCCACATTACACCAACCGGACCTTTAAAACCTTAAAATACAAGTGGGACTATATAGGCCCAACCAGACCTTAAAAACCCACATTACACCAAGCGGGACTATAAAGGCCCCAACAGTACCTTTAAATCCTTAAAGTAACAAGCAAGACCATATAGGCCCAAACCGTACCTAAAAAAACATTAAATACCAAGCGGGACTATATAGGCCCCAACCCGACCTTAAAAACCCACATTACACCAAACGGGAATATATAGACCCCAACCGGACCTTTAAAATCTTAAAATACCAAGCGGGACCATATAGGCCCCAACCGGACCTTTAAAACCTTAAAATACTAAGCGGGACTATACATGCCAAAATCGTACCTAAAAAATCTTAAAATATCAAGTGTGACTATAAAGGCCCCAACCAGACCTTAAAAACCAACATTACACCAAGCGGGACTATATTGACCCCAACCGGGCCTTAAAAACCCACATTACACCAAGCGGGCCATATAGGCCCCAACCGGACCTAAAAAACACACATTACACCAAGCGGGGCCATATATTCCCCAACTGGACCTTAAAAACCTACATTTCACCAAGCAAAACCATATAGGCCCCAACCAAATATTTAAAACCTTAAAAAACAAAGTGGGATTATATAGGCCAAAACCGTACCTAAAAAAACTTAAAATATCAAGTGGGACTATAAATGCTCCAACCAGACCTTAAAAATCCACAATACACCAAGCGGGACTATATAGGCCCAGACCGGACCTTAAAAACCCACATTACACCAAGCGGGACCATATAGTCCCCAACCGGATCTTTAAAACCTTAAAATATCAAGCGGGACTATATAGGCCAAAACCGTACCTAAAAAAACTTAAAACATCAAGCGGGCCCAAACCATGCCTTAAAATCCCACATTACACCAACTGGACCTATAAAACCTTAAAATACCAAGCGGGACTATATAGGCCCCAACCGGACCTTAAAAACAAACATTACACCAAGCGGGACTATATAGGCCCAAACTGTACCTAAAAAAACATAAAATTCCAAGAAGGACTATATAGGCCCAAATCGGACCTTAAAAAACCCACATTACACCAAGCGGGACTATATAGGCCCAAACCAGACGTTAAAAACCCCCATTACACCAACCGGACCTTTAAAACCTTAAAACACAAGCGGGACTATATAGGCCCAACCGGACCTTAAAAAACCACATTACACCAAGCGGGACCATAAAGGCCCCAAAAGTACCTTTAAATCCTTAAAATAACAAGCAAGACCATATAGGCCCAAACAGTACCTAAAAAAACTTAAAATACCAAGCAGGACTATTTAGGCCAAAACAGTACCTAAAAAAAATGTAAGATACCAAGCGGGACTATATAGGCCCCAACCGGACCATAAAAACCCACATTACACAAAATGGGAATATATAGGCCCCAATCGGACCTTCAAAATCTTAAAATACCAAGCGGGACTATATAGGCCCAAACCGTACCTAAAAAAACTTAAAATATCAAGTGGCACTATAAAGGCTCCAACCAGACCTTAAAAACCCACATTACACCAACCAGACCTTTAAAACCTTAAAATACCAAGCGGGATTATATAGGCCCAAACTGTACCTAAAAAAACATAAAATACCAAGCGGGACTATACAGGCCCCAACCGGACCTTAAAAACAAACATTACACCAAGCGGGACTATATAGGGCCAAACCGGACCTTAAAAAACCCACATTACAACAAGCGGGACTATGTAGGCCCAAACCACACCTTAAAAACACCCATTACACCAACCGGACCTTTAAAACCTTAAAATACAAGCAGGACTATATAGGCCCAAACCGGACCATAAAAACCCACATTACACCAAATGGGAATATACAGGCCCCAACCGGACCTTAAAAATCTTAAAATACCAAGCAGGACTATATAGGCCCAAACCGGACCTTAAAAACCCACATTACGGAGGGCGGAGTTAGCGTCCTAAGCAGCAGGAAGTGTGAAGGGAGAGCTCTGCATACTCAGCCAGAATTTGTGGTCTAATTGCACCCAAAATGCCCTGATAACTCCCCAGTAACATCAGGGGACATTTGGGGTAGCCTACCCGACCCCTCACGGGACACCCCAAACTTGCAGAGGAGACACGCTGGCGAAGAAACCTGCACACCCGGTCGGGGAGCTCCGGTGCAGGAAGAAGACCTCCAACCCGGGCTGTGCCGGCTCAGACCTGGTACCGGAGGTGGGGGACACGAGCCCAGAGGCCCCAGACGCCCGGACTCCGAAAACGGAGGCGAGAGAGGTGAGGGCAAGGGATGAGTGGGTCGTTTATAACCCATAATGTGAAGGGGTTTAACTTGCCCTTCAAGAGAAGGAAAGCTCTCAGTTATTTTCATGCAAGAAACTCACTTCTCACATGAAAATAAACCAAATTTGTCCATAAAGACTACCCGACAATGTATATGGCCACTCAACCTACGAAGAAGACAGGGGCAGCTATTCTAATGCACAAGGACTTTCCGTTCAATTTGGAACACAGCAGGATAGATAAAGAGGGACACTATGTTTTGGTTACCATATTAGTCTTGGGCCATAGAATCTCATTGATCTCCCTGTACTCCCCCACAAACTCATCCCACAAAACCCTGAATAAACTATTGAAAAAACTGGAATCGCTAGATTTAGGTAGGCTGGTGATTGGGGGGTACTTTAATTTGACTTTAGACCTGACAATGGTTAGATCAGGAGATACCCAGGAAAATAAATTTCTAAAAAACAGGGTCAAATTAAGCAGTTATTGGCGTGAATGAGCTTAGTAGACGCTTGGAGGGGACGGCATATAGATCGTAGGGAATATACATTTTATTCACCCACGCATGGCACCTATTCAAGGATTGATACGTTTCTAATGGACTCCCTTCTTTTTGATATCGTCCGAGAATCTGACATTGCCCCCTGGTCTGATCATGCTATAGTGGTCATCAGGATAACCCTGGGACCTAGCTTATCCCCATTTAGGAGCTGGAGGATTAATGAGCGCCTGCTGTCAGACCCCAATAGCTTAGCAACACTGGCGGAGGATATTAAGCTGTATTTTGAATGGAATGACTCTCCTGAGACGGGGGCAGGTTGGCTCTTGGTTGCCCATAAGGCTTTTATAAGGGGCTGTTGTATTAAGCTCACCGCTCAGCACCGTAAGTCGATCAGGTGAAAGGAGGAGGAGCTAACTGCTACCCTCAACAATCTAGAAAATCTTAATCAGCAGGGCCCTACCCTGAAGCTCCGTAATCAAATCAACAAAGTCAGGTTAGAACTAGATGGGGTACCGTCTTACTATACGGAGAAAGCTATGAGGAAAACAAAGCACTTATGCTACTGGAAAGCGAACAAACCGGATAGGATGCTAGCCAGGAGATTGACATCTAAGGAAGTCCAATCTAGGGTAGGAGGTCGGACGGCAAAATTTCCTGTAGTCCGAAGGACATACAGAAAGAGTTTCAGTCCTTCTATCAGCAAATATACTCATCTAGAATGCAGACTGAAGGGCTGGACCTTAACTCCTTTTTAAGAGCTATAGATCTCCCCTCAATAAATGAGCAGCAACTAGCTAATCTGAACCTAGACATCTCACCGGAAGAAGTGAGGGCAGCAATCCAGAGTCACAAAATAGGCAAATCCCCGGGACCAGATGGTTTCACCAATTTATATTTTAAGAAATTTGAAACCTTACTAAACCGTCATCCTACGTCCCTCTTCAATGCTATTTTGAAGGGGGAAAGTATGCCCCCAGAGTTAAATCAGGCGGACCTGGTGGTGTTCCCAAAAGAAGGTAGGGATAACCTTGAGGTAAAGAATTATCGACCCATATCTCTATTGAATGGGGACGTCAAACTGTTGACTAAAATTATGGCAGCACGGATCTCCAGATTACTACCAGAGATTATTCAGAAAGATCAGGTAGGTTTTGTACCTCACAGGCAGGCGGGGGACAATGTCAGACGTTTCCTAAATATTCAATACCTGGCTCATAAAGCAAGCTCCCCGATGTGTCTGCTGGCCCTGGACATTGAGAAAGCCTTTGACACGGTTGAGTGGCCATATCTGTTTAAAGTGCTGGACAGGTTTGTTCTCAAGGGTCGTTTTGCTACCCTACTCCGAACATATTATGAATCCCTGATAGCTAACCTGAGGTTACCGGGTGAACATAGAGCCCAGATTCGCATACAAAGGGGTACGAGACAGGGATGCCCTCTCTCGCCCCTATTATTTGCCCTTGCCGTTGAGCCGTTGGCACAACTCATTAGAGCGGACAAAGAAATTCAGGGGTTTCAAGTGGGGTTGCAGCACTACAAGTGCTCATTTTTTGCTGATGACATTTTATGTACCCTAACAAACCCCAGGGCCTCCATTCCAGCACTGATGTTGACTCTTGATAAGTTTAGCAAAGTGTCAGGACTTAAACTGAACTTGGGGAAATCAGAGGCTCTAAGCCTGGGCATGAACCAGAGCGATATGGAACTCCTGAAATCTCTATATACCTTTTCATGGCCTGCCAGACATATAAAATACCTAGGGGTTAATATTACACCCAAACTATCCGATCTGTACTGGGCAAATTACCCCCCTATGTATAAAAAACTGAATAATGACTTGTTGAGATGGAGCAACTATCCACTTTCGTGGATGGGCCCAATAGCGGCAATTAAAATGAACATATTGCCAAAGATTTTATGTCTCTTTAGAATGCTTTCCATGCCTATCTCCCTGAAGGAACTTTACCGGTTCCAATCTAGTATTTTTAGATACATCTGGAAAAATAAGAACTCTCGTATATCCAGAAAAATAATGTTCAGGCATAAGAAGGAGGGGGCTATCATACCCCGACCTGAGGGACTATTTT
The DNA here is from genome assembly GCA_027410445.1 of Discoglossus pictus. Classification (NCBI taxonomy): domain Eukaryota; kingdom Metazoa; phylum Chordata; class Amphibia; order Anura; family Alytidae; genus Discoglossus; species Discoglossus pictus. Next base: position 41,939,121 of record CM050173.1, read on the forward strand.
AAGGCGGCTCGACTAGCTCAATTGCCACTAGCACACTCAGTCAAGCATCAGCAAGGTTGGGTATTTTTAAAACAACACCAAATGCTTTGCAAGGGTTCGCATTTGCGGCCTCCAATGAGCCTTTGGCTCATTGCAGCCGACGTTGGAGACTCTACCTTGGTGGTGTGAGATCCTTCTGCGCTCATTGCGTGGCTCGCTCATTGCATTGCCTTCGGAGCTCATTGCAGGGCTCTTGGTTGTTAAATTTATTTTTATCAGAGGTGCTTTTGCTGTCCTTGTAAGGTCGGCGCTGATCTGCTTTTTGCGCGTATTGCAAGGCTGTCCCCTGGTGTAGTTTGTGTGCTATGAGCAGCGTTGGCGCTCATTGTGAGGCGCACAGTGAATGGCTTTTGTGTTTATTGCGATAGTGTTTTTTTTATATGTATTTTTGTATGCTAATTAAATAATTAATACATTTATAAATTAATATACTTTACCTATTTGTAAGTAATATATGCAGGGAGCATTGTGCTGAAGAGCTGACAATTTGTTTTGATGTTCCTGCAGCATACAATGTAGGTTTGCAGTGTTGTGGAGCTGAGGTGCAAGTGTCAGCAATGTGTGCAGTGTGTAGTGTAAATAGGCTGCGTGCGCGAGGGAAAGCCGTTAGGGTAGCTGTGTACTTCCGCATTGTGTAAGTTAGTGTTGTAAAATGGCGGCGAATGTGTATGTGGTACGAGGGTGTGGAGCGTCCTTGCTAAAAGTGTATCTTGTACCTCTCCGGCTTTTTGGAAAAGCTGTATGTGGTTTTCGCGGCTTTAGGGTCGTGTAGCCTCGTTTTCCATTTTTTCTCTCGCTTAGGGGATTTTCGTGTGTATAAACTCGGTAATTTGGACTTAAATCGAGGTGTAAGTTTACTTGCAGAGGTCCTGGGTGCCCCCTTGCTGTGGGTAAGCTTTTTATGTAATTTTTGTGTGTATTTATTGCTTTATTAATGTTTTCAACTGTGCCCGGTTCGACCGTTAAGGTTGTATTTTTGCAAGATCGTAATGTTTTTTTTTCTAAGTTCCACGGCACGGATTTTTTTGTGGAAGTCCGTATTTAGTCATTGCATGTTTTTTTTTCCTGGAGTGGCCTAGCCAGTCTCCAGACCTTAATCCCATACAAAATCTATGGAGGAAGCTAAAGGTTGGAGTTGCCAAACATCAGCCTTGAAACCTTAATGACTTGGGGCCTCATTCTATTAACGGCCGTAGGAGATGCGGGGCCGCAAGGACCGGCCGCAAGCTATTCGGCTATTCTATTCCCCTCCGGCCGGCGATTCCGGCAGGCTTGCGGCCGGCGCCTTGCTATCCCTTGCGGCCGCACGCGCCGGAGGAAAGCCTTTAATCTAAAACGGCCGCAAGAGTTTCGGCCGCAAGAAAAGCCCGGTTGCTATTCTATTGCTCCGGGAACCCTCTCTGCAAGGCTAAAAGCGAGCCGCAGCTTACTTGCAGCAAAAAGGTCCCGCTAGCACCAATTAAGCACATTATAAAGCAGAAATAAAGGCATCCTGCACTCTGAGGAGACTATAAAGTGATTGTAGGTGTTAGCAAAAATAGCACAACATTCCCCTATACTCAAATCCGTAAAAAAAAAAATGTTTTTATATATGTCAAATATCCATGTAAAAAGTCCAGAGTGCTTGGAGCACCTCAGACCCGGCCAGTTAATGTAAACTCAGATTTGGGCTGATGTGCAAGCTTGAGAGGGGGTTACTATTAATCCTCATGTCCCCCAATATGATCCCTAGCATTTATAGAGCTTTACAGTGCTGTCTTGAATTTATTTTTGACTTTAAAGATTTCTGAGCTTACGGCCGGTTGCAAGATATACGGCCGGCCGTAAGAGGAGATCCTTGCGGGGCCGTTTAATAGAATTGCGAGGTAACGGAACCCCCGCAAGGAATTGCAGCCTTGCGGCCGTTTTACGGCCGATAATAGAATGAGGCCCTTGGAGAGGATCTACAAAGAGGAGTGGGACAAAAACCCTCCTGAGGTGTGTGCAAACCTGGTGGCCAACTACAAGAAACATCTGACCTCTGTGATTGCCAACAAGGGTTTTGCCACCAAGTACTAAGTCGAAGGGGTCAAATACTTATTTCCCTCACTGACCTGCAAATCAGTTTATAACTTTTTTGACATGCCTTTTTCCTTTCTTTCTTTTTTTGTTATTTTGTTATTGTTATTCTGTTTCTCACTGTTAAAATACACCTACCATTAAAATTATAGACTGATCGGTTAACGGCTGAACCGCAAAAAACTAAATACACGAACACACAAAAAAAAACCATCACACACAGCATCGGGGAACAGCCAGGACATTTTGAAGGGATTCAGCTTACAAATACTTTCTTAAGTACTGGTTAGTGGACAAAGTCAGATACAAAGAGCCTGAAACTATTTTCCAATTGACATAAAAACACAATAAATTCAAAATTAGGCTGGTGACAGTATTCAAGAAATGAAATACTACTAGTCATCAGGCAATGGCTTGACTGTTAAACTAGTATAAAAGGTTCGTGAGTTATTTTGGGGCTGTTCGCAAGTGGATTTTCCTTGCAAGTAAAGGCTGATAAATTGCAGAGTGCACTAATTGTGTCCAGGTGAGAAGGCAGACGTTAATATAAACAGGAGAAGGGGCGAACTTGTGAGTTTGCGAACATTTTTAGTATCAAGTGCAATTCTAGTAAAAGCGTAAGAGTTTAAATAAAAGGAGGGACTTCAAAGAAAAGGAAGTCCAGATTTATACAAATATATTTTTTTATATTCTTTATTTTTTCGACTGACATTTTAAGTTGATTTTAAAGAGTTTCGGCACTCGAAAATCAGCTAAGCAAGAAAAAAAATGTTGGACAAACAAAATGAAAACAAGGCTACACGACCCTGGACCGCGCAACACACCGCCAACCCCATTACACTTTAACACAGGTACGTAAGAGGTACAAAATACACTACTCCAAAGGAGAAAAAAGATTATTAGCTCTTCAGCCTATTGATTGATGGATATATTATTACAAATAGGTAAAGTAGATTAATTCATTAAGTAACTAATTAATTGATTATTATTTATAAAAATATAGACATATGTATATGTCTTTGTGATGAGCGCAGAGGCTGCTCAGAGGAGCAAAAGTACACCAGAGGAGAAAATGAAAAAAGGTTGTTTGCTCTTCAGCCTATTGATTGATGGATATATTAATTACAATTAGGTACATTTTATTAATTCATTAAGTAAATAATTAATTGATTATTATTTACAAAAATGTAGACATATGTATCTGTCTTTGTGATTAGCGCAGAAGCTGCTCAGAGGAGCAAATGTACACCAGAGGGGAGGCTCGCAATGAGCGCCAAAGGTCCTCACAGTACAAAAACCTTCACATTGTGTGGCAAACAGCATTGCCATGGCTTCAAATTTTATTGACTGTCATGTTTTGACGGGCAAGTCGCTAGTTTAATATAATACTAGTCTGGTATGGATTAATGTGTTAATATGTTCACTTATCCATAGTCTCTAAGACAGCATGTGTTAGGCATCTTGCTACATCCAGGACAAGGCGGTAGTGTCTGTCTGACCCGATGATGTCATCACAATGGGACAGATCTCAGAGACTGGCCAGATGCTGCGTTTCTCCTCTGCTTCCTTCGATGCAGGAATCAGTGGCTTTCACAGGTAACGGTCAATTGCCATTCTGAATTAACTCTTTGTCTGTCTTTTCTTTCTTTCTTTCTTTTTTTCAGGAACTTCAGAGGAAGCAGAGGATAATGTAATGTAAACAGACGGTAACATAGATGAGAATAAGACTTTTGTTATGTTTTATTAGTGTCAACTAGCTAGCTTCATTTCTTCCATGTAATTTACAAATCACTTTGACCAACCTCTTAAATTTATGAACATAGATTTGATGGCACATATGAATCAATGAACCCATCCGGTCGGGTCTAAGCTCATGCATATCATAAGCATGCTATGACTCATTTACTGCATGTGTACCTGCTACTACAACTAGAAGGCTATTACACGTATACACCAACTATTTCTAAGGCACACAACTCCAGGAACAACAATGACATCAGTGGCGGAGCTAGTGAACAGAGGCCCCAGTGCAAAAAAAAAAAACAGAATTAGCTCCCACATCATCTCACTCAGTAAACACACATTATATTTATATATATACTAGCGACTTGCCCGTCAAAAAATGACGGCAATGTGATGTATATGTTTGTCAAGTTGTTTAGATATTAACATATATTTTTGACACTTGTAAGTATTTTAATATGAACGTGTATTTTTGTAAAATGTTGATGTAATGGTTTTTTTAAATGTAATTTGTATCTGAAGAATTGTTAACTTTAATATACATTGAATGAATAGGAAAGCAAAAAGTAAAAAGCCTTCTTGAAACGTCGCGAATTTTAACATGAAGTTTAAAATATATGTAGGCAATAACCTTCAAAGTATATATTTTTAAACTTGAACTTTATTTTTTATGTAAGTTTAGAAGTTGACAAAACATTGATATAATTTTTAACATTATAAACAGGAACATAGTGAATACATTTTGTAACCTAATTTTTTATTAAAAGTATTAACATTTGAATGTAAAAACAGTTGACCTTTAAATTAATCAGTATTAACATGCAATTTGTATCAGAATAATTGTTAACTTGAATATACATTGAATGTAGAGGAAGGCATACAGTAAAAACTCTCCTTAAAACGTACGTAATTAAAGTAATTCATTACTGACCACATAAACTGGCGATAAACATTAATGTAGGTAGTAATCTTAAGATAACAGACAATATTTACATTGTGACTTAAAAGGTGCTTGACCTCTTAACATCCACTTTGTAATCTGTTGAATGAAATAACTTGAAAATATATTTTTTAAACTTGTAACATTAGAAACATTAACATAGTTCCTTCACATTTTAACATAATTTTTACTAACAATGCAAGGCAAGTATTTTGTGAGGCGAATCATTCATAAACAGTACTTCCATTAATTATGACTGAATTAAACAACCAATTGTTATGTATTTTGGAATGCTTTTAAAAATTGTTGGCATCTTTAATTTGTATCCTGCAAAGTTATAGTACTTCATAGTAGACAATGTTTTTAGTAAAAATACGTCCATCTTCTAATAAATCACCTTGACTTTCATTGTTTTCAATGTAAACTTTAATAGCCTGTGGATTTTTGCACCGTGACAACGCAACGTACAATTGACCATGTGCAAAAACTGGTTCTTCCAAGAAAATACCCACAGATTTGAAAGTTTGACCTTGTGATTTATTAATGGTCATGGCAAATGCCATAATAATGGGAAATTGTCTTCTTTGAAGTATAAAAGGGAGACTACTTTCACTTGGTGCTAAATCTATTCTTGGTATGAAAACTCTCTCTCCTTTATGGGTCCCAGTTAAAATTTCAGCATCTATAAAATGGTCCTTTAATTGTTGAACAATTAATCTTGTGCCATTGCATAGGCCTTTTTTGGGGTTCATATTTCGCAGTAACATGATAATTGCACCTTTCTTTAGCTGCAAAATATGTGGTGGCATTCCAGAAGGAGTTAGAGAGTTTATGAATTCAGTTGAAAAGTTTGCCTGACTTTCATTGTCATCAGCAAGTACAGAATCAGCACTGTGATAATTTCTTTGTGGTGCATTAATTTTTTTTAAGATTTCATTATTGAGTATTAATGCATCTCTATTTTTACACGTCAGTATAACTTGGTTGGCAAGCTCGGAATATTCTTTGTTATTTATGCTCCCTTCAAATATAGCCGATATAATATCTTGTTGACAAATCATATGAGGTGGGATCTCTACAGTGTCGTCAGGTAAATGTAGTTTTTTTTCTGTTCTGCCTTCTCCAATTTTAATAAGCCAATCATTGAAATCATTTTTGGCCTTCTGATCTCATATTTTGTTGCAGTTGAAGATGGGTAAAATGTTTCCATACTGTACTTGACTTTATACATGTTTCGATAATGTCAGTTCGATTTCCATGTACAACGACAGGTAATGTTTGTCTAAAATCGCCACCCAACAACATTACCTTTCCACCAAATGGAAAAATATTATCCATGACTTCACGAAGCAAACGGTCAATACATTGGAGGGCATAGCATGACATCATTGTGGCCTCATCTATTATAATTAATTTACATTTCTTCAATTTCTTTGCTTGTAAGGATGTCATGCGAATATCTGACACAGAATTTTCTAAAATAGGCACTGGCAGTTTAAATCCACTATGAACAGTTCTTCCACCTTCTAATAAAAGTGCAGCAATTCCAGTAGTGGCAAACACCATTGCTATTTTTCCTTGTGCTCGTACTGAACTCATTAATAAATTGTACAAATATGTTTTTCCTGATCCGCCAGGTCCATCAAGATAGAAATAACGCTCTGTCACCATGTCATCATCTATAGCATTTTTAATGGCATGAAATGCTTGCAATTGTAGTGTATTTAAAGTTGCAAGTCTTTCTTCTGTTCTTTCTGCTTGTAGTTGAATGTCATAGTCTTCAAAGTTAATGTCATCTATAAGACCTGGATCAGGCAAATTAAAACTTGCACAACTTAATCCATGAGTTAAAAAGACTTCTTGGATTTCCATTAACGCTTTTAAGTGTGCAATGGGTTCACTGTATCGTCGCATAAAGTCTTCAGCCATATTACTTTTAAAAGTCTCCCACAAAGCTAATGCATTTGGAGCATTTGAGAAGATACAAATAAAAGCAAATTGTTCTCTCATCTGTTGTGGCATTTGACATTGTGCTGCTTCTTCTAAACATCTTTCCCACTCTGTATCATCAGCGAGTAAGTTTCTATGTCTTGCTGCTAAATGGAAGGATTCATATACAATGTCATTAACAGTTCTTAATTGTTCAAACCTTTGTGCTCCTGGAACATTTAAAAGTAATATCCGTAAGCAAAAACGTTCAACATCTCTTGGACTGACTGTGTAAATTCTTGGAATAATTTTATTGCCTCTGTTTTTTTCTTGGTCTCCATAATCCATTCACAAAAACATAGTGATATGGAATTTCAATATATAAGTATTGTGTTGCTTCAGCATCAGTGGAATTTAATGCAAACCATGCAGTTAGTGTAGTGTGACGATCTTCACTTTGGGCCAATGCATTCATTTCATTTCCAGCATGGAAATAGACTAAATGTCGTTGTGGCAAATGTACTGCTAACCTATATACTGCATGTGATCTATCATGCATTTCAAATTTTAAAAGCCGCCACATAGCTTCTGGCGCACTGACATAGCGAGCATCTACATGAGATGCAAGTTCATCATGTACTAACTCACTACTTTCAGGGTTGTCTGCACTTTTGACGACTATAGTAGCTGCATCGTAACCTTTGTAAATATATTTGTAGACATATTTAATGGATTGTAGGGTACTACATATCTATTGTCCACTTTTTTTCCACGAATAATGGCACTGTCTCCTTCTCTTCTTTTATAAAGTGGATATCCATCACAATTGGCATAGGTTTTGTCTCTATAATCTTTTGGAAATTCTTTGGAACATTTATTATTTTCCATACATGGTGATTGTGGATTAAGGTCACCACAGGGTCCATGAATCATGCGATGAGTAACAATCTCATATAGTCTACCATATAGTTCTGGATCTGGTAGTTCAGCAACAATGACTGCATCCACTTTGTCCGAAGTATCTAATTTATCTTTTTCTTGGAGTATTATTAGAAGATGTGCATGTGGAAGGCCTCGTTTTTGAAATTCAATGGTATATACATAAGCAAGACATTTGCCAAATAACTGATTTATAGTGAAGTCACGTATTAATTCATTTAATTTAATCTTAAAAACTCTGGCTACTAAATCTGGTCGATCTGAAGCAGTTTGTCCAAGAAGTAGATTTAGTGTAATTTCTGGCCATTGTGGATTACATGTAAATGTCACAAATAAATCGAATTTGCCAAATTTAGTGACAATAGCCATAGCATCATTGTATCTTTCTCTCATATTCCGAGGAGATCCTTGAAAGGAAGATGGTAAAATGATGGCTTTGCCAGCTATCATGTCTCTGCTTGTAGCCACGTCAGCAACATAGTCCATTAATCCAGAATATTGTTCTACACTGAGTTTATCTTGTTGATATTTGATAAAGTTTAAATTATTTGCCTCAACTTGCAAATATGAATCAATAATCCATTGTTGTGTTAGTTTCCCACCACATAAAATTGGATTAAATACATTGCGAATGGCAATTTGAGCTACTTTAAATTCAAGCATAGAAACATTATTTCGGATTCTGGCTTTAGCATTTGGGTAACAGGGAAGAGTTAATTTTGGTTGCCAACCTGCTTCTCCGTGTGGGAAAAAGATGGGATATGTCATTGGATCTAAATTTGGACTTAAGATACTCATATTAATAAACGGTTGCTCCTCATTTCTGGGATATATTCGAATGTCTCTTTCAAATGGTGGTTCTCCTTCATCATTCTGAAACACCATTGCAACCTCATTTGATGTTGGCAAGTTATAACGACTTTTATCAGTATGTCTGTCTCTTTAAGCACCATATTAACCTTCGGCATTGGTAATTGATGTGTTTGTGCATGAAGTAGTTGTTCATTTTCTACTTCTGCCAATTTTTTATAAGCTTTACTGTAGGGATTGTTGTCCATAATGTTATTTAGCTCTATGAAAACACTGGGTAAGCATTTTTTATTTTCTTCCATCTGCATACGTTGGTCAACAGCTTCCATTTTATCTAGGACATATAGTTGAGCGAATTTTCTTTGATTTCCTTCCTCTGGATGTAAATGGGAAGTGCGATGATAAATTTGTCCTTGGACTTTAAAACAGTAAGGACCATGTCCTGGTACATTAGCAGCTAATGTTGCCCCCATGGATGCAAAGGATATGGCACTATTGTAGGATCTTATGTTTGTTTTAAAAATTTTGTAGTTTGGAAAAGTAGGTTCAGTCATAATGTTTTGTAAATAGAGAGGAAATTGTTTCCTTTCTGGAAGTTTGAACTTGCCTTTTTGACAGCAACTAATAAATTGGCCATCTCTGGGTCTCTCCTGTTTAAAATAATAAGCCTCACAAAACTGACATTGAGTAGTCATGTCCGCACAACTATGAACCTCTACTGCTAAAGACTTGAGTAGAGGACAATTTGCAAAGCATATAGGATTTTGACTTTCATATTCATCAGGTGAAATGTCATATAATGTTTCAACAACAGGTTCTAAATGCTTTGTTTTTTTTCGTGGCTTTTCTTGGTAAGTTAGTGTTGTAAAATGGCGGGGAATGTGTATGTGGTAAGCGGGTGTGGATGATTTAGCATCCTTGTTAATAGTGTATCTTTACCTCGTACGGCTTTTTAGGAAAATCTTTTTTAGTTAGCTCTTCAGGTTATTGATCACTGGATATATTAATTACAAATAGGTAAAGTATTTTAGTAATAATTAATTCATTATTATTATTAAAAAAAAAATATATAAAAAAAATACGCTTAATAGCATATTTTACACTGCGGTTACTTTACAAACATTAAGGCTTCGCACTTCCTAATACATTTGTTCATTCACAATAGTTATTATCGTGCATTCATTTCATTAATATTAATTAGTAATGGAAAATAAAAATTTAAACTTTACACTACACTAAAATGTTTTACTTTTTACTCTGCAGTTATATATCTGGATTACTGCTCATTGGCTGCCAGCGATAGCACTCTCAAAGCAGTTACAAATCTAAATCACTTTATTATGCTCTGAGACCTGAATACATTTTTGAATTTACACTGCACAAAAAAAATTATATATTTAACACTGTACTTATATATCTGTCTTTGCGATGAGCGCCGAAGATTGATCGTTGCAAAGCACGAAACATGAAGGACACGAGGGAAGAGGCTCACAATGAGCGCCGAAGGTCCTCAAAGTACAAAAAGCATCACATTGTGTGGCAAACAGCATTGCCATGGCTTCAAACTTTTTTATTTATTATTATTGCCCCGTCATTTGTGCCAGGCAAGTCGCTAGTGATATAATATAACATAATGCAATACAATATTATACAGTACACATGGGTGTTGGAACTGTGGGGGGGGGGGGGGGGGGTAAGGGGTAACCCCCCCCCCCCCCCCAGATTTCTTATTGTATGTATGTATGAGTATAGAAGCTAACAGGGGAGGGGAGAGGGGGAGGAAACACAGGGGAGAGGGAGAGGAAGACACAGGAGAGGGGAGAGGGGGAGGAAGACACAGTGGAGAGGGGGAGGAAGACACAGGGCAGAGGGGGGAAGAGAAACAGGGTAAGGGAGAGGTGAGGGGAAGAGACACATGGGAGGGGAGAGAGACACAGGAGAGAGTGGGGGGTAGAGACACAGGGGAGAGGGGGGAAGAGACTAATGGGAGGGAGTGGTGAGGAGACACCGGGGAGAGGAAAGGGGGTAAAGACACAGAGGAGGGGGGAAGAAACACACGGGAAGGGAGAAGGGGTAGAAACCGCGCATGCGCAGAGCGCGGCGCACACGCGCGGCACAAGCCGCGCGTGCGCGCAGCACGGCGCGAGCCGCGCATGCGCAGAGCGCGGCACACGCCAACCATGCGCGCAGTGCGGCCCGAGCCACGAGCAGATGGGAGAGTGGGGAAGAGGGGGGGGAGAGGCACAGAGGGAGAGTGGGGAAGAGGCACAGAGGGAAAGTGGGGAAGAGGGAGAGTGGGGAAGAGGGGGGGGAGAGGCACAGAGGGAGAGTGGGGAAGAGGCACAGAGGGAGAGTGGGGAAGAGACACAGAGGGAGGGGGAGAGACACAGAGGGATAGGTGGGAAAGAGACACAGGGGAGGTAGAGGAGGGGGAAAAGACACACGGGAGGGAGAACAGGGGGAAGATACACATGGGAGGGAAATGGGGGGGGAAGAGGGGAACAGACACAGGGGGAAGGGGGAAAGAGACACAGGCCAGGGGGGAACAGGCACAGAGGGAGAGGGGGGAAGAGGCACAGAGGGAGAGGGGGAAGAGACACAGGGGGGAGAGATACAGAGGGTGAGGGAGGAAGAGACACAGAGGGAAATGGGGGAAGAGGTACAGAGAGAGGGGGGAAAGAGGCACAGAGGGTGGGGGACAGAGGTAGGGGTGAAGAGACACAGTGGCAAGACACACAGAGAGAGGCGGGGGAAGAGGCACAGAGGGAGAGGGGTGGAAGACACAGAGTGGGGAGAGACACAGAGGGTGAGGGGGAAGAGACAGGGAGGAAGAGGCACAGAAAGAGTAGGGGGAAGAGACACAGGGGAGTGAGAGGATGGGGAAGAGACAAAGGGGAGAGAGTGCAGGGGGGAAGATACACAAGGGAGGGAAATGGAGACACGAGGAAGGCCGGAACAGACACAGGGGGAGGGGGAAAGAGACACAGGCCAGGGGAGAACAGACACAGGGGAGGGTTGGGGGAGACACAGGGGGGGGAAGAGATGCATGGGAGGGAGAAGGGGGAAAGAGACACAGGGGAGGGGTTTAGAGACACGGGAGGGAGAGGGAGGTAAAAACACAGGGGGGCAGGAGATACAAGGGAGGTAGACGAGGCGGAAGGAGACACAAGGGAGGGAGAGGAGGGGGGAAATAAGACACGAGGGAGGAAGTAGACAGAGGGAGAGACCCGCAATGAGCTCCAAAGGGGCTCATTGCAAGGCCTGTGATGAGCGCCAAAGGCGCTCATCACAAGGCCAGTAAAGTAGAGGGGGAGAGGCTTACATTGTGTGGCAAACAGCATTGCCAGGCTTCAGTTTTTATTGCCGTCATTTTTGACGGGCAAGTCGCTAGTTACTATATAATGTGTAGATGTACCGGCTGGGCATGCTCTTGTGCATTATTGTTATTAGTAGTAGTAGTATTTTACTAATAATAATAATAATAATGCACAAGAGCATGCCCAGCTGGTACATCTACACATTATATAATAATAATAATAATAATAATAATAATAATAATAATAATAATAATAATGCATGCCCAGCTGGTACATCTACACATTATATAATAATAATAATAATAAAATTAATAATAATAATAATAATAATAATGCATGCCTAGCTGGTACATCTACACATTATATAGTAGTAATAATAATAATAATAATGCACAAGAGTCCTTCAGCACTGCACTGGACACTGAATAAACTTGCCTAGCTATGGTTTTCCCTATTGATGCAGTATCACCTACACTCTACCTCTTCTCAGTAAGACTGCAAGTTAGTTATGATTCCAAAATGGCTGCTGTCCATGAGGTAGAAGGGTGTGGAAGGGAGTGTATGCTGCTGATTGGCTGGAATGTGTCTGCTGACTATGACATGCAGGGTCAAAGTTTGCTCAATGATAAAATATTTGGGGCGGGTCAAATCTCGCATATGTTCGCAGTTCGCCGCGAACACGAACATGCTATGTTCGCCGGGAACAGTCCGCCGGCGAATTATTCTCGACAACTGTACATTTAAATCCTTTCTAAATATACATACACATCGACATATACCATGTGGGAATAAAAGTAAAAGGAGTAAATCCCATCCAATGTGGCTTAACAATGATTTAAAGATCCAGATACGGAGTAAAAAACAGGCATTTAAATTATACAAACCAGAGGGGACAGAGACTGCTTTACGGGAGTACAAGGAAATCAACAAGGCTTGCAAAAGTGCAATTAGACTGGCTAAAATAGAAAATGAAAAATTTATTGCAAAAGAGAGTAAGACTAACCCTAAAATATTTTTAAGTATATTAATGGGAAGAAGGCGAGAAAGGAAGCTATAGGAACATTACAATGTGACATAGGCCATCTGAAAATTAGTGACCAGGAAAAGGCAGATGAGCTAAATAGGTTATTATCTTCAGTATACACAAGGGAGGTACCAGTGGTTGGCACACTGCAACATAATGGGGCTACACTACCTTCACCAAATAACTGGAAGAAATCCAAGAGAGGTTGGAAAAAATAAATGTAAATCAAGCCCAAGTCCTGATGGAATACATCCGCGGGTACTGAGGGAACTGGGTTCTGTAATAAGCCAAACCATTATATTTAATTTTTCAAGATTCACTCAACACAGGGTCTCTGGAGAAAAGCAGATGTGATACCTATATTTAAAAAGGGAGCAAGAGCCAATCCGGGGAATTGTAGACCAGGTAGCCTCACTTCTGTAGTGGGGAAGCTTTTAGAAGGGTTAATAAGGGATAATATACAAGAATATGTCTATTTGAACAGGAATATAATTAGGAGTCAACATGGATTTATGAGGTATAGGTCATGTCAAACAAATCTAATTAGATTCTCTGAGGAGGTTAGTAGGAACCTGGATCAAGGCAACTTAGTGGATGAAGTATTTTTTGATTTTGCAAAGGCTTTTGATACAGTGCCACATGGGACACTATTGTGCAAACTAAGAGATACAGGAATTGCAGTAAATATCTGCTCATGGATTGAGAGCTGGCTATAGACAGGAAGCAAAGGGTTGTTGTAAATGGAACACACTCTGATTGGACTAATGTGGTAAGTGGGGTTCCTCAGGGTTCGGTATTAGGTCATCTCCTTTTTCACATATTTATTAATGACTTAGAGGTGGGATTGGAGTGTGGTGTCTCCATTTTCGCTGATGACACGAAGTTGTGCAAGGTAATTAAATCAGATAATGATGTGCTTTCCCTCCAAAGGGATTTACATAAAATTGAGGAATGGGCATCTAAATGGGAGATGAGATTTAATACGAATAAATGTAAGGTTATGCATCTAGGAAAGAAAAATAGCCATGCAATTTATAATCTTAATGGAGAAAATCTAGGGGTATCAGATATTGAAAGGGATTTGGGAGTGCTTGTGGACAACCACCTAGGTAACAGTGCTCAAAGCAAAGCAGCAGCTGCAAAGGCAAATAAAATATTAGCATGTAGTAAGAAGGGTATAGAAGCAAGGGAAGCAAATATAATTCTGCCACTATACAAATCTCTAGTACGCCCTCATTAGGAATATGGAGTACAATTTTGGGCACCATTTCATAAAAAAGGACATTTTAGAGCTGGAAAAGGTAAAGAGGAGGGCAACAAAAGTAATAAGGGGAATGAACAAAGACTAACCAAATTAAACTTATTTTCTCTAGAAAAAAGGTGTCTAAGAGGAGATATAATTACCTTATATAAATACATCCAGGCTCAGTATAAAGATTTATCAAGGCACCTTTTTGTGCCAAGAACTGTTCAACTGACAAGAGAACATCCCTTGAGGTTAGAAGTAAAAAGATTCCACCTTAAAGAAAGAAAAGGGTTCTTCACACTAAGGGTGGTTAATCTGTGGAATTCTCTACCAGAGGAGGTGGTGACAGCGAATTCAATAGATAACTTTAAAAGGGGACTGGATTTATTTCTAATTAAAAAGGGAATTCAGGATTATCATGGATAATTAGAGAGACAGTATTGATCCAGGGAGAAATCCGATCGCCAGTATCTGGGGTCAGGTAGGATTTATTTATTTATTTCCTTTGAGACGATTGGCTAGGTCTCACTTTTTTTTTGTTTCTGTTTTCCTTCCTCTGGATTAATTAATAATTAAAAATAAAAAAATAAAAATAATTAAATAATTGATTAATAATTAATTAAGAATAAATGTATTCATATTTAATCCGCATATTGCAGATCAGAGGAGATCTTAAAAGGTTGAACTTGATGGACTGTAAGTCTTTTTTCAACTTTAATTACTATGTAACTATGTAACTGTGTAATAGTGTTTAATTTGTTTAATTTATTAGTAATTAGCAAAAAATGAAAGAAACAAAAATAATGTAGGGCTTAAAACTTTGAATGTCGTTGTAAATTGCAGGCAACAGACCCAGCTATAAGACATTTTAGAACAGCCTCCTGGAGGTGAAATCTGACCCCACTGAACACCTAGCTGCAGAGAAGCCATTAACTGAAATTAATATTACAATGGTTCTTTAGCTGTTTCAACTTTAACTCAGCTGGAAAGAAAAAATAGTAGCTGATATTCCTTTCAGCTAAAAGAACCAAAATTAAACTTTCCTCATAGTTTTAGCTTTGTATTCAAGTATATTTTAGGGATACCCATATCAATCAAAAACATTTTTTTTTTCCTTTATTTATTTGTGTGCATCTACCAAGAAGAGGTTAAAAAATCTACAGACACAGAGCCTTGTTTTTCAGTTGGAAATAAAGGGAACCCAGACCTTACCTATTCTGACACTAAAATTATATCAATGGATAATGAGGGAGTATTTGTAAATTATAAAGTTGCTACAGAACCAACAGTTACCATCACTTTCATTCTAATTATTTACTACACTTTCTTCTTTCACTTATTAAAGGAAACACTTTATTAGTGTTATCAATGTTTCACAGTGTGTTCAGATTCACCGTTGCAACCTGGGGCTGCGACCTGGGTTCAATTCAAGTCAGGGAACCAAGAGGTCACACCTCCCTGAAGCCATGCAGGGTTGGGCCTGATCAGTACTTGGATGGGAGACCACCTAGGAATACTGATATTTCTTAGAAATTCTCTATTTGTTGATCTCTTTATCTGAACAGGTTCAGATCTGTGCTAATTTCATTAATTATCTGAGATATGTGACATATGGTGTGATATCACAACACAATGACTAGCCTAACTTTGTTAGGCTTCCTTATTATAAATATATTTGTGGAGAGTGGCAGCTTCCATTTCAAGTTTCATTTCGTCACTGACACTTAGAATGCTAAGCTGGTTGGGTCAAAGGTTCAAGAGTCAGCCTAAGAACCAGTCAAACATCAGTGGGTTCTAAACTATGCCAGTTACATTCATTTTCCTGTCTTCTTCAGCCGCATATATCATCCTATATCACCATAAAAGTTGAGTACTACTAAAGTATTTGTACTTTAATAAGAGAATCTTTCTTCTAAAATCAATGTAAGTTTAGGTGAAATTCCCCAATAATGCATGGAGTAATCAAAGTTTCAATCTGATTACATAAGTGCTAGATTGACAGAATATAGATAATTTTTTTGTAATTTCAGGAGATAGAGGATAGGCTGCTGTGAACTCCTAATAATAGTTGCTATATATCGTCTGAGTTGATGCAACTACTCACCTTGATGGTGTTAAATATGAGAAATATGAGATCCATTTAGAATTAAATATATCAGAATGGTTTGTTAAGGGGAGAGCTTCTTGGGAACTTCCTCACTGAAACATGTAGCTTCAGTAAAAAGGCCCCTCAGATGTCAAGACGTTCATCATGAATCTTCAGGTCCAGAATGTAGTTTTAGAAAAAACAGGAAGGTTATTTTCAAAAACAAAGTCAGTGCAATAGTCATTAAGACCAATACATATTACATTGAAAATCTCATCTGGACATACAGTAGTAATGGCAATTCTGTAATTACTTATAGATTAGTTGGTTCAATTGATTGGGCATGATAGACCAAGTCAACCACATCTTCTGAATAAATTAAAAGGGGAGAAGTTCATTAACATTGATTAAAACATGTTGTAGCTATTTGTTAATCACCTGCGCTTATTTGTCTGATAATTAGCAAGCATGTGAAACAGTGCCGTTTAATAGCCTGAAATAGCTATTTATTGTATATATAAAATGAAAATATGATTGTTAGATAACAACATTTTTTTTTTAAATAACTACCTTATGATAACAAATATCAATACATTTGACCACTTTACAAAAAAATATGCATGTCTTAACAATTTGAGCATAAGGTAGGAAAAGTCATAAAGCTATACTTTAATGAAAAATACATTAATTTTGATGCTTCTATTTGAGGAGCATTAATTTTTCTGGGGCTTGCAATGATTGTTTAAAATAAATAAAATGATTGTATTTTGACTTGGCATTGTGTCTTATACTTCTTATATTAAATTGGTACCCAGATGTTCTTGCATTTGAATATTCCTGCAATGTGTATTAAATATTTGAAAAATATAAATATTAAATAATAAAAAAAATGTTTTAGTAAATTGTTGAGTGTAAACTAACAAAATATCATGATATAGTCAAAAATCACTATCCATCTCATTGGATGTATAAATGTATGTAATATAAAACAGAATATTTGTCCTACAGAGAAACCTATTTCAATACAATTCTGTAGTGAATATAAAATATATTTTATTCAAAAATGTGCGATGTATTCAGTCATACAAAGCATAATGTTACCAGTTCATAAACAAAAAGTTACTGCAAAATGTTTCTCTTGTGGAAGCTAGTTCAAATAATTTTCCTAGAATCCCCTCTGGTTAATTTCCAGTATCCCATGGCTCTCACCCACTGTCACCCTGAAGAGTTAACAGTCATGCAGTAATTACCAAGAATGGATCTGTAAGTGAACATGTAATTCATCAATACTGCTCATCATTATCAAAAAGAGCACTGAAATCCAAGTTAAAACATATTTAATGTTTAAATTATTGCTTATTCACTTGATTGTGTTTTTTTTTATTACCCAATCTATCCTTCCTGTATAGATTTGTTGTATATTACTGCCACCTCTTCTTTATCCATTCTGCTTTGTTAAATACCTACCATTTTTGTCTTTTATCACGTCCACTTTGGCATGAAAGGTTTCCTTGACATCCCAATTTTCTTGAAGAGATCCATTGACTTCCCCATTTGGTTATCTTCTTTTTTTCTCTTCACATCGCTCATTGTAGAATGTCTCCTTGTCTCTTCTTGCTATCCTCTGGAATTCTGTATTCAATTGGACAAATCTTTTCCTATCTCCATTATCTTTCGCTTTCCTTCTTTCCTGGGCAACTTTTAAAGCCTCATCAGACAGCCAGTTTGCCTTTTTAGTTTTTTCTTTTGATAATATTATTTTTCTGGACAATGTCACAAGCTTCTGTCCAAAGTTCTTCATGCATTCTATCTTCTATATCTAGTTCCTTAAATGTATTATTTACCTCCACTGTATATTCATAAGGCATATTATTAATTTTGTACGTGCTTGGCGGGATGATTTTCCCTCTTTATTCAGTTTAATACTGAACTTTTCAATTAGAAGCTCATGATCTGAACTCTTAGTCTTGTTTTTGCTGAATGTATGGAGCTCCTCTATCTTGGCTACAAAGTATATAGTTAATCTGATTTCTATAGATAAAGTGGCACTGTACATGCCTCACTTACTGAAATTAAATTGCACACATAAATAAATTACAATTAGTTGTTGTCACGATACGGCACCAGCATGGCCGGCATGCCCTGGAACTTCCATTGACTAGGATGGTAGTGTGGTAGAGTACAGGTTTTCACTTCTGGAACTAGAGGATTAGTCTCTCAAAGAAGCTCCCTGAAAGAAACACAGCTCTCACACTTATAATGCTTAACCAGAAACACAACACTTTATTTGGTTGACGGGTGAATATTATTTAGGAAATGGAACAATGGGCAAATCAAACATTAAAGAAGTCAACAGTTCGTAAGTCCAACATAACCAACCTGACCCTCACTTAATTTGAGTCTCTCTCAATCAGGGACGTAATAATGTCAACTCCACTGGGATTGGGTGCTGGAGAATCAAATTATCCAAAAAGGGTAGAGAGGACCATACTTGGGAAATTGAAGTCAGTCAAGAATACGCCGTTTTCATCGCCATGTGGCTTCCAACAAGCCCACATTGTAGATTTTGGCCCACATCTACTAAGCTTCATCCTTGCCCATGACCAAGGACACGTTGTCTCCTTACCATGATAATCTGGCACACTACTCAAGCTAGATTTCATAGCTTTGGCCATACTACAACAGCTACCTATCAATGTAAGAGAGCACCCCGACCACAAGGGGCCAAATGAGACCCTCAGATACGTCCCAAATGGTCCCATCCTGGTCTTGGAGTGGGAGCACATGACTCTCTTCAACAATTCACAGTCTATTTTATTTCACTAAAACCAGCCATTAATATCCAGCTGTGCTGAATGTTTCTTTCCATTATCTATAATTATTATAGTTTAAAGCCTCATTGGCATGAGGCTTTTCAAGTGAAATAGGTTGTGTGTCAGTCTTCCCTCCCCCCTCTCCCTCCCCTGTGTCTCCCCCCCACTCCTCCCCCCTGTGTCCCTTCTACCCCCTCACCTGTGTCTCTCCTCCTCTCCCCTGTGTCTCTTCCCCCTCTCCCTCCCCTGTGTCTCTTTTTCCCCCACCCCTGTGTCTCTTTCCCCCAGTTCTCCCCCGCCTCCCCTGTGTCTCCCCCCCACTAAAACGTTACACACTATTGCACTACGGAAACTGTTATATGTGATTATGCAATGCATATATGGCCTCTCTTCTCAACATACAGTAAGTTCACTATAAGAAACAGTGCCTACTACTGACTCAACAAGTACTAACTTTAGTGAATTGCATTATTGGACCCCTGAACCTAATTGATTGACACATAACCTCTATATTTTACTACAGTAATGGGCAGTTACGGGGTTGGTGACTTGATCATGTTCCCACCTTGAAGTGCTCCAAACCAGTGCATGGTTTACGGTTTTGGCTTAAGGGCCAGTTACTTGCGACCTTGAGCAATTTAATAGCATCACAATCGGAGACCAAAGGCCATATGGCCCTATGTTTGCAACTCTTGCTGCTGTAAATATATGTTTTGTCCACTTTTATGTGTTTTTCTGCTATGTGATACTTTAGTGCAGGGGTCTCTATCTTGAATGAAATGTACTGCAGCAAAGTAACAAATGTGATTTTGCACAAAAGCCAATATAATGTTTTTTTCAAATGTTTTCCTGCTCAATTACTCAGATTTCTGTGGTTTTCTCTAACAGTGGTTCTTAAAGCTCTCCAAAGGACCCACCAGGCAGGCCATGATTTAGGTGAAACATTGTGTGAATACACAGGTGAAGCAATTTGAGGCTCCACTGCCTGAATACTAGTTGCCTCTGTCCTTTCCTGTCATAGTTACGGCAGCAGTCCGCCAGTAGCAGTGGCGGCGACCAACCGCTAGATGGCGCAGCGATATTTCAGTGCAGATATCATAGCTCAGGTTTAGGATTAGTTTAAGGGTTAGGGTAATATTTTAAGGTTAGAACTTCTCACAAATGTCACCAGCGCTGTAAAATATCAGCAGCGCCATTCAGCAGCTCCTTGCTGCAACTGCTACTGTCACTGCTGCCGTAACAGGATAGACCTGTTGTCTCACCTTTGATTGC
Organism: Discoglossus pictus; assembly: GCA_027410445.1. NCBI lineage: Eukaryota > Metazoa > Chordata > Amphibia > Anura > Alytidae > Discoglossus > Discoglossus pictus. The sequence continues at coordinate 41,959,337 of CM050173.1, forward strand.
AATGTGTTCCACCTAAATCATGGCCTGACTGGTGGGTCTTGAGGAGAGGTTTTAAAATTATTGCTGGTTTAAAGATTCTCAAATGCTACTCAGCTGTAGACTGTAGAATTGTTTTTCAGTGGTTATTATTATTATTATCGTTTATTTGTAAAGCGCCAACATATTCCGTAGCGCTATACATAAGTTAAGTTACAGGCAATGACAAGTTAAAGATTCACACATTGCAAAGAGTGGATGGCCCTGTCTTTGAGCTTGGAATCCAGTGTCCATAGCACTTTCCCTAAAGCACCTTGCAGGATTGAAACTCGCAGACTTACAATCTAAAGGTTAAAGTTTGCATGTGGTACAGTAGGGAGAGAGTAGTAATGAGCATGTTAGAGAGGAAGGTTATAGGCTTCTTTAAAGAGGTGCGTTTTTATGGATGTTTTGAAGGATTTAAGGCAGGAGAATAGTCTGGTGAAGCGAGGCAAGGAGTTCCAGAGAATATAGGCAGGCGAGAAAAGTCCTGGAGGTGACAAGAGTGGTAGAAAGAAGAAGGTCGTTAGCAGAATGAAGAGGGCGTGTGGGGGAGTATTTGGAGATGAGAGCAGAGATGTATGGGGGTGCGCTGTTGTTGAGGGCTTTATAAGTTAGGGTCAAGATTTTAAACTTTATTCTGGAGGCTAAGGGAAGCCAGTGAAGTGATTGACAAAGAGGAGCTGCCGACACTGAACTATGTGTACTGAAGATGAGTCTGGCGGAGGCATTTATTATGGATTGAAGTGGGGAGAGGCGAGTGATGGGCAGGCCAACAAGGAGTGAGTTGCAATAGTCAAGACGAGAAATGATGAGAGAGTGTATTAGAATCTTAGTAGTGTCTTGTGTAAGGTAATGGAGTATTTTGGATATGTTTTTTAGATGGAAAAGACAGGATTTAGTTAGAGACTGTATGTGTGGGATGAAAGAGAGGGCAGGGTCCAGTAGAACCCCGAGACAACGGGCTTGGGAGGTGGGAGTGATGATGGCATTTTGACAGAGAGAGAGATGTGAGGAATTGAAGCTATAGTAGAGGGTGAGAAGATTAAGAGTTCAGTCTTAGACATGTTGAGTTTCAGATGGTGGGCGGACATCCAAGAGGATATACTAGAGAGGCAGTCGGAGACGTGTGCTAGAAGAGAGGGGGATAGATCTGGTGCTGAGAGATAGATTTGGGTGTCATCTGCATAGAGATGGTACTGGAACCCAAAAGAGTTTATTAGGGGGCCGAGTGAGAATGTGTAGATGGAGAAGAGGAGGGGGCCTAGGACTGATCCTTGGGGTACGCCAATAGACAGGGGGTGAGGAGAAGAAGATGTGCCGGAGAAGGAGACGCTAAATGATTGTTCTTGGAGGTATGATGAGAACCACAAGAGAGCAGTGTCTCGAATGCCGAGGGAGGAGAGAATGTGGAGTAGAATTGAATGGTCAACTGTGTCAAAGGTCGGCAGAGAGATCCAGAAGAAGCAAAATAGAAAAGTGGCCTTTAGACTTGGCGGTGAGCAGGTCATTGGTGACTTTTATGAGGGCTGTCTCAGTGGAGTGTTGAGGCCGAAAGCGGGATTGGAAAGTGTCCAGAAGAGAGTTAGAGGAGATGAAACTGGTAAGGCGGTTATAGACGAGCCGCTCCAGCAGTTTGGAAGCCAGGGGAAGTAGAGAGATAGGACGATATGTGCAACGTCAGAATAGGATGAGGGTTTCTTGAGAGTGGGTGTAATTATGGCATGTTTGGTTATCATTTGCAAGTCTGTGTTGTCTAGATCAGTGGTTCTCAACAACTGGTCCTAGGACTGGTGCTTGTCAGAACCAAAGAGGGATAAGGAGAGCCTGACATGTTAAATAAACCATAACTGGTAGTTGTAGTTATAGATTACAGGTTATTAAGAAACATTTCAGTGCGGCACATATAGTATCAGTCTGCACAAAATATTCTATATTTTAGAAGTGGGCCTCATGAGTATTAGAATCTGACCTGTTTGTTTAGTGTTTTGGTCCAAAAGCCTCCAAAGAGTTTATAAATAAATATATATATATATATATATATATATATATATATATATATATATATATATATATCAATGCAATAGAATGCACATATAGATAGCATGTAAACTTAAAAAATATATATATATATAACTGCCTACTCATAAGGTCCACAACACAGGCTGAGATCCCGCTCCATGCTGATGTAAGCTTGAAACAGCTGTACATGGATTGGATACTCAGCCTGTGTTTAATCCAACCTTGGCTTTGCATTAAAGCTGTGTAATACAGCATGCATAAGCTTAAAGGAAGCCATGTTTGATAATGGCTACGGAATGAAGAGCGAGGCATTTGTGGCCACATTTGTGTGTCCCAGCTCAGCTTCCCAGAATGCAGTGTGATAACTGTTTTTCTCGGAACTCTTAGCTGGAAGCAGGTTTTTTAACTTGATTTAGACTTTCAAATGTGAGCACAGATGTACTTTTTATTTACTATATATATATATATATATATATATATATATATATATACATATATATATATATATAAACTATTTATTATGAACATTGTTGTTGTTTAGTCGTCCGACTCTCAGCAACCTTATGGACTGCAGCACGTCAAGAACATCTTGTGTCTGGTTGTGCTGATCCATAAGGTTTACATTGCAAAAATACTGGAGTGGTTTGCCATTTCCTTCTCCAGTGGACTTCAATTTGTCTGACCTCTATGCTAGGACCTGGCCATCTCGGGTGACCCTACATGGTATAGCTCACAGCTTCATTGAAGTACACAACCCCATTCACCATCACAAGGTAGTGATTACCCAAACCAATGGATATTTAAAAAAATATACAGGGTAGCACACAGATGTTGAAAGCCAAATCAATTACGCTAAACCTGTTTGACTGCGGAAAAAGCTCCCTAGATTATAAACTTGGATATTTGTGATGATGCCTGAATGTTGATTTATGGACTCAGAACCCAAATCCTTTCAGCACCCACCTCACATAGCACCCATACATATCTCCTTTGCTCCCCCCCCCCCTCACCGAACCCATCCCGCCTCAACTTTGCTGTCTCTTTGAAGCCTTTGCTCTGTTATCTGCTTCCCTGATACACATCCCCAGCATCCTGAACTGATCCACACTGTCACATCTTGGAGCTTCAGTAGAAATGCATTAGAAAGACACAACCAATTTCTGACTGGGGGGCAGACAGTGTAAGTACAGACAAGGGCAACAAAACTAATAAGTGGAATGGAGGGCCTAAGCTACGAAGAAAAAATAATCAAATTAAAGTTTTTTCTCTCTAGAAAAAAGGTGTCTGAGGGGATATGATTACCCTATATAAATACATCCAGGGCCAGTATAAAGATTTGTCAAGGGAGCTTTTTCTGACAAGAGGTTTTCAACTGACAAGAGGACATCCCTTGAGGTTAGAAGTAAAATATTCCACCTTAAAGAAAGAAAAGGGTTCTGCACAGTAAGCTGGTTAATCTGTGGAATTCTATACCAATGGAGGTGGTGACAGCGGATTCAATAGATAACTTTAAAAAGGGATTGAAAATATTTTTAAACAAAAAGGGCATTCAGGGATATCCTGGTTAATTAGAGAGTATTGATCCAGGGAGGAATCCGATCACCAGTAACTATCAGCCCTATCAAATTCGAAGCCAGTAAGTCCAACGTGAGACTTGCAACGGCTGCAGGCTACAATGATATTAAATTAGAACGGGCTGCAAGTTACGAGCTTGAGACGCAAACCTGTAAACCATTTGTTGAACGTTGGAGGCGAGTGATCAGATAGTCAAACCCGTAGTTACGGGTTTAGATGGAGCCAATGGAATCAGAGATCGTCATTATAGTGTCACAGGAAAATGGAGGTTTGATTTCAAAGTCTTACCTGGTTCAATTACGAGTTACGATCGGACCCACATTCCAGATAAAATGCTATATTAATAAAGACGTAAATATGATTGTTATGAACAGAAGGTCCCAGCGGACTGTTTGGGGTTAATCAGTTATTATATGTGTGTGTAGAAGGTGCTAGCGACTTGCTTAATAGTTATATAATGGGTAATACATACATGTAGTTGTATATAAGTGCAGGGTAATTTTCCCATTATAAAATGGTGTGATGGCCTGGTCTATAAGGGGTTAATTCATGGAATATATAACACTACTACAGAGTCATAAAGCCATAAAGCTGAATTGGGAGTTTGGGGGGAAGTATAGTTAGAAGTAGTGCATAGGATATGCTTAGATAATATAAAGTTAATGCTGTCATATCTGGGATATACAAAGGGGTAAAGATTCTAAAGATTGTATATGGCTTTGAGAGTCAGCCATGCATAGACGCCTGTATTGAATCTGGAAGGGAGAAGTTTAGTGTATAACCCTGTAAGTTGAGATCTAGCAACTAAGAGATGGGGACTTGGCTACAGACCTGGGGGATGTTTTTTTTGTGTTATCTGGAAACGGGCTTGAAAAATAAAAGAGTGCTAGTCTGATTTTGGACATACTAAATAAAGATGGTGTCGGAGTCTGCTTGTACTAATCAAATGTACAGGGTGTGTGATTCTTAGATCCTATGAAAAGGGGTCTGATGATGCCTACCTCTTCAGAAATTATGAATTGCCTGCTGGATTATGAATTGCCTGTTGGATGCTGAGATTTGAACAAAAAGTTGCGACCCATAGAGAGAGAGAATTGGGGTGAGCGTAGTCCCCAAATCAGGTGGGCGAAACAATGATATTCTATTACATTTGAGTTACAGTATATGTATTAACATATTGTTTGCCTGGATCAAAATAATGCAGAAATCAAACATGAAATAAAGAATTTTTCAGGGGATATTTGCGAGCTTGAGAATGTTGTACTAATAATTCTAATACCTAACATTACTTTCCCTTTTAATAAAAGAAACAGTAGTGTTTTGACATTTGCATTTAAAGTGCTACGGATTGGACTTTACCCCCCTTGTCAGTCCTCTCTATCACTCGTTGGCCTTTGGGCTACATTTGCGTGTTACGGGGTTGAACACAAGTGAAATTGTAACAATTTAATAGCATGATTGGAATTGTGGCGGTTACAGGCTTGAGAAAACAAAGGATTTGCGGCTGTGAAGTTGGCTTTTTTCGCTCCAAACCCGAAGATCGGCTTACTTTACTGGCCTAATTTAATAGCAGTAAGTCTTACTGGCTATATTACAAGCTACGGTTTAACGCGTAGGGGGAATTTAATAGGGCTGTATATCGGCAGCGCTGCAGCGGCGGACCTGTGTCTTAACTAAAACAGGATAAATCCCTAAACTGTATACTTTCAACATAATTTGTAGGATTATGTATGGACATTTCCTGTTTTAGGCCCTCCAGCAGTGCCGTGCAGCGTCCAGTAGATAGCACTAGGGTGGCTAGCGAGACTTTGAAAAATTTCTTAGGGTTAGGATTAGGGTTTGATTTAGGGGTAAGAGTTAAGGTTTGGGGTAGTGGAAGATGATAAGCTTAACATAGTAAAGTAATGGTGCTTTGAGCGCCACTGTTTTACTATGTGAAGCTTATCAGCCGCTACCCTAACCCTAAATCTAACACTTACCCTAAGACCAAAATCTTATAAAGCTCAAAAAAATGATCTTAGTTTGTTTATTGGGCCTGGGTGTTATTCCTTAGATGCGTACAAAAACAATTGTCCTATGGATCCTTTTTAGGAATCCTTGAAAAAACAACCAAGGTTCTACAACACCTTTTATGCAGCCTTTATTTTGATTATTATTGCCACATACTATTTTTTTTTTTATTCAATCTTTATTTGTACATTTAAAATATTGTTAAAAATGCAACGATTAAAAAATTTATGTTAAACCCAAGGTTTTTAATCCTTTGGGTTTTTTGACGTCCAGAAAATTATTAAAGGTTTGTTTAGGTTTTATTTTTGTTGTTATTATATTCTTTGCTTTGATCACAGCTTTTTTATTTAGGTACTGTATTATGCTCCAGTCAATAAAAGATTTTGTTTTTTAATTCAACTGTATTTGTGTTTTATTTCTGGTTATTTTTGCTTGATCAAATCCTTATCAGGTACCTGGATTTTTAATTTACATAAGATAGGATATTTCTTTTATAATCCTTTTATCTGTTTATAGTTTTGTTTATTCATTTGAGTATATGCTTTATGTTTCTTTTGTGTTAATCCTTTCCCCCCTTTATTCCTGTTAATTGTGTGATTCTATTCCTTAAAGTGCATTTTAATACACTGCTCAAAAAAATAAAGGGAACACTAAAATAACACATCTTAGATCTGAATAAATTAAATATTCTTATGAAATACTTTGTTCTTTACATAGTTGAATGTGCTGACAACAAAAAAACAAAAAAATAAATAAATGGAAATCAAAGCTTTCAACTTATGGAGGTCTGGATTTGAAGTCACACTCAAAATTAAAGTGGAAAAACACACTACAGGCTCATCCAACTTTGATGTAATGTCCTTAAAACAAGTCAAAATAAGGCTCAGTAGTGTGTGTGGCCTCCACGTGCCTGTATGACCTCCCTACAACGCCTGGGCATGCTCCTGATGAGGTGGCGGATGGTCTCCTGAGGGATCTCCTCCCAGACCTGGACTAAAGCATCTGCCAACTCCTGGACAGTCTGTGGTGCAACGTGACGTTGGTGGATGGAGCGAGACATGATGTCCCAGATGTGCTCAATTGGATTCAGGTCTGGGGAACGGGCAGGCCAGTCCATAGCATCAATGCCTTCGTCTTGCAGGAACTGCTGAAACACTCCAGCCACATGAGGTCTAGCATTGTCTAACATTAGGAAGAACCGAGGGCCAACTGCACCAGCATATGGTCTCACAAGGGGTCTAAGGGTCTCATCTCGGTACCTAATGGCAGTCAGGCTACCTCTGGCGAGCACATGGAGGGCTGTGTGGCCCCCCAAAGAAATGCCACCCCACACCATTACTGACCCACTGCCAAACCGGTCATGCTGGAGGATGTTGCAGGCAGCAGAACGTTCTCCACAGTGTCTCCAGACCCTGTCACGTCTGTCACATGTGTTCAGTGTGAAACTGCTTTCTTCTGTGAAGAGCAGAGGGCGCCAGTGGTGAATTTGCCAATCTTGGTGATCTCTGGCAAATGCCAAACGTCTTGCACGGTGTTGGGCTGTAAGCCCAACCCCCACCTGTGGACGTCCCGCCCTCCTACCACCCTCATGGAGTCTGTTTCTGACTGTTTGAGCAGACACTTGCAAATTTGTGGCCTTCTGGAGGTCATTTTGCAGGGCTCTGGCAGTGCTCCTCCTGTTCCTCCTTGCACAAAGGAGGAGGTAGCGGTCCTGATGCTGGGTTGTTGCCCTCCTAAGGCCTCCTCCACTTCTTCTGATGTACTGGCCTGTCTCCTGGTAGCGCCTCCATGCTCTGGACACTACGCTGACAGATGCAGCAAACCTTCTTGCCACAGCTCACATTGATGTGCCATCCTGGATGAGCTACACTACCTGAGCCACTTGTGTGGGTTGCAGACTCTGTCTCATGCTACCACTAGAGTGAAAGCACCTCCAGCATTCAAATGTGACCAAAACATCAGCCAGAAAGCATAGGAACTGAGAAGTGGTCTGTGGTCACCACCTGCAGAATCACTTCTTTATTGGGGGTGTCTTGCTAATTGCCTATAATTTCCACCTGTTGTCTTTCTCATTTGCACAACAGCATGTGAAATTGATTGTCACTCAGTGTTGCTTCCTAAGTGGACAGTTTGAATTTACAGAAGTGTAATTGACTTGGAGTTACATTGTGTTGTTTAAGTGTTCCCTCTATTTTTTTGAGCAGTGTACAAATTGTGCTATTCAAAACTGTTATCTTAAAGTGCTTGTGCTATTGTGACTCAGGGCTAATTTATTCTTATATTGTTGAATTAACCTCTTACCCCGTGACTGTTAGTTTGTCACAGTCACTACTTTACCTTTTAATTTTTAAAGTGCTGGTGCTGTGCTATTTTTTAAAATTCATACCCTCCTGATTTTATGCTGTATCCTAAACTGTATATTTCATTAATGCGTCTGTCTATTATTTTTTTTAAAGGAAGTTGTGTCCTCCTTTTGCTTCCTTTTTTTGCTTTACTTATGCTTTCACTCCTTTTTTCTTTTTTTTTGCTTTTCAATTTTCTTATTCTTATACAATGCTCTGTTGTTTCTATGTTGTAAATTTGTGGTGAAAGTGTTGGCTTCCTATCTTCCTTTTAAGTTAGTAGTGGTTCTGGAGCTATAGAGCTATATCTATCCTGCTCCACGCTATGTTGGTGTGGTCTGCGCTGTGATCGCGCTTACTGATGACGTCACAAGCTCCTGACGCACATTTCATGAGGATCTATCTGTTTCTCACTAATCAGGGGCACACCGCTGTCTTCTCTGTGGAGCTATTTATATTTTCTATGGCAATTAGTTAACTCTTTGTGTTCCAGAATATTTTTGTTCATATTTTATTTTTAAATGGTGCTTTTGACTTACTTTTTTATTGTATTTGTTTTCCGCTATCACTATATTATGTTCATATTATTTAAATATGTGTATTGATTTTAAATGATAATGAAGTTACTTTCATAGTAATACTTTTAACTTACTAGCATTAGTATACCTTGTATTATTTTATTAAGACTTTGTTTTCTAAATTTGTTTATTGATTTTAAATTATAATAATTTTGAATACCATGTAAATTTATTTTTTATTTGATTAGGATACTTATTTATTTTTCTGTATAGATATATTCTTTTTATTTATTTATATTTCATTTTTAGTTTGTATATATTATTTGTTTACTTGTTTATACATATTTATTTGATTTCTGTTTTATATTTATTATTGTATTAATGAATTTTATAGATATATATTCTTTTTATTTATTTATATTTCATTTTTAGTTTGTATATATTATTTGTTTACTTGTTTATACATATTTTATTTTATTTCTGTTTTATATTTATTATTGTATTAATGAATTTTATAGATAAAGATGGTATTCTAATTACCGTATATACTCGAGTATAAGCCGAGTTTTTCAGCCCTTTTTTAAAGGCAAAAAAGGCCCCCCTCGGTTTATACTCGAGTAACTCTCCCCCCGTGTCTCTCTAACCCCCGCGTGTCTCTCTAACCCCCCAGTGTGTCTCTAACCCCCCCGTGTGTCTCTCTACCCCGCGTGTCTCTTTTCCTCCCCCTCCTCAACCTAAACCCCCCTCCACCTCCTAAACCCCCCTAAATACCTCTCCCCTCACTTACCTGCTTGTGCTACGGCCTCAAGGAGCGGAGGCCGGAGCACAAGCAGGTAAGTGAGGGGAGGTATTTAGGGGGGTTTAGGTTTGAGGAGGGGGGTTGAGGGGGTTTAGGTTAAGGAGGGGGGTTGATGAGGGGGGTTGGGGTTGAGGGGGATTGAGGGGGGAGGTTGAGGGGGGTTGAGGTTGAGGAGGTGGATTGGGGTTGAGGGGGGTTGAGGTTGAGGAGGGGGGTTGAGGGGGGTTGAGGTTGAGGAGGGAGGTTGAGGATGGGGGGTTGAGGATGAGGATGGGGGTTGAGGAGGAAGGTTGAGGAGGGGGTTGAGGAGGGGGGTTGAGGATGAGGAGGGAGGTTGAGGATAAGGAGGGAGGTTGAGGAGGGGGGTTGAGGATGGGGGTTGAGGAGAGAGGATGAGGATGGGGGGCTGAGGATGGGGAGGTTGAGGATGGGGAGGTTGAGTAGGGAGGTTGAGGGGGGGTTGAGGTTGAGGAGGGTTGAGGTTGAGGAGGGTTGAGGTTGAGGAGGGGGTTGAGGTTGAGGAGGGGGTTGAGGATGAGGATTGGGGGTTGAGGAGGGAGGATGAGGATGGGGGGCTTGAGGAGGGGGTTGAGGAGGGGGGTTGGGGTTGAGGGGGGGTTGAGGTTGAGGAGGGGGTTGAGGATGAGGATGGGGGGGTTGAGGAGGGAGGATGAGGATGGGGGGTTGAGGAGGGAGGTTGAGGAAGGGGTTGAGGATAGGGGGGTTGAGGAGGGTGGTTGAGGATGAGGAGGGAGGTTAAGGATGAGGAGGAGGGGTTGAGGAGGGGGTTTGAGGTTGAGGAGGGGGGTTGAGGATTAGGGGTTGAGGAGAGAGGATGAGGATGGGGGTGTTGAGGAGGGGGGTTGAGAATGGGGGGGTTGAGGAGGGAGGATGAGGAGGGAGGTTGAAGAGGGGTTAAGGATGAGGAGGGAGGTTGAGGAGGGTGTTGAGGATGAGGAGGGAGGTAAAGGGATGAGGAGGGAGGTTGAGGATGAGGAGGGAGGTTGAGGAGGGAGGTTGAGGATGAGGAGGTAGGTTGAGGATGAGGAGGGAGTTTATGGATGAGGAGGGAGGTTGAGGAGTGGGGGTGATAAGGGAGGGTGAAGAGACACAGGAAAGGGAGAGGTTGGAAGAGACACAGGGAAGGGAGAGGGGAGAAGAGACACAGGGAAGGGAGAGGGGAGAAGAGACACGGAGAGAGAGGGGGACACAGAGGGCACAAGAGGGACACAGGGGCAGCACATTTCCCACCCTCGGCTTATACTCGAGTCACTCATTTTACCCAGTATTTTGTGGTAAAATGTGTGCCTCGGCTTATACTCGGGTCGGCTTAAACTCGAGTATATACGGTACTTCTTTTAATTTTTCATATTTTTTTAATAAAAGTTTTTAATTTTGTAATGTGTTTTATTAGAGGTTCTTTCAAATGAATACTGTATATATAAATTCTTCATTTAAACCCTGTGGCTCTCATTCAATTGCAATTTGGCCAATTGAATAGGGCTCTAAATAAGCACTTATTTTTTTAAAGCATATTTTAAGAAGTTCTTAGTTAGTAAACATCTATCCAAAAGTTAGGTTTTCACCAACTAAAAATTTTTAAAAAAAAAATATGCTTTGTGCTTATTTAGAGCCCCATTCAATTGGCCAAATCACAATTGAATGAGGTCGTGTGGGTTTTTTTGTATCTTTTTCATATATTTAAACAAAGGTTTTTAATTTTATATTTTGTTTCATAAGAGGTTCTTTCAAATGAATGCTGTATATGTAAAGTCTTCATTTAAACCCTGTGGGGTTTTTTGTATCCATTTTGCCTCTTGACACAGTAGGTGTTTATCCCAATCTCCTCTTCTTACTGTTTTTGGTATATAATCAATACCTATGAATTTTAAACAGTATGGATCACATATATAGTTGTGAGCGTACGAGTCGTTGCTCACGCTTGCGGGCTCGCGTAGCGAGCCCGCGGCCCTCGCGTAGCGAGCCGCGGCCCTCGCGTAGCGAGGTCACTGGGCAAGGGCCTCAGTTGCTGGCATGGAGCGCCGAAGGCGCTCCATGCCAGCAACTGAGGCCCCTCGCGAAGCGAGGGCCTCAGTTGCTGGCGAGGTCACTGGGCACGGGTCTCAGTTGCTGGCATGGAGCGCCGAAGGCGCTCCATGTCAGCAACTGAGGCCCCTCGCGAAGCGAGGGCCTCAGTTGCTGGCGAGGTCACTGGGCAAGGGCCTCAGTTGCTGGCATGGAGCGCCGAAGGCGCTGCATTCCAGCAACTGAGGCCCCTCGCGAAGCGAGGGACTCAGTTGCTGGCGAGGTCACTGGGCAAGGGCCTCAAACCCTCGCAAAATTCACGTCGCTACTCAAAAAACACGACACACAAATTACGACACTCGCTAAATTTTACGAGGCACGCAAACAACGTACGAAACACGTTACCACACATTACGACCTCGCAAACATCGGACGCAACACGCCGACATACAAACATTTAAAACACAATACATACACACAGCACATACATAAAAAACTTACCTACACCAAGAGGGAGCACCCAGGACCTCAAAAATGCAACTTACACCTCGATTTTACTCGAAATAAAACAGTTTAGAGACTAAAAAAAAATCTAAGCGACTTGTAACTTCCACCACTTCTGTAACTGTATTTTTTGTTTTTGTAATAATTGTCTTTGTATTTCTTTAAATGTTAAATCTTTTATTCTATATTCTCCGTGTTATATTCATTTGAAAAACCTTTAATAATTTGCTGGACGTCAAAAAAACTTGGGTTTAATATGAATTTTTTAATTGTTGCATTTTTAACAATATTTTAAATGTACAAATAAAGTTTGAATTTGAAAAAAATTAGTATGTGGCAATAATAATTAAAATAAAGGCTGCATAAAGGGTGTTTCTGTACAACCTTGGTTGGTCATTCAAGGATTCCTAAATAGGATCCACAGGACAAGAAGAAAATCTTGTTGAGCAATCATTGCGCCACCTAGTGACTGCTGCACGCCATTGCTGGCAGACGTGAAACAATAAAGATTATCTTGTATTTGTTTAGATTGTGAATGTGCGAGTTTGCAATCTTGGAAAATGCCCTTTCTTAGAACTGTTGGGCATTTTGCTACATTGTACTATACCAAACTGCTATAACCTGTCCAGAATCATTGCTGGAATGTTTCTTCTAGTCCATCCACCTTCTTGTACTAGCCAGTACCCCCTCCCAAAGACACAGCACCAACAGCCTTCAGTGGGTGGAGAGAATCAGAGGCTGTAGTTTTTGCCTGGCTGACTGATGCCATTTCCTGCAGCTCCAACACAACACTAAATAAAAGTAAGTAGTAGAACAATAGTATCTATGTGAATGTTTTGTTACAATGACCAGCTATCTGAATAGAGGTATAGATCTGTAGCGAGAGATTGGCTGTGGTATACATTGTGCTGTGGAGCTGTTACACTCTTCTAGACAGAGAAGCCATGCCTCCTCCTTCCTTGCTATTTCTTGGCTGCTTTTAATTCTTTTTGAGACGTGTCAGTGACCACCTTTTTTTTGTTTGCTCTATGGCGCTGTTTGTTTTTTCTGTGCTGGGTTGTGTATTCATTCTGTATTGATTTGTTCAGAGACAGATGAATCTTGGTGCAAGGAAGAGCTAAGGAATGTATACACAAGGACTGAGTAACCCCTGCAACAGGGAAGTGGGAGGGCAGATGGTGCAGTGACACTAACAGGGGAGGGTGTACCATTGCAGAACTAAGAGGGAAGGGGAGGTGATACTGTAACACTGTGACAGAGCACATTATCACTCATTAGGAAGGGGTGGGTGTGCTCAGCACTAAGTAGGAAGTGACTATACAGCCCTAGCAGGGGAGTGGAATATGCACAGATGTACAGGACAGTAGGGAGGAGATACTGACTATACAGCCCTAGCAGGGGAGTGGAGTATGTACAGCAATATTTGGGCGGAGGTTGTGTAAGACTTACAAGAGGGTGTATACTGGGGATAGGGTGCATACACCACTAGCTTTTGTACAATAACACCATAACAAAATAAGAGACGTTGTGTATAATAACACCAACAAGGATTGAACGTTTTGTATAATAACACAGATATATCCCGTGTATGCGGAAGAAATCCCCAACAGTGACAGCTGCAGTGCCTGCAAGTAGCCTCGGGCGTGCCTCTCATAGTTCAAAACCTCTTCTCTCGGCGCGCCTTATATGCAATGTTCAGCAGTATTCCGAAAATCGCTATCTAGCGGTTGGCGGTGGCACTGCTGCTGACAAATTTTGCGTAAGGGAAGAGGGAAAGAACCAATAACACTAAAAACAAACAGAGATTGTGTAATACATATGGAAAAGAAGATGGTGTATACTTAGGTTAGGGGGCATACACCACTAACTTGTGTACAATCACATATTATTATTGTCAAACTGCGAGACGTTGTCAAGCTGTGCTCTGTTGCGCACTACTTAGACGATGAGCGTCAATGGCGCTCATCGCCTACGAGACATTAAAACATGCAGCACTTAGGCAATGAGCGCCAAAGGTGCTCACTGCCTACGAGGCGAGCCGTTGAAGCATTGAAAGACGCGGGACTTAGACGAAATGAGCGCCCAAGGCGCTCCTGCGAGCCTCTCAGAGCATTGAAAAAAGCAGGACTTAACCTCCAAACAGTTAGGAAACGCAAGATTACCTAAGGCTGCAAGCAGTTGAGAAAAAAAAAATGCAAGGTTGATAAAATACGAAGTTAACGGACAAACCGCGCAAATCGAAAAACAAAAATAATAACACACAAAAAAAACTCACACATAGTACGGGGGGACAGCCAGGACGTCTGGGAGTGAGGTTCTATGCAACTTTGCCAAGTTCCGGCACTTAAATATCGGCTAAGAGAGAAAAAAATTGGCGTCCGAAAAAAATTGAAAACGATGCTACACAACCCGGAACCGCGCAAAACACTGATTGACGCGTTCCACTTACACAGGATATAAGGTATAAAATACACTATTAGAAAGGACGGAAACTGCTCATGAGCCGCATAACACATAGACAATCAAAGCCATTTTACAACACTAACTTGCAACTAATAACATTACGAATCTAAAATGACTAAAGCAACGGTTTTGCCTCGCGCCCTCAGCCTATTTACACTGCACACTTGGCACATTGCTTTCTCCTCAGGGCAGCAACAGTCCAACTGTAAATTGTATGCTGCAGGAAAATCAAAAAAGATTGTTAGCTCTTCAGGCTATTGATTGCTGGATATATTAATTACAAATAGGTAAAGTATATTAATTTATTCTGTAATTAATTAATTATTATATTAAAAAAAAATAATATATATATATATATATATATATATATATAAACCTGCTAAATAGCATATTTAACACTGCCGTTACTTTATGAATACATTAATGCTTTGCACTTCCTAATACATTTGTTCATTCAGAATTAATTATTAGGTACACAAGGCAAGATGCTCGCAGTGAGCCCTGAAGGTGCTCAGAGGAGCAAATGTACACAAAAGGAGAGGCTCGCAATGAGCGCCGAAGGTCCTCAGAGTAGCAAAAACTTTACATTGTGTGGCAAACAGCATTGCCATGGCTTCAAAATGTATTGCCCCGTCATTTTTGACATGCAAGTCGCTAGTAACAATATAACAGATAACATGAGTTGTGTATAATAATACCAACAGGGATTGAAGGTTTTGTATAATAATACTAACCGGGAGCATCAGTTAGCATAGATTGGATGTAGTGTGTATATAACATCAGGGAGTGAAGGCTGTGTTTAATAACATTAATAGGAAGTGGAGGCTGTGTACAATAACATTAATATCTACTGAATATTGTATATAATGACACTATCAGGAAGTGAAGGTTGTGTATAATAACAGTATCAGGACGGAAGAGGGTGTGCAGTGCAATGTTGCAGAAGACATACTGATATAATAGAAGAGGGTGAGCAACTCTAACAGGAAAGAGGGCACGTAAACTTTCTAAAGGGCAGATGGATATGCACTTAAACATTACCTCAGGCGGGAAGGTGCTCCACAGAAACATTAACCCATATCTCCCAACTGTCCATATTTTGGAGGGACAGTCCCTCTTTTCAGGGAAAATCCCAAGGTCCTTCTTAGCCTCGCAACTGGCCCTCTATTGAAGGAAAGTGCCACATTTAAAATCAAGTTATTTCTTTTAAGATGTTCTTAAAGAGGATGAAAAATTTACTGTATATTGTTTATACATTTTTTTTGTAAAGTGAATCAGTCCAGGGAAATTCCAAATTGGTTTTGCAGCAGGTATATGCAAATGGGAAACTCACGCATGTTAATTAACTGCTTTGACACGCTCATTTGGTTTATAGTCTTCTTATCTGTCTATTGTGGCTAAAATAAAGACCTTCATGGTTTTCTGGCACCTCTACCACGCCTATCAAGCACTCTAATCCTCACATAGCAGCAAAATAAATTCTACATATTTCAGAAGTTATTTACTGTAGACAAAAACTGCTAGTACAATGCTTAGCCAGCTTTAATGGTGGTAACACTACATTTATAGTTTGTCTTTTTTTTATTTTTTTATATGTGTTTCTCTCTTGTCATTTGACATATTTGGGGATATGCTTGAGATCAATGATTTGTGTTAGCGTCAACTGGGAATAAGTCCTTGTACAGTTAGACCAAACCAGGTATCTGTTTACTCACCATGATATTATATCCCACAAACACACAAGACTGAAGCTCTGTGCAGGAACTAATGTTTGGTGTTTGATTAGCTTTTATGTCGTTCATGGTATTATACTTCTTTTTTCATTGCTTTGTTGCAGTTAATAATTGCAAAAAATTTAAATGTAAACATTACTTATACAGGCTCTTTGCAGCACATTCAGTAGCGTTAGTATATGGTCTGACTTACATCCATGCATAAGGCTTATATATATATATATATATATGTGTGTGTGTGTGTGTGTGTGTATATCTTAATTATATTTATTTAAATGTTTTAAAATTACTCATTGTATATTTCTGAATTTTTGTACCATCATTATTTAAAGGAAAAGCCTGTGCAGCATTAGTTAGAGGGTGAAAAAGCATGTGAAAAAAGCAGTTCAATTCTGCCTTCCACTTGTTTATTTGTTTTTTAAATTGACTAATAAAATACATTATTACAAATAAGTACATTAGTTAAGCAAAAAGGCAAGAGGGAGACAGGGGAACTGAACCCATGACTCACCAATGAAAAAAATCTTTAAAGCAGAACACTTACTTCTACACCATCACACTGTGTAAATTTATAACACAATTTGTAACAGTTACAGACTCCCGCCTTATTATTTATGCAGATCTATGTGGGAGGGATTCAAGACCGAAATTTAAGGGACAATACAAATTTATACAAATTGTACACATGATTTTATGCCCTTTAACTGATGATTCTGAGCACAGTTGGTGACATGGGGTCGTTTAAAAAACTAGACTCAAGTTTAAGGTAGGGCTAAATTATTAAACTTTTCATGAATCCATCACTTTAGTATGCTTTTGTATTCTGACTCCCCCATTAAATGTTCACATATTTTCTTTGAAAAATATATGTAAAGAGTACGCCCTCTTGTCAAGCTTGCCCATACGTCTCACCTTATTCATAGCCCATGAAACTTAAATAAGTCTTTAAGATAAAATTAGTTCAAGGGCTTTCTTATTATATTTTGGCATTTATTTATCATGTCATTAAAAATGGGCTTGCGGCTAAGCTCATAGGTTTAAGTCTAAGCTTGTATTTGTGAACAGACCTGAAGCTACAAATCTATCTATCTATCTATCTATCTATCTATCTATTTATCTATCTCTGAGTTAGATAGCTCACGATTATATGGATTAATTTAATTATTTGGATTTGGGGCACAGAGTGCCTGCTCCTTTAAATCTATTTCCCTATATAATATTCTCATAATTTTGTAGAAAAGAGTTTAACAGGAAATTAAACTGCGTTGCAGGGAGCAGTGAATTAAAGCATATTACGACATGTTTCGTATCCTTTTGCCAACAATGTACGGTGCAAGTTCAGGAGATCTCACACCAAATAGATTAACAGATAACAGTGTCTGCTTTCTCTGCATGTGGCATTTTATTGTAGATATGAAGCAATTTCTTTGAGATAATTTGCAGACTGGAAAAATCTGCTGAGGCCCAAAAAAAAAACAGAGCTGACGGAAAAGACATCCACAAGTCTCCTCTTAGCTGGAAAGCAAGAAAATGGATTCTGCAATGAGAAGCTTGCTCTCAGACAACATCCGATATGTGCAATCATTCAGGGTTTTCCTGAAGAATTCTACAGAGCACCAGTGTATGCTGCAGTTTGTTGAGACACATCTTCCCGAGATTATATCAAGGTACAGTAAATAACGTTTCAAATTACAGTAATGCAAAATGAACATTAAAGGGACATGGAAGGTTTCTGGATTTCACTAGAAATTTAATATATTTATGTATCTATTTACTTCTAAGTATTTTATTTTTTTATAAAAACTGCTTATAAGCTCTATTTCATTCTGCCTAAAATCATGCAATATGTACCTGTTTGGGTCTGCTCTCTGTAGGCATATTATATTCCTAGTAAAATCCAGATACCTTCCATGTCCCTTTAAAGGGCCGCATGTAGCCAATTTTCTTCTTTTTAGCTTTTAAATGTAATTGTGCTGCTGGGAAGACTCCATTTTGGTTTCTGCTGAATAACTTAATGATGTGGGAGGAGACCTTGAATGTACTAGAAACTTCTTCTATTGGAACGTGGCATCTAAAACTGCCATTGTTTCAATAGAAGTATTAGTTTACACACCCTCCTGAGAATCAGGCAGAACCAGGTGAGAAAATAAATGGAGAATAATTGTATATAAAAGTTAGTAATGTAATGGTTGATTATTGTTTTTTTTTTTAAATATATATTAAGCTTATTTAAAATAATATGTAGAGAAAATGTAACTATGGTGATCCTCTAATATGTCCTGTTTCTGGTGCATTGATTTAACACTTTTTTCTTGACCTCTGTAAGAAGGCATCCATGCTTGATACATTTTAGTCTAAGAACAAAATTAAGCAGTTATTTTTTGTTCTCTGAACTATAGTGATCCATTAGTAGTACTATTGCTTTTGTTTACCCACTGAATCTAAAATTAGAGGAATCAGTGCATTAATGCAAAAATATGCTTTAAGATATAAATCTACTCTAAAGCTGACCTTCGGTAAAGCTAGATCAAGATGCATCTTATACCCCATGTTACCAGTTTTCAGCCAATCACAGTGGTTCTAGGGAACCAAGCGGATGTATCCTGGATATGATGGGTTTGGATATGATTGGATAAACATTTGTGAAAAAAGAATCTGGTAATGGTGAATTAAGCATTTAGGCCTAAACTCTTAAAAATTGTAAATAGATGAAAAAAATAATATTTCCACTAAAAATCTATTATAATAAATTGCTTAAATATGAGTTAGTACTAATAGAATAGACACATTGCTGCTTTTTTTTTTTTTTTTTTAAAGTTGTCCGGATACAATAATCTCCTTTTGTAAGGATTTGATATAAGTTTGTGAAATAAAAAAAAACAAATTAATTAAATAAAAGCCATGCAGTATATTGAATGGAATCTCCCACATCAAATAATTAACACATATATATATATATTTGTATTTTTAGTATAGGAAATCAGAAGCCTGCCATTGAGATCTTGGGCGTTGGAAGTGGATCAGGCAAGTATAGTTTTCCTGAAAAATATCTTCATAAAAGCAATGTGTTTTATAATAAAGTGTTATAGTGTAATGTGTCTCTATGAAGGGCTGAAGGACCTTGGTCCAGGCTCATAGAAACAGTATGTATTAAATCTCTCTCTTTCTCTCTCTCTCTCTCTCTCACTCTCTTTCTATAGTATATGTCTGTATACATGATTGAGGGCATAATACATATTGTTTGTAGCTATTTAGGATATTCTATTTAATATCCAACAAAGATACACAGAATAGATTTGAATCGATGTGATGTACAATGATTTGGCCATTGGATCTTAGAAGTGCTCTGCAAAAAACAAGAATAATGTGCTTGGTGTCGCTTCAAAATGTCACTACTTATTTAGGACTATGTTGTCTCATTTTCACTTGAAACATACCCTATATTTCAACAATCATTGGATTTGTAGAGGTGAAAACATAAAAATTGTAAATATCTTCAGGAGTATCAAAACAAGTGATGCCTGTAATACTTTCAAGTCATAGCCACCTAAATAGTGTACCAAGAAATAAAGCACTGAATAGTGCAGAGAGTCCTAGCTTGGTTGTTAAATAATACATCAGACTTTCAGTTAACCAGAACTCAAGTAGCCAGAACTCTCAAGCAACCAGAAAAAATTGAATACCGTATTTTAAACAAAAAATACAATTTATAGGGCTCAGCAAATGCCAGGAGCCAGGTTGTGATGCCACAAATGCTTACAGGCACCTAGATTTCATCCACTGTATGTCTCTGCAATTCAGTGTTACCTGGAAGCAGACAGACATGAGTGACTGAGCCAGTGCAGGGTTGGCATTACATTCCCGGGTTCAGCACCGCACCCTCCAGCCAAACGTACCTGTGTGTAAGTGAGGAGTGAAAGATGCTGCTGCTAGAACAGCCCTCACTGACAAATATACTTAGCAGAGCATCGTGTGTGCAGCTAATCTAGGTCTCTTTTTAATAGTAACTCTCAAGCAACCAGAAACATTTATCTGACATCTACCAATAATTGAGAGTCTACTGTATGTAATCAATACACCTATCCAAGAGAAATAAAGTATACAATTAAATAACTGATTTCTTTTTTTTTTTAAGTATGTTTATTCATTTCAAAAAAGGAAAAAGATAAGAATACAAAACACATGTGAAAGCAAACCAAAAAAATATAAAATGTACTTTTGTGTCTTTCTTTTTTTTTTTTTTTTCTTTTCTGCCCTTGTTGATGTATGTGAAAGTACATAATGGTGTTTATTGTATTATGAACGTACATGTCAAATAAATAACTGATTTCTTAATGCTTATTTTACTACTTTATAAACTCATTTTAGGTGAAATTGACCTTCAGATGTTGTCTAAAATACAGGCCAGGTATCCAAGAGTTTTGATTAATAACAACATCATTGAGCCAAGTGCTGAGCAAATTTTGAGCTACAAGGGTGAGTATGATCTAATTGTTTGAATTTAATGTCTTAAATCCTAGGCAATAACTACACAATATACACCTATCTATCTATATTTTTCAAATATTAATTTCGATATGATGAGGATGCTCACAACTAATTTTTATTTAAATACTATGAAACAATAAAATTATTTTGTAGGCCTGTTGCCTTGTCCAAAATGTAACCTTATGTTATATGCCATAAGATATTTTTCTCCTCAGATATGGGAATGTGAAGAAAATAGACACGTTCCATAACTTGCACATATATTTGTAAATTTGGTATTTAGTTAAAATGCAAAAATTGTTCAGGTTAAACTAACCATTAAAATGCATGATAAAAAAGTTAGAAAGTCCTTGTTTTTGTAATATCATCTTCATGTGAGTTATAAGAAAAAGTATTATCATTCAATAATGATTCTGTACTTCAAGTCTGATACTATTGTTTCATTCATTTGGATACAATAACTTAACTTGATTTCTTCTGTTTAGTTGTGAGATCTTTGTACTCATTTCAATATCCTGTAAATGGTTTACTTCCAGTGGACTTTGAGAAGAACTTAGAACTGGCCCTAAGATTTATGGCTGTATATAAATTATACTCTGTATTTTTCAGAGCGGGTTTCAAAAACTTCAAATCTCAACAATATAACTTTCTCCTGGCATGAAAAAACTTCCTGTGAATATGAACATCAAGTAAATGAGACAAAAGAGTATAAAAAGTATGACTTTATTCATATGATTCAGGTAACCATTTTATTTTTTTATTGATACAGTAGATAGGAATTTAATTTCCTTATCTTATCCTTGGGTAATCCAGATAAACATAGATACTATATTCACTAATCACATCAGGATGTTTCATTAGTTGGTTATGTAATGACATATTTTGGGTATTTTTAGATTTATTTATTTTTGCAAAATTAGGAACCTACAAGCAACTCACAGACAAAATAATATGCTTTGAAAGTGCTCAAAGTCTAAGCCTCATTAATAAGCACATAATAGTAAATATGGGAGAGAGTGAGAGATTGTCTCTCTAAAAGAGATTCATCTATGTACAAACCAGTCACCCACAGATATCATTCAAGCTTCACTGCAGGAGTGAGGGTATTTACACTCATTTCGAAAAAAGTGAGATATTATGCACAGCTTGGGTAGGAGTCTCAGTCCATATTACATCAGGGGATTTATTCACCATCTGAAGGTAATTATGGAAGGTTCTGGTGCCTCATGAAGTCCAAAAACTTGTTGTCCAAACCCAGTGTTTTTAGTATGGTGTACCATTGGGACCCAGCTATTTAGGCTCAGGATTACTGCAATCTTCAATGTTGCTCCATTCAAAGCTGTGAACCTTAATATTACGTTCTGAATAGGTCAGTCAGACTCCTTCTTCTCCATACAAAATATTCAAATACACAGTCAGTGAGGCATCTTCTCCTTGAGCCTCTTCAAGGTCAAAAGCATTATCTAATGGCTTTACCATTTTTTTTATACTCGGTTTCATTAAGACTGACATTACTCAGGTTATAAGCAATAGAATTAGGGGGAAGGGGAATTTTCCATTACTTTAAGCAGTTTAGCATGTAATTTCCTAATATAACGATAGATAGATAGATAGATAGATAGATAGATAGATGGATTGTTATAGTTACCTGACTACTTTTCCCTTTATTTAACCCCTCTTATCACCAATCAACCCTTCTTTTTAACTAATTTAATAAATATCCTCCATTATTTCAAGTGCTCTGTATTTTATATATTTCAGATGTTATATTATGTGAAAGATGTTTCTGCCACATTAAAGTTCTTCAAAAGCTGCCTGGCACCAAATGGAAAACTCATTATAATTCTAGTATCTGGTAAGATTTTGAACATCAGACACTCTTACCTTGGTCATTTTATAGTGTGTATATTTACAGTGTAATGGTATGTTTCTCAAATTCATAGGACCTGTTGATAACAGAGAAGTCAGTAATGTAACTGTACCAAGTGCACTATGCTACCATTTCACCACTCACCCTTCTGTCCTCTAAGCTATTCACATAAGATGAGATCTTAAGTAGGCTTTATTAAGAAAAGACTGGTGTAAAATAATATAAGAAAGCTGATTAATCTTTAATTTAAAAAAAAAATATTGTGTTTAGATGCTGACTCACTAGATGCAGAAAAGTCCTTTGACAGGGTCAGCTAGGAGTTTATGAAATGAGTTTTGGAGAATATCAGGTTTAAACTTAATTTGTTGAAGGTAATTACTTTTTTACTTTCAAATCAGAGTCATAATCATCATGCACCTGTAGTCCACCCAGTGTCTCTCTGCCATTATCTCAGCTCTTCTTCAGTCCATTGCTGGTCTGATCTCCTGGTATACTACTTTGACTTGTGTTTTGGGCTTCTGTAATTTCTGGCAATCCTTTTGACCTCGGCCTGTTTATTGGATATTCTTTGTCTGCCGCCTGCCTCGACTCCTGGACTATTTATGACCCTGTTCTACATGCCCTTTGACTCTGGAGTGTCTGGCCCTGCTTTTTGCCTCTGGCCCTTTTGATATTACACAATTACAACTAATCCTGATATAAAGGTTATTTGAATAAGCAATTATTCATATAAAATAGCTATTTTTGCATAGGATGTAAATATGACAATTTCTGACCCCTGATGCTCCCTACCCGCTTTAAAAAAGAACATTAAATTAATTTAGTATTTTATGTGACTATAAAATAAAATAATGAACACAACAGCAGCTTAGTTAGGCTTTTCAAACTGGCAAAAAATCTGTCTGGTGGAAGATTTTCAAATGTAACTGGGATAAAGTAGATTTCGCACATTTTCGGCATTTTACTGCATGAAATACAAAAAATCTAATATGTAAGAACTTTTTACCCATCACTGAACAAATTACAGCAATTTTATCCGACTTGGCAAATATTGAATTATTTTGTTGGGACAGAATATTGAATATCTAATTAATAATTGGATGTTTTATTGTGTATAGCATGTTCATGAATTATTGTTTGGTCTGTATGTGTATTTTAGTTGAACAATAAAGATTTAAAAAAATAAAAATAAAGGTCATGGAATTTTTCATTACAAGTTTTGTCTTTTTACAATTCCACTGGCTTCTTTGAATTGTTTCTCTTTTATTAATATCCTTATTGAGATATATCTCCTGAATTGGACACAGTATAAGATCAGCAGAGTGTCTCAGGAAACAGTACCAAAACCCTGTATCCCAGAGCCAAAGTCCAAAACAACAACCATTGTCTAGTTCTTTAATTCTTAAAAGGAAATTAAATACACATTTCTTTTCTCATGAGTTTATATAAAAATGTATGTTTTGCACAAATCTTTATAAAATACTTTTAATAATGTAGAGCTTCAACTTGGAGACCATGACTAAAATGGATTTGCAAGTCGAGGAGCAGCCATTTAATCTTAGAGAATAATACTGTAGATCTCAATTACTCAACCATGTCCCGGGATTATG
Organism: Discoglossus pictus; assembly: GCA_027410445.1. Taxonomy (NCBI): domain Eukaryota; kingdom Metazoa; phylum Chordata; class Amphibia; order Anura; family Alytidae; genus Discoglossus; species Discoglossus pictus. The sequence continues at coordinate 41,983,311 of CM050173.1, forward strand.
TAATCCAACTTCATCAGTAGGAGGTCCTGACAGAAATGCAAAATTGCCAATTGATTATTATTATCCTTTATTTTAAAGTGCCAACATATTCTGTTGCACTAATTGCCGGTGGTGAAGTGAGTACATAAAGAAAATATGACATACTCGTAAGAGCTTACAATCTAAGTGGGTTAAGTTCTACACAAAAGGAAAGGGGGCTGCTTGTCCATTCACAGGAGCTGATGACACTTCTTGTTTAACTTTCTGATGTTACTAGCGAATTGCCAGTCAAAAAATGACGGCAATGAAATTGTAAGTGAGCTAATCCTATTTGGTGTATAATAATAAAATAACTAATAGATTAATAAAGTAATATACTTTACCTATTTTGAAGCATTGTGATGAAGAGCTGTCAATCTGTTTTGATGTTGCTGCAGCATTAGTGGTGTGGAGCTGCTGTGTAAGCGTGGTGAATGTGTGCAGTGTAATAGTGTGCGTGCGCGAGACCAAACCGTTAGCGTAGTTGTGTACTTCCGCATTGTTCTAAAATGGCGGGTAATGTGTGGTATGCATCTGTAGCGGAATATCCATAGGTGTTTTGTGGCGTTTTGCGTGTTTCTTGTGGTGTTTTGCGTGCTTAGAGTGCTGTAGCCTCGTTTTCGTTTTGTTCGGCGGCCATTTTTTCTCTCGCTTAGAGAATTTTTGTAACTTCATTTTTTGACATCCTGGATGCTCCCTCTTGCTGTAGGTAAGCTTTTTATGTATGTGTTGTGTGTATTTATTGTGTTTTTGATTTTTTCCTGTCCGCGGGTTGCGGACGATTTTTGCGAGTTCGTAATGAGTGGTAACATGTCTTGTATGTTGTTTGCATTACGACGTAAGGTTTGCGAGGGTCGGAGTTGCTGTGTCGTATGTTGTTTACGACGTAAAGTATGCGAGGGTCGCAGTTGCTGGCAAGGAGCACCTTCGGCGCTCCTTGCCAGCAACTGCGGCCCTTGCTTCCGCAGCGAGCCGCGGCCCGGCTCACTATGCGAGCACGCAAGCGTTAGCAACAACTCGTATGCTCACAACTATATATGTGATGGAACAAGTTGGTAGTCTTCTTTAAATAGATTGGTTTTCAGGAAGTGTTTGAAACTGTGGAGAGTACTTCAGAGAGGGGTAGAGTGTAATATCAAAATGTTGTAGCACTCATTGCAATAAGAAAACAAACATTTGTAATGTTTAAAATAGATTTTTTTTTTAAAACATGCTAGATGTGCATATTTATCTAAATGCTCCTTACATAAATACAAAATATCTGCAGTTTTTCCACTAGCTGGATCCAAGAATTCTTATAAAAAAATAATAAATCAGAAGTGTATGCATTATGTGACAATATTGCATTAGCTGTAAGATTTACTGCTATCATTAAACATTGTATTAGCTGATAACAGAGACAGCATTTAAAGGTAACAAAGCAGAATAATTGATTCCAGCTTTTGATTTCCATTATGTTTGTTTGCTACTATTTACTAGAACAGCCTTCAACAATTATTTTCAGTTTAGTAAATATGGCCCACTATTCAGATATTTTGCTTTGGTCCCCCTTCCAGAGTGGGCTCCCCCCCCACCACTGTCAACAGCCCTGTAAAAAGGTAGATCTATCAGTGGATCTCCAAGTGGTGACAGGTAGATCTTGGAGTGACATGTTGAATGTAATATTCAGCTGCATAGAGTTTTAAATCATATTCTTAATGCATCCCCATTAATTGTTCAGCTCTTAGGGCAGATGTGGGGGCATTCATATGTTTTAAAGTGCGTTGGACCTTGTGGCAGTTGTTCCAACCATAACTGCCAAAAAAGTCACCAACATCTAGGCAAGGCTATCTGCCTAACATATATGCTTCAATTGATCCTTTTATCCTTACTTATTAAAAAAACAGCTTGTGTAATGTTTTCTATTATCGATTTAAATAAGAATGGAAACTTGGACATTTAAACTTTATTTTGTATGGAATATTCTGTAAAACAGTGACGATACGATTAGCAAAAGGTGCTTGTTTTCTATAAGACATAAGAAGGCTCCCACCATGCCTATTGTGAGGTCTATTCTACTAACATAAAATATCTGTTTGAACTCTTTTGTTTTAACCTTTGTTTTGTATATTTTCTTTTCATAGGAAACAGTGGATGGTCTCATTTGTGGAAGAAATACGGACCCCGCTTACCACTAAATGACCTCTGCTTGTACATAACGGCGGGCGATATTGCAGACATGCTGATTTCAATGGGAGCTAAATTTAAAAGCTATGACCTGCAGTCTGACATGGACATCACAGAATGCTTCATGGAGGGAAACCGTAATGGAGAGCTACTTCTGGACTTTCTGACGGAAACGTGTGACTTCAAAAACAATGCCCCATCTGATCTCAGAGATGAAATAATGAAGGATCTTCAAACTCCTGAATGCAGTACTGTAAAAGAGGGGAAGATCATTTTTAATAATAACTTGAGTGTTATAGTTGTTGAGAATGATTAATCATTCCTTGATATAATAATCCTTATGTTTCCCTAGTAACTGTCTTGGATAAGTCTGACAACTAAAAAGAACGGGGGTAACATTTTATCTTCTAGAAGTGAATTAAATATTTCCATTAAATGTGAAATACAATGGGTTCATTGCCTAAAAACTATAATATTTGCTACAAATATTAAACTATATTAATTCCAAAGTTTACATTGCCACCATCATCAGATCTTTATGACTCTTTCTCTCTTCACATTGTAATCTAATTTCTATAAACTGAAAAAACAAATAAAGGTTTAAAAAAAAATATATATTATTTAAAACTTGTTCAGTATTTTTCTTTTAAAAAATACTCCTAAAACACACTAATTTGCTAAAAACATTGTCACCTGAATCTGTAGTAGTTAAAAAAGAACAAAACAATGACAAATTGCAAAAAAAGTCAGAATCACAGATTATTAACAAACTGGTAGCTGACAAATTAGAAATAAAAAACAATTTCCTTTCTCTGCTTCTCCCCATTATTAGGAGATTATGAGTGGGACCAATCGCATCAGTGCTTCAAAATAGCAATTAGGTAAATTAAATTAAGTTTAACAGGTTGGTTTACCTGTAAGAAAAACAAACTTCTTAGCTGTGCTAATGTTAATATTTTTTTCAGCTAAAGACAAATGGTACGTTTAATAACTTTTAACAAGAAGCCGATAAACAAATGCAATTTGTGTCATCATTGTAGCAGCATCAAGTAGGTCACCAAAATGATCTGCACAATAATTATCCAGTAAGGAATAACCATAGACATTAATGGCCTATAGTGAGCTTTGAACACTTGATAAATACAATTATCTAGCAGGGCTGGGCTCACAGACTCATTAAAAGTTTTGGGATAAAAGGTGAAGCTTTTAACCATTACATTTTATAATTTCCAAAGAGCAAATCTGTATTCTAGCTGATAAACACTCATTGATTAAATACTTTGCAGCAACAATTTGAAGCCACTGATAGGATTAAACTTACTAGTGTTTTTAAATGGATACTTTTATGGTACCATTGTGAATGATTCCAATATTTGAAGCTACAACATTGAGACGTCTTATGGGAGACTCAATCTATTTTAACAGTATGTTTATTGCTGTATTATACAGTGCCTTGCAAAAGTATTCACCTGCCTTGGCATTATTCGTGTTTTGTTGCCTCACAACCTGGAATTAGCATGGATTGTTTGATGATTTGCATCATTTAATTTACAGAACATGCCCAAAACTTTGAAGACGTTTTTTTTTTTATTGTGAAGCACACAATAAATAGGACAAAATAACAGAAAAGTCAATGTGCATAATTATTCACCCCCTAAAGTCAATACTTTGTAGAGCCACCTTTTGCAGCAATCACAGCTCCAAGTCACTTTGGATAAGTCTCTATGAGCCTGCCACATCTTACCACTGGGAGTTTTGCCCATTCCTCCTTGCAAAACTGCTCCATCTCCTTCAAGTTGGATGGTTTGCTCTTTGAACAGCAATCTTCAAGTCTGACTACAGATTTTCTGTTGGATTGAGGTCTCGACTTTGACTAGGCTATTCCAACATATTTACATGTTTCCCCTTAAACCACTCAAGTGTTGCTTTAGCAGTGTGTTTGGGGTCATTGTCCTCAACCCCCCTATCCTCAACCCCCCTCCTCAACCTCAACCCCCCTCCTCAACCTCAACCCCCCGGTATATGCTAATGACGTAGCACGCTGGCGTGCATGTGACGTCACTGAGTCAAGGAGCGGAGCGGATGCCGGAGCAGAATCAGGTAAGTGTGGGGGAGGTATTTAGGGGGGTTTAGGTTGAGGAGGGGGCTTTAGGTTGAGGAGGAGGGGGGTTTAGGTTGAGGAGGGGGGGTTAGAATGCGGAGGGGGTTTAGAGTAAGGAGGGAGGTTGTGGATGAGGAGGGGGGAGGGAATATCGGCGTATAACACGCACCTATCATTTGCCCCCTATTTTCAGGGAGAAAAGGTGCGTGTTATACGCCGATAAATACGGTATATATTTTTCTCATTTCACTTCACCAACCTAGACTATTGTGTTCTGACCCATCACATAAAATTCAGATTAACAAAACATTGAACTTAAGGTTGTAATGTAACAAAATAGGTAAAAATTCAAGGGGGTGAATACTTCTGCAAGGCACTGTATGTTTTCATGCAAATACATATTTTTATCAATTGGTGCAACACAAATTGTGTTTTTTTGTTCGAAATGTTTTCCTACTGGATAGTGTATGTCATCTGAATCCCAAACCTCTCCCCAAGACCCACCAGACAGGCCATGATTTAAGTGAAACTGCCTTGCTCTGTGTGAGGGCCCAGTGCTGTCCCTGACATGGCGTGTTGTGGCCCTCTCTTGGTCCCCCATCATGTGCATGTAATTGGCAATGTGCAGCATGTGTCTGTAAGTGGCAATGTACAGCCATTCTGTGCCTGTAAGTGCCAATCTGCATCATGTGCTTGTAAGTGCAAATGTGCAGCCTGTGTATGTAAGAGGCAATGGGTGGCCTGTCTCTGCCTGTAAGTGCCAATCTGCAGACTGTGTCTGTAAGAGCCAATGTGCAGCCTGCCTGTGTCTGTAAGGGCCAATCTGCAGACTGTGGCCTACATTCAATTGCAAGCCAAAAACTAAATCGCTGTGGGCCGTATGTCTGCAGGTATGGCTCCAGTTCATATCCTATTGTGATGCCATTCAATTGAGCAAAGGCGAGAGTTATGGGACTGAAGCCTCAAGCCAGTAAATCCCTCCCGTGGCTGCAAATTGTTAAGGGGCTGACCGAGATGTGATCGGCCGTTAAGATCCAATTGCGGTATAATCTAGTGCGACACAAGTTCTTAGCCAACAGAAAGTCTAGCAGCAGATGATTGACAGAGGGAGATTATAAATGTGCGTTCCACCCGCCCATGTGTTGACTGTGTTGTATTTTCTGATGAACAAGCACGCAGGTCCCGGAGTTGGTGGTTGTTTCGAGGTAGAGAGAGAGAGTAGGAGAGTTTGGAGAGAAGTAATTTGCGGTTTTGTTCATTTATATTATACCATTTACTATTTTACATTTAATCCTTGATTACACATATTTACAGATTACACATAATTGCAATACACATCATTTAAACAAGACACATAGAGACATATAGAGCTAGGTCACTCCATACACACCACCCCCCTCATCCCATCCCCAACACCCCATCCCCCAACAGTTAATTACACATAATACACACATTTTTTTCCATCATAAATTTACATCCACACTTTGATTGATTTATCCTTATTTTATTTTGGGGATTATTATGGATAGAGGAGGGGAGAGGAGTGGAGAGGTGGGGAGGAGGAGAAGAGGAGAGTCGAGGAGGAGAGAGAGATCACCCTGGGGAGTAGTGGTGGAGAGGAGGAGGTGAGGTGTGGTGAAGGATAGGAGGTGAGGAGTGGTGGAGGAGAGAAGGAGCAGGTTGAGGAGTTGGAGGAGGTGGCGGAGGAGCAGGAGGAGGAGGTGGCTAAGGAGGAGGAGGAGGTGGGTGGAGGCAGGGTGGCCCTAGCACCAGGCACACTTAGAAGAGGAACAGAGGGAAGGGGCCTGATCTGATTGGGGTGGTAGTTCATGAGAGGGACATGCCTCAGGGACAGGTCAGGGAGGCAAGCATCCCCATCCACAGTTGGGAGGGCAAAAGTCTAAGGGCAAGAACAGGGCCCACAATTTCTTGCACCAGGAGAATGTGGTCCGTGGCCACTCCGTGATTCTTGCAGGGAGGAGAGAAGTTAGGGCAGGGCCTATTGCTCAGGCATGGAAGGAGGTAGCGGCTGAGGTGACAGCAGTAAGCACAGTGCCAAGGGATGTGAGGTCTTTCATGCACCGGTTCGACGACATCAGGGCTAAGGCGAGGAACATGATGACTAAGGAGGACAAGGACCAGATTGTTACCTATAATGAGTAGGACAGGGTCGCCAGGGACTTTCTGAGACAGGTACCCGCCGCTCAAGCTTCGGCTACAGCGCTGGGATTTCCCTCCGCCAGAGACTGAGGCTGTCACCAGGGCCCTTCAACTGGAGGGATTAGTGATGACCCAAGCCAGCCACCACCTCCTCCTCCCCACAGCAGTGCACTGGGCTGGCTGCCACGACTACCACCGGTTCCAATGACACCTCCTCCAACACTGCAAGACCCTCCAGCAAGGGCCCCAGACCCTCTTAACTCCCACACCGCCACCTCCTCACACCGCCAACCTCCTCACCACTCCATCCCCAACATCAGGCCAGGCTGCGCAGGCGGAGATGCTGGCCTTCATGCGCCAGCAGGTGGACTGTCTTCTGGGGATCCAGGCCAGCATCTCCGCCAATCATGCGGGGGTAATGTGCAGCCTAGCAAGGCGCAACAGGGAGGAGAGGAGGCATCATCTAATGACTGAGTCCTACCTGGCTGGGCTGCTCAGGATTGGGGCGGACCAGAGTGCATTCCAGGGAGTCACCGCGGAGGCCATGCGATGCGATCTGGTCCCCAGCCCATCTCCTCCACCCCGGAGGCATCCCCCGGACACCTGCAGCCCGGCTCCTCCTCTCCTTCCACCATGCCTCCACCAAGGCTGGTGCCGCTGCCTCTCAGAGTATTTCCTCCCTCTGCCCTACACCACCACCAGGCCACAAGGAATTGGGGCCCTGTGATTAGGAAGAAGGAGGATTGCATAGTTGTTTGTGCCTTCTCAACAGCACTCCTCAGTGACAATCTATTAGTCACAATGTTAACCTAATCTAGCCTGTCTACAGAGTCTTGGATCTTGGCTACCTTCCATCACATGGTCAATGATCCTCTTCTCTGTGGCCATGTAGGGTTCTATTTAACATGTCACCAAGTGATGGTCACTGAGGAATGCTGTTGAGAAGTGGTGCTGCAGACCATATCTTTTTTCCCATATTGCTGAATATCCAGAGGCCTAGCTAATAGTAATACTTGGACTTGGGAATCAGGTGATTTGGTACAGTATATTGTTTAAATTACAGTATTTAGCACTATACTGTACATACATGTTGATTAGTTTATTTTATCCCCCTTCGCCTTTTTTTTAGTAGACCACTTTTTTAAAAAATTTTGTTTTTATACCACACTGTATGTGGGAAACTGGATTGGATTACACAGTTCAGAGGTTGAATCATCTGTTTCATTGAGCAGATCTAGACAAGTTGTAAGTGCTATGCACATTAATCGTTTCTTTAATTAAATGGAGTGATTTTTGAGGATCCTTTCTTCATCAGATTCCGGTTGCAGTGGTGTAGTGAACACATGTGAGCCTGGTAGGTTCTATGCATCATGCTTATTCTAGACTATCACATTACCCCCTTTATGTATCCCCTTTTTCCCACAAGCCTCATTCTCTTCCAGGATCCACCCACACCACACCCATGATATTAATGCACAGTCTTGACCATTAATGATCGTGCTTTGTGTATGAAATAAAGCTTTGTTATACCATTCTAATTTTAAATGATTGGGGTTATGGGACATCCACATACATCAAATGTGTGTCACATTCCTATATATGTAAACTAATGAGCCCTAGTTACTATGCAATTGGTTAATACATATAACAATAATAATAATAGTCATTGTAGCGGAACCCACAACTGTTTCACCCTGTTTTATGATTATTATGGTTAAAATATGATCCTACTATATGTATGTTGGTTGATGCTCTGCAGAATATTGTCCCAGACATTTGCAGCTACTTGGCATGGGAGATAATCCTGTTACAGCGACTCCGCATAAGATAAAGGAAGTCTATTGTATACAGTGTTTTCATTCTCAGATAAGAACAAAGAAGTGTAATTGAATCAATATCTGATTGTATCAAAGTTGACAGGGAGCCTCGGAGAGGTGTGACCCACCTATTGTTCTCTTTATGTGTATTGTGCGGCCAAATATGGGCATGTGTATTGCCTGTGGGAAGAGATGGGTATAAATATTTCTGCAATAACAAAATAAAGTCAGTATTCATTTGACTCCCAAATTGTGTGTCGTCCAATATGGGAGGTCGGGGATGGTGAAACTGTAGTGCCTCGTGGGTATTTTACCGTATACCAGCGGAGATATTGGACGGCGTGTTCCAGCTCCGTTACATTTGGTGGCAAGTGGCGGAATTGTTCCCATGGTGAGAAGGACAGCTACAGGAGACACCATTCCGTGGAGTACAAATTGAGGGCAACGCTAGTATCCGTACAGCGCCCCTGGCTACAGCAGGATGGAACCGGCTAGTTTTCGGACAGCGTTCCATCATGAGGAGGAGGAGGCGGCCGCGGACTACAGGGATGCAGACAGAAAGGAACTCATGGTTACAGTACCTCTTATTGCTCCACAGAATGAGTTTGGAAGAGAACTCCAAAGCAGACTGGCCTTTTTCCCAGGTACGCTTCCCATAAAAACCTTGGAATGGTTAATGACAGATGTCCACAAATCCATAATGGAAAAGCAGCGGGCACGGGAGCGGTCCATCTTGGGAGCTGCTAACCCACCTCCCACCATTAACCCCCCCCCCAGCACTGCGTCCGGGTGGTGGGAACTACCAAACCCCTCCACGGTACATCAGGTGCCACACGTGTAACCAGCAGGGTCACATGCAGAGAGACTGTCCCAGAAACAGAAACCGATCCACGTGGAATACCCCAACTAATTCCCCCCCCAGCGGCAGTGTGTACCCCAGGGGGCCGAAGGTGTCGTCCTTCCCCCCCAGCGGCAGTGTGTACCCCAGGGGGCAGAAGGTGTCGTCCTTCCCCCCCAGCGGCAGTGTGTACCCCAGGGAGCAGAAGGTGTCAACCTTCCTCCACAGCGGCAGTGGGTACCCCAGGGGGCCAAAGGTGTCGTCCTTCCCCCCCAGCGGCAGTGTGAAACACAGGGGGCAGAAGGTGTCGTCCTTCCCCCCCAGCGACAGTTTACCCTAACCAGGGGAGACACCAATCTCCCAGACGGCGCAGATGGGACCGTGGTCTCTGCGCCCACAGTCTGTCCAGATCCCCAACTACCCTCACTGGGACAACCGGAAGACGGGGGAAGGACAAATTCCCCTCCCCAGCTAACTTCTAATGTGGCCCCAGGGTTAACAGAGGAAATGTTAACCCCCACTGACACCCACGTTTCCCTGGCTACTGAGCCGGAATATGTCCCAGGTACCCCAGCAGAAGAGCTGACAGTGGGGCAGAGTGCAGTCGGCCTCTGCCCTCCCTTTGTCCCTTGTACAGAGCAGGAGGTCCTGCAGGTTATACCAGCAGAAGAGCTGGCATCAGGGCAGAGTGCCGCTGGCCTCTGCCCCTCAAGTCCCCTCAGCGTGTTGCACCATCACCCCAGCGAAATATCCAGGTGCCTGTTTAGACTTCCCCCCAAAGGGGAGATGTGTGACGAAGTGCCCTTTGCCACTTTGGCTTGGAGAGGACTGTTTGCCAGCCTCCTGCCCTGCGACTATGGCCCTGGGACATATTGCCTTTGGAACCAGTGTTCGGCCATACCAGAGTGTATGTCACTCATTCTGGCCCTTTACATACAGGGGGGTCATTCGGTACTTGCCCTGTGTGAACCATGATACCCCAGATAACTGTGCCATGAAGCCCATTCATATAATGAAAGACTATGGGAAAGACTTTAGTTACATGGCAATTGAACTGTGTGAAGAGGATCTGAGCGCTATTCGGTAGTTTTGTGCGCTCAGATCCCAGCTATCTGGGGATATGGGAAATGTGAGTAAATGTGAATTGCAGTAATGCTGATGGGTTGTCAAACTAGAGAATTGACCAACAAATACTTTTGTCCGGACATCTCCAGGCCGATCCGTTGGGATCAGACCGTGCCGGCTTATGGTCACGGGGGAGGTGTGTAGCGGAACCCATCACTGTTTTACCCTGTTTTATGATTATTATGGTTAAAATATGATCCTACTATATGTATGTTGGTTGATGCTCTGCAGAATATTGTCCCAGACATTTGCAGCTACTTGGCATGGGAGATAATCCTGTTACAGCGACTCCGCATAAGATAAAGGAAGTCTATTGTATACAGTGTTTTCATTCTCAGATAAGAACAAAGAAGTGTAATTGAATCAATGTCTGATTGTATCAAAGTTGCCAGGGAGCCTCGGAGAGGTGTGACCCACCTATTGTTCTCTTTATGTGTATTGTGCGGCCAAATATGGGCATGTGTATTGCCTGTGGGAAGAGATGGGTGTAAATATTTCTGCAATAACAAAATAAAGTCAGTATTCATTTGACTCCCAAATTGTGTGTCGTCCAATATGGGAGGTCGGGGATGGTGAAACTGTAGTGCCTCGTGGGTATTTTACCGTATACCAACGGAGATATTGGATGGCGTGTTCCAGCTCCGTTACAGTCATAATAGCATTAGATAAAATATAATAATATATATCCTATAATATAATAATAATAATAAAGGGTTAATACACATGCAAAGTCCAATTAGTTTTACTGTGTCATGGATACCTTTATATCACCTTTGTATTGTGAGTAATTGTGGAAACTTTGTAATGTAAATCGAGAGTCGAATAGACAAAATCTCTGTGAAAAAAAAGGAACTAAATTTATCAATATTTTGGTGAGACTTATAGAATTTTCAGATCACACTCTTCAAGGTGTCTTTCTGAACAATGGGGAGTCAGGCTTCTTTGGACCAGGATACTAGAAGTTAAATTATAATATTCTCAAATATGATACAGTGTTCTCTATGTTTAAAGACCTGACAGAGGCAACAACAATGGAGATGTATGATAATGCTGGTATATGTTGGGAAGAAATAAAACAAGAACCCACATGGGGAACCATAGACATGGTTGTGTGCAAAGTTTAGATTCTGGAGGACTGGCTCTTCACTATCCTGGGGACCCAGTGGAGGGTAGTGGGTCTGGTTAGTGGATTCAGAGTACTTCCTTAGTGGAGAAAGAATAGTGGTAAGGCCTGGTGAGTTCAGTGAACTTGGCAGTGGGGTCTATCTGGTCCCTAGGTGACCACCCCTCAGACAGCAATACCTTTTTTTGAGTCAGAGAGGCGTCAGCTAGGGGAGGTGGAGCAGCTCTGAGTGGTATCCACTATAAGGGGTGAAATGTGGAGTTCCATAACAATTTTAGTTTTTCTGGCCCCCTATTAGGTTTATCACGAACAATGACTAAGGTCAAGCACTTCCTAATTTCATGTTAACCACAAGACAAAGGATCAAAGAGTATCACGTGCAAAACACTTGACACCACTTGACCCTGCTCTATTGAAACCAAGCTTTTCAATTACTGTTTGACAGACTTGTTAAGAATACTTGATGACTTAATCAGCTCCTTGGATTTCTCATTGAAGTCAGCTCCTTGGATCTCATGGAAGACAATAGAGCCTAATATACCACTTATCCCAAGTTGGAATCCAGACAGGAACGATGCCCGGGCCTGGGACTAGGAGGGGACTGGGTATCACAGCTGGCTACAAGAAGCATCCACTGGTTACCCCTTCAAGTACTAGCCCCAAAGTATTATTAGCCCAATGTAACAGTTATATTCCCCAAAACACTCCACACATAAATAAATGTCCAAACAAAAGTAAAATGTCCCAGAGCCTCGAGCCTCAAATAACCTAGTGAAAGGGGATCCTATGGGCCCAAGGCATACAATCAGGGCTGTGAGGAAAAAACATCACATGATAACACAAGCCAGCAAACTACATTGTCTTTTCAAACATTCTTATGGCCATTATAATAGTCTTTGGGTCAGGTAGCCACATGGCTTGTGTGCATCAAAGTCTAGTTGCTGGTTCAAAAAGTCCATAAGTCCTGAATAAAAAAAGTGATAGAAGAGATAAAATTGATGCTAAATCTCTACTTAACACAGATTAGAATTTTTTTGCTAAGATTCTATGTATTCGGTTGGATTCTGTGGCTGAGTCATTAATAAGTCCTGACCAGTCCTGTAGTATACAAGGAAGACAGATTGTAATTTCCCAACTAGCCGATAGGGCAGTGACAGGCAACCTATTTCATTTCAAGGACTGCATATAATGCCCTTGAGTCTATAAAAGAACCAGACAATGTTTTTTACCTTTATGTATAGCAACAAATGGTGGGAGAGAGGTAGAGGTTGTATAAATGTTAACAAATGTATAGATAATTACTTTAAACACATTATAGTGTAAGAGAGAGTGATTTGCTAGTTATGGAGAAAAAATAATGTTGAAGATGGGCATGCCCTCCCACTCAGAGAAATAGGCAAGGGTTGTATGGAAAGAGCCTGTGGGCGACATGAGGCTCTCAGGCAACATGTAATCCACCACTGATAGGGGGACCAAGTTCACATTTTGAGATAAGATCCAACCAATTCTTTATGTAAAGATGCTTCATAAATGTAGAAACTAGGAAGCAAAAATATTTAATGAACCATTTCACATTTTCAAGTGGCGTAAGTGGCTTTACTACAGTTATTTGAGAGCCTTTGATTTATATAACCAGCATAACTACTCTCCTTTTTTTAAAAGCTATAAAGAAATTGATGGCAAAGATGCTTCATAAATGCAGAAACTAGGAAAAAGAAATGTTTAATGAACCATTTCACATTTTGAAGTGGCGCAAGTGGCTTTACTTAGAGTTATTTGAGAGCCTTTGTTTTTTGTAACCGGCATAACTACTCATCTTTTTTTGACAATCTATGGGGAAATTTATGGCAAGCATTCTTCTGTGTGCTTTTAGAAAATTGCCTGTATTTTGTAGATTAAAGGACATCTGTGAATATGTTTTATCAATATGTTCAAAAAGAACTGAGAACAAAATAGGAAAACAAACCTTTTTTGCTCACAGTTAGTTCATTAAAGAACTTAGAATTTACATTAAGTTGATAATGAGCAAATTGTTTCTTGAAAGTAGAAAATAAATACAATCTATAATTTATTAAAAGTCATATGGCTGCAGTATGGTAGCCATAGATTTGTTTGTTAAACAATTTTTTGTACTGAGAGGGACCAAGCGTACAAATAGTTTTGATACTACTATTATGATGCAAAATTACAAAAATCAATAGAGCAAAGTAAAGAAAATAAGACTAATTTTCTCTCCAAAAACGTTTTGGCCATTGTAAAGTATAGTTTCTCAAAATGACATTCTATAAATAGGAACTTCAGGGTCCTTTATGTGCTTGGTACGTATGACAAATAGATATATCTTTTTTATTTTTTTTCATTTTTATTAATGGGAAGGCAGATAGATACATGATTGTAAACAATACTAAGGGGTTTTCTATGTGCCTAGTTTGTAACTTGCCTCACTCTTCTTGCCCTAGTGGATAATGTACTGCTCCATCCAAAAGTAAAATTTAATTTTTTTAGAACTTCCTGAGAAACGGGCTGACAACTGATAATAATTTGGTGACCTCCTTGACACCTATTTTGCCACCATTCTAGTACTTGAGAGAAAAGTTAATTCCATGGGAACCATCTATGTGCCTACCTACATAGCCAACATTATGCATTCTCCTTCAGATATTGCAGGTACCACCTTGTTAAATCTAATAAACTATATGGAAAAATAATAATTTTTCATTCAGGCCTTATAAAAAATATTTGCATGTTATGTCTCTTTCACTCCACTTTCTAAATTTGATTAAAAAAAAAATGTCTTTAAAAAGAGCTTACTGAATCTAGACATCTAGAGTATATTGTGAGGTTGCATCTGAAAAGCATAAATGTATAAAAATATATTTTGAAATCATGTGTATAATCTCTTTTTTGTCTTAAAAGTTGTTTTTGTCAAAAAAATACACATTAGCTTCTGTCGCCATGGTTATTTTCTATTAAATATACTAATGAGTCATCTAGGAGTGTGTTCAGACTTAGCTAATACGCACAGATAAATACAAACTGCATTAGTCTGAAGCAGTGGTCACAGTGAGATGTCAAGTGCTTCAAAGAGACTCAAGACCTGTTTGCACTATGGTTTAATTGTACATTTTGACACATTATTTTTCTGCTAAACTACATTTGCTGTTCAGATTTTTCAAAACTGGCTGTAGTCTAATTAAGCATGTTTTTTTTTTTACTTTTTGTCAAGTTCAACTGAAAAGAGAAAAAGTATTAAAGGTATACTGTAATGCTCAGATAAACTACAGTATGCTCTAGGGGATGATTCAACCAGCCTGTGAACTGGGAGGGCATGGGATGTGTGGCACAAGGTGCCAATTCCAGGGCAAACATTGCACTGATTGCATGGATATATGGACGGTATCTGGACTGTTATTTCCCTGGATGTATGGGTTAGGTTTGCCTTGCTGGCATGTGTAGATTAATATTGCATTTTGCAGTTAAATATTTCCTGTGGTATAAGTATAACATAGAGATTTTTATATGTATTGTTAAGTATGAGAACCCCCATATCAATTTTGGCATCAAAATGACCAGATTTCCCAGAGGAATATAATAAAACATTGTCACAACCTGTATGTTGAATGGGGTATGATAAGAGCCTATTGCCCAAACCTCTCCCCACAGGTGTTACCGGTTCATTTTACCTCTGTATAGCAGTAAGAACTTTCAGCCCTTGGGTCAGACTGAGAGATGTCTGTGGTCTTGTATAGCATAAGGATCCTTCTAAGTTCTGAAAAGAAGTTACTCCAGCTATCAGAATTCCCAGCATCAATAACAAAATCCACTCATTAATTATGCAAATCAGTTATAACATCACATTTATTGAAACTACAGACATATTTATACCACACTTTTAGCAACGAGAATACAATCAATTCATCCATGGTTACTCCAATCTCCTTCTAGCTCACGTTATCACCCATGCCTGCAAGACTAAGAGAATTACCCATTATTTCCCCTTTACACTGCTGTATTCTTGGTAGGGGACAATTACACACAATAGGCATGGAGACACCAGTCTGAGGCTTGTGATACATAGAGAGAGATACTGGTGTCATGTGACTCCTAGGGGTCAATAATCTCCCTAATCTTGTTAATAAGGGACTAGTCCATTACTATGAAATATTGTGCATATACAATTTCTCCCATATAAGTGCTCCCCCCCCCCCCAAAGCACAACACAGACATACATCTCATCACTCCCATAATGTTCATACGCACACCCCAACTGTAAACATGGGTACCATAGTATGGGCCTAGTGGTACCCAGACAGCTTTAAACAGGCATAACAAGGAACAACACACAATTCCCCAATGTTAACCCATCTCAGTGGGCCACTGTCCCCTGGCACAATAAGCCTATCCTATAAGGCTGATGACATCCGTCTGTAAGGCATTGCGCAGCATTGCGCAGCTGGTGCCTTGGCATGCTATAGCCATGACAATCATGATGACTGAATCCTCTGGGAATAGGGTCAGAATGATAAGGTAACAGGCTGAGGGGGTTTGGGAAGACTTCAGAAGTTAGACTTGGAGGAACCAGGAAATGTAATTCAGTTAAGGATGATCAAGATCTAATTACCCATTATGCCACCCGAACAGGTAGGTTCCTGACAGGAGAAACTTTGTATAAACTAAAGTGTGAATCCCCTAAAAAGTACATAAAGTCCCATTAAGCTATTCAACAGGTTAGGCTCCATCACCACAGGGGTTGGTTAGAAAAGCAGACATAAAGTGATTGACAGGCAGCACATATGGCTGGGATCAGGTAACAAGCAGATTGAATAAAGAACACTGTCACTTAGGGGTGGGATTTGGTGATCAGGCATGGGTGTAGGAACTTGGGGGGACAAATCCCCCCCACCGCCCCCACAGATTTTTCGGTGTCTGGGTTTATGTGTGGAGAAGCCATATGAAGCCATGTGATATTTTTATACTATATGCGATATCCCACCCAGATTTTCTTTGGCTCCTACACCCATGTGATCAGGGGTGACTAAAATGTACAAAATGTTGAATGGATGACAAAAAAGGTTCTCAGGTGATCATACATAATTAAGTGTGTGTTCATTACTGAGGAAAGGGATAACCCTGATCATAGGTGTTAATAATTCTGCATCTACCTAAGGAAGAGTTACAACCGGTAATTCTGTTATTCTCACTGGTAATTCTGGAGTACTTGTGGTCATTCTGATGGTCCATTACTGGTCTGCTAGCAGGAATAATAACAAGAACCATCACGTATCGCTGGGTGGGTTATAACAAGATTCTGGGCAAGTCCAAGTGAAGAAGAGGTTGTTACACTAATGTAATGTAAAGTTTGTTAACTTACAAGAACACAAGACAGAGGCTACATGAAGCAGTCTAGTAAAGAAAATGGAAGCCTGCAGTAAATAATTACATCTAAAAGTCAAAAACATAAAGGCTGTGTTCATTTTTTTTATTTTCTAATGGCATGTTACCAATTATTAAGTCTAGTTAATTAAAATGCCATATAGAAAAAAAGTGTTCCTTTCAAATCATGTAGCCTCACAAAGGGCCTCATTCTATTATCGGCCGTAGGAGATGCGGGGCCGCAAGCTATTCGGCTATTCTATTCCCCTCAGGCTGGGGATTCCGGCAGGCTTGCGGCCGGCGCCTTGCTATCCCTTGCGGCCGCTCGCGCCGGAGGAAAGCCTTTGATCTTAAACGGCCGCAAGAGAATCGGCCGCAAGAAAATCCTATTTGCAATTCAATTGCTCCGGGAACCCTCTCTGCAAGGCTAAAACCGAGCCGCAGCTTACTTGCAGGAAAAAGGTCCCGCTAGCACCAATTAAGCACGAAATATAGCCCAAATAAAGCCATCATGCACTCTGAGGAGACTATAAAGTGATATTCGGTGTTAGCAAAAATAGCACAACATTCCCCTATACTTAAATCCGTAAATAAATTATTTTTTAATACATGTCAAATATCCATGTAAAAAGTCCAGAGTGCTTGGAGCACCTCAGACCCGGCCACGCTGCGGCCGGAAAATAAACAGTTAATGTAAACTCGGATTTGGGCTGATGTGCAAGCTAGAGAGTGGGTTACTATTAATCCTCATGTCCCCCAATATGATCCCTAGCATTTACAGAGCTTTACAGTGCAGTCTTCAATTTATATTTGACTTTAAAATGTTTGGAGCTTACGTCCGGTTCCAAGATATAAGGGGAGATCCTTGCGGGGCCGTATAATAGAATTGCAAGGTAACAGAACCCCCGCAAGGAATCGCAGCCTTACGGCCGATTTACAGCCGATAATAGAATGAGGCCCAAAGTATCTTTTAGTATTAATATATATTTTTTATTTTGTTCTTTCGTGTTGTACATTCATACACATTTATAATCTGAATATATATATATATATATATATATATATATATGTATAAATACCGTATTTATCGGCGTATAACACACACTTTTTCTCCCTGAAAATAGGGGGCAAATGATAGGTGCGTGTTATACGCCGATATTCCCTCCCTCCTCCTCCTTCTAAACCCCCCTTCTCAACCTAAACCCCTCTCCTCAACCTAAACCCCCCTAAATACCTCCCCCTCACTTACCTGATTCTGCTCCGGCCTCCGCTCCTTGACCCGGCGCGCATGTGACGTCACATGCGCGCCACGTCATTAGCATTTACCGGGTGAGGAGGGGGTTGAGGATGGGGGGTTTGAGGAGGGGGGGTTGAGGAGGGAGGTTGAGGAGGGGGTTGAGGATGAGGAGGGAGGTTGAGGATTTTGCTTTAAAGTTCTTTATTTGAAAATATTTTTTATTTCCCTGAAATTGCCTTCTTAAAATGAGGTGCGTGTTAAACGCCGATAAATACGGTATATATATATAATTTTTTTAGCTATATGATTTATTTTAAATTGTACAGCATATTTCTTCATGCATATTAAAGGACCACTGTGGTCATATTTTTAAAATGTACAATTTGAAGAACTTCACTTAAAAATAGCAGGTTTTTAAAATATAAAAAAAATAAGTAATTAAAGTCGCTAATTTATTACCTTTTATATACTACTATTTTGACTTCATCAAATTAACTTCCTATAGTAGAAGGAGACTTTGAATAAACAGCACGTGTCTGTCTGCAAAATGGGAATGTTGCAGTTACAATTAACAGTGCTCGTAGCAGAATTAAAAGGGGGCTTGTTAGTTTACAATGACAAACTCACCTCAGAAAGTAACAGGCAACAACAATGAAGAAAGCTAAATTGAGTCTTGCAGTAGAGAATAATTGCATACAAAAATTGCACAAAATAAATGTTGCTTTTCTGTTTGCTAAAAATATTTTGCCCTCTATTTCTATTTATCAGGAAAATGTAACTACAACAGTGATTTAATACATAGTTATGAGTTAAAAGCATATACAAAATAATATATTTTTCTTGAAGATCTATACTTTTATCTCACATAGCCATTAAGTGTATGATTTATTTTGCTTTTATCTCTTTATTTTTTATTTACCACCAAATAATTTCCTTCTTTTCTTCCCACTGGTTCCTATATTTTTTATAGAGTATATATGTTTGTATGTATATCTGATAAAGTTGCATTTGTTATGGCCTGATAAATTGTCCCTGAAGAATGATAAGGTTAGTCAAAGGAAGCAAGGAGAATGACTATATAGGATGCAAGAAAAATGAGCAAGATTTTTTTTTTCTTTTTCCTTGATACTACATCAAAATGAGTTACCATGGCACGTTGATTTCTCCATAAGATAAAGGCTGTGGTGAAAAATGTGTGTCTTCAAGGTGAATTTGATTTACACATGCTGTCAAAAAACAAGCTCTGTGCCCACGAGTCCTTGTTATCAATGCTATGGCTGAACCAAGAGAAAAATAAATATTCTGCTAAAAGAGCATTTTGTTAAAGGGAGAACAATGTATATCAAATATATAATAGAAGCTCATTCCTTAAACCTTTCCAGCACTATTTATGTATATTTATTAATACATTTGTTGAGAATTGATTATGAATATGAAATTATTTTTTAGGTTGCCACTCAAAAGTATTTATATATGTTTAAATAAAGAGCAAGTTCTTATTCTCAGCAACAAATGCATAAATCTAAAAAAATATATATATTTTGAAAGACTAGAGGAATGTTATTCCCCACCTGTTATTTTTAATTCTTAAAATGTTTTTATGGGCTAGATAAACACCTGCTGATGCTATTTAGCAAACTATTTTAGTCCTATGTGCAGCCAATACAGTGACCTGTTTGCTTCGTTTCTAGATTATGGTCCTTGTGACTGCTTTTTGCTAGCTAAGAAAAGAGTAGGACAATCCTATTTAACAGCCTTATTAAATTCTGATTCAGCCAATTGAATAGGGCTCTATATAAGCACAGAGCATATTTTTTTACAGAAGTTTTTAGTTAGTGAAGACCTTGCTTTTGGATAGAAGTTCACTAACTAAAAACTGCTGTAAAAAATATGCTGTGTGCTTATATAGACCCCCTTTCAAAAGGCTGAATAGCAATTTAATAAGGCTGTAAATGTTCTTTAAAGTATATTTTGTACATTTTAAATGAAGTAAAACAATATGGGCCTCATTCTATTATCGGTCGTAAATCGGCCGTAAGGCTGCGATTCCTTGCAGGGGTTCAGTTAACTCGCGATTCTATTATACGGCCCCGCAAGGATCTCCCCTTAAGCCTGCACTGTACAGCTCTGTAAATGCTAGGGATCATATTGGGGGACATGAGGATTAAAAGAAACCCACTCTCAAGCTTGCACATCTGCCCAAACCCGAGTTCAAATTAACTGTTTATTTTCCGGCTGCGGCGTGGGTGTGTCTGAGGTGCTCCAAGCACTCTGGACTTTTTACATGGATATTTTACGGATATTAAAAATAAAATATTTTACGGATTTGAGTACAGGATAATTATGTGCTATTTTTTCTAACACCTAAAATCCCTTTATAGTCTTCGCAAAGTGCAGGATGGCTTTATTTGAGCTATTTTATGTGCTTAATTGGTGCTAGCGAGACCTCTTTCCTGCAAGTAAGCTGCGGCTCGTTTTTAGCCTTGCAGAGAGGTTTCCCGGAGCAATTGAATTGCAAATCTCTTGCGGCCGTTTTAGATCAAAGGCTTTCCTCCGGCGCGAGTGGCCGCAAGAGATAGCAAGGCACCGGCCGCAAGCCTGCCGGAATCCCCGGCCGTAAGGGAATAGAATGGCAGAATAGCTTGCGGCCGGTCCTTGCGGCCCCGCAACGGCTGCGGCCGCTAATAGAATGAGGCCCTATGGCTTTAAAATATAATACAACTAGAGAATTGCCCGTCAAAAAATGATGGCAATGAAATTGTAAGGTAGCTAAAGCTGTTTGGTGTATAATAATGAAATATATAATACATTAATAAATGAATATACTTTACCTATTTTGAAGCATTGTGTTGAAGAGCTGCAATCTGTGTTGATGTTGCTGCAGCATCAGTGCTGTGGAGCTGCTGTGTAAGCGTGCTGAATGTGTGCAGTGTAATAGTGTGCGTGCGCGAGACCAAACCGTTACCGTAGCTGTGTACTTCCGCATTAAAATGGCGGCAAATGTTTAGAGTGCTGACATTTTTTCTCTCGCTTAGAGAATTTTCGAGTGTCTAAACTCTTTTATTTTGAGTTAAATTAAGGTGTAACTTTATTTTTTGAGGTCCAGGATGCTCCCTCTTGCTGTAGGTAAGCTTGTTATGTATGTGTTGTGTGTATTTATTGTGTTTTTAAATTTTTTCCTGTCCGCTGGTAGTGGCCGATTTTTGTGAGGTCGTAATGAGTGGTAACGTGTCTCGTATGTTGTTTGCGTTGCAACGTAAAGTTTGCGAGGGTCGCAGTTGCGTGTCGTGTTGTTTGCGTTACAACGTAAAGATTGCGAGGGTCGCAGTTGCTGGCAAAGAGCGCATTCGGCTGCGCCAGCTGCGGCCTTCGCGAAGGGCTCGCTACGCGAGACCGCAAGCGTTAGCAACAACTCGGACGCTCACAACTATATATGTGATTATTTATATTGATCCAGTTTTAGTGTAATGTCTGTAAACATTATAACATGTTTACAAGTTATAAGTTTTATCCTGTTTTTTCCTACTATGACATATTCAATCACATTTAATTATTTATAATTAAATTATCGAGAATTATTATTAAAATCTGTATAATTGTATAGTTTATTTTTCATAGTAACAATTTATACACTTTTGATGGAGTAAGTGATAACGCTTTATGGTGCACATTGTTCTACATGCATAGTAATTACAATATTGAATCTGCAATTGCCTTGCATTCCCATGATAATGATATAATAGTTGTAACATTTGTCCCATGGGTTTTACTGTGGTAGAGAATGTAAACTAAAATTGTTCTTATGCCTCTAAAGCCAACTGATTTTAATTTATTGCATATGTTTGAGTATGTATCAATTATTCTAACTTGTATAGGGCCTTGAAGTTGGCATTGGAGTATACCCTGTTTTTAGTACTTTAGAACAGATGTATAGATTCAGTTCTCAAAAACTATTAGGAAAAAAGGGCACAATGATGTCATTCGATATCCATTTTTTCTCTACCATTTAAGCTATTATTAGTCATAATACTGTAGCATGGTGATTCTGACCTTTAGATTCCTAGACTAACATGACTCAATGAAGGAGGAAAATCATATCAGTCACAGGTGTTCACAGTTCAAATAAAAAAAATGCTCTGCGCCAATATGTTAAAAAGATTCATGGACTGGGAAAAGTGTTAAACAACTTTGAAATCCTTCATACGTCATTACTTCACATATACGTATGGATCGGCGTGCACAAAGGTTTGGTTTAACACCAAGCTAGTGCTACTGGGAGACTCAGAGGGCCTCATTCAATTGCGATTTGGCCAATTGAATAGGGCTCTAAATAAGCACAGAGCATTTGTTTTTACAGAAGATTTTAGTTAGTGAACTTCTATCCAAAAGCGAGGTCTTCACTAGCTAAAAAAATGCTATGTGCTTATATAGAGCCCTATTCAATTGTCCAAATCGCAATTAAATAAGGCCCAGAGAGATGACTATACCCCCTGTTTTTTAGTTGGTAGGGAGTTCACTGGAGATGGGTAAGATTGTGTCAAACTTTACTTCTTTTTACCATATTTCTTTACGTTAATTTGAGGAAATATTTTATAATATTCCAGAGGGAAAACTCAGGCCTCTATTCAATCGAGCCATTGTAAGTTACTGGAGCCCATAATGGAGCCAGTAAACTAATTTGCTATTCAATTGTTGTCTTTTAGTAAAACGCAATAGATCTACGGTTTACAGGGTGAAAATCACTGCAGTTGTCAAAATGTAACTTACAGCCCATCTAAGCCTTTGATCTTTCAAGCCTGCAGAAGTTACAAGCGCTAAAATTGCAAATTACTAATTGCTACAATTCCTCAAGCCCGCAAATGTTTTCCTACACGTAAATGGCAAATGTAGAAGAAAATCCTATGGGTACCAGATAGGACCCCCAAGGGGGCTTAACCCCTGTTCATAGCACTGTAAATATAAATAAAAAATCAATACTGGACTTTTAAAGACGGGGGAAGCGATGTAAGACATTAGGATTAATTGCACAACAGTCTCAAACTTCCAAATCTGCAATATTTTTTTTTTTTATGATTTATATCGGGAATCAATGAGTTAATACATTTCAAGCAACCCATATGGACTAAAACAGTATTGCCATTAATTTTTATTATTTTGTACACTGCCGAATTGCGAGTCTGATCGCATATCGGACCTTTAAACACTAATTGATTGATGTGTAACCTCCATGTTTTACTTATGTAATGATGACGGTCTCATTTACTATTATCCGTTTCCTTGCTTAATTGATCATGATCAGGCTCTGAAATGCTACTTATGATTGCATGGTTTACGGTTTTGGCTTTTGACCTGTAACTTGCGGGCTTGTTCAATTGAATCAATCAGTAATTGTAGCAAATCTCAAGCCTGCAGAAATATGGCCTGTATAATGCTAATTGTGAGCTTGCAATTGAATAGGAGCTTTACAGCCCAATTAAATTGCTCCAACTGTAGAAATCGTAACCCGTAAAGGAGCTCACAAGACTTACGGCCACTTTCAACTACCCGCAAACGATCTACGGGCCGTCAAAATCTGAACTCCGTCCCAGCTAAGCCTTCGGTCTGTCAAGGCAGTAAATGTAACGATCGCAAATTGCTATCGAATTGCTACAAATCCCCAAAGGCTCACTGGAGTTCAAACCCGTAAATACTAGAGAGGACCCGCAAGGGGGTGAAAGTCCTGTCTGTAGCACTATAAATGCAAATATAAACACAATACTGTATTTTAAATTAAAGGGAAAGTGAGGTGAGGTATTAAAATGAAACTTAAAGAAACAAGATTTTTAGGATATACATGTGAGGAACCACTTATATGGATTTTCAATGAATATAAAATAGTGATATCTATCGTTGCTAAGTGTGCTGCCGAAAAGATGTAATAAACTTCATTGAAGCATAGGAAAAGAAGACACCTTATTTTTCAGCAGTTTATTCGCCATTAGAGATATAAATTGGAAACCTTTAAACCTTTTAAACCTTTTAAATTAAAAATGTCTGTAGTATTTTACTGCCAAAAATCATTTCAACCCCTAACAGGGCTAGAATCTGTTTTAGGATCACAAATTGCACAAGTGGCACTACTATTTGAAATCATATATTCCTATATGTGATGCATTGATAAAAACATCTTTTCTCTATGAGCCAAAAACCCTACGGGTATATAATTGTGATATTGGAAACACTATACAAGGTGGATGGTGATGTTTTTATGATTTAAATGGACGCATTTTGTTTATTTAAAAAAAATGATATCTTAATAAAAAAAAAAAAAATTATATTTAAAGGTTTCTAATTTATATCTCTAATCGTGAATTAACTGCTGTAAAATAAGGTGTCTTTTCTTTTCCTATACAAATCGTTTTTTTTCTTTTGTTTTGTTTTATATGTATTAAAATTAATAGCACAACATTCTCAGGCTCGCTAACCTGCAATAAAAAATAATGTATTTTATGTTTAATTTCCGTGTTATATCGACCGGCAATCAATGTGTTAATACATGTAATAGAACTTTCATGGACTAGAATATCATATTTATTGATTATTTAGTATTGCATTACTTCTGGAATGTGGGTCCGATCGCAACCCGTATTTTAAACCCGTAAGTTATTGAAATCTAACCACCATTTTTCTAGTGACATAATGATGGCGATCTCTTTTACTATTGGCTCCATCTAAACCCGTAATCACGGGTTTGACTAATTGATCATATTCACGGGCGCAAATGCAATGTGTGGAAGCATGGTTTACGGATTTGGATGTTGGCCACGTCTGTTGTGGGCTTGTCTAATTTCATTGCTCTGAAAGTCTGACGAATTTCCGGCTTGGAATTTAATGCAGCTATTAGTGTCTAAAAGATTAGCTCCCTCTGCGGGGAACAGAAAAGTACTAAAGTAATCTTACAACAAACAGAAATTTCAGTACGGTGCAAGTCTTCTGATTTTTGCAGTAAAATCACATGAAAATATGCCATGAATTAATTAGTAAATATTATTTTGTTTTCTTGCATCAAATTTCTAAATAAATATTCATATGGTCATTTTTTATATATTTAAAATATTTTTTTTTAAATAATTTAATAATCAGAAACATGTTTTAGAGAGCATTAAATAAACACAACCTTTACTTTAAGTTTTCAGGCAACTATTGCTTTCTACAGGATTCCATTTTATCTTCTGTGATGAAACTCCCATCTGTTTTGTCAGCAATGAGAATTTTTATTTTAAAGGATCACTGTGATCAATGTTTTTTATATGATATTTAAAATAAGTAAACATGATAAGGGATAAAAAATGTTAATAGTTTAGAATTATACAATTTGCTAAATCTTAAAGAAATCTACATAGCAAAAATAGCAAGTCAATGATATATATTTATTCTGCCAAGTAATATTAAATACAACAAAAAATTGTTGGAAAAATAATGCTAATGATATTAGTAGTCATTTTCTGCATAGTCTTTTAAATAAAATAGGGGGCTCAGATGATTGACTTTAAAGGGACAGTTAATTCAGTACAGCTTGGAGCACATCACTGTAATGTTCTCCTGAAAACATGTTGAAATGCTTTAAAAAAAAATTGAATAGGTGCCTTTTTCACAGAAAAAAATCATAAATTAAGTCAAAAGCTGCACAGCAGATCAGAAAGAGGGTTAACCCTTTCTAAATTCATCTGCGCAGGGCAATAACTGCTAGAAACTCACAAATATGATACTTGGGGGTTAACAGATGGCTGATTACATTCCTGAGACTAAAACCATCAATCTTTCTGTTCACAGAGTTTGAAAGGCCGTTCCCCCAGCAAATGCTGTAAATCCTGGGGCAGTCTGCAGTGCGTCTGTAAACAAACCCAAGACTGCAAATTTTTAACATAGAATTTTCTTTCACTTCTCTTTCACACAATGACGAGCACTTATAGTGAGGTAAATATCACTTTAAGGAAAGTTACCCTCTGACAAAGATGTAATAACCAGAGAGTCTGCATACATCCTTTCTTGAATAGTTATGTCCAACATATCTGTTTTTGTGTTTCATACACTCAAGAATATGTGCCATCTAAAGTCTACTGACTGGAGTCTTTACTCCAGCAATCCATCCCTTTCCATTTATTGTATTGTTCTATGTTAACATTTCCACCTCTGGATGTGTTTAGGGGAGATTCTGTTCTTTTTGCATTAATTTATTTATTCTATCAATTGTTTTGCCGATAAATGTATATATTGAAAAAACAGTAAAAAATTTGAAAAAAAAAAAAGTGCATACACATTAGCTCATTAACCTTTATGGAAGCCGATACCTAATATTTATAAAATATTATTTTATATATATTTCTTTTTGCAAATATTACACAGACAAACTGGGACAACATTGATCCTTTAATACACTGATACCTACTGCGCTAACAAGGCTAACATTTGTCTAAATTGAGAGCTTCTAAACTTGTTTCCAGTAATGTGAAGCATTGATAAGCAAATAATACCAATATTTATGAGAGGTAAAATCTATTATATGCAGTAACATTTGTCTTGTCGATTTGAACAAAAGGAATACTAGTGGCTACATGCATGTTATATAATATATAGTAAGTCAAATCTTTCATAGTTGTGGAGCTTGATGAGCATACGCAGTAAGCAAATTGTGAATATTTTTAGGGACTTGTTAAACAAATTCATATACAGATGTCTTAAAACACACTTTTTAGATTTTCTTTTTGTTGCAGTTTTCTTAATAGGTTAAGTAGACAACTTTTTTTAGTCCTTTACATTCAATGGATGTATATATCACACTGAGAAAAAACTTTACCTCATCTGTATATATATATAGGGGTGAACATTTTTCGGGAGTCTGGTAGTCAGGACTACTCAAGTTTGCTGTCTTCTGAGCAGTAGTTTTGATAATCAGCCTTTAGTGAATAGATCAGACAGGCAGAAAAGACATCTCCATTCTGATTGGATAAGAGCTGTGCCCACATAACAAGGTAGTATTGGAAGAAAGAGAGAGAACTGGGGGCAATGAAAACATTAACATTTCAAAATAAGATAACTTGGTTAAAACGCTTGAATTTTTTAAAAATTAAAAAATAATTTCTTCATATTTTAATCTGAATTATGATGACAGTTTTGGACAAATCCATGACCCTTTAAATGATTATATGTTTTTGAAGTAAATTAGTGTGTAGAAAGTCTTAATAGTATGTGGGAGGGGTGGCTCACTCATTTCACAAGGGGAATGAAATAGAAAAAACATAGGACATGGTGATCATTATCGACAAAGCCTAATGTATAGAGGATTGTATGCTCAGCCCACATTTCAAAATAATTGTTTAATAAACATATAAAAAAGTATAGGGGATGGCTCCACCCAGGAAACACTGATTAGCGTTTTAGCGCTATTTCCCAGAGCGCGCCTGAAGCTCTGTCAGACAGCCAGCCACTCCACAAAGACACTGGAGAGATGGAGAGAAAGCCGCAGGGCATTGTGGAATTATAATTGAGGCTTCAACAGAGACTTGCAATTTATTAGCCAAGTATTGGTATTAAAGAAAGTAAAACAGAGGGGCCATTGGCTCAGAATATGTGAGATCTGTTTTGAAAGCCATGATGTAGTTCGAATAACAACACCTTTATAGCATTTACTTAAGCTCAAGTGGGAGAGTGAATCTCTGCACAGATCTGTTTTCCCTATTGTGGCTACTTAAGGAATCATCCTTAAAATTGCATTGAATTCAAGAGTGGCAGTCCTCATATATGTGCCAATATGTTGAGCTGCTGAATAAGGGTCAGAGACCAATCGGTGCAGGGGGCTGGTGAGAGAACCTGAGTGCAGTGTGGAATTACAATTGTGGCCTGTAAGAACTTGAGAATTTTAAGCCAAAGATCTGCTGTTAAAGAAGTCTCAGAACAGAGGGGCCATTGGCCCAAAAGATGTGTGAACTGTTTCGAAAGTTTGGTGTATATTGGATAATGACACCTATATTGCATTTATTTAGTCTAACAAGAGAGACTTTAATTTTGCTGTGTACTCAATCAAGGAATCTATCTTGCTCCAAATCTGGTGTAGAACTTGTGGCACAGATCTGTTTTTCCCTACTTGGGCTATTTGAAGATTTTATCCGTAATACTGTATTAAATTCATCAGTGGCATCTCTCCCTAATGTGTTGCTGTGCGGAGTTGTGGATTAAGTGTTAGAGTTCAACTGCTGCAGAGGGCTTGATCAGAAGTGTGCACGAGTATACTGAAGTTCTTAATAAGATCTCACAACTTATATGTCAAGGACTTTGCGTTATTTATGTGTTCAAACAGGAGGGCCATTGGCTTAAATTATATGTCACCTGTTCCCCAGTCCATGGTATACATGGGGTAATGGCACCTAGGGAGCATTTACCTATGCTCGAGAGGAAGACTTAAACTTGGATGTGTACTTAATTATGGATTTCACCCTGTTCTAGTCTGGGGTGACTTAATTTGCTGAATAATCACCATAAGTATTCGTTAAGTAACAAACAGAGCTAATAAACTCTGTTTTGTGGAGACATCTACACCATTGGATATAGAGTGTAGTATCCCTTCTAATCGGTGTAGAGAGCTCTCCATAAATCTTTAAAGAGAAGACACAGATTTTAGACCTACATTATTTAAGAATCAACTTTTTATACAGGCTAGTTAAGTGTAATTTATAGGTCATAGTTAGAAACGTACATCTATCATTTAGAGAATTTAGGGTGTCATGTTCCTAAGGGGGGGGGGGTCTCAAGGCAGAGGTAAGTAAGGATTATCTATCATAAGTGTTGGGAGCTGGGTATTTTACTTTCAGTGAAGCTCTGGCAATTACAATGTATTCATTTAAACATTGGATGGGGGTAACAATTAAAGCCCCTTGGTTTCGGACTAACATCACAGCTAGACTGGGGGTCTTTCCTTAGTAGGGAATAATAGACTGTGGTGCATAGGTATTCAGCGATAGAAGAAAGATAAAAGGTACCCAAGTCTGATAAGATGAAACAAATGACATCTAAGAGGAAGAACAGGGATAAAGATAAAAAAAATGACTACTAGAAATACATCAATACCTACTCAGAAGGGGAAAGATAATAAACCTAATAAAATTACTTCTCAGCTTCAACTTTGTTTAGCAGAGGATTTACAACCTTCAACTATTCAAACTCAGATAATTCAACATCAGTGGAAGAGATAAGTTTACCTCTAGCAGTAGATAAGGAAATTTTGACAGTAACCTTATTAAAAAATCTATTAAGTGAGTTTCAGTGGCAAATAATGCTAAAACAATGTCCGCTACTGCAGAGAGATCTACAGTAGTTGAAAAAAGACATGAAGAAATTTGGGAAGAAAACCAAAAATTAAAAATGAAAGTTAAAAATCTTGAAGAGGAAGTTAAGTCACTAAAATATAGACAAAACAGATCGAGAAGGAATAATTTAAGGCTACGAGGGATATCTAAGGATCTAATGGAATATGTGACAAAATTATTTGATTCTATGTATCTCTCTCCGGAGCGGGGGAAATCAGATACAAATGCTACAGTTGCAAGCAAAAGTATGTGAACCCTTTGGAATGATATGGATTTCTGCACAAATTGGTCAAAAAATGTGATCTGATCTTCATCTAAGTCACAACAATAGACAATCACAGTCTGCGTAAACAAATAACACACAAAGTATTAAATGTTGCCATGTTTTTATTCAACACACCATGTAAACATTCACAGTGCAGGTGGAAAAAGTATGTGAACCCTTGGATTTAATAACTGGTTGAACCTCCTTTGGCAGCAATAACTACAACCAAACGTTTCCTGTAGTTGCAGATCAGATGTGCACAACGGTCAGGAGTAATTCTTGACCATTTCTCTTTACAGAACTGTTTCAGTTCAGCAATATTCTTGGGATGTCTGGTGTGAATCGCTTTCTTGAGGTCATGTCACAACATCTCAATCGGGTTGAGGTCAGGACTCTGACTGGGCCACTTCAGAAGGTGTATTTTCTTCTGTTTAACCCATTCTGTTGTTGATTTACTTCTATGCTTTGGGTCGTTGTCCTGTTGTAACACCCATCTTCTGTTGAGCTTCAGCTGGTGGACAGATGGCCTTAAGCTCTCCTGAAAAATGTCTTCATAAACTTGGGAATTCATTTTTCCTTCGATGATAGCAATCCGTCCAGGCCCTGACGCAGCAAAGCAGCCCCAAACCATGATGCCCCCACCACCGTACTTCACAGTTGGGATGAGGTTTTGATGTTGGTGTGCTGTGCCTCTTTTTCTCCACACATAGTGTTGTGTGTTTCTTCCAAACAACTCTACTTTAGTTTCATCTGTCCACAGAATATTTTGCCAGTACTGCTGTGGAACATCCAGGTGCTCTTGTGCAAACTGTAAACGTGCAGCAATGTTTTGCTTGGATAGCAGTGGCTTCCTCTGTGGTATCCTCCCATGAAATCCATTCTTGTTTAGTGTTTTACATATCGGAGATTCGCTAACAGGGATGTTAGCATATGCCAGACGCTTTTGTAAGTCTTTAGCTGACACTCTAGGATTCTTCTTCACCTCATTGAGCAGTCTGCGCTGTGCTCTTGCAGTCATCTTTACAGGACGGCCACTCCTAGGGAGAGTAGCAGCAGTGCTGAACTTTCTCCATTTATAGACAATTTGTCTTACCGTGGACTGATGAACAGCAAGGCTTTTGGAGATACTTTTATAACCCTTTCCAGCTTTATGCAAGTCAACAATTCTTAATCGTAGGTCTTCTGAGAGCTCTTTTGTGCGAGGCATCATTTACATCAGGCAATGCTTCTTGTGAAAAGCAAACCCAGAACTGGTGTGCGTTTTTTATAGGACAGGGCAGCTGTAACCAACACCTCCAATCTCATCTCATTGATTGGACTCCAGTTGGCTGACACCTCACTCCAATTAGCTTTTGGAGATGTCATTAGTCTAGGGGTTCACATACTTTTTCCACCTGCACTGTGAATGTTTACATGGTGTGTTCAATAACAACATGGTAACATTTAATTCTTTGAGTGTTATTAGTTTAAGCAGAGTGTGATTGTCTATTGTTGTGACTTAGATGAAGATCAGATCACATTTTATGACCAATTTGTGCAGAAATCCATATCATTCCAAAGGGTTCACATACTTTTGCATGCAACTGTATCTAGGGAAGTCCCACAAGATATTATGGTCAGATTACAACATTTCTCATTTAAACAAAAAATACTAAGTACTTAGAGAAGAAAAAATTGTATAGAAATGGGGACATCCCGCAAACATTCTATTAAGATATGGGGGACAGAAAAATAACTATTAACACGATAAAGGATGCACGCAGGTTCTTATCACAAGAACAAATTGAACATAGTTGGGAGTTGGTAGAGAACCCAGTGGGGAATGCCCTACAGGATTGGCAAAAAGTTTAAGAGCTGGATGAGGAAGTGTAAGGGCTTTGCGCTGGGTCTTAGCATAAGAAGAAAGAGGGTACTTGCACGAACTGTCCAATATGATATTACTAAAACAATGATCACTCAGTTATTTTACTTAATTAAGGTATTTATGGGAAAGTGAAATTAATATAATAGAGCAAGGAGAATATTATTAGGGTAACTTCACAGGGGGACTTTACTCTCTCTCAAATGTGACAGAAGTCCTTAGGTGTTACTACAGTTAGAGAAGGTATGACTGGTATCATAAACGTTAACATATAAGAGTCTTGACACTCTATAAGGTTAAAGTAGGGATATCCGGGGGGTGTAGGTAGGTTAATTTAAATGGTTCTGATAAAAATGGAAAAGGGATAGGGTTTGTAATATCTACACTCTTTAAAGACCTAACAAGAGGAGGAGATTTTAAAGTCAGATAAGTTAAGGAGGGGGTAGAGTAATATACTAGAAAGATATTTGGTCATGGCTTTCTTTATAAGTTGCCAAATAATAGGGGACTTGAAAGCTCACTAGTGGGATTCCTTGAGTAAAATATTGTTGGAGTGGTAAAAATAAAGGTGTAAGAAGGTGAGCAGTTTTGAGTGCTCTGTATCTTGAAATAAAGGATTTACCAGGGGGATTCAAAGCTGCAAGGGGGACGCATTGGGTTGTGCCCTGTCTTAAAATATAAGCTATGTGAACCGATGGTGGAGGGCTTAATGTAATAGTTTGCATGAGTTTTTTTTTTTTTTTTTTTTTTTTTGTTTTAGTAAGGTTGCATATGTTTGGCAGAGCTTTAAGCATGTCTCTGAGTTCCTGGACAGTAGCCCGCCTACTGTCTAGAACTTATACTAACAATAACGGGTCAGAATTGTGTCGTACCATCAAGGGGGGATGGGTATGTATGGTCTTTATGGGTAAATTTCTGTGTTGTGGTTGCTTTGCTGTTAGTTTTTGTTGTGGGTTATGAGTCAATGTTTTTACAGGTACTGTTATCACAAGGAAACATTGGACCCCATTGTCCCTTGATGTTCTTTTGAAGCTTTTTAAAGGGTTTGTATCTTATGGTTATGACTCAATCTATTAAACTTATTACTTTCAATGTAAGGGGGTTAATTTCTCCTTACAAAAGAAAGGTTATTTCAGGATTTTACCAGGAGGAAAAAGCAGATACAATTTGTGTCCAGGAAACATTGGGTGGGGGAATTGAACATTATGTTGAGTAGTCTATATGAAATCTGTGCTGTTTCCAATTATAGGACTAAGTCTAGGGGTACTGCTATATTACTAAGTTAAAAGAACATGATTGTTGAAGACTTTACACAAACAGACCCGGAAGGAAGATATTCAATCTGGTCTGGGTCAATTAATAAAGTTACTTACACAATAGCAAATTTGCACCCAATCAAAATCAGAATTGCTTCTTAAACAAGATGCTAAAAATCATAACAAAGATAAAGAAAGGCACATTGATAATTGCTGGGGACCTAAATATAGTGTTGGATGTTGAAGTAGATCGGAAATTGGTTAAAATAGAAAAACCGAGCAGAGATCTTATCTCAATTTCACTTAGGTTTCAGGCTTCTCTAACAAAATACAAGTTATATGATGCATGGCGGACATTCAATCCTGGGGAGAGAGATTTTACTTTTTTCTCCAACCGCCATGGGTCATATACAAGGATTAATGGTTGCTTGGTGGACCAGGATATAATAAATAAAATGGAAAGTGTTGATATAGGCCCTATGGGTTATTCAGACCATGCCAGTGTCATTGTACATATTGATAAGCTTTGGAGAAAGGCTAGATCTAAAAAGTTCAGAATAGATCAGTCACTATTCAATAATGCAATTGATAGGCAGAATATTTCCAAGATCGTTGAAGAATATATTGAGTTTAATGAAAACATGGTTACCTCGAAAGTGACTTTTTGGAAATTCTTTAAAGGCTTACTTGAGGGGTTATGTGATTTCTTTATCATCCCAAAAAAGTAAGGAAAGAGGGAAATCCCTTAGAGACCCTTATATACAACTTACTAAAAATAACAGTTCCAATAAAATGGCACCGAATAAGGAGGATACTCTGGAAATAGGGATCCTACCGAAAAAAATAAGAGAAATACAACAAGTGAGATCTGACAATAACATTTGGATTGCTCAACAAAAATATCATTGTGCTAATAAGGCTAACAATTTTTTGCTAATCAATTTAGAAACAATAATAATCCCCAGAGTATTTCAGAGATGCTAGATAAAAAGGGTAAATCTCATATGATACCCAATCAAATTGGTAGGATCTTTATGGACTATTACAAAGATCTCTATAACCTGGAGTCCACTGGAGAGGTGATTAAACCTTCGAAAAAGTTAAAATCTGAGTTTTTGGATTCAGTCAATTTGCCTAAAATCTCGGCTGCACAAAGAGATAAATTAGATGACCAAATTTCTAGAGTAGAAGTCGAGGAAGCTATCAATTCGCATAAAATATTGGCATTTTGCGCCAATTTGGACATTTCCACTTAATGGCTGTGTGTTGAGTTATTTTGAGGGGACAGCAAATTTACACTGTTATACAGGCTGTACACTTACTACTTTACATTGTAGCAAAGTGTCATTTCCTCAGTGTTGTCACATGAAAATATATAATAAAATATTTACAAAAATGTGAGGGGTGTACTCACTTTTGTGAGATACTGTGTATATATACAGTATATGTATGTATATATATATATATATATATATATATATATACTGTATATAGAAATATACAATGTGTTGGTATATGTATGACATCTTTCTGCTTTCTACTAGTACTTAATATTACATTGAACATATCATAAATCGCTTCAATTAGACAAGTAACATCTATAAAACAGCTACTGAAGAAATATTGGCAGTGTTTGTTGTCTAAAGTATGGAAGCCAGGTTTGATTCTCATTCTTGTAGCCTTGGGCACTTCAATTTATCTTCCAGTGCCTTGGGCACCAGAAAATAGTTGTTAAGCTTGATGGTGCATAACAGTGTGTTTTTCAAAAAGATATAATTAAACAAAAATAATGAGTTGAAAATCACCCTAGTTTATTTTAGCATGTTTCTGGGAGAATTTTTTTATAGAATGATTGAATAAGATCATTAATAATAGCAGAGAATAGAACAAATTAATCTATTCATCTAAACAATTAGTATGATTGGAAAAATATTGGACACTATGCAAGTGTAGGAAATACTGATTAGTTATTATAGGAGATTGGATGTATGTACCAATTTATTCCTGGCCTTGCAGGGATCTTTGATAGATGAAATCTTGATATTTTTGAATATCACTTGATTAGGGCTCATTCATTAGACTTGAAAGAAGTGAATGATTTAAAATCCAAAGTGGCCAATTTCTTGAAATTGTATGTATAGAAATGTTACTTTTTATGAAACCATTGTCAGTGTAATTACTGACAAATATCTTTTTGGTAAGTTATTCCTGAAATCTTACAAAGAAATAGAATTTGCACTTATGTGAACTTTTGAAATTTAAGCATGCAGTGAGGTCAATCTTATTGCAAATTTTACTTTTGCTGTTTACAAACTAATGTTTCAAAGATTCAAATAAAACTGTTATAAGCTCACCACAGCAATTCTCTGAATGTTATTACATTAGTTTCTCTACTTTCTCATTATTGTATAATTTCTTTAGTTTTCTGTACACCTTATACTTTGACTTCTTGTATTTACTGCATCCATTTTACTTTACAAAAAAGCATGTAACTTTATAACTATGCTTAAACATTGTAAAAAGTTATAGCACCTAATGCCCAACCAAAGCTCGAAACAGCTGTTTGCCAAGTGTGGACTGTATTTTACTGGCCAGAACAATATCATTAATCAGGTTTGGACATTATTACTTGAACTCCCATTTCTGCTAGTCTACATGTCCTTCCACTCTTTCACTCAACTCACTATCATCATAGCCTTTTTCCTATGCAGACCATTTGTATTGATGATAAAGATGAGTTTGATTTTTGGAAAACTTGGTGTAATGATACAGGATTAGCAGTACATATTTAATCAGTACATTAACTAATCAACATTAACAAAATGGTCCAATCCTGTGTTTAGGTGCTTAGGAGACTGGTGATACCATCTCACTTGCCAGTGCTGACATTTACGGGCCATGAAAGGCCCTTGCTTGTGGGGTTCAGTAGAACAAAAAGCAGGTTGTTACTTATGTAATCTACCTTAGCTTGCTCCAGAAGGATACTCCCACTACCTACCCAATGCTGAACTTCTCCCTTCCCAAACTGGCATTGTCAGACCTGCCCAGGCAGCCAGGTGCTGCAGATGGTCATTCCATCTCTTCCTAAATATGGCAATATCATCTAGGTACACATGGGCATACCTATGACATCCCTGCGGCAACTGGTTTATCAACCTTTGGAAAGTGGAGGGGGCATTTTTAATTTTGAAGGGCATCAATGTAAATTGGTAAAGGCCAAACAAAAATATAAAATTTGATTTGCTCTTAAGGGTAATTAGTTAACAGTTCATCTTTGGTTGCTTTGCCATCCACAATGTGGAGATGATTATGCCGTCTGTAATTATCCCTGGCTTGCAACTGTACTTTGTTCAAATAAGGTTCCCCTGCCCAGACCTCAACATCTTGCCAGTCATAGAACTGATGATCTTTTTTATCCTCTTGGTTCTCCTCTACCAAGTAGCTAAGGTAATAGACTGGACTGGAAGGAGCAGGGATCGGGCTGGCAGAGTTCTTGGGACAATCCCCCTGTATTTGTCCATGGTGTTGACAGCCATAGCAGAGAAACTCCAGTTTTGATTCTTGATTTGACATAACTGAGGCTACATGGCCCCAATGGGCTCTTTCATCACTATGGCTTTGCTCCAAAGGCCAGGCCTGTATGGGAGTTGTCCAAGGACCAAGTGGGCCTTACTGAGGTATAGTCCCAGGAGGAGAAGCATGAGGCTCCCTTCTAGTCTACAGATATAGGTTGGCTAGGTGCCCGGTAGCTTCAGCTGTGTCAGGTTAGTGATCCAAGACCCAGGCATATCAAGATAGCAGCATCCGCTTCCCCTCATCATAACTTCGGAATGCTCTGCCAGGATGGTATGGTAGGCTATGCTGACTTGTCCGATCAAACACTTAACCAAGTTTCAAAACCATTCCTCTCAGTTGATGTAATGGAGTATGCTTTCCCTCTTAAAGTCCTGTAAAAACCCATAGATACCCCCAGTGGCATCCTCAAACTTCTTAAAGCTACAATAACAGAGTTTCAGGCCACTGGATCCACTGTAACCTGTACTACCCTGAGAAGTGGGTGAAGATCTTCTATCTTCACAAAGGCCCAGATCTACCTTTTTGGAGCCCCTAGGCAGTAAAGTCAAAAAGCCAATGGGAGTACATGTGCAAGGTATGCACGCACCCATTTTTCCCTTTTCTGTGCGTGTATATCGTTATCTTGCTGTGTGAGCAAATGACAGACATTTCCGTAATTTTTACAGCATAGCTACTCATTCACACGCTGAGCTATTACTTGTTCTCATTCTCTTCCTCCCCCCTCTCTTCTCTCTCTCCTCTCTCACTCCCTCTCTCCCTTTTTCTCCTCTCTCTGCTCCCTGTCTTTCTCTATCTCCCTCTCTTCCCCCTTTATTTCTCTCCTTCTTTCTCTGTCTGTCTCTCCATCTCTCCCCCCTCCCTTTATCTTCACCTCTCTCTCCCACCTCTTTCTCACTCTCTCTCCATATCTCTCTCCCTTATCCTCCCTTGTCTCACTCTTTCTCTCTCCCACTCCCCATCTCCTTCCATATATCTCTCCAATATTTCTCTCCCTCTCTCGCCCTCTCCTTCCATATCTCTCTTCCACTATTTCTATCCCTCTCTCTCCTCTCTCTCCCTCTACTTCTCCCCCATCTGTCTCATTCTCTTCCCCCTCTCTTTCCATCCCTCTCTCACGATCTCTCTCCCTCTGCTCTTCTCTTTCTCTCCCTCTACCTCTAACTCTCTCCCTCCATCCCAACCACCTATATCTGTCTCTCTCCCCCTATCTTTCTCTGTATCTCTCTCCCACCCTCTCTTTCTCTCATTTCCTCCCACTCTCTCTCTCTTCCCGAACCTCTCTTTAATCTCCCTCCTCTCTCCCTCTACCCCCTCTCTTCTTCCCTATTTCTCTCTCCCTCTCCCCCAATGCTCTCTTTTTTCCCTCTTTCTTTCTCTACCCCACCCTCTCTTTCACTCCCTCCTCTCTCCCCTACTCTCTCTCCTCTCCCCCTCTCTTTCCCTAGTTTTCTCTCTCCCTCTCCCCCACTCTCTCTTTCTCTTCCCCCTCTCTCTTTCCCTATTTCTCATCCCCTTTCCCCACTCTCTTCCCCTCTCTCTCTTTCCCTATTTCTATCTATCCCTCACCCCCACTCTCTTCCCCCTCCCCCACTCTCTCTCCCTCTTCCCCCTCTATATTTCCCTATTTCTCTCTCTCCCTTCCTACCCCCTCCCTTTCTCTCTCCCCCCTCTCTTCCTCTCTCCCCTCCCTTTTCTTCCTCGCACTCACATGTACATGCCTCCAAATCACAGCTCCTGCCTCCAGCTACTGTGTGAATATCTCCTGATACTTATCTGTATCCAGCTTTGGTGAATGCTATGGCTGTGCAAGGGAAGGCTTCCTCCCATGCTGATCATCTCTCTTTCCTCTCTGTGCTCTGGGGCGGGCTTAGGCTCCCTGCAGTGTAATCAGAGCTTCCTGTCTACAGCACAGTGTTAACTCCAGCAGTGCTGTCTGATTTTAGAGGAAGCAGGCACTGTACAGAGCAGCACACGCCAGGAGAGGATTTGGATGGGGTCTCTGGTGAAATATGGGTTGATAATGAGGCGCCCCTCTCAGAGATGAGCATGTAGGTAGGAGCCTAACTCGCCTAATGGATGATCTGGCCCTGCCTACACAGCCCTGATATTGCTGGGATAACTCATCCCCCAAGTTTGGTTCACCCAGAGAAGTAGGTGCTGCTCGGGAACCCAAGATTTTCCACTACCGAACCAGCATAAGGTAGACCCAGCTTGTGTCCTCTCTTATCTAACTCTCTGAGTGCCTGGACCACAGCTATTGGATTCCTTGACCCAGTCATCTTGATTCCTCGAGTCCGGACTAACTGCTAGAGTTCAGGCATTGTGAGCTTATTCTACTCCGCCATGGCTTATACAGAACAGCATAGTCCGGTTGAGGCACCCACCACTGCAACCAGTTTAACACGATGTGGGACCAGCAGGACTGGCATGCTCTGGAACTTCCACCTGTTAGGTCGCATTGAGTGGGTGTGAGTATCCTTAGTGACCGTAATACAGAGATTCTCTTTGGGAAATAGTGTAACCGTCTTATGAAATAGTTTGCCTGAGCTATTGAAGTACAGCTCTCACACTTGCAATCATTGACCAGAACTGACTTTATTGGGGATGGGTTTTATAGGGTTGGAGCAAAAGGCAAGTCAGACATAAACAAAAGTTCACATACCCAACTTAAACCCCCCTCTCCCTTGAGTCCCTCACATTGTCCCTACTTATCAAAGAGACCAGGCTCAGGATGCTGATATCATTCCCAGTTGGGGCCATGGTGCCATCAAGTCTCATCCCTTATCTTAACTTCTCTCAATATGTGTAGACTACGCGTAGGAATATCTCCCACTAGGGTTGCAAGCAAGGGAAATACCATAGGCATTGTGTTTGATATAAAATCCATTGTCAAACTTGGATACAAGGGTGTTCTTCAGTAAAAGTCCTTGATGAATGTTCAAGTATTCCATGCTCTAATGAAGGTCCTCCACAAAACATTAGCAACTTGTTGATTACCTTTAGATCATCTATGAGAAGAAGGTCAAAAACTTTGGGCATGTACAAGTATAAACAAGTAATTTCCTTCTTATTTGAGATTCCTGATTTTGAATTAGTTGTTACCTACTTTAAACTTGCAGTCTAAACAGACTCTTATCTGTATTATATATATAGTACCTAATTGTAAACGATTTTCCTTTTTACTGCCTGTGTCTGACTCTGCTTTATTCTACCTCTTGTGACATTATAGAATATATAAAAAATCAAGAACTGTTTATAATTATTATGAAGCTTACAAGTAGAAAAAAGATAAACATTTTTCCTTGAACTATGTTTCATTATTTAGTGCGTTGGAAGTAATTTGGATATCACACCTACATTGTTAGCTTCCTGCCTTCATTTGAAAGATGTTTTATAACAGGCTTTACAGAATAATATAGAAATTATAGAGGTTTTTTTGAGGATGGAGAAACCTGGTAGCCTAATAATTTAAGTACAATACATACATTTTATCAGATAATAAAATGTACACCATTGTTGTATAGGTTTTATAATACCTTTCATGATGTCTGACATATGTAGCTGCTTTTATCTGATAATTAACATGATTTTATTTTATTATACTTCAACTGATGTTTGGCTTTTTATTACATCAGTTGTTTTGTAGTATAGTTGCATTCTTTGTATGTTTCTCATCTCTCCCTGTTTCTAGCACATGTTCCAACCATCTCTCATCTAACCAAATTCAAAAACTCTATTAATTTTCATAACAGATTTGCTCAGCCAGAGTTTCACAGCATAGCACATTTCTTATCTCCAAATCACATGGGCCAGTTCTTTCTAATTATTGTTTTCTCTGTTTTATTTAATACAAGTTCCACTTAAAATTTAGTTTCTTTTGTATTATAGAACACAACTAGAGCACATTATCTGTCTTTGTAAACATTATGCAACTTAATTAATTTGCCAGTTCCATTTACTCCTCAGTTTCTGTGAAGAGCAACCATTAGATGTTCCATTTCTGTCTCTGATACTTAGCATGCTAATCTAATAAGGTCAAAAATAATCAAAAGCCAATTCAAGAGCAAATAAAGCTACACCTGATGTTTTAAACTCTGACAGTTAAAATCAATTTTCTATCTTCTTCAGCAGCTCACATTACCTCACATACAGAGTTTTTGTAATGATAAAAGGTAAGTAAATAATCTGTGTAAATATCACTTTTTCACATATAATTAAACTTATATAAGTGTAGGCTTTCATATAAGGTCAACTTGTATATAGGTGAAACCTCCCCTTTAAATAATATCTCATCAGTATTGGATTTGACTTGAAAAAGAGAGGTGCGTCTCTCAAAAGTTTGTTATCCTAAACTGAATGTC
Source organism: Discoglossus pictus (assembly GCA_027410445.1). Taxonomy (NCBI): domain Eukaryota; kingdom Metazoa; phylum Chordata; class Amphibia; order Anura; family Alytidae; genus Discoglossus; species Discoglossus pictus. The sequence goes on from CM050173.1 coordinate 42,023,930, forward strand.
CAATAAAATGTAACAACATTAGCAACTACTTAGATCGTCACCTCAGATAAATGTATTGATCAAATGCCACCATTTGTCCTTGCACATATGGCTATTGAAGGTTACTGGTTATATCTGTGTAGTTATCTGTTTTTAGATATTAGGTCACTTCAATATCTAACCACTAGCTGGCAGCAAACACTGGCCAAAAAAAAAAGCCGACTACAAAGTTCCTATAACCAGTCTTTTCCTCTACACTAGTCACTACTAGAATATCTTGGTTTGCATTGCAACATCCTCCCTTTCTCAATCACCTACCTCTCCATAAACATTGTTTCCCCAATCACATAATTGATTCTAAGATCTTAGCTTTTTTATCCCCACTCCCATATTTAACACATTCATAACCTCCTGAAATTATGGCTCTATCTGCATTATTACATCACCGTGGCCTATATATTTAAATTCAATAAGAAAAACAAACAAATACAATCTTTACATTTTTTTACTTTTATATGCAATTATTTCTTTTTTTTCCCTGCTGATTGTGCCGCCACTTTCTCAGAAGTCTATGGTCTTTTATACTACAGGCAGACCCCGCTTAACACTACCATTAACACTGATTCACTATAAAGCTGTTTTTGCCTGACACATCCCCCATTGGATATAACACAGTAACATCCCCGAGTAATACTGATTTGATGCTTGTGTATCATTCCAAAACACCAAGAGCCATGAAAGGAATATTAAAATCAAGTTTACCTGTGATTTATTCTATTTTAAACTTGACCAATTTGACACAGTTTTGTTTAGTCTTGGTCTTCTAGGAACACATCTACAGAGGTAAAAGAGGTATACCCTGCTTAACGCTACCCCTTTTAGCGCAGTTTTGCTATAACTCTATTTTGACCCATAATTCCCTGTATAACGCACTGCCTCGCTAAAACGCTTTTTGCTGCCAAACCTCTTTTAATGCTCTGATTCTCAAAAAAAACAACAGGATCTAGGATAAGCCAGAAGCTTCATCAAAAATGTAAAGTTTATATTTCTGATAATGTTCGGTTTGTGTTAGTGTTATGTTTGCTGTTTGTTTGAAGTTCATATAAAACAAAACAAGTTTAAATTTCAATGCAATTGTGTATTTTTTTCATGATTTCCCCATCCCTATCTTCCCTATGTTAAACTGTCCAGTTTAGAGCTGTTTCTCTTAACACTCCTATTACTTGGAACCTATCTATCGTGAACAATGAGGTATAGCTGTATTTCCATTGGTTCCAATTGGAGCACTGATAGTTTTAACTGCTACATTCCCTTTGTGCAGATCTTTCTTTGTATTCAAAGTGTACTCTCACTTCAGAAAGTTTGTTCAAAGAAATCAAAATTGTAGATTGTACAGCAGCATATACAGGGTAAAAAATTAGAGGCTGTTATTTTTACCCATTTTTAAGAGTGCTTTTTCAATGGTTTATTGTTAGGAGTGAGTGGGGTCGCTTGGTGGATCTTCAGGGGCAGCGTCAGAGAAGGATGACAGTGGTAGACAATAAAAGTCTAAATAAGGGTCCTAAATGATGCAGACTACATAGAACATGTAGCATTAAATAAGATGTCTGACTTGGCATTGGTGAAGAAACTGAACTGACAAAGAAAGTTCAACAAGTTCGGCTGAACTGGCATGAAAATTCAACAAGAGTCCAAGGTTGGACAACAACCATCAAGTTAACAGGAGAAAAATACTGAAAAAAACATCCATCTTACAGATAGAGCCACAACAGGTCTTGCAGAGCCAGTATGATTTATGGAAGCATAACAACAGGCATAGTGCAATAGACAGAATATATAGGCCTTGGCTGATTGGCTGAGCTCATGCTTCGGCGCAGATAAGGAGTTGAGTTATGACACATGGAGCAAAGAACCAAGAAAGGAGGTCTGCACAGTACCAAACAAACAACATAAACAGGCCTACTAGGACCCCTAACATACTGTAACAGGGAAGTGGAAGTACTTGGAATTGGCTCTCTTTGTGCAGGTGCGGGTACACACAGTATAGGCCTACAATATGTTTGCCAGGCTAGCCTCATTCTTAGCCCCAGGATCACAGAGAGTAGGACACAACTGAATGACTAAACAACAACAAAACATTTATAATGTTTATTTACAACACAAGCTGAGATCCCGCTCCATGCTGATGATAGCCAGTAAGCTTGAAACAGTTGTACATGGATAGGATTCTCAGCTTGTGTGAAATCCAGCCTTGGATTGCATTAAAGCTGTGTTATACAGCAGGCATAAGCTTAAAGGAAGCCATGTTTGAAAATGGCTATGGATTGAAGAGCGAGGCATTTGTGGGCACATTTGCATGTCCCAGCTCAGCTTCCCAGAATGCAGTGTAATAACTGTTTTTCTCGGAATTCTGAGCTGGAAGCAGGTTTTTTAACTTGCTTTAGACATTCAAATGTGAACACAGATGTACTATTTATTTACTATATATATATATATATATATATATATATATATATATATATATATATACACCGTATATACTCGAGTATAAGCCGAGTTTTTCAGCCCTTTTTTTAAGGCTAAAAAGGGCCCCCTCGGCTTATACTTGAGTCACTCCCCCCCCACCCCCTTCTGTCTCGCTAACCTCCCCGTGACTATTTATACACAAACACTAATTGCAATTTAAAAAGCCACAGGTGTGGGAAATTAACATTTAATTGTCATTTTAACCTGTGTGTATCACCTTGTTTATCTGTAACAAGGCCAAACATTCAAGGGTATGTAAAATGTTGATCAGGGAGCCAAACAACTTTGTGATAATAAATGTCTTCATACAATCAATATCCTTCAATGAAAAACTTTTTTTTTTTTTGCATGATCACTCATATTTTCAAAATAATTGCTAAAATGTCACAATTTCTGCCAGGTTATGCAAATTTTTGAGCACAACTGTATATATATATAAATATATATATATATATATATATATATATATATATATATATTGCCTTGCAAAAGTATTCACCCCCCCTTAACTTTTTACCTATTTTGTTACATTACAGCCTTTAGTTCAATATTTTGTTAATCTGAATTTTATGTGATGGATCAGAACACAATAGTCTAAGTTAGTGAAGTGAAATGAGAAAAATATAGACATAAAACTATTTTTTAGAAATAGAAAACAGAAAATTGGCATGTGCGTATCTATTCACCCCCTTTGTTATGAAGCCCATAAAAAGCTCTGGTGCAACCAATTACCTTCAGAAGTCACATCATTAGTGAAATGATGTCCACCAGTTTGCAATCTAAGTGTCACATTATCTTTTATTACATATACACACCTTTTTTGAAAGGCCCCAGTGGCTGCAACACCTAAGCAAGAGGCACCACTAACCAAACACTGCCATGAAGACCAAGGAACTCTCCAAACAAGTAAGGGACAATTTTGTTGAGAAGTACAAGTCAGGGTTAGATTATAAAAAAATATCAGAATCTTTGGTGATCCCCAGGAGCACCATCAAATCAATCATAACCAAATGAAAAGAGCATGGCACAACAGCAAACCTGCCAAGAGACGGCCGCCAACCAAAACTCATGGACCGAGCAAGGAGGGCATTAATCAGAGAGGCAGCACAGAGACCTAAGGTAACCCTGGAGGAGCTGCAGAGTTCCACAGCAGAGACTGGAGTATCTGTACATAGGACGACAATAAGCCGTACCCTCCATAGAGTTGGGCTTTATGGCAGAGTGGCCAGAAAAAAGCCATTACTATGAGCAAAAAACAAAATGGCACGTTTTGCGTTTGCAAAAAGGCATGTGGGAGACTTCCAAAATATATGGAGGAAGGTGCTCTGGTCTGGTGAGACTAAAATTGAACTTTTCTGCCATCAAAGAAACTGCTATGTCTGGCGCAAACCCAACACATCACCCAAAGAACACCATCCCCACAGTGAAACATGGTGGTAGCAGCATCATGCTGTGGGGATGTTTTTCAGCATCCAGGACTGGGAAACTGGTCAGAGTTGAGAGAAAGATGGATGGTGCTAATAACAGGGATATTCTTAACCAAAACCTGTACCAATATGTGCGTGATTTGAGGCTAGGACGGAGGTTAACCTTCCAGCAGGACAATAACCCCAAACACACTGCTAAAGCAACAATTGAGTGGTTTAACGAGAAACATATAAATGTGCTGGAATGGCCTAGTCAAATCCTAGACCTCAATCCAATAGAAAATCTGTGGTCAGACTTAAAGATTGCTGTTCACAAGTGCAAACAATTCAACATGAAGGAGCTGGAGAAGTATTGTAAGGAGGTATGGGCAAAAAACCCAGTGGTAAGATGCGGCAAGCTCATAGATACTTATCCAAAGTGACTTGGAGCTGTGATTGCTGCAAAAGGTGGCTCTATAAAGTATTGACTTTAGGGGGGTGGATAGTTATGCACAGTTACTTTTTCTGTTTTTTTGTCCTATTTGTTGTTTGCTTCAGAATAAAAATTAAAAAAAAACATTGTCAAAGTTTTGGACATGTTCTGTAAATTAAATAATGCAAATCCTCAAACAATCCATGTTAATTCCAGGTTTTGAGGCAACAAAACACAAAAAATGCCAAGGGGGGTGATTACTTTTGGAAGGCACTGTATATAGTTGTCACAATTGCGAGTTTGTCGGTAATGCTCGCAAAATTATGGGCTTGCGCATGCCGGGCAGGGCATGCTGCGGCCTACAATGAGCAACTGAAGGTGCTCATCACAAGGCCGGCAAGTTAGTGGGAGGGAGAGCCTTGCAATAAGCGACGAAGGCCCGCAAGGTAGAGGGGGGGGGGGGGGGGGGAGAGGCTCCAAGCCTGTAACTCTGAAGCTGTTTGGAGGCCGCCAAAAGATGCCAATTGAATAGCAAATGAGCTTGTAACTTCACTTGCAGGCTCTCTGCCTCTCCCCTCTCCCTCTCCTTCTCCCCTGGGGGAGAAAGACACAGGGGAGGGAGAGGGGAGAAAGAGACACAGGGGAGGGAGGGGGAGACACACAGGGGAGGGAGAGGGGGGAAAGAGACACGGGGAGGGAGGGGGAGAGACACAGGGGAGGGAGATGGGGAAAGAGACACAGGGGAGGGAGGGGGAGAGACACAGGGGAGTGAGACGGGAGAGGGGGGAAAGAGACACAGGGGAGGGAGGGGGAGAGAGAGAGGGAAGAGACACAGGGGAGAGAGAGGGGGGTAAACACAAGGCTGAGTAATGGGGAGAGGGGGGAAAAGACACAGGACATAGTGAGGGGAAGAGACACAGGGGTGAGAGAGATGGAAGAAACACAAGGGAGGGAGAGTGGGGTAAAGAGACACAGGGAAGGGAGTGGAATATAGACACAGGAGAGAGAGGAAGGAAGAGACACAGGGGAGGGAGAGGGGGAAACAGACAAAGGGGTGAGAAATGGGGGAGGTGGGGGTAAGAGACACAGGAGGTAGTGGGGGGGAAAAAGACACAGGGGTGAGAGAGGGGTAAAAGAGACACAGGAGAGGGAGAGCGGGGCAAAGTGACACAGGGGAGGGAGAGGGGGGCAAAGAGACACATAGATATACAGTATATATAAATATATATATTTTTCCGGAAGATGTGAGTTTGTTTACAATAGTATTTGCAATTCTCAAAATGTGAGGACTTTAGTCAGTATGAAGTGTACCTGTTTGCCACTATCAATAGCAATAATAAAAATAAAAAAAAATTAAATTATGGATACTATTCAAAAAAAAGTTTGTTTTCCAAAACAAAGTATGTAAAATTATACATACCTGAAACTAGTTTATCTGTTTACTATTGAAATATGAACAGGAGCACAGTTAATCTGGAATTTAGAATATGTAGCAACATATTAACAACTATGTTTTAAATAAAGACTATTCACTACATTGTGTAATATTGTATAAAAGCTATTTTGAACAAATGTTATTTCTCCTGGTTATATTTGTATTCTTTTGAGCATTTTATTCTTGCTAATGACGGAATTCTGATTTTTGCATTGTGGTCTAACAATGAATAGTATGCAGTGTTACTAAATTGGGCTCTTGGTCTTGGCATAACAATATTATAGACTATACATATCTGATACTGTTCTACTCAAGAGACAATAGATATTAATTGTTGCATTATTCTACATAATTGCAATCAGCTTGTGAAAGAAATGTTGTTAGAAACAGAGGAATAGGCATACACGTTCGGCACAATGTAGCAAAACAGACATTTTTAGCAATAGTTCCTCATTAGACATTTTATTATAGAAAATAACATTATTTGGCAAATATGCTTTCTAAAATATATATACAGCCTTATTAAAATGTGATTCAACCAATTGAAAAGGGCTCTATATAAGCACAAAGCATATTTATTTTACAGAAGTTTTTAGTTAGTGAACTTCTATCCAAAAGCAAGGTCTTTACTAACTAAAAACTTCTGTAAAAAAATATGCTCTGTGCTTATATAGAGCCTTATTCACTTGGCCAAATCACAATTTAATAAGGCTGATAAAAAAATAAGTCATGCAGTACCTTAAAGCGTCACAATAAAGATCACAATTATAATTTATAATAAGGATTTTAATTGTTAATAAAATATATACAACTATATATAAATTGGTGAATCCTAAATGCCTTGGAATGCTACTATTTCTCACTCACTCCTTGCTCACATGCTTATCTCAAGTCAATATTTAACTCTCACAATGGTAGCAAGACGAGCATGGTTGCTTGAACCTCAGAAAAACAAATTCTGCATAAAAATGTCAACTTTTAAGGTTATCTATAACAAATTTAGATTTTTTTAAATAACAACCAATGCAGATATTCTTATTCATAGGTCATTAATTTCTTTGCATGCGAGAGGGTAGTACAGTGTCATCCAGTAGCAGTAAACAATAAAAATAACAACATTGGTATAAATTTAACACCTATAATAGCTAACTGAATGGAAAAAATAAAGTGAGCTTTTGCTGCATTATGTTGCCTCCATCAGCCATTAAAATAATAATTTTATATCACTTTTGTTAGGAGAGTTTTTTTTTTTTTTTTTCATCCTTGTATATTGCCATGCAATCCATAGCATGGAAATTACATTTTTGGTTTAAATAATTACATTTTATAATGGACAAGATTTTTTATTTATTCATTGTTATATTGCCTGACCGGAACTGCACTTGTAGATTGATGATATTTGCATTAGTCCAATTAAAAGCATGGCCAATTATGAAATATACAGCTGAATACTCTTCCCATTGTGGAAACATATAATTAGAAATAAACAATAGTGGCTTCCAATACGGTGTAGTATCATCTAAAAAGCACTGCAAGAAAGTGTGTTGGTTTAAAAAGACTTAAATGCGTGTATAACTTTTTATTATACAAGATACTTATGAGGGTTTCTTGATCAGTATCAGAAAGTGTATTCAAATTAATTCAAATTCACCTTTTAATTAGGAAAGGTGGATCAAACACAACACAAGTACAGATATATTTTGTCCATGATATTAAAGGGACACTGTGGTCAAAATGGTATACATGGTATTGTGGATAATGCCAGACTAAACTTTACTGCAGGCATACATTTTCTTTAGTCAGCTCACTCGGTCTCTTACTTTTACTTTTTACTCAAGAGGATGTGTCCTTGTAAATTAATGACATTCCCATTATTGCTGCTGAAAGCTCTGGCACTTCCTGGTGCCAGATCCACATTGCATAGATAGAACTTCCTGTGCAATCAAAGTCTTCTTCTATTTTAGGAATTTGTTCACCAGAAACCAAAATGGCAAAGCCCACAACAGCAAAATGACATAGGAAATACAATATAATACTGGCTGTAGTGTTTTATTTTTTATTCTGAAACCATTTTCCATATTTTTAAGTGTTCTTCAAAATAGAGTGCTTTAAAATGGGATCACAGTGGTCCTTTTAGGAATCCAGTAGAACACCATCAGCCATATTGAATTGTGATTCGGTAAATTTAAAAGGGCTCTATTTAAGCACACAGCATATTTTTTTTTACAGAAGTTTTTAGTTAGTAAACTTCTATCCAAAAGTAAGGTTTTCACTAACTAAAAACTTCTGTAAATAAAATATGCTATGTGTGCTTAAATAGAGCCCTTTTTCAATTTACTGAATCGCAATTTAATAAGGCTGGATATATTTATAAATGATCACTATAAAAGTAATAGTTTGCATTGTATTAATTCTGGAGAGCAGCAAACCAGTTGCATTAAAAATTACATTGTTGAGGAGAATATGAAACACAAATAAAATGCTGAGATATATAGCTTATGAGAACCTCAAAATTGGCACTTGTTTAAAAACACAATGGGGTTTTGAAAAATCTCTTTTAGTTGTCCAAAACATGCTTGTCAGGTTACCTCTGAAGCACTTTGTAAATGTACCAATAAACAGTAACCACTAACAGTATTTCCTTGCTCTGAATATTTTGCCTTTTTTAAGCTTTAACCCTTTGCCGGAAGCATACTTTGATGACTATTATATTTACACTTTTTATAAGCATTTTGAGGAATATAGTCCATGCAATCATTGAAACTGCTCATTAAGAGAAACAGCCCTTTATATCTTGAAGTAGTGAGTGTTGGAAATTATTCAGTTTACATAGGGCCTCATTTTATTGCTACGTTGTTGAGAAATGTGACCACAAGTGCTGAATCCAAGCTACTTTGCTTTTCAATTGCCTACGTTTGCAGGCTCCGATCGGGTTACATCCTGCGAGCTGCGATCCATTGCGATTTGTTCAATCACAGCTTACTTCCGTCAAAGCCTTTGATGTTTCACTGCCACGAGAGTTGGGGGCACAAAATATTCCTTATCGCTATTCAATTGATCCAATTACCTTTCCATCAAGCCGGTAAATGGCTAAACGTGAACCACAGCTTACTTGTACCAAAGAGGTGTCGGAAAGGGCTTACTTACAAATCGTAGCACTTATTAAGCAAATAAAAAAACAATCCTGCACTGTAAATGATGGGGAACACAATGGGTGACATTAGAATCAAAAGTACAACATTATCAAGCTTGCACATGGTCTAAAAAAAATAATTTCATGTTTATTTCCCATCAGAAGTCCTATGGGTTTCAATCTCCAAGCCCGTAGGACTTTTGAATCCAACCTCCATTTCATTTCTAAGTCCTATGTGTTACAAGTGTTCTGAAATAATAAGAATTGGTTTCATTCTCTATCCAAAGGAAGTACATTTACATAACCAGTTTCAGCCAAAAGGCTGTTGATACCATCTGACACAAACAATGTAAATGTAGATCAAAGAATGAGAACCTCTGTTCACGCAAAGCACCCTGCTGGTTTTGTCATTAAATGCACCTCATCAATCAGGTGCTGAATCACGGCTGGAAGTAACATTTGCCCAACGTTTGCCATGGGGCAATCAGAGGTCAAAGATTCTATTCTTGGAGATATACTGACATCTACAGGACTTCTGAGTTGGAATTTACCCCAAGTGGCAAACGATGATCCTACAAAATGTTGCAATCGGATTGGCTGGGACAATCTACAAGGTGTGGCTAGGATGGGTATAATTAGGCAACATTTACTGACCTGGGGCAGAATTATTAGTGGTAAGGGAAATAGGCAAGCTAGGATACACTACACTTTTGCATTCATACACTTAGACATTAGTTAAAGCCTTCTAACTCAAGACGCTTCTCTCACTTTGTAATTGTATGATAATAAATATTTCATTTAGAAGTTTATACCGTTTTGGAGTTTATTTAAGCAGTCAGATGTATGTTAACTGGTGATCAGGAAATACGGTTAGAATTCCAGTATAAAAGGACAATATTTAACACTATGTGCTTGAATAACGCGTTACAGCCTTGGAGGTCATTCATGCACGTAGGACTTGGGATGGAAAATAAACATGAAATAAAATATCTGATTTTGGCAACGTGCAAGCTTGAGAATGTTGTGCTATTAACCCTTAAATCACCCATTGTGTTCCCCATCATTTACAGTGCTTCGCAGTGCTGTCTTGAAGCCTGTGTTACGGCCCTGCGGCCTTGAACATGTTCAAACCCGCGAATGCGTACTGCCGATAGCATGGCTTGTGATCAGCGGGAAGGAGGGATGACTTGCGCGCTCGGTCAATAGAATAGCAGTGTAAAGGTAGGCCGACGCAGAGACATAACCCGATTTGCAATCAGGTTACGGCCCAGAATAGAATGAGGCCCATATTGTTTAAGAACTTAAGTGGAGGGTTTCTTGTAATTGTTAAAAATGATTTTTTTCTGATAAAATTTATGATGAGAATGACTTGTTTTCTCTCCATATTTGAGTTGAAGCTCCTCCTATCGTTTACAAACTTTGGCAGGATTTGCAGCACATCTCTCCAGACTCTACAAAAAAATGTGTACAATAAATTGGTAGCTGCAGAAAAGTCTGCTTCCAACTTTGCCACAGTTTAAAAAAGATGGTGTGAAGATCCCAGATAGGGGCGCTATACAGCTCCAACACTTCCTGCCTTTGCGCTACAGAAATCCTCCTCTTACAGCTGGAAGGAATTGGCCTCTCAGTGACCAGCAGTCATATCAGGATCACAGGCTCAGCATAGCAAAATAATAAACGCCTTCCCTCTTAAATAAATTACACCATTCCCTATGTATTCCAGAAAGCATGGTTAAATATGGACTCTCCCACAGCATTTCTAAAACACTACACAAAAGGATTTCTCTACAGTTTTCAGAACAGATGCAATCTCTCCGCCCAGATTAGAAGTAACTAATCACATAGATAGGAGAGCCAATAAGGGTAGGGAAAACCATGGGCTTGGCTGGCCCCTCTTGGGGGTGGATCAATGGGTGGCACCCACAGAAAATCAGAGTGGCCAAGAGAACAAAGGGCCTGTAATTACTCCAACATCCTTTAAAACATTATATTAGTTAAGGGCAAACCGATCTTCACAGATGGGAGGAGCCTCTGCCAACAAATAAACAGTTTATTAATACTGCTACAAAAACATCAGGAAAACTGGTCCCTCACTGTGGTCATTAAAGTATATACAAATATATATCCTTAATATTAACTTTCTTAAAAACAGAAAAGAAAAAGATAATATAAATAGAATTAGATATAATGTAGACAGTATTAAAGGCATATTAAAGTGAGGTGGGTTATGAATGCATCTTGTAGAATGCAATCATAACCCACCTAGCAAAAATGTTTGCATGAAAAAATGCAAAACATTTTTGCATTAAAATAAAAAATGTACTGGGGATGATATTTACTCCCCCAGCAGCTGCTGCAGTAGCTGCTGTAAGATGCCATGACGGGTACACCAATCTCTCATGTGTACCCTCGCACACAGAGCATGTGCGTGCTGATTGGCTTTTCGCGGAGTTAACAGCCTGCTATTGGGGCTGGATCAGATCAGTGCAGGAACAAGCCTCCAGCACATGGAGGAGCCAGGGAGAGAGCTGATCTGCTCACAGGCTGCACATCCTTGAGTGTCTGTGTGAGTGAGAGTGTCCATGTGAGTGAGAGATTGAGTGAGAGTTTGAGTGAGTGAGAGTGTCTGTGAGTGAGAGTGTGTCTGTGTGAGAGTGTGAGTGAGAGTGTCTGTGTGAGTGAGAGGTCTGTGTGAGTGTGTCTGTGTGAGTGAAAGTGTGAGTGAGTGAGAGAGTGAGTGAGAGTGTCTGTGAGTGAGAGTGTCTGTGAGTGTGTCTGTGTGAGAGTGTGAGTGAGAGTGTCTGTGTGAGTCAGAGGTCTGTGTGAGTGTGAGTGTCTGTGTGAGTGAAAGTGTGAGTGAGTGAGAGAGTGATTGAGAGTGTATGTGAGTGAGAGTGTCTGTGTGAGAGTCTGTGTGAGTGAGTGTCTGTGTGAGTGAGAGTGAGAGTGTCTGTGAGTGTGTGAGAGTGTCTGTGAGTGTGAGTGTGAGTGAGTGAGAGTGTCTGTGAGTGTGTCTGAGAGTGAGAGTGTGTGAGAGTGTCTGAATGAGAGTGTCTGTGCGTGAGAGTGTCTGTGAGCAATTCTCTGGAGCTGGGGGCAATTCTCTGGGACTGGGGAAGGTCACAGGGCAATTCTCTGGGGCTGGGGGGCAATTATCTGGGATTGGATGAGGTCACAGGGAAATTCTCTGGGTCTGGGGGGAATTCTCTGAGGCTGGGGGCAATTCTCTGGGACTGGGGGAGGTCACAGGGCAATTCTCTGGGGCTGGGGGGCAATTATCTGGGATTGGATGAGGTCACAGGGAAATTCTCTGGGTCTGGGGGGAATTCTCTGAGGCTGGGGGCAAATATCTGGTGTTGGTGGAGGTCACAGAGCAATTATCTGGGGCTGTAGGTCAATTCTCTGGGGTGTGGGGCAATTCTCTGGGGCTTAGGGGCAATTCATTGGGGTGTGGGAGGTCACGGGGCAATTCACTGGGGTTGCGGGAGGTCACTGAGCAATTCTCTGTGGCTGAAGGTCAATCCTCTGGGGCTGGGTGCAAAAAACTGGGGTTGGGGGAGGTCAAGGGGCAATTTTCTTGGGCTGTGGGGTAATTCTCAGGAGCTGGAGGGCAATTCACTGGATTCAGAGGAAGTCACAGGGCAATTCTCTGGGGCAGGGGGGCAATTCACTGGCGCTGGGGGGCAAATCACTGGGGCTGGGGAGGTGATGGGACAATTCTCTGGGGCTGTGCAGTAATTCTCTGGGGCTGGGGGAGGTGATGGGGCAATTATCTGTGGCTGGGGGCAATTCACTGGTGTTGGTGGGGGTCACGGAGCAATTCTCTGGTGCTGTGGAGGTGATGGGGCTATTCTCTGTGGTTGGGGGGCAATTCTCTGGGACTGAGGGGTCAATTCACTGGGGTTGGAGGAGGTAAGTTCTCTGGGACCGGGGGCAAAAAACTGGGGCTGGGGGAGGTCAAGGTGCAATTTTCTTGGGCTGTGGGGCAATTCTCAGGAGCTGGAGGGCAATTCACTGAATTCAGAGGATGTCACAGGGCAATTCTCTGGGGCAGGTGGGCAATTCACTGGGGTTGGGGGAGGTCATGGGGCAATTCTCTGTGGGCTGTGGGGCAATTCTCTGGGGATGGGGGCAATTTACTGGGGCTGGGGGGCAAATCACTGGGGCTGGGGAGGTGATGGGGCAATTCTCTGGGGGTGTTGGGCAATTCTTTGGGCTAGGGGAGGTGAAGGGGCCCATCTCTGGGGCTGGGGGGTAATTCACTGGGGTTGATAGAGGTGATGGTACAATTCTCTGGGGCTGTGCAGCAATTCTCTGGGGCTGGGGGAGGTGATGGGGCAATTATCTGTGGCTGGGGGCAATTCACTGGTGTTGGTGGGGGTCACAGACCAATTCTCTGGTGCTGTGGAGGTGATGGGGCTATTCTCTGTGGTTGGGGGGCAATTCTCTGGGGCTGAGGGAGGTGATGGGGCAATTCTCTAGGGCTAGGGGGCAATTCACTGGAGTTGGAGGAGGTAATGGGGCAATTCTCTGGGGCTAGGGTTCAGTTCACTGGGGTTAGAGGAGGTAAGTTCTCTGGGACTGGGGGCAATTCTTTGGGCTGGAGGAGGTGATGGGGCAATTCTCTGGGGCTGGGGGTAATTCACTGGGGTTGATAGAGGTGATGGGACAATTCTCTGGGGCTGTGCGGCAATTCTCTGGGGCTGGGGGAGGTGATGGGGCAATTATCTGTGGCTGGGGGCAATTCACTGGTGTTGGTGGGGGTCATGGAGCAAATCTCTGGTGCTGTGGAGGTGATGGGGCTATTCTCTGTGGTTGGGGGCAATTCTCTGGGGCTGAGGGAGTTGATGGGGCAATTCTCTAGGGCTAGGGGGCAATTCACTGGGGTTGGAGGAGGTAATGGGGCAATTCTCTGGGACTAGGGGTCAATTCACTGGGGTTGGAGGAGGTAATGGGGCAATTCTCTGGGACTGGGGGCAAAAAACTGGGGTTGGAGGAGGTCATGGGGCAATTCTATTGTGCTGTGGGGGAAATTATCTGGGGTTGGGGGCAATTCTCTGATGCTGGGGGCATTTCTCTGGGGCTGGGGGCAAATCACTGGGGTTGGGGGAGGTCACGGGGCAATTTTCTGGGGCTTGGGGGCAATTCTCTGTGGCTTAGGGGAGTAGCTATTCTAATTTTCCCTGCTAATGTCTGGGGGTGTCAACATTGAGAGAAAACAGTTTGCAAAAGCAAGAAAACCAGCAAACTCCAGGCTAACAGTTTAACTGTTTACTTTGTATTTTTTTTGATGCAATAAAATGTTTTCAGACACAAAAAATTCTCCTCTATCAGATGCATTAATAAAGCACCTCACCTTAATATACTTTTAATTTAAAGAAAAAAATAACTTCTTAATAAAACTATATTTTGAATATATCCTGATAGGGTTAAACAATCATAAAGCAAAATATAGGTAATAAGCTTAAGTCGATCGTAACTCACCTTGGCAGACAATTTTTTAAGTAGGGTATATTAAAGTCCCTTCGGTTTTTGAGTAAACATCATTATAGGAACATTGTGAGAATGGCACCAGATGCAGAGCGGAGATGTGCATTTTCTCTGCATGCCACTCATACATTTTCAGTGTTTTCGTTGAACAGCTAAAGTTCCTCAAGGATGAATTTCTGTAGTGTCCCCATTAACTCTAATGATTCCAGCACCATCTGCTGAAGCACTCACATAATTTAATTACACTAAAGAAATTTTGTTTTCTATGTCTCCATTTAGACTCCCTCCATGAATAACTCTTATCTGGGGTAAACAAAAAACTGAAACTTCCTACTAAACATTGTGGGAATTAAACAGGTAGAACCTCCTGATGGTATAGATGCATACAATGGAGTGTCGCTTCTAAGGCATCATCAAGCGCCAACCAGGTAATTTAGACAGTTACCTATGTGTGCTTGCTACACCTGAAAAACTAGAACAGATGGTTCTCCAGTTCCTCTACCACATTTACCACATCTGTAAAACTTTACATTGCTACACCACATATATAGTTGTCAAACTACGAAACGTCGTCATGCTTTGCAAGCTCGCAAGAACTGCATCCCTCGCGACCAACCTTAAGGGCACAAACACCCACACGCAAGACTTAGAAAAAAACATTACCACTTCGGAAAAATACGACCATAACGGCCAAACCGCGCGCACCCAAAAGCAGTCAGAATACAATAAATACCCACAAAAAATACATAAAAAGCTTACCCATAGCAAGGGAGGGGGGGCAGGACCTCTGAAAGTAAAGTTACACCTCCATTTAAGTCCAAATTCCCGAGTTCAGACACACGAAAATCCACTAAGCGAGAGAAAAAATGGACGCCGAAAAAAACGAAAACGAGGCTCAAAGCCCCAGGACTGCCCAGCCACGTCCGACTTAGCCAAGAAGGGATCCGAGATAAGCTAGGAAACCCATATTAACCGCACGGGATCTAAGATAAGCTCAGAGACCTGCATTAACCCCACATTAACCATCGCAGTCGGGGTCCCGATTGCACGAGATCGGGGCCCCTCGCTGCAATGAAAATTCAAAATTCCCGCGTTATGGGTCCTTAAAGGACTGTGAAGGTCCTTAAAGAACCCGTTATAAAAAAAAACATATACACTGTCACAACCTACAATGATGATGGAGTATAGAGGATCCTAGTCCTCTTATCTCCTGTAGGTTTTAGACCTAAGATTTGGGTGACTCAGACCAATGGACCTTCTTTGCGGATGCAAGAGCATAAGTCCCAGCTTAAGGTAGTGTGCGCTGGGAACCCTGGAAGGAAGTCAGAAACGATCTCCTCTGCCAGCATATGCCCTTGGGTCAATAATACACCTGCACACAAAGTCTTGATGAAAATTATGAACCATGTTTTATTTTAGAACAGCATATTTAACCACATCACACAAGAATGGGGGAAGTGGCTACCGTTAGCCAGCCCCAAATGACATCTGGCCAATCATGAAGGGGAACTGTGTGTGAACCAAGAGTCCCCTCCCAGGTCCGCCCACTCGGCGGGGCCTACTAATCCATTTGGGCTTTGAATGTCCAGGGGAAAGCACCTTGGTTCTCCTGTGCACATGCTATGAAGGCTGAGAAGCCTTCAGGCCATCCCATTGTTTCTGGGCGCCTGCCTGTCTGCTCTCCAGCTGTGAGCTTCCCATTGTTAGTTCTCTGCTGGACACTAGCTAATGGGATTAACAGGCCTTTGGGAGCAAAGGAGGCGTGGCTGTATTCAATGGCTTCCCCTCTACCATATAATGACATACTAGTATAATAACATACATTCATATTTACAAATACAACACACAATGTTTCACACACATACAACCAACACATCCCACCAGCTCCTTCACATGACACCCATTACAATGAGCCTAAACATGGAAGGGATGGGAATATGCTAAGGGATAAACTTATAATACTTTATCCCCTAGACCACAACATAACAATATATCCATAACAAGTGGGCCCCAAACCTTTTGTTCTTCCCCATGGCAACAGCATGTGGAAGATAACCCAGCCCAAAATGGCCACTGCTGCCAGTCACAAAATGGCCCCAGCATAGTTCACACCAAATCCAATATGGCCACTGGCTGATTCATGACAATCCTTCCCCAAGCGGGCAGGGAACATTCAAGATTTTCCCAGCTACGCTGATAGTCATGAATCTGCTGGTTTGGTCAGGCCCTCTGTATGCTAGGCCAGTTCTTGTCTGTCGCAAGGTGCAGAGTAAAGACCTCCCCCAGCCCTTGGCCTTGCTCCCACTGTATAGAGCAAATTGCTCTTCCCATGTAACCCCCACCCAAAACAGTCCAGGATCCCATCTCTCTGTTTTTGGCAGCAGCATGGAAGTCTCTGGGGACACAGTGGGTTGCACCCATACATTCTTCTGAGGCAAAACCGTATTTTTGGGAGCCCCATAAAACAACCCCTGTCCCATAGCAACCCCTTTCCCTCCAGCCAGTCCCCACAGCTGGGCTGGGGTCTCTAAAACAGTCTCTGGGCCTATGGGATTGCAAGGGGGCAGTCCAGTACTTCCCTCAGCAAAATCATTATTGTTGGGAGCCCAATAACACAATAACTGCAGTAAAGTGCATACCGGTCTGCGCTTGACTCCAGCGTCCCTGATGGAGTCCGGACTTGGATGCTCTGTTTGCTCTGGCTCCTGGAGATCTGTATCTTTGGACAGACCCTCCTGGTTTTCTTCCCCTGGGTCTGTCTGTGTTGCAGCCTGGAGAACTACGCTGTTCCCACCCAGGCTGTGCTTTGGGGCCCTCAGCTGACCCTCTTCTTCTATGGCCTTTTGCTTGGTACCCTTATCCCAGTCCTCCAGGTTTAACTGGGCCTTTGGAGCGGTGTCTGTTCCAGTGGGCCTCTGGACATTGGTTATCCAGGGTATCTCCCCACTTGGTTCACCCTCTACTATGGTGCCACACTGCACCCACGGCTCCTTTGCCAAGGCTGGCAAGCTTGCTGCCCCTGACGGGCTCTTGGTGCCCCTGGCACTCTCTTGGTGCCCCTGGCACTCTTGCTGTGTGAGGCCTGGTTCCCTGTAGCTAAGAACCAGTTCCTTTCCCTCCCCACAGTCCATTACATAGCCCACCTGGGCTCTGTGCTTCCCTAGCACCTTTTGTAGCAACTCTCCTGGGGTGTCAGAGTACAGATTTTGGTTATCTGTTGTAGGCTGGGGAATCTTATCCTTCCCACCCAACCTGACCTCTACGGCCTTCTCCCCAGAGTGCATTACATAGCCCTCCCCACAGTCTCTTGGGTGGCTATCCTGAGCCCCTGGCTCCATTAGCAGTTCCGGCCCATACACATTGCCTAGAACTTCTGAGGGCAGACTTAGTTCATCCAGCCCTACCTGTTGAGCAGTTACTGGGGTTTCTGCCAGGATTTGTGCTGGAAGGTAGTCCTCAGGTGAGACCTGTTTGGAGAAACTGTGCTCTGCTAGCATTTCCTCTGGGATTAAGTCTCTTGGGGTATCAGGGGACAAACATGGGTTATCTGACCCCACCCAGGGAACATTCCCCTGGGTCTCTGGCTCTTGGAGCTGGTGATTTGGTCCCAAGCTGACTTTACCATCCCTTCTAGGCTCTGACACAGTCTCTATATTTTTTTAAAGGAACGCATTCTCCATCACTATGTTCTCCCCAGACCCCTTGCACACAATCACTTCGGTACATACCATCTGTGTTGTAACGATCTGGCGACCAGTCCTCTTGACTGGGTTGTTCCCCTCTTGATGGGCAAAATGTCCCCATAGATCTCGTCCCACAACTCAAAATACTCCTCCTCCAGCTGCAGTTCCTGTGTCATTCATGGGGGTCAATACAGACCCCCATAAACCCCTAATTAACCCAGTCATTCATGGGGGTCAATATAGACCCCCATAAGCCCTTCATTAACTCTGTCACTCATGGGGGTCAATACAGATCCCCATAAGCACTTCATTAACCCCCTCACTCATGGGGGTCAATATAGACCCCCATAAGCCCTTCATTAACCCTGTCACTCATGGTGGTCAATACAGACCCCCATAAGCACTTAATTAACCCCCTCACTCATGGGGTTCAATATAGACCACCATAAGCCCTTCATTAACCCTGTAACTCATGGGGGTCAATACAGACCCCCATAAGCACTTAATTAACCCCCTCACTCATGGGGGTCAATACAGACCCCCATAAACCCCTAATTATCCCTGTCACTCATGGGGGTCAATATAGACCCCCAAAAGCCCTTTATAAACCCTGTCACTCATGTGGGTTAATATTGACCCACATAAGCTCTTCATTTACCCTGTCACTCATGGGGGTCAATATAGACCCCCAAAAGCCCTTCATTAACTGTGTCACTCATGGGCGTCAATACAGACCCCCATATGCACTTCATTAACCCCCTCACTCATGGGGGTCAATATAGACCCCCATAAGCCCTATATTAACCCTGTCACTCATGGGTGTCAATACAGACCCCCATAAGCTCTTCAATGAACCCTGTCACTCATGGGGGTCAATACAGGCCCCAGAAGCACTTCATTAACCCCCTCACTCATGGGGGTCCATATAGACCCCCAAAGCCCTTCATTAACCCCCTCACTCATGGGGGTCAATACAGACCCCCATAAACCCCTAATTAACCATGTCACTCATGGGGGTCAATAAAACCCCCCATAAGCCCTTCATTAACTGTGTCATTCATGGGGGTCAATAATGACCCCCATATGAACTTCATTAACCCCCTCACTCATTGGGGTGAATATAGACCCCCATAAGCCCTTTATTAACTCTGTCACTCATGGGGGTCAATACAGACCCCCATAAACCCCTAATTAACCCTGTCATTCATGGGGGTCAATATAGACCCCCATAAGCCCTTCATTAACCCTGTCACTCATGGGGGTCAATACAGATCCCCATAAGCACTTTATTAACCCCTCACTCATGGGGGTCAATATAGACCCCCATAAACCCCAAATTAACCATGTCATTCATGGGGGTCAATACAGACCCCCATAAGCCCTTCATTAACTGTGTCATTCATGGGGGTCAATACAGACCCCCATATGCACTTCATTAACCCCCTCACTCATTGGGGTGAATATAGACCCCCATAAGCCCTTCATTAACCCAGTCACTCATGGGGGTCAATACAGATCCCCATAAACACTTCATTAACCCCCTCACTCATGGGGGTCAATATAGACCCCCATAAGCCCTTCATTAACCCTGTCACTCATGGTGGTCAATACAGACCCCCATAAGCACTTAATTAACCCCCTCACTCATGGGGGTCAATATAGACCACCATAAGCCCTTCATTAACCCGGTCACTCATGGGGGTCAATACAGACCCCCATAAGCACTTAATTAACCCCTCACTCATGGGGGTCAATACAGACCCCCATAAACCCCTAATTATCCCTGTCACTCATGGGGGTCAATATAGACCCCCAAAAGCCCTTCATTAACTGTGTCACTCATGGGCGTCAATACAGACCCCCATATGCACTTTATTAACCCCCTCACTCATTGGGGTCAATATAGACCCCCATAAGCCCTATATTAACCCTGTCACTCATGGGGGTCAATACAGACCCCCATAAGCTCTTCATTAACCCTGTCACTCATGGGGGTCAATACAGGCCCCAGAAGCACTTCATTAACCCCCTCACTCATGGGGGTCAATATAGACCCCCATAAACCCCAAATTAACCATGTCATTCATGGGGGTCAATACAGACCCCCATAAGCCCTTCATTAACTGTGTCATTCATGGGGGTCAATACAGACCCCCATATGCACTTCATTAACCCCCTCACTCATTGGGGTGAATATAGACCCCCCAAAGCCCTTCATTAACCCCCTCACTCATGGGGGTCAATACAGACCCCCATAAACCCCTAATTAACCATGTCACTCATGGGGGTCAATACAAACCCCCATAAGCCCTTCATTAACTGTGTCATTCATGGGGGTCAATACAGACCCCCATATGAACTTCATTAACCCCCTCACTCATTGGGGTGAATATAGACCCCCATAAGCCCTTCATTAACTCTGTCACTCATGGGGGTCAATACAGACCCCCATAAACCCCTAATTAACCCTGTCATTCATGGGGGTCAATACAGATCCCCATAAGCACTTTATTAACCCCTCACTCATGGGGGTCAATATAGACCCCCATAAACCCCAAATTAACCATGTCATTCATGGGGGTCAATACAGACCCCCATAAGCCCTTCATTAACTGTGTCATTCATGGGGGTCAATACAGACCCCCATATGCACTTCATTAACCCCCTCACTCATTGGGGTGAATATAGACCCCCATAAGCCCTTCATTAACCCTGTCACTCATGGGGGTCAATACAGACCCCCATAAACCCCTAATTAACCATGTCACTCATGGGGGTCAATACAGACCCCCATAAGCCCTTTTAACTGTGTCATTCATGGGGGTCAATACAGAACCCCATATGCACTTCATTAACCCCCTCACTCATTGGGATTAATATAGACCCCCATAAGCCCTTCATTAACCCTGTGACTCATGGGGGTCAATACAGACCCCCATAAGCCCTTCATTAACCCTGTCACTCATGGGGGTCAATACAGGCCCCCATAAGCACTTCATTAACCCCATCACTCATGGGGGTCAATATAGACCCCCATAAGCCCTTCATTAACCCTGTCACTCATGGGGGTCAATACAGACCCCCATAAACCCCTACAATACAAATGCATACTATACAAATAAAATGATATACAATACAATACACCCCTATCTAATATACAATACATCCTATCTATCTAATATACATCACCCAATCTATCTAAATAAATACCATAATCTAATATACATCCTAGCTATATAATATACATAACACAATCTATGTAATATACAGTAAATACCATGGCCCTCATTCAATTGCAATTTGGCCAATTGAATAGGGCTCTAAATAAACACATAACATATTTTTTAAAGAAGTTTTTAGTTAGTGAAAACCTTGCTTTTGGATAGATGTTTACTAAGTAAAAACTTCTTTAAAAAAATATGTTATGTGCTTATTTAGACCCCTATTGAATTGGCCAAATCACAATTGAATGAGGGCCTATATATCTAATATACATCCTATCTATCTAATATACTTCCCCCAATCTATCTAAAAAAATACCACAATCTAATATACAATACATGCTATGCTATCTATATAAAACACATACCCCTAGCTAACATACAATATATGCTATCTATATATAAAATAATCTAATTCTAAGCTAAAATAAAATAATTTAGATCACTTACCTTTGCAGATGTCCCTTCAGATCAGCCACCTAGGGAAAAAAATGAAAATAATTAGTGCAACACATTTACAGTAAATAAATAAACATTCTAAACATTCTAAATATTCTACTCACCTTTCCAGCATCCAGCATATCCCGTCCTTCTTCTTTCCTTCTTCTCCGTTGCGTCCCCTGTTAAAGAAAACATAACATTAGTACACATACAAAAACATAAAACAAAAGAAAATAAACATAATCTACATTGCAATTACCTCCCTGCAATGTCTCCGGCCTCCTCCTCTTCTGCCCCGCCCTGGAACTGCGCTCTATAAAAAAAAAAAAAGAACTCACATCTGCACTTGCAAACAACCCAGACGCTAATGAGCCTCCCGGGGACTTTTCCGGAAGAAAATAGGCAATGGCGTCTTCTGATTGGGTGAATTTGATAGACAGCGTTTTCAACCAATCAGGAGGCACCAATGTGTGAGCCAATCAGAAAGGGATACACCCTAAAATCCCACTCTGATTGGATAATGCACCTTTCAATCTTTATTTAAACCAATCACAAGGGGCAGATGCCTTCAGCCAATCACAATGGAAGGCACCCCCACAGGGTGATTGGCTGGAGGCATCTGCGTATTCTGATTGGTTGCACTGACAATAGCCAATCACAATGGAATACACCCCCACGTACTGATTGGTGAAGACATTTGCGCCTTCTCATTGGCTGTTGTTAATGTCAATCAGTATTACAGCCAATGGGAAGGCGCAGAGGTCTTCAGCCAATCAGTGCGTGGGGGTGTATCCCATTGTGATTCGCTGATGGCAATAAAGCCTTCGGATTGGTTCAAATAAAGATTGACAGGCTCGTTATCCGATCAGAGTGGGATTTTGGGGTGTATCCCTTTCTCATTGGCTCACAATTGGCGTCTTCTCATTGGCTAAATTTGATAGACATCGTTTTCAGCCAATCAGAAGCCGCCATTGCCAATTTTATTCTGGAACACTCAGTAGGAAGCTCATTAGCGTCGGCGACATCCGCGAGTGCGGATGTGTGGCTCAGTCACTCATGCCCTTCTTCATCCACTGTATGTCTCTGCAATTTAGTTTTATCTGGAAGCAATCTAGGTGCCTGTAGGAATTTTGTGGCATGACAAACTGGCTCCTGGCATTTGTTGAGCCTTGTAAATGTATTTTTTTAATTTAAAGTACAGTATTAAACTTGTTTATAGTTGCTTGAGAGTTCTGGTTGCCTGAGTTCTGGTTAACTGAGAGTCTACTGTACAGTATATGGCAATTAGTAATTGGATTTGCTAGGATTAAGGATCAAAACAAGCTTGTTATGCAGTTGATGACTGAAGATAGATTGGCTGTATTAGATAATTCTCTAGGAATAGCTCTTCCAATGCATAGTGTAAATATAGGACTATCATTTGTTCTTTAAATCACAAATGGGCATTCAGAGCAATTCTATATTGTACAAGTTAAATTGCTCTGTCTTCAAAATGCTTTGTAATATAATTCAGTGAGAATGTACAGGGATATGATTAACATTACCCTACCCTGACACTTTTCACTACTCAATTGCAAGCACTCACAGAAAATGACAAAATCAGGGTGGAAAGCATGAGGGAGCTTTTAAATGAATATGGAGGAGGTTTATAGTGTTTTCTGTGGAACATTGAGTTTCAGAATCTGGAAGATGAATCCAAGGTTGCAGTTGGTTGGCAATAAAACATGTACAGATCCTTGAGGTGTTCCAGGATCTGGACTTCAGGAACAGCAGAGTGTTCAGAAGAAGATAATGGATATCAGGACTGATATCTTGGTTCATGCAAACAAAGCAAAAGTTTAAGACAGGCAAAGGTTGGTCAGACTGGGGAAGGGAAGTAAAGCGTAAATTGACTTGCAGGCATTAAGAATCAAAACAGCTAGTTAGGCAGTTGATGGTCGAAGATAGATTGGCTATTATTTAATTATCTAGGAATAGTTCCAATGCATACAGTAAATATAGGACTACAGATGTTGTTTAAATCATAGATTGACATTTAGATGTTGCATTTCTCTGTCTTAAACATGAAAAGGACTAATCCACTGTCATAATTCCCTGTGATAAAGTCGTCTATATTAACATGTGTAAATCTTTACCATTCCACTCTACCTTCTTTTGGTCACATATCTGTTCTCTTGCATGTTAAGAAAAGCTTTTGTAGTTATATCACAAAGGAACTTCTCATTTACAAACTGATGTTTTTTTGTATTTCACACAAGTGATCACTTATCTCAGACCCCTAGGATTAATATAGCATTTCCCTACCTTTGCATCTCTTGATCATACTGTCAAAATTGATCAGGCAATTTTATTTTTATCAGATTTCATGTCAAGCTAGAAAATATATTTGACCTACTTAGAAAAATGCTTTTGAATATATAAATGATTAAAGTACTTTCTTTAAAGATACAACCTGACATGCTTGGATGGATGATATGAAGCGTTAAATCAGATGAAGAAACGTTTAAAGATATCTGGTGAATAATGTTGCTTCTTAAAAAAATATCAGATCGCGATCCTTATGTCCTACTGTTTATAGTTTGTGCAACACTTTGATGTATTTTTAATATAATAACTCTGCACTTACTTAGTCAAATCTCTGTTAACTGGCAAATTCAGCAGGTAGCATATCTTCAACTATTAGAAAATTTGTAGCGATATCAATGTCGTAAAAAATGTAAGTCAGTGGGAAATTTGTCATTTTAGTATTAATATTAATGGCAGGGGATTACGATCAAAGATCATGTACAGAACGATTTTTTTTAAAGAATATTTCTTGGACTTTTCTTTAAATTAGCAAATTAGTCAAATCAAACGATGATTTGAAAAGTGAGAGAGCCCACACGGTTTGCCAGCAGCAGACTCCATTCAGAACTGACTACTTTACAATGAGAAAACTATAAAGACTCCAAAGGCTGCTTCTGGTAGATAAGACTAAAAAGCTTGCTATCTTCAGCCTGCGAGTACCGCGCACACATGAAAGGCGTAATGATGATACAAATAAGCTTAGACTGTCTAGCAGAAGACAGCTCATTTTTCATACTTGAGTAATTTATGTAAACATAGTCGACTTTCTAAAGATGCTCATGCCTGCTATTGTTGTATGCAATTCACATATTTTATAAACTATGTCCCGTTCAAAAGTAATGCAGGAAAATACAAGTATACAGAATGCTTGGCTTTAACTGAATTAAGATTTTTTTTTCGGTGTATATTGAGATTTGCTGCTTCTAATACCTTCTAAGAGCTGTTTCTTTCTTTATTTGAATATTTTAAATCTTTTTTCATATCCGTAAGATTTTTAGTTAGAAGATGTGTTTATATGGAATGAAATCAGAGCAAATCTGTAATCCTCTACAAATGCATACTGATAGGAAGATTTAATGTATCATTTCTAGGGAAAAAAATGATATATATTTAGCTAGCTAGAATCTTACCATCCAATCAAATGCCGCAAACACATTTCTGATGCGTCAGTTGTGTCTTAAAGCTCAGTGAAGCTTTGTGACAGAAAACAATAAATGGACTATATTCATTAAGTCATCGCAAACAGACATCACAGCCTCTGTATAGACAACATGACAAAACATAGTAATGTGTCTATTGTCATGATTGCAATCAGCTAATTCAACTATCATGTAATTGTTGTAAGTTCTTAATATATTTAACTGCTGTAATATTCCAATTACACACAACTGATTTCTATAATTAAAGTTGAAAAAAAGGTGAAAATAGCGTATAATAGTATAGATCAAAGGTTTCCAGAATTTAGTGACAAAGAATTTAATTTTGCAGATCATTATAACATGGTCTACTATTGTATCAATTCCTCATCAGCTTTCTTTTGCAGCTCATCTTTCTAATATGTGGCTTAAATTTATATCTGTGTTTCCCTTTTTCTAATCTAACACATGCTGCTTATATCAGAAACACACATTAAATTGAGTAATTCTATACACATACATATTTATTTTATTTAAAAATAAAACTTGTTTTGCACAACCCCATAGCTACTTACATAGGCACAGTGTATCTACCAATAGAATTACTGCATTTGGATACTGATTTCAAACCTTTACTAACCTTCAAGTCAGCTGAGATCCAGAGATCAGTGTCTGGCTCCTCCTGCTTCCTGCTGCAGATGACTACACATCCCATGATTCCTTCTTGCACAAGCTGCTATTACAGATTGTTACAATGTATTAAAATGTATAACTGCCTGTGATTGGCCAAAACAAATGATGAATTTTATGCTAATTTTAGCAGGGATATGCATGGGCGTTGACTCTGAAAAGCAACTGCTTGCAACGTGAAGAGATTTAGCAAACATCAGAGGGAGTTGGTTAATGTTTAGTTTGGTATTTTTTCATGCAAGAAAAATGTTTTCATACACTACTGATTCTCCTCTATCAGATGCATTCATAATCCAGAAAACATAAATATGCCTTTAACAAAACTATAACAGCCAGCAGCGGAAATGTTCTCCCTGTGCAGTGAAAACTGAAACTTAGTGTGGCCTCAATATGGTGCAATATGGTATATTACAGAGCCAGGTAGAAATTAGGTAACATTTTACTGTAACCTTTTCAGTCTCTGTAGAATCATGTATTAAAAGGCACTGTTAGAAAATACAAAAAAAAAAACATTTTTGTTGTGTAAAGCAAAGTTATTGTGGTCTTGAGTTATTCAGTTGGTCCATCCATTTGGAAGTAGCTGTAGCTCTCAGTTCCCACTGTGCTTCCAGATGAGGTGGTTAAATACTCAGCAAAGTTGAACTGCTCAGCTCCTCTCCTGCATTTTGATTTGTGAATACATATTTACAGGTAATATTATGCTTCATTGGTAGCCATTTCATAAGTGACTAAGGTAATGAGCATGTGCATGTTATTTTGAGATATGTGATACATCTCCCACATGCATATTCTTTATTTTGCATGTACGGACTTATAGTATACTAGCGACTTGCCCGTCAAAAAATTACGGCAATAAGATTGTAAGGCAGGTAATGTTGTTTGTTTGCGACATTAATTTTGTTGATGTTCCAAGATCCTTCTGCGCTCATTGCGGGCCTCGCGCTGAGCGACCTTCGGCGCTCATTACGTGGCTGTTGGTAGTTTGTGTGCTATGAGCAGCGTTGTTTGTTTTTTTTGTATGGCAATGAAATAATTAATGAAATAATAAATGAATATACATTACCTATTTTTAAGTAATTTATGCAGGAAGCATTGTGTTGAAGATCTGGCAATCTGTTTTCATGTTGCTGCAGCATACAATGTGTGTTTTCAGTGTTGTGGAGCTGCTGTGTAAGTGTCAGTAATGTCTGCAGTGTGTAGTGTAAATAGTGTGCGTACGCAAGGAAAAGCCGTTAGGGTAGCTGTGTACTTCCTCATTGTGTAAGTCAGTGTTGTAAAATGGCGCCTAATGTGTCTGTTACGCGGCTGTGGCTGATTTTGCGTCTTTGTTCTTGGACCTCGTAAAGCTTTTTGGGAAAATCCCTATGTGTTTTGTGGTGTTTTGCGTGTTTAGGGTCCTGTAGCTTCGTTTTCGGTTTTTGGGGCGGCCATTTTTTCTCTCGCTTAGGGGATTTTCCGGTGTCGCAACTCTTAAATTTCTACTTAGATTCAGGTGTAACTTCACTTTTAGAGGGCTGGGTACCCCCCTTGCTATGGGTAAGCTTTTTATGTGTTTGTTGCGTGTATTTTTTGTGGTTTTAATGTTTTCATGTGCGCGGTTTTCGGGGCGCTAATGTTGTATTTTTGCAAGGTCGTAATATTTTTTTTTAAGTCCCGCGGCTCGTATTTGTGGATGCTAAATCCGTAAATTTTGCGGTCACAGTGGGAGCCTCCACCCCTGCAAATGCGGCCCCTCGCTTCGCGAGTGTCCGCATTTACGGGCCTAAAGTCCGCCGTTGCTGGCAAGGAGCGCCTTTGGCACTCCTTGCCAGCATCTGCGGCCCTCGCTTTGCGAGGGCCGCAGCGTTAGCAGCAACTTTTGACAACCCGCACTGATGACAACTACGGTATATATGTGATATATGTGATTTTTGTACTATCAGCCGGTACATGCAAAATAGAGAGTATGGATGTGTGTCACATATCTCATAATAACATGCACATGATTAGACATGCACACTGCATCATTTCATTTCTCAACAATGCATGTGTGCACCTACTGCCTGGCTTACCACTACATTTTTCCTAGCTTTTAAATGTCCTCTAAACACATTTTTAAACATATCATATTGGTGTGGTCACATTTATCTGTCTGCTGGTAAGCACATCTAGGCCAATATGATCTGGCCCTTGGTGTTAATATTTTCAGATTGGCATCGAGCCAGTTAAAACCTTTTTGTAGACAATCCACCAATGATACTGCTTGAATTAACTTTATTTTCTATAAATTGACATAATATATGTGAGCATCAGATTAAACAGGTAAACATGCTGGAAAAGGGCATATCACATTTAGATTGGATGGGACCAATTGGACTGTGACTTGCAACAGTGAGAATGCCTGTGTGATTTCAAATAATGAGGAAGACAATTATTATCCCCTGCACTGTGTGAGCTATTTAGAGGAAGGGCCAGGAAGTTGGAAGAGAAGCTATACTTTTGAGCTAAGAGACAGCCTCTAATTTGAAATATACTTGCACTAAATCTATTTCTGTTACAATCTCTCTCCCTTTCCTCTCTCTCTCATGCCTTAGCCTGTGTACTATATATCTGTGTGTGCGAGTGAATGCATGGGCTAAGCAAGTGAGATATTGCAAGTTTAAAACCATTTGTTTTCCTATAACTTTTAATAATTTATAAATGTGACAATACTTTTACAATGCTGATTTTTAGTGCAATATTGATATTTTTCTTGTATTGCTAATTACACTGTTAATAGTTCTTAAATCAGGGGTATTAGTATTGAAGACTCTAAAACCTAAAGTTTAGCAGTATTTACACAGTTCATGATTACCTGCTTTATAGGTGACATATTGCATAGTAGCAGGAGACATTAGAACAGCATGGCAGGGGATATTTGCATATTTATGAAAACATTTTACCTCCTGTTCTGGTAATATAGCTAATGTCACTCTGAACAGCAGTTTGCTCAATTCATTTAAAAAATGATCTAACTTCTATGAATATTTTCTTGTGGAATTGACTTAATTTACATATTTAAAGCATGAGCAAATATTTATTTGAAATAAGTAATTTTAATTAATTGCTGTTAGACATATTTTCCTTTGAAGCACTAATATATGTCAGAGTTGGAAAATTAATAAAATTGTCCATTCTTAAACAAAAATATATTCAAATATACACCATGTCATTTATGAACTGATCTCTGCACTGGATTTTAATTGGCGGCCCCCTGGAACAAATTTAAAAAGGGGGTCTATAAAAGGCAATTCTTTAAATACACTGTTGTGTGAGGATACTTATCTCCATTAAAAGAACATTGCCAGTGCACTGGTTACCACTAGGGATAACTATACATTCAGGTCCTATGCTGTTATGCTGGCGCCTGCTGGCACAGCACAAGGCAGCAGCAATGGCGGTGAGCATCTGCTAGATAGCGCTTCCGATATTCCGATGCCATATCATAGAGTCAAGGCTTAGGTAAACGGTTAGGGTTAGGGTTGCGGTGAGGGTTAGGGTTAGTTCAATGGTTAGGCTAACATAAGCTTATAAATTCTCTCACATATCGGCAGCGCTTCAAACTATCGGCATCACCATCTAGCGGTTGGAGGCTGCACTGCTGCGGCGGACCTGTCCCGACAACATAACAGGACAGATCCTATAGTCATTCTAAGGTCTAAGGACACATCTATACTGTTTGTGTCAGGCCTTCTTCATATTTTTTCTAGATCTGGGAATGCACAGCACTGGTTAGACCTCAACTAGACATCATCCATCTATCTATCTATCTATCTATCTATCTATATATCTATCTATTTATCTATTTATTGAGAACAGCCCATAGCCTTTTGTCATATTTAGATGGGATCAGGGACTGGAAAAAATAGGGTTACATAGTTACATAGTTACAAAGGGCCTCATTCTATTACCGGCCGTAAATCGGCCGTAAGGCTGCGATTCCTTGCGGGGGTTCTGTTAACTCGCGATTCTATTATACGGCCCGCAAGGATCTCCTCTTACGGCCGGCCGCATATCTTGGAACCGGCCGTAAGCGCAGAAATGTAAAAACGCAAAAATAAATTCAAGCCTGCACTGTACAGCTCTGTAAATGCTAGGGATCATATTGGGGGACATGAGGATTAAAAGAAACCCACTCTCAAGCTTGCACATCAGCCCAAACCCAAGTTCAAATTAACTGTTTATTTTCAGGCTGCGGCGTGGGCGGGTCTGAAGTGCTCCAAGCACTCTGGACTTTTTACATGGATATTTTACGGATATTAAAAAACAAATATTTTACGGATTTGAGTATAGGATAATTATGTGCTATTTTTTCTAACACCTAAAATCCCTTTATAGTCTTCTCAAAGTGCAGGATGGCTTTATTTGAGCTATTTTATGTGCTTATTTGGTGCTAGCGAGACCTCTTTCCTGCAAGTAAGCTGCGGCTCGCTTTTAGCCTTGCAGAGAGGTTTCCCGGAGCAATTGAATTGCAAAACTCTTGCGGCCGTTTTAGATCAAAGGCTTTCCTCCGGCGCGAGCGGCCGCAAGAGATAGCAATGCACCGGCCGCAAGCCTGCCGGAATCCCCGGCCGTAAGGGAATAGAATAGCCGAATAGCTTGCGGCCGGTCCTTGCGGCCCCGCAACGGCTGCGGCCGCTAATAGAATGAGGCCCCCAGTAATTACAGAAGTTTTTAGTTAGTGAACTTCTATCTAACAGCAAGGTCTTCATTAACTAAAAACTTCTGTAAAAAAAATATGCTCTGTGCTTATATAGAGCCCTATTCAATTGGCCGAATCGCAATTTAATAAGGCTGTAAGTCAATATTAAGCGTGTAAATGGCTAAAAGCCCATCCAAGCATTTGCCTTCTAATTAATGAATATCACTATCTGGAATCTATTATTCAGTAAATATTAGAAAACTTTAAAGGTATATGCAAGTGAGCCGGGTTATGAATGTATCTGATAGAGGGGAATTAGTAGTGTATGATTACATTTATTTGCATGCACTATGTTTTTGTAACTTTGCAATAAAAAAATAAAACTGTTGCAGATGACGTTTACACCCCCAGGATTGAGCTAGGATCCTGAGAGGGTTTGTTTTTGTAAAAATGTACCCAGTGTAAGTGAGCATGCACAGCTTTGCAGCCAATCAGCAATGCTGTATGCAGCCAGCTAGATGAGGCTGCTACACTTGGTCCATAAAGGACCCTAAATCGACATTCAAGTAAAAATGCTTGAGCCGTTACTCGGTTGTTCTTTAGACATAAACCCTCTCCTTGATACATTCTGACAAATTATAATTGTACTGAAACCAACCATTTCAGCTTCTTCTTCCTATTCTAATCTGTCTTTTAGGTGAATGAGCTTTTATGCTTGATTTATGGTCCTGCAATGACCTGCAACATTGGAGGAAGAGAATGTTCATGGTCTCTGTGCATGTGTCTGCGTAAGTGCGATCTCAGGGGCAATTCTCTGGGGCTGGTGGAGGTGATGGGGCAATTCACTGGGGCTGTGGGAGGTGATGGGGCAAATCACTGGCTTTGTGGGGGTTACAGGGGCAAATCACTGGGGCTAGGGGAAGTGTCACCTGGGATGTTATGTAGATAAAACAATCAGTGAATGAAGGAACACAGACCTTGCTCTGGGTATTATTCTTGAATATCATAGTATAACAAACAACAGATTTCACCATCGGCTTACTGATTTCTATTGTTTTTTTATTTTCCAAATTTTTCTTGATGCTTCTTTCACATAGCAATACAAAAGCAAATGGAAACTACAACACAGTAATAAAATATAAAATATAACAGTTTTACATTTATGGTTTCTATTTTTTTTTAAAACTGGTTATTAATTATAATACGATTTTGGATAGCTGTTTTTCCATGGGCCTCATTCTATTAATGGCCGTAGGAGATGCATGGCCGCAAGGGATGGCCGCAAGCTACTTCCCTATTCTATTCCCTTGCGGCTGAGGGCTCAGGCCAGCTTGCAGCCAGCGCCCTGTTATCCCTTGCGGCCACCACCACCGCAGGGAAAGCCTTTGATCTTACGCGGCTGCAAGAGTTGTTGCCGCAAGAAATCTCAGGTTGCTATTCAAATGCTACGCAACCCCTTCCGTCAAGGCCGTAATTCGCTAAACGTGTGTACTTTGATGAGACGTGAAAGTGATTGTAGGTGTTAGAATTCATAGCACAACATTCCCCTACACTAAAATCTACAAATCATTATTTTTATAATTCATGTTCAATTTCCATGTCCGAGTCCCACGGGCTTGGAGCATATCAGACCCGCAACGGCTGCGGGATTAGCCTCCATCAAGTCCGTAAATGGGTAAAATAGACCCACAGGTTACTTGGGCCACGGAGGTGTGGCCAAGGACTTACCAATCGTAGCACAAATTAAGCAAATAGAAAAGCAATCCTGTACTATTATTTAAAGTGAAAGTGATGTTTGGTCTTAGAATTAATAGCTCAACATCCCCCTACTCTTAAATCTGCAAATAATCTTCGTGTTCTATCTATCATGCAAGTATCACGGGCTTTGAGGTCAATCCCCCTCCAACCCCGCACGGGCTTGAATAACGAGCTACAGGCTTGGAGATCATTGAAGCCTGTGGGACTTTGGATGGAAATTAAACCTATAATCAAAGATTATAATCTGGCGATGTGCAAGATTGAGAATGTTTTGCTATTAATCCTCATGCCCCCCATTGTATTCCCCATCATTTACAGTGCTTTGCAGTGCTGGATTGAATATATATTTGTTCTACAATGCTTTGAGTTTGCGGCCTTCAACCTCCGAACCCGTATTGGTTTTAACAACGATTTACTGGTTTCAAGTTTATTGAAGCCCGCAGGACTTGGGACGGAAAATAAACCTGAAATGAAATATTGGATTTGGACGATGTGCAAGCTTGAGAGGGTGTTGCTATTAATCCTCATGTCCCCCATTATGTTGCCTATCATTTACAGTGCTGTCTTGAATTTACATTTGCATTTACAGTTTTCCGACTTTGGAACCTTAAAACACGATTTATGGGCGCGCAGGAAATGCTTGCGGACGATTGCTTAGTTTGCGACCGGCCGTAAGGAAGGACCTTCTTGCATTGCCGTCCATTTGAATAGCAGCGTAGCCATAGCACTACACAGGGCCGTAAGCTGGCCGCAAGGAATCACAGTTTTGCAGCCATTTTACAGCCCTTAATAGAATGAGGCCCCATGTGTTTATTTCTTAGGGAATATCATGATGTTGCTCATGGTTAGTTCTTTATTCACAACATATTCTTAGCACACCCTCAATACTCACATATGGGGAAGGTTGGGATTAGAGCTCATAGAATATATATATATATTTTTGGGGGGGCATGTTGCAAAATGCATGATCCATTCCCGGGATTCATTTTTGATTTATTGGAATAAGAGGATACTAGGAAATAAAGTTTAGAGAATAACATGAAGACTACTATATGGCTACTACGTATATTTTTTGCTGCATCATGACCCTTCCTTGCCCTGGGGATTCTCAGTTCAGCACTGGTTATTTTTCTCCCAATATGATCACAATTTAGGCTAACCCAGAAAAACACCCTGAAGAAGGAACAAACATTCTAAACCAAGAAGCAGGTATTTAGATCAGTATGAGGAAAAACAAATGGTATTGCTGGTCTAAACATACCTTCAACATTAACAAATGTATATTCACATTCTGATCATGCACATGATGCTAAATGCATTAAATGTGTCAATTGTTAGCTGCCAAGAAGAGATATGCAAATTATTACTATTCAAATCAACTGAATTTGTCACTATTCCACGGATGCGTTGACGCTCAATGACTTCATTTGCATATGTCAGACTATACCTAAAGCTCAGCAAGGTGGTAAATTCTGAAGACAAGTACTGTTTTTTTTTTATGTCTTTTTAAAAAAAAGAGTAAATAACAATTGTGAAATCAACTATACTAAAGCAAATGCATTTAGAGAAACAAGTTCAGTATAAAACATGTTTAAGTGCATGTAAACAATATAATGTTGATTCAACTACATTTGAATCTTGGTGTTGTTCCACAAAATAAAATAGTTTTTCTGACATCTGCAAGAAATCTAAATCCAATTGGGACTGGTTATCAGTTTATACATTTAGTTAAAATTAAAATAAGGCCCTGGTATCTGCCATAAAAAAAATGTTTACAATCATTCCTGAGAAACAGATCTTATATACCATTCAGGGCATCCATAAAGCCACCACCACTAAAAGCTCTGAGGTAAGACACACCAATATAATAAGTAAGATAATGTGGTTTTAAGGGACATTGAACAAATAGCAAGTTAAACACATTTGCAAATATACAAAAACTTGCAAAAAATATATCTAGACTGCAAGCTTGATGCATGTGGGAATGTATAGTCCATTACTCTTCCTAACATAGGGTCATTTAAATTCTTAAATAACAGTTTTGTAGGTATGATGCCTCTTAATGGCTAACTGAGTAGAGCTACATAGCAACCTTTCAGAGCACATAAACAGGCTCTTTCCTTAGGCTAAAGTTCAGGATAAGGTCTTTAGGGATAAGATGTATCTTTGAAATACAGAGCAAAAATTAATATAAACAGCTTTAAACTCTTCCTACATAGCTAATCAGAAGTTCCCGGAGGTACTTCCTGTTCATTTACTTCAATTTCCCTGTTATCTGGAATTGCTGGCTTGAAAACTTGGTAGAAGCAAAGATTACAATCAGTGTAATAATGCATCTATAAAAGTGGGAGGGGAAGAGATAGAGCACCACCTCCTAGTGTAGGTGACTTCAGTCAGTTAAGCCTATACTCATTACATACACGTATAAAGATTTAACTCTTACCTCTTATAACCACATTCATATTAGGTTTAGCAACGGCTTCCCAACACGTTCCTGGTTTCTTGTTGGTACTTTCCAGGTCTCCATGTCTGTGTGAATAGTGACATGTACTCACGTGCAGTATGCTAGTGTGGTATACAGTATATGTAAAAGTATATTATTATTATTAATAATAATAATATTGTCACCATACATAATTATTCTGTATATCATGCTGTTGGATAGTGAAATGTTGCCACATGCCACCATATGCATTTGTCTACAGCTATTTTGTATATTTATCCATTTATCCATTTAATAGTAGCTTTACACAGCTTGAATACCTACTCTTAAATGGAAGTAAAAAAAAAGGTTTGCACCATCTTAAAAAAAAATCCCCTTTCGTTTTAGTTTAGCTTCTAAAAAACTCAAGTTCTTTTGTCTTTGGGATCAACCAATTTCATGCTCCAATACCATTTTGACCTGTCCCTTTTCAAGATAATACAAAACTTAGTAAAAACATAAAAACATTACCTTAAAGGCCAGTGGTTCCCTTATTAAGTGGGTGACCTTTAGCATTGTCTGTTCCATCTGTCTGTATAATATGATAACGTAAAAATATCATGTACTTCTTGTCCTAATGCGCTGGTCCTCAA
Organism: Discoglossus pictus; assembly: GCA_027410445.1. Classification (NCBI taxonomy): domain Eukaryota; kingdom Metazoa; phylum Chordata; class Amphibia; order Anura; family Alytidae; genus Discoglossus; species Discoglossus pictus. Next base: position 42,059,342 of record CM050173.1, read on the forward strand.
ATTCTAACAAATAATTCTGGAAATGGGTACAACATCAAAAATGTTGTCAGTCCTTTTAAAAATATGATTTGCTGTTTTATTATGACATATATAAGATGTCTTATTTAATCCCTAATATGAATAAATAAACAGTTCTTCTAAATAATATATCATAAAATGCTCTATTGAAAAAAGCATTAATCATTTAATTTTATTTCTTCCCATCTGGATGTAAATTTGTTAAATAAAAGTAATAATAAGACTATAACTGGTATATATAAATTAATACCTTACAAATATGGGCCTTTCGCAATAAAATCAGTATGTTGTTTGCTTTCTCTAAAAAACATTTTTTCTTAATTATATTCTATATAATACAGGATTATAATAAATGCTGTTTTATAGTCGTATCCATTTTGCTGACTTTTTCTGAAGCTATGTTCTCCTTGTGGGCCAATGTTAAACTGTGCATATGAAATGAGCTCAGTTTAATGTTGTGTTAAAAAAGAATTTGGTCTCCAGGGCTGTTCCTCTCTTAATAATATGTAATCATACTCTATCTATTTAGTTTTTATTGCATTGCATCCAATATGGGCATATAGACCTATTTAATGAAATGCCCTTTTAGATTGTTAAAAGACGCTACACAGATACATTTACACAACAAAAACAACTTCTAATATTGAAAATATTCTTAATAATGTATAGTTAATTTTCTGAACAAAATGCTAATGACAGTTACATAACTGGTTACAAATGTTGCATATATTCTTCTGCCACACAATGTATAAATGTAGATATCATAGTAGACTTGCCATTTTTTATTTCCCAAGGAAAGCCACCATCCTGATTGGTTGACAAGCATATAAACCCTAGTGAATAATTCTCCACAGCCAGTGCTAATCACATTTGCATATCCAAGCAATAGGAAAACAGCTTTGAAGGCATAATGACACGAAAAAACAGCTGTGTTCCATTCAAACAATTGAACATACAGTTAAAATATCTACAAAAACTAAACTAACTGTATATAAACACTTTGATGGTCAGACACCAGGAAAGTATTAAACCCACAATTGTTTTTCCACAGGCAGAAAAGGGAAAAAAAGAGGTTAGATTTTTATATATGCAAAATAATTTACATAACAAGCACAGTATAAATATATCAAAGACACATGAAATGATGACTTATTTTTAACGTGTTTTTTGAACAATTTGCATAGCATTGGAAAAGTGGCGTAACACCCTACTTTAGGATTATTTATAGTTGCCACCTTAGCTAGGAATATAATTATGCATTTGGGATAATTGAGCTTCACAAGGCTTTGTTTATCTTAGCACTTTTTTTTTCTGTCCAATATGGAGCTGATAAGTTCAACTCTCCTGACTGCAAAATATTACAACTAACAAACTGTCAGATGCACAAATAACAGAGAATACAATTAATACAGTTTTTGTTTTGCTTGTTTTTAAGGGGTATGTGTGTTTTACATGGTGGGAATGGCTCAGATGAATGTATCGCTAGGTAAATTTTAAAATACCATGGGAAGATTTGTTTTCTTAGTTGCATATGAAAAAGGCTATTTGTAAATGTTCTTCGGTGTATTTTTTTTTTATATGATACACTCAGAACAAAGTAAACTGATTATATTGTTTAACATATGTGCAAGAGTTCTGATTATCTGCCAATGAGACCTGTCTACTATGGTACTCTGCTCTTTCTGTTAGTTTCAAGGAACAGGATTTACTTCATATTTTTTAATGTTATGTAAAATACATCAGAAAAATTATTTCCATGTCCCTTTAAATATGCTAAAGTGTTTTTTATATCTTGCAACACTTTTCTCATTCACTACCCATCCTCCTTTTCTTACCCTAGTTCTCTCTCACTTTTCACTCCCAGATTCATGCTTTCTCACTTTTTGGCTGTATTCCCTTCCTTGGTTGGATTCAAATTTTTGGCCCATTACATCCACTGACCATCAAAACATCTTGTAAATGGGTCTAATACTGGGGTCAATGGTTGACTACTGTTGGATAGCCATCCAGTTGCTCCCTCGTGACACCAGTAGCCCTGAAACTGGAAATTTTCCTACCCATCGGGAAATTACGAAATAAATAATAATTTTCTCTTTACACTTACATTTAGGTGTTGTAGTGGATTTTTCATAAAGTAGTGTATACTTTTGTGCATACTTTTGACTAAGAAAATAGTTTTCACACTTTTGGCATTTAAGTGGTTGTTTGCCTCACTACTAAGGTTGTGATAACAGTTTGAGATGATAACTTCTAAAAATATGGGACTAGAGAGCTATGACCGGCAGCATTGCAATGGCGTATTCTGGGTTCAGTAAGATATTCATGTTTGCTCTTATAAGAAAAAAAAGTGGCATATATGTATATTGTCCTCATGGTGGGATTGCTGTTCTTCCTCTAAAACAACATAATAAAACATTAAATAGAGGAAGTATAAACAATGTGACTCTATGGGGTCTCTACCAATTAATTACTAAAGCTATTACTAAAACATAGGTGAGGTTAACTAGGCAGCTTCATGGACTACAATGGTTTCAGATGCACTTTGCGAAAGCTCTATTGCATTTACATAGCTATTTTGCACAGTAACCATGATCATAATCCAGATCGATGGATATTTTATGGGTCTGTTGTATGTAAAAATCTAGGCGTGATTAGGATCATATTATTCTATCTTAATTATGTTTTGGGGCTTACTAAATGCTGGTCTCTTAAGATACAGACATTTCTCTTTTTACGTGGGTACTCCTCTAATACCAACTATTTTTAAGCTTGTCATTATAAAAGAATTATACACTATTTGTTCTTTGATTTCTATTATAATAAAACAGAGTTAACTTAAAACAAGTATAAATATTCAATGTTTTTCTTCTTCTGTTATAATAACCAGGTAGATGATATTTATATCTACACATTAACATGTTTTCCTGTTATTACCATTAAAATAATAATCATGAAAATTAGATAATTATAATAAGCATAGTCACTTCACTGTATAGTGAATAGAGAGAGCAGAGGCGTGTTTCAGCCTAGGCCCATGAGATCCAAGCCTAAGGCAGTACATTTTCTGGCTACAGAAGGCTACCTGACAATCCAGTGCAGTAAATTAACATATGTATATGCACATAAATGTCTTTATGCAGCTATATTTCTGTCTGTAAGTGTACTTGACACTTTCTGACATATCATGTATATATACATAAAAACACACATACATATGATTTCACATATAAAAAGGGGAAAGAAGGAGCTGCAATTGCTGGCACTAAATTATATGCAAACACATATTATTATTATTATAATTATTATAATTATTTTTATTATTATTTATTTTATTTGTGAAGTGCCAATATATTCTGTAGCACTATACAAGTTCAACTTACAATCTAAAGCATATGGGTTAAGTATAAAAGAATAAGAATGAAACACGTGTTGTGTATATTTAAGGCTGTAAGTGATATGCTTCTTTAAACAGATGCAGTTTTAGTGAGGTTTTGTCAGGAGGATAGTCTAGTGGAGCGTGGCAATGAGTTCTAAAGAATAGTAGCAGCACTCAAAAAGTCCTGAAGTGGGGAGTGAGAGAATGTGATAAGAGAGAAGGAAAGACGAAGGTTGTTGGGGGAGTATTTAGAGATGGGACCACAGATATAAAACCGTGCACTATTGTTGCAGGCATTATGCGTTAGGGTCATGATTTTAAATTGTATTTTGGAGGCTATGGTAGGCCAGTAAAGAGGGTAGGATTAAACAGATTTCAAGACCACGGGCCTGGGAGGTGGGAATGAGGATGGCATTGTTAACAGTGAGATATATATGATGAGTGGAAGCTGTGTTGGGAAGATTATGAGCTTGGTCTTTGACATGTTGGTTTTTAGTTGACAGGTGAACATTCAGGGAGATGTGTTAGAGAGACAGTTGGCCACTTAGGCTAGAATAGAGGGGGATAGATCTGGTGCTGAGAGGTAGATTTGAGTTCAATCTGCATACAGATGATACTGAAATACAAACAATTATATTAAAGTACTGAGGGAGGATGTATAAATGGACAAAAGGAAGGGGTCTAGGACTGATCCGGGTGGTACTCCAACAGTCAGAGGGCGAGGGGAAGAAGTGCTAGAGAAAGAGACATTAAATGTTTGAAGCAAATAAATTTAGTAAGGCAATTGTTGACAAGTCGCTTGAGTAGTTTTGAAGCCAGGGGAAGTAGTAGTGTGATAGAGGGAGAAGCTGAGTCAGAGGAGAGTTTCTTTATTATGGGTGTAATTATGGCATGTCTTAAAGATCATGGAATCTTGCCAGTGTAAATGAAAATCTTTAATACATATATTAGGGTCGGATTATGTGGTAGAGAGGGGAGGGATATGTTTTAAAAGGATGGGGTTGTGTGGAGAAGGTTTAAATCGAGTGGATGATAGTAGATAGTAGAGACCACATCCTCAGTTGCAGGGTCAAAGGAGTCCATAATAGATGTGGGATTCATTATTTTTTAAAGGAAGGTCTGTCGTGTTAGGGCCACAATGAAAAGAGACTTTGATTCAAATTTAAATTTTATTTGTAAAGTGTGTGGCAAACTCTTCAGATTTAAGACTGAAAGGAGCAGGAGGTGGGGGTAGCAGATTAAAGTATTGAAACGTTTGAGGTTGGAGGATATATTTAATGAGAAGTTATGCTGTTTGGCAAGATTGAGGGCAGGTAAGTAGGAACGTAAAATAAACCTGTAATAAAGGCAGAGCGTAGAAGTGCAAGATTTCCTCCACAGTCGTTCAGCAGTGCAGGAGCACCTCTTGATGTAGCCCATTTGTATAGTGTGCCATGGTTGTGGATGAGATTTAGGGCATTTGTCTGTGGTTATGGGGGCAAGGGTGGAAGATACAGTCATGTTCTATTGTGAGTTGGCAAAGTCAAGCAGGTGAGGGTAGGACTGAGAAGGGGTTGTAGAACAGTGGAACTATGTTGTGGGTCGAGTGCTTGCAGGTTTCTATAGGTTCTGGAGCCACGAACTTAAGAAGGGCGTTGTTTAAAAGGTGGTGTGAGGTTGCAGGTTAGGAGGTGGTGGTCAGAAAGTGGGGTAATGAAAAGGTTGGAGGTTGTGCAGAAGTTGGAAAAATAAGGTCAAGGGAGTGTCCATCACAGTGATTTGGAGATTCTGTATATTGTGAGAGACCAAGGGAAGAGGAAAGTGAAAGTATTTTTGCTGCTGTTGAGGAGGTGGGCGTGTCAATGGCAATGTTGAAATCGCCAAGAATTTTACATAGTTACATAGTATTTAAGGTTGAAAAAGACTTTCAGTCCATCAAGATCAACCTTTTAAGATCTCCTCTGATCTGCAATATGCGGATTAACTATTAATTAATTTGTTGTATATAAAAATAAAAAATAAATAATCAATTCCCTCCTGATCCCAGACACCGGCGACCGGACTTCTTCCTGGATCAATACTGCCTCTCTAATTATCCATGATAACCCTGAATTCCCTTTTTAATTAGAAATAAATCCAGTCCCCTTTTAAAGTTATCTATCGAATCCGCTGTCACCACCTCCTCTGGTAGAGAATTCCACAGATTAATCACCCTTACTGTGAAGAACCCTTTTCTTTCTTTAAGGTGGAATCTTTTTACTTCTAACCTAAAGGGATGTCCTCTTGTCAGTTGAAAACCTCTTGGCACAAAAATCTCCCTTGACAAATCTTTATAATGGCCCTGGATGTATTTATATAAGGTAATCATATCTACTCTTAGACGCCTTTTTTCTAGAGAAAATACGTTTAATTTTGCTAGTCTTTCTTCATAACTTAGCCCCTCCCTTCCCCTTATTAGTTTTGTTGCCCTTATCTGTACCTTTTCCAACTCTAAAATGTGCCCAAAATTGTACTCCATATTCCAAATGAGGGCGTACTAGAGATTTGTATAGTGGCAGAATTATATTTGCTTCCCTGGCTTCTATACCCTTCTTAATACATGCTAATTTTTTATTTGCCTTTGCAGCTGCTGCTTGGCTTTGAGCACTGTTACCTAGGTGGTTGTCCACAAGCACTCCCAAATCCCTTTCAATATCCGATACACCTAGATTGGCTCCATTAAGATTATAAATTGCATGGCTATTTTTCCTTCACAGATGCATAACTTTACATTTATTCGTATTAAATCTCATCTGCCTTTTAGATGCCCATTCCTCAATTTTATGTAAATTCCTTTTGGAGAGAAAGCACATAACTATCTGATTTAATTACCTTGCATAACTTTGTGTCATCAGCGAAAATGGAGACACCACACTCCAATCCTACCTCTAAGTCATTAATAAATATGTTAAAAAGGAGAGGACCTAATACTGAACCCTGAGGAACCCCACTTACCACATTAGTCCAATCGGAGTATGTTCCATTTACAACAACCCTTTGCTTCCTGTCGTTTAGCCAGCTCTCAATCCATACAGTATCCCAGAGTAAAGAATAATTACATAAAAAATTAAAGAAATTTGTGTTTTTGCTTTCTATCAAATGTAGTTATTCAAAAGAACTGGCTCTAGATATTCTAACTCTGGGTTACAATTCCACACCACCGCTCCATTTAACCCATTGTAACATCTTTAACTCAAATGGTAAGAAAAAGCTATATTAAATAATCACACAATAAATTCACTTTCCATTAAACCGACCACATTTGTTTATTAAAGTGGAGACATTTCTAGTGTAGGGGATAACATTATAATTGATTGCATGAACTGATACCTTCCCTTTTACAGAAATATCCAGTGCTTTCTCAGTAGGTTCCCCTGAGTGACTCCCACATGGGTGAACGGTTCTCCAGGGCCAACCACTCAAAAGATTGAACTCCAACCAGAAGGGGGCATTGTTGTAGCAACAGTATCCAGCATAATTTTCTCAAAAGCTTTATCCCTCCTAATGGGTAATCACCCCTGCAACCTGAGTCAAAAATATAACAGCAAAAAGAGTTATAATGAATGGGTTGGAGTATCTATAATGAATGGGTGGTCTGACATGCCCTCTCTAGGAAAAATCACATGTAAGCTCCTCAGTGACATGTGCCACCCCTATTCCTACAATATCCTGGGTTCTTAGCATTGTCAAAGACCCTTTTTCCCATACCACTGTCTTGCCTCTGGGGTCTCCTATAAAGAACAAAGAGGACTACAGTGGTTTGTAGAACCTTATGCAGCATCTGTCTCATAATTGGTTTAGTGTAAATATTATTCTTAGCAAATAAAGTAATGCTGCTGGTATACATTGAGCTGCACTGAAGCATTGCAGGAAGATTTCTTTGTTTTGGGAAATCCTTGTTGATATATTCTGATCAGAACAGCTGTACGTTGGCAGTGAGTCTGGTAAAAGGATTTGAAAGCAGAAGATCAGAAGGTAATCCGTTGTTCTTACCTTGCTGGATATATCTATACTTCTATAGGCAAGCTACACAGTGCCAAGATAATTGTATCTTAACTCTGATCATGAATCAGTAGGGGACAGCAGCAGCACACAGATCTATAGAGCTAAATCAACATATATATTCATACTGAGAAAGCTCAGAAAAAGACAACATCTCTTTTACTGCAGTCTAACCTATATTGTTGTAAATTAGATTATTTTTAATGCCAGTCACTAGTAAAATCATCAGTGGAATATATAAGAGTAGATTCTCTAGCAATGCAGGGGCTTTGATTGTTGAGAAGTGTAGTAAATCTACAGTGCCTTGCAAAAGTATTCACCCTCTTGACTTTTTACCTATTTTGTTACATTAAAACATTAAGTTCAATGTTTTGTTAATCTGAATTTTATGTGATGGATCAGAACACAATAGTCTTAGTTAGTGAAGTGAAATAAGAAAAATATATACGAAAAAATGTTTTTTAGAAATAGAAAACAGAAAATTGTCATGTGCGTATGTATTCACCCCCTTTGTTATGAAGCCCATAAAAAGCTCTGGTGCAACCAATTACCTTCAGAAGTCACATAATTAGTGAAATGATGTCCACCTGTGTGCAATCTAAGTGTCACATGATCTGTCATTACATATACACACCTTTTTTGAAAGGCCTCAGAGGCTGCAACCCCTAAGCAAGAGGCTCCACTAACCAAACACTGCCATGAAGACCAAGAAACTCTCAAAAGAAGTAAGGGACAATGTTGTTGAGAAGTACAAGCCAGGGTTAGGTTATAAAAAAATATCCAAATATTTCATGATCCCCAGGAGCACCATCAAATCTATCCTAATCAAATGGAAAGAACATGGCACAACTGCAAACCTGCCAAGAAACGGCCGCCCACCAAAACTCACGCCCCGGGCAAGGAGGGTATTAATCAGAAAGGCAGTACAGAGACGAAGCTGCAGAGTTCCACAACAGAGACCGGAGTATCTGTACATAGGACGACAATAAGCCGTACACTCCATAGAGTTGGGCTTTATGGCAGAGTAGCCAGAAGAAAGCTATTACTTTAAGCAAAAAACAAAATGGCACGTTTTGAGTTTGCAAAAAGGCATGCGGGAGACTCCCAAAATGTATGGAGGAAGGTGCTCTGGTCTGATGGGACAAAAATTGATCTTTTCGGCCATCAAAGGAAATGCAATGTTTGGTACAAACTCAACACATCACATCACCCAAAGAACACCATCCCCACAGTGCAAAGTGGCGTGATCATGCTGTGAGGATGTTTTCTACCAGCCGGAACTGGGAAACTGGTCAGAGTTGAGGGACAGATGGATGGTGCTAAATAAAGGGATATTCTTGAGCAAAAAACTCTATGCGTGATTTGAGGCTAGGACGGAGGTTCATCTTCCAGCAGGAAAATTACCCCAAACACACTGCTAAATCAACACTTGAGTGGTTTAAGGGGAAACATGTAAATGTGTTGGAATGGCCTAGTCAAAGCCCAAACCTCAATCCAATCGAAAATCTGTGGTCAGACTTAAAGATTGCTGTTCACAAGTGCAAACCATCCAACTTGAAGGAGCTGGAGCAGTTTTGCAAGGAGGAATGGGCAAAAATTCCCAGTCATAAGATGTGGCAAGCTCATAGAGACTTATCCAAAGGGACTTGGAGCTGTGATTGCCGCAGAAGGTGGTTTTACAAAGTATTGACTTTAGTGGGGTGAAAGGTTATGTACATTGACTTTTTCTGTTATTTTGTCCTAGTTGCTGTTTGCTTCACTGTTTGCAAGTGGATTTACCTTAAAGAGTAAAGGCTGAGAAACTGCAGAGTGCACTAATTGTGCCCAGGTGAGAGGGGTGTGGCTTGACTGTTAAACTTGTATAAAAGGTTTGTGAGCTGGTTTGGGGTCTGTTTACAAGTGGATTTACCTTAAAAAGTAAAGGCTGAGAAACTGCAGAGTGCACTAATTGTGCCCAGGTGAGAGGGGTGTGGCTTGACTGTTAAACTTGTATAAAAGGTTTGTGAGCTGGTTTGGGGTCTGTTTACAAGTGGATTTACCTTAAAAAGTAAAGGCTAATAAACTGCAGAGTGCACTAATTGTGCCCAGGTGAGAGGGGTGTGGCTTGACTGTTAAACTTGTGTAAAAGGTTTGTGAGCTGGTTTGGGGTCTGTTTACAAGTGGATTTACCTTAAAAAGTAAAGGCTAATAAACTGCAGAGTGCACTAATTGTGCCCAGGTGAGAGGGGTGTGGCTTGACTGTTAAACTTGTATAAAAGGTTTGTGAGCTGGTTTGGGGTCTGTTTACAAGTGGATTTACCTTAAAAAGTAAAGGCTAATAAACTGCAGAGTGCACTAATTGTGCCCAGGTGAGAGGGGTGTGGCTTGACTGTTAAACTTGTATAAAAGGTTTGTGAGCTGGTTTGGGGTCTGTTTACAAGTGGATTTACCTTAAAAAGTAAAGGCTAATAAACTGCAGAGTGCACTAATTGTGCCCAGGTGAGAGGGGTGTGGCTTGACTGTTAAACTTGTATAAAAGGTTTGTGAGCTGGTTTGGGGCCTGTTTACAAGTGGATTTACCTTACAAGTAAAGGCTGATAAATTGCAGAGTGCACTAATTGTGCCCAGGCGAGAAGGCAGAAGTTAATAGAAACCGGAGAAGGGGAACTTGTGAGCTTGCGAACATTTTCAGTATCAAGTGCAATTCTAGTAAAAGCCTAGAAGTTTAAATAAAAGGAGGGCCTTCAAAGAAAAGGGAGGGCAGATTTATAGTGCAAAGGAGGAAAACTTTATATAAATATATTATATTATATTCTTTATTTTTCCCACTGAAATTTCGTAGACAATAATAATAATTATGAGTCAGTCCAGTGGCAACCTTATTCAGTGTACATCCTGTCAAATGTATGCACTACTGGAACATATGATCCAGGGTCCATACCTCTGTGACAGGTGTGAGCATGTTGCCTCTTTGGAAGCTCAAATTGAAGATCTGGAGAGGAGAATTGCAGCACTTAGTGATATTGCTCCACTGGAAAGGGAATTGGTGCTCACGGAGCACAGTTTAGCTGGGCCTAGTATGGAGGGAGGAGCTGGGGCTAGGGAGGATGGCCAGGGAGGTAGCTGGGTTACAGTTACAAGGGGAAGCAGGGGGAACAGGAGGAGGCAGGCCAGTTCTGAGTTGTCAAACACCAACAGATTTGCCAGATTGAGTGAAACTGTTGGCGATGTCCATTCAGGAATGTCAATGCCAGATAGAGCTGTTCCCTCTAACAGCCGGGCGAACAGCTCTACTGGAGAAGAGGGAGGGCAGAATAGGCAGAGCAACAGACATGTTTTGGTGGTAGGGGACTCTATTATTAGGAAGGTAGACAGGGTAATTTGTCACCCAGATCCCAGCAATCGAACAGTTTGCTGTCTCCCGGGTGCTCGGGTTCGGCATGTTGTGGATCGGGTGGATAAATTATTGGGAGGGGCTGGTAATGAACCGGCGGTCTTGGTACACATTGGTACCAATGACAAAGTTAGTGGAAGATGGAGCGTCCTAAAGAATGATTTTAGAGAATTAGGGAATAAGCTTAAAGCAAGGACCTCCAAGGTAGTATTTTCTGAGATACTACCAGTGCCACGTGCTAGCCCAGGGAGGCAGAAGGAGCTTAGGGAGGTTAATGCGTGGCTAAAAAAGTGGTGCAGTGCAGAGGGTTTTGGGTTTTTAGAGCACTGGGCTGACTTCTCACTTGGGTACAATCTCTATAGCAGGGATGGATTGCACCTTAATGATGAGGGCGCTTTTGTGCTAGGGAATAGGATGGTAGAACGGCTGGGGGAGTTTTTAAACTTGTAGGTGGGGGGGAGGGACTATATAGAAGTATTGGGGTAAATAGGGTAGAGAGGGAAAGGGATGAATTATTTACCCATGGGGGAGGAGAAGGGGGGAGGGTTACAATAGAAAGTAGGGAGATATTAATAGGGGCCTCAAATACAGTGGCAGGCACTTCACATCAGCAGAGCCATAGCAACATAAAGTGTATGATTGCAAACGCAAGAAGTTTGCCTGGGAAAATGGATGAGCTAGAAATATTAGCAGTACAAGAAAAATGGGGCTTAATAGGCATTACGGAAACATGGTGGGATGAATCTCATGACTGGACTGTTAATCTGGATGGTTATAACCTATTTAGGAAAGATAGGGGCAATGGTAAAAGAGGAGGAGGGATCTGTCTTTATGTTAAGCCTGAATTTAAGCCTATAGTTAGAGAAGATATTTATGCTGGCACTAACGGCATCATTGAATCCTTGTGGGTTGAGCTAAATAGTGGAGGAGCTAATTCTAAATGCATATTGGTGGGAGTATGCTATAAACCCCCAAATATAGCTGAAAGTGAGGAAATACAATTATTGTTACAGATTGGAAATGCAGCTAAGCATGGGCAAGTTCTAATAATGGGAGACTTTAATTACCCTGATATAAACTGGATAAACGAGACCAGCAGCTCAGCTAAGGGGTGCAGGTTCTTGAGTACACTCAGGGATCATTATCTAGCCCAGGTAATACAAGAACCTACTAGAAATGGGGCCATCTTGGATTTAGTCATCACAAGTAATATTGATATAATATCAAATGTAAAAATAGGGGAACCCTTGGGGAACAGTGATCACAACACAGTCTCATTTGAGATTGAATACAAAAAACAGAGTTGTAAGGGGCCAACAAAAACTCTAAATTTTAAAAGGGCTAACTTTAATGGGCTACGGGCAGCAATACAACATATAGACTGGGACAAAGAACTTACAGGGAAGAATACTGAAAATAAATGGACAACATTCAAATCCTTACTAAATAAACATACTCATCAGCATGTACCATGTGGAAATAAAATAAATAGGAGTAAATCACATCCCATGTGGCTTAACAATGACTTAAAGATCATGATGAGGAAAAAGAAGTATGCATTTAAATTATACAAGAAGGAGGGAACAGAGGCATCTTTATGTGACTATAAGGAAATCAACAAGGCTTGCAAAAGGGCTATTAGACTGGCTAAAATAGAAAATGAGAAGTCAGTTGCAATGGAAAGTAAGACTAACCCTAAAATATTTTATAAATATATTAATGGGAAGAAGGCCAGGAAGGAATCGATAGGACCATTACAATGTGACACAGGCCATCTGATAATTAGTGACCAGGAAAAGGCAGATGAGCTAAATAGGTTCTTTTCTTCGGTTTACACAAGGGAGGTACCAGTGGTTGGGACACTGCAACATAATGGGGCTACACTACCTTCACTAAATAATTGGTTAACGCAGGAAGAAATACAAAAGAGGTTGGAGAAAATAAATGTTAATAAAGCCCCAGGTCCTGATGGAATACATCCAAGGGTACTGAGGGAGCTGGGTTCTGTAATAGCCAAACCATTATATCTAATCTTTAAAGACTCGCTCACTACAGGGTCTCTACCAGATGACTGGAGAAAAGCAGAGGTGATACCTATATTTAAGAAGGGATCTAGAGCAAATCCGGGGAATTATAGACCAGTGAGCCTCACTTCTGTAGTTGGGAAGCTTTTAGAAGGGTTAATAAGGGACAGAATACAAGAATATGTCTATTTGAACAGGATCATAGGTAGCAGTCAACATGGATTTATGAAGGAAAGGTCGTGTCAGACCAATCTAATTAGTTTTTATGAGGAGGTTAGTAGGAACTTGGATCAGGGCAACTCAGTGGATGTAGTCTTTTTAGATTTTTCAAAGGCATTTGATACAGTGCCACATGGAAGACTAGTGAGCAAACTAAGGGATACAGGAATTGCAGTAAATATCTGCTCATGGATCGAGAGCTGGCTAAAAGACAGGAAGCAAAGGGTTGTTGTAAATGGAACATACTCCGATTGGTCTAATGTGATAAGTGGGGTTCCTCAGGGCTCAGTATTGGGTCCTCTCCTTTTTAACATATTTATTAATGACATTGAAGTAGGACTCGAATGTAGTGTCTCCATTTTTGCTGATGACACTAAGTTGTGCAAGGTAATAAAATCAGATAATGATGTACTTTCCCTACAAAAGGATTTGCATAAATTAGAGAAATGGGCGGCTAAATGGCAGATGAGATTTAATACAAATAAATGTAAGGTTATGCATTTGGGAAGGAAAAATAGCCAAGCAATCTATAATCTTAATGGAGCAAATCTAGGGGTATCAGATATTGAAAGGGATTTGGGAGTACTAGTGGACAACCACCTAGGTAACAGCGCTCAAAGCCAAGCAGCGGCTGCAAAGGCAAATAAAATATTAGCATGTATTAGGAAGGGTATAGAAGCCAGGGAAGAAGATATAATTCTGCCACTATACAAATCTCTAGTACGCCCTCATTTGGAATATGGAGTACAATTTTGGGCACCACCTCACAAAAAAGACATCTTAGAGCTGGAAAAAGTACAGAGAAGGGCTACAAAACTAATAAGGGGAATGGAGGGGCTAAGTTATGAAGAAAGACTAGCAAAATTAAACTTATTTTCGCTAGAAAAAAGGCGTCTAAGAGGAGATATGATTACGTTATTTAAATACATCCAGGGTCCATATAAGGCTTTGTCAAGTGAGCTTTTTGTAGCAAGAGATTTTCAACTGACAAGAGGACATCCGTTGAGGTTAGAGGAAAAAAGATTTCACCTTAAACAAAGAAAAGGGTTCTTCACAGTTAGGGTGGTTAAACTGTGGAATTCTCTACCAAAGGAGGTGGTGACAGCGAATTCGATAGACAACTTCAAAAAGGGGTTAGATATATTTCTGAATAAAGAGGGCATTCAAGGCTATCCTAGATAACTAGCGAAGGAATATTGATCCAGGGAGAAATTTGATCGCCAGTTTCTGGGGTCAGGAAGGAATTTTGCTTTTTTTTCCCCCTTATGAGACAATTGGCAAAGTTTCAATGGGTTTTTTTTTATGTTTGCCTTCCTCTGGATCAATTAACAATAATTAACAATTAACAATAATAATAAATAGTCCAAATTAAAAAGATCAATAGAGATCTAAAAAGGTTGAACTTGATGGACTAACTCTTTATTCATTCTCCAATACTATACTATTAATAATTATTTAATCAATAATTTAATTAATAACTAATCCGCATATTGCAGATCAGAGGAGATCTTAACAGGTTGAACTTGATGGACTGAAAGTCTTTTTTCAACCTTAATTACTATGTAACTATGTAACTATGTAACTATCTTCAAAGTTGTGGGCATGTTCTGTAAATTAAATGAGGCAAATCCTCAAACAATCCATGTTAATTTCAGGTTGTGAGGAAACAAAACACAAAAAATGCAGAGGGGGTGAATAATTTTGCAAGGCACTGTACCTAATAAAACTTACACATTTCTCTAATACACATTTAAAAGAACATGTTTTGAACATTACTACAGCTTTTTTCACCTTGTTCTGCAAACAATAACAGAAGCATATTTTAACACTGAAAAAATGCAGCTTTATAGCACTGTTGGGACATCTCTGACAACTTCTGATTTGGGAGTCTGAGCTGCAGTCAATCAGTATTTTTTCTGCTTTGAATCAAACTTAATATTTTTCTCAATTTGTTATACAGTTTAGTGAAATAAATGGAATATTATTGGCTTACTTGCTTTATTTTGCCACTCATATTTCTCAGTATAAGAGCTGCCATTTAACCTCTCACATTCAATGACATCTCTCCATCTCACTTAATCTGAAAAGATGATGTCACTTGTGGGGGGAGGAGCTATTCACACAGCTAAGCAGGTTCCACCTACAACATGACAGAGGGAGCTGTTAATGTGATTCATCCATCTAGCAGGAAAGTAGTGCTATACCCACATATATTATTAGTGGAAAGTGTGTGTACTGTACAGGAATATGTTTTAAATGTATTTGCTTAATTAGTACTCCCAGGGGATGTAATTTTGGGCCCTGTGCTTGCCCTTAGCCTCTTGCCCTCCCGATTGTGGACGGGGATCCTGAGCTCCCTCATCTGTCCCTGAGGCCTGTCCCTTCCCCAAACTACAGCCCCCACTGGGATCAGGCCCCCCTCTGTCCCTGGTCTAGATTTACCTCTTGCTAGGGCCACCCTGCCACTATCCAACTCCTCCTCCACCACTACTCCTCCTCTTCCTCATCCTCCACCTCTGCCACCTCCGCCACCTCCTCCTCCGACTCCTCAACCTCCTCCTCCTCTACTCCACCACTCCTCACTTCCTCCTCCTCTCCTCCACTACTCCCCAGGACCCCCTCTCTCTCCTCTTTCTCCTCCTCACCTCTCCTTTTCTCCTCCTCCCTGCCTCTCCACTCCTCTCCCCTCCCCCTCCATTTAAATCCCTAAAATAATATAAGATTCAATAAAAATATGTTTTTCTGTATATGAATGAGGATAGAAAAAAATTGTGTATTATGTGTATGCATTAACTGTTGGGGGATGGGATGGGGGTGTATAGAGTGACCTAGCTGTATGTGTATCTATGTGTGTTATTTAATGTATGTGTATTGCAAGTATGTGTAATCTGTAAATACGTGTAATCAAGGATTAAGTGAAAAATTCGTAATTAGATAAATGGAAATAAACAAAACCCTTCTCTCACAACTCGCCTACTCTCTAACTCTTTCCCAAAAACCTCCAAATCCGGGACCTGTGTGCTACTTTGGAAGAAAATACAACACAGTCAACGCATGCGTGTGTGGAACGCAACTTTATAATCTTTATTCATAGATTAGCTCCTCCATTTCCCTTATTACTTTCCTTTACTGAATTTATTTCATATTCTCTGCTTTAAAGAAACACACAAGTCTATTTTCTTTCAACTTTATATTTTTAGCAGATATTTTCAGACTTCCACACAATACATGAAATTATCAAGGATTAAGTGTAAATTCGTAATTAGATGAATGGAAATAAACAAAACCACAATAAAGTTCTCTCACAACTCGCCTACTCTCTAACTCTTTGCTAAAAACCTTTAACCTGCATGCTACTTCGGAAGAAAATACAACACAGTCAACGGCATGCGTTTATTGAACGCAACTTTATAATCTTTCACTGTCAGTCATCTGCGGCAAGACCGCTTTCTATTGGCTGAGAGGCCTGTGTCACACTCCATTATACCGTGATTGGATCGTAACGGCGGATCACATCTCGACCAGCCCCTTAACAGTTTGTGGTCGCAGGAGGAGTTTACGGGCTAGAGGCCTCAGTCCATAACTTGCGCCCTTGCTCAGTTGAATAGCGCCGGAATCGGAGATGACTGGGAGCTTGGAATTGAATCGGGCTCTAAGCTTTTAAGGGTGAGAAATGGTTCTAGGAAGCAATAGAAAATGAGAACGTCATGATTATTATTACGAGTGAGAAAAAGTGCCGTTACTGTGACAAGAAACCACATTTTTAGATATGCATATATATTATTTTTTAATAATTTATATTTATTTAAATTAAATAGATGTAAAACTTGTATTAATAGGTTTAATATATATAATTGTATTTATTATATATAAGAAGTCTACACACCCCTGTTAAAATGTCAGGTTTCTGTGCTGTAAAAAAATTAGGCAAAGATAAATCATTTCAGAACTTTTTCCACCTTTAATGTGACCTATAAACTGTACAACTCAATTGAAAAACAAACTAAAATCTTTTAGGTAGAGGGAAGAAAAAATATAAAAATAAAATAATATGGTTGCATAAGTATGCACACCCTTAAACTAATACTTTGTTGAAGCCCCTTTTGATTTTATTACAGCGCTCAGTCTTTTTGGGTATGAGTCTATCAGCATGGCACATTTTGCAAGATTTGCCCACACTTCTTTGCAAAAACACTCCAAATCTGTCAGATTGCGGGTTCATCTCCTGTGCACAGCCCTCTTGAGATCACCCCACAGATTTTCAATCGGATTCAGGTCTGGGCTCTGGCTGAGCCATTCCAAAACTTTAGTCTTCTTCTGGTGAAGCCATTCCTTTGTTGATTTGGATGTATGCTTTGGGTCGTTGTTATGCTGAAAGATGAAGTTCCTCTTCATGTTCAGCTTTCTAGTAGAAGCCTGAAGGTTTTGTCCCAGTCCCAGCTGAAGAAAAACAGCTCCAAAGCATTTATTCTGCCACCACCATGCTTTACTGTGGGTATGGTGTTCTTTTGGTGATGTGAAGTTGTTTTTGCGCCAAACATACCTTTTGGAATTATGGCCAAAAAGTTCAACCTTGGTTTCATCAGACCATAACACCTTTTCACATATGCTTTTGGGAGACTTCAGATGTGTTTTTGCAAAATGTAGCCTGGCTTGGATGTTTTTCTTCATAAGAAAAGGCTTTCGTCTTGCCACTCTACCCCATAGCCCAGACATATGAAGAATACGGGAGATTGTTGTCACATGTACCACACAGCCAGTACTTGCCAGATATTCCTGCAGCTCCTTTAATGTTGCTGTAGGCCTCTTGGTAGCCTCCCAGACCAGTTTTCTTCTCGTCTTTTCATCAATTTTGGAGGGAGCTCCAGTTCTTGGTAATGTCACTGTTGTGCCATATTTTCTCCACTTGATGATGACTGTCTTCACTGTGTTCCATGGTATATCTAATGCCTTGGAAATTCTTTTGTACCCTTCTCCTGACTGATACCTTTTAACAATGAGTTCCCTCTGATGCTTTGGAAGCTCTCTGTGGACCATGGCTTTTGCTGTGGGATGCAACTAAGAAAATTTCAGGAAAGACCAACTAGAGCAGCTGAACTTTATTTGGGGTTAATCAGAGGCACTTTAAATGATGGCAGGTGTATGCTGACTCCTATTTAATACGATTTGGAATGTGATTGCTTAATTCCGAACACAGCTACATGCCCAGTTATAAGAAAGTGTGCAGACTTATGCAACCACATTATTTTTATTTTTTTCTTCCCTCCACCTAAAAGATTTCAGTTTGTTTTTCAATTGAGTTGTACAGTTTATAGGTCACATTAAAGGTGGAAAATGTTCTGAAATTATTTATCTTTGTCTCGTTTTTTTACAGCACAGAAACCGTGTGTTGTTTGTTACCCTTGATGTTGTATAATGAAACGGACATAATAATAAAATATCATATGTTTTAATTACACATATGTAAATCATTCATGTGACATCAAGTTAGTCAGTATACTAAAGATACAGTAGTATGAAAAGAAAACATTATACAACTAGCTAGGTTTCATACACATATTGATACATATTAATTTGTATGTCGTCAAGTTGGTCAATATGCAATAGATACAGTAGTAAAACAGGCAAACATTTTCAGCTTAACTTGATGTTGTAGACTTATTGATAGACAATACAGACAGATACACATACATCCATACTCATTCATACCTGCAGGCAATTTACAATAATAGATCTTTTTATATGATATCAAAAACAGATCTCTAACTAACCAATACAGTAATTTAATTTCTGGCATCCCAAATCAACAATTTTTTACTGTTGTTATTTAAACCTCCATTATCATAGAGGTTTCTCTCGAGCTCCCGGGAGCAGTCCATTTTAACTAAAGTTTAATTCCAATTTGGAGAGATGGCTTGTCTCCATTTAGAAACAATCGCAATTTTAATTATTGTAAATAGTTGAATTATATAGGCTATTTTTTCAGTTTTATAATTCCTCGAAAATATATGTAATAGACCGGTGCTGGCCGCTAGAGGGACAACCTCCTTAAGGTTGATCCAAATATAGTCAAAACAGTGGTAGAATGAGGGGGCAAGTCCACCAAATATGAAGATAACAACCTTGTACAGCCTCTCCAACATAATTTATCCTCGGTACTATGAGAGAAGTTATATAGCTTGATCGGCACTATATGCCATCTGTTTATTACTTTAAAGTAATTCTGTCTTTCGGCTGCGTTTTTAATCCCCTTATTAATGTTTGTTAAAGCTTGATCCCATACTTTTTGGTCTAAGTTAATTTTCAGTTCATTTGACCATAAGTGCATATTTCTGGTTATATCTGACTCTATCTGAGTACGAAGAAAATTTAACATTTTAGAGGTCATATGGGAAAATTCCTCTTTAAGGAGAAATACTTCAAATTTATTCAAATTGGTATTTAATTGAGGAACCTTACTTGCTGATTTAAAAAAATTATTTAATTGGACATGCGTCAGCCAGTAAAATGGTTTAATCCCATATTTTTTTTCTAATTGCTGGATAGAGGCCATTTCACCTGAAATCACTAAATCATTCAGATACTGAAGGCCATGGTTTGTCCAATGGTGTTTCCATACTATGTTTTGAAATTCAGTCACTGTTACAATTGGAGTAGCCATACTTATAGATGGAAGCAAATTATATTTATTGTTATTTTTTTCCAGTATGAAAATAATTTCCTTACAACGAGTGCCTCTTTCTTAATGGATTTAGTCTCAAAACTATTTAAGAAAATCAAGGCTTTTAGATCCCTATTTAACACCATGTTACTTTATATTTCTATCACCAGCCTCTAGCCATTTAAGAGCTTGAGCAAGTAAAGAGGCTTTTTGGTAGAGAGATAAAAGTGGGTACGCAATTTAGAACATTTCCTGGACATTTCGACCCTTTTTATTCTAACATGTTTTCTGGAATGAATAAAGGTATCAATCCTATTTTGTAGCTTTGCTATATATTGTTTAGGAAGTTCCAGTGGAATACATCTTAACAAATAACCGATAATTGGCAAAATCACCATTTTAACACTGGCAATTTTTCCTGAAAAGGAAATTTTTGTTGACCCCAACTTGTTAATAAACTATTTATTTTCGCCTGAGTTGACTCACAATTCACTTTGATCATATTTTTTATATTTTTATCAAAATTAATACCCAGATGTTTAAATGAGTCAACCTCCCAATCGAAGGGAAACATATTCTTCAATTTAGATTTAAGTGCATTTGATATATTAATACTCAGAATTAGTGATGTCCCGAACAGTTCGTCGGAGAACTGTTCGCGGCGATTTTCACATGTTCGCGTTCGCCGCGAACGGCGAACACATGCGCTTTTCGGTTCGCCCCCTTTACTTTATCATTGAGGAAACTTTGAACATCATTTATTTTATTTTATAATTTTTTTTGTGTAATCTATGCCTCACTGCCAGTGTGTGTGTGTGTGACAGGCTAACACCTAACAGCTTATATTGTGCTTATTTTCATTACTCATACCTGGTGGTGTAACATACATTGAAAACAACCATTTTTTTCCTGTAATCTAATTTCAGTTGCCTGCCTGTGTCAGGCTCACAGCTTATATTGTGCTCAGTGACATAAAACAACACTTTTTTGAATGGAATAGATTGAATAGCAATTGCCTGCCTACAGGCGTGTGTGTGGAGCCTATTGCATCTACTCTGCCAACTTTTGCCAGTGCACAGTGATACATCATATCTGGTGCAACCGTAGTGTACAGTGACATAAAACAACACTTTTTTGACTGTAATCGATTGAATATCAGTTGCCTGCCTACAGGCGTGTGTGTGAAGCCTATTGCATCTACTCTGCCAACTTTTGCCAATGCACAGTGACACTCATATCTGGTGTCATAGTAGCTTGCACGCATAGTACCACTAATCGAAAAAAAATGACAGGCAGAGGCAGGCCACCCCGCAGGGGCCGTCGTGGTCATGGTGCTGTGATTCCCTTTGGCCCTAGAATAATGCCCAGTTTTCAGAGGCAACGTACCCTGAACTTGAAAAGTTCTGAGGACATGGTTGACTGGCTAACACAGGACACCCAATCTTCTACAGCTTCCGCTCGGAACCAGCTTAGCTTCAGGCACCTCTCCAGTTACCACTCGCCCGCCTGCCGCCACCACCAACACTAGCACCACAGCCGCTTCACTTGATCCATCAGCAGAGTTATTTACACATCCGTTGGAAGAAATGAGTGATGCACAAACATTAGTGCCAGAGGATGTAGATAACAGGGATATGTCCCAGTCGGGCAGCATTACACACATGAACGTACGGTCTGATGATGATGATGTTGTACCCGGTGCTGCTTCCTTTGTTGAGTTGTCAGATACAAGTGAAGCGGTTGATGATGACGATGCGTCCATGAATGTCAGGTGGGTGCCCGCTAGAAGAGAAGAAGAACAGGAGGAAAGTTCAGATGGGGAGACAGACAGGAGGAGGAGACGAGTTGGAAGCAGGGGGAAGTCGTCGCAAGTAGCTAGTGGCACTGTCAGACAGCATGCATCGGCACCCGGGGTCAGCCAGACAGCACGCCAGTCAACGCATGCTGTTGCCACCACCAGAATGCCGTCATTGCAGAGCACAGCAGTGTGGCAATTTTTTGGTGTGTCTGCCTGTAACAACAGCGATGCCATTTGCAACCTGTGCGAAAAGAAACGGAGTCATGAGAAGTCCAAAACCCACCTAGGTACAACTTCTTTGCAAAGGCACATGATGTCACATCACAAACGCCTATGGGATCAACACATGAGTACAAGCAGCACACAAAGTCAAAGCCGCCATCATCCTCCTGGTCCAGCATCTTCAGCCACGTCAACCATTGCTGCCCTGCTTGCCCCATCTCAACCATCCGCCACTCCGTGTCTCGCCCTGAGCAGTCCCTGCTCATCGGCCCACAGTCAGGTGTCTGTCAAGGACATGTTTGAGCATAAGAAGCCAATGTCACAAAGTCACCCCCTTGCCCGGCAACTGACAGCTGGCTTGTCTGAAGTCTTAGCCCGCCAGCTTTTACCATACAAGCTGGTGGAGTCTGAGGCGCTCAAAAAAATTGTAGCTATTGGGACACCGCAGTGGAAGGTACCCGGCCTAAATTTATTTGCACAAAAGGCAATCCCCAACCTGTACTCGATTGTGCAAAAGGAAGTAATGGCATCTCTGGTACACAGTGTTGGGGCAAGGGTCCATCTGACCACTGATACCGGGTCTGCAAAGCATGGTCAGGGCAGGTATATCACCTACACTGCGCATCGGGTAAACCTGGTGATGGCTGCCAAGCATGGAATACGTGGCTCAAATTTGAAGTGGGAGGACCGACCAAGCATCTTTTTCCATCTCTCGCTTCCAAAAATCCATGCCATATACACGTCCCCTGATAGAGGACGTAACAGGGATTAAACTGATAGGAATAGTACTACTTAACAGTACACACCTTATAATTACGCAGACAGAGGCAACGAGTATAATCTTCCATGCTGTGCAGTGGAACCCCCCAGACTCTGACCTGTGTATAATCTTCCATGCTGGGCAGTGGAAGCCCCCAGACTCTGACCTGTGTATAATCTTCCATGCTGTGCAGTGGAAGCCCCCAGACTCTGACCTGTGTATAATCTTCCATGCTGGGCAGTGGAAGCCCCCAGACTCTGACCTGTGTATAATATTCCATGCTGGGCAGTGGAAGCCCCCAGACTCTGACCTGTGTATAATATTCCATGCTGGGCAGTGGAAGCCCCCAGACTCTGACCTGTGTATAATATTCCATGCTGGGCAGTGGAAGCCCCCAGACTCTGACCTGTGTATAATCTTCCATGCTGTGCAGTGGAAGCCCCCAGACTGACCTGTGTATAATCTTCCATGCTGGGCAGTGGAAGCCCCCAGACTCTGACCTGTGTATAATATTCCATGCTGGGCAGTGGAAGCCCCCAGACTCTGACCTGTGTATAATCTTCCATGCTGGGCAGTGGAAACCCCCAGACTCTGACCTGTGTATAATCTTCCATGCTGTGCAGTGGAAGCCCCCAGACTCTGACCTGTGTATAATCTTCCATGCTGGGCAGTGGAAGCCCCCAGACTCTGACCTGTGTATAATCTTCCATGCTGGGCAGTGGAAGCCCCCAGACTCTGACCTGTGTATAATATTCCATGCTGGGCAGTGGAAGCCCCCAGACTCTGACCTGTGTATAATCTTCCATGCTGTGCAGTGGAAGCCCCCAGACTCTGACCTGTGTATAATCTTCCATGCTGGGCAGTGAAAGCCCCCAGACTCTGACCTGTGTATAATCTTCCATGCTTGGCAGTGGAAGCCCCCAGACTCTGACCTGTATATAATCTTCCATGCTGGGCAGTGGAAGCCCCCAGACTCTGACCTGTGTATAATCTTCCATGCTGGGCAGTGGAAGCCCCCATACTCTGGGAGTCTAAAGAAGAGGACTCAGAGGAGGAAGGTGGCTTTGAGGAGGTGGAAGACCAAACACAGCAGGCGTTCCAGGGGGCTTGTTGTCACCTTTCGGGGACCCTTGGTGGCTGGGTGGAGGAAGAGACCTTCAATGACATCAGTGAGGACAACCTTGTGCAAATGGGGAGTTTGCGGTTGTGCAAAGGGACTGTTTGCGGTTGTTTGCGGTTGTTTGCGGTGCATTAAACGGGGAGATTGGTCTGTTACTGTAAAGCGGGTGTAACCCTTACACTACCTGATCGATACAACATCATACCTGATGTTTTAAAGCATGTTATTCCAAACAATTTAGGAATGTTAGGTGATTTATGCCCTTTATGGCTTAAAACCAGACTCTGCAACAACTATGTCATTTTCTGTGGGAGTTTTGCCATGGATCCCCCTCCGGCATGCCACAGTCCAGGTGTTAGTCCCCTTGAAACAACTTTCCCATCACTATTGTGGCGAGAAAGAGTCCCTGTGGGTTTTGAAATTTGCCTGCCCTTTGAAGTCTATGCGGTTCGCCGATATTCGCCCGTTCGTGAACATTTGGTAAAGTTCGCTTTCGCTGTTCGCGAACCCAAAATTTGATGTTTGCGACATTACTACTCAGAATCTCTGATTTCCGAGCGTTTATTTTGTAGTTGAAAACTTTACTATATTGTTCTATTAAATCCAGGACATGAGGCAAGGTTGTCAGTGGTTCTTCTAATGACAGAACCACATCATCTGCAAACATAGTAATTATGTGTTCCCTCTCTCCCACACCTATCCCCCTCACTACTTCATCATTTTTAATAGCTAAGGCTAGAGGTTCCAAAAATAGTAGGAACAGGGTGGGGGAGAGGGGACATCCTTGTCGAGTTCCATTAATAATATCAAACTGATGCGATTTAAAACTTGCTCCAATAACTGAGGCTGATGGACTAGAGTAAAGGGCTCCAATTGCATTTGAACCAAACAAACTGAATCCCATCTCCAGCAGAACCTGTCTCACATATACCCACCCTATTCTATCAAATGCTTTCTCAGAATCTAAAGATAAGAACAGGATGGGGGCCTTACCAGCCCTTGCCACACAAATCAAATCCATGAGCTTACTAATATTATCTGGTCAATGGTCTGCCAGTCATGAATCCTGTCTGCTCTATTGAGATTAATTTATTTAGGTTTTGTGAAAATCTAATCGCCAGTATCCTTACGTACAGCTTCAAATCAGTATTCATCAAGGAGATTGGACTATAGTTGCCAAAGTGCCTGGATTCTTGCTTTTTTTTTCGGAATCATAATTATATGAGCTTTCATCATCTCCTTTGGAATTTTACCTGAATCCTTAAACTCATTAAAAGGAACTTTTAATTGTTTTGCAAGTACTGGACCAAAAAGCCTAAAGAAAGGGTTTGTATATCTGTCCTGGCCAGGGGAAGAGTATGCTTTTAGTTTACCTATAGCCTCCAATACTTATTTTTCAGTGATTGGTAAATTTAAGTTTTCAAGTTCAGATTTTGTAATCTTGGAAAGTTTAGATTTACTTAAAAAAAAATTAATTTCGAGGACACTTGGTTTTTTGAATAAGGTATAATTTTTCAAGTTATATAAACCATCATAATATTTAGCAAAAATCTTGGCTATATCTTTTGGTTTATAAAAATGTTTGCCATCATCCATTAAATAATCTATTCTAGAATTCCGCATTTTTGTTTTTAAATTTTTGCGCTAGCACTTTACTAGTTTTATTGTCATGATAATAAAATTTTTGCTGACATTTCCAAATTGCCTTATCAGAAATATGTTGATTGATTGAATTAATTTGTTTTTGCAACTTTTTTATTTCTGAGTAAGTATTATCTTTAGGATTATCTTTATGCTCTTTTTCTAAATTGTGTAGCTGGATTAATAAACTGCTTAATGGCAGAACTCTCTTTTTTTTATTTAATAGTTTAGTTTAATCAAATGGCCCCTAAAGTAGGCCTTAAATGACATCCACAATGTACTTTTTTGCTCCACAGTTCCGGAATTTATATAAAAAATTTTTTAATTTCAGCTCTCAGTATCGATACTGTGTTTCTGTCACTCAACAGCGCATCGTCCAGTTTCCAGATTGGACTTTCCTTTATTTCTTGATGTAGTTTTATATTTATATTAACTGGAGTGTGATCCGATATGGTTATCTGGTCTATATTGGTATCTGTAACCTTAGCCAAACTTCCTTCATTAATTTAAAAAAATTATATTCTTGAGTAGGTTTTATAATCCTTAGAATAATATGAGTAGTCCTTTTTGTTTGGGTGTAGTATTCTCCAAATATCGTACATCTGATTATCTTTTATCAATTTTGAAAGTTTATTAGCATCTCTAAGCGCTACATCTAGATTTTTGATAATTTTATTAGATTTTTTTGTCTAACATGGGATTGATAATAGCATACAAGTCTCCTGCCATTATTTCAATTCCATGTCCTAATTTTTTAAGTTTCTTTATTGTCTATTTTATAAAGAAAAGTTGATTATTGTTAAGGGGCATAAATGTTGAGCAATGAGACCTTTTGATCGTTAATTTCGCCTATCCACATTATAAACCTACCCCAAGAATCACAATTGCATAAAGTTTCCTTAATTTTTAAACTACGATCAAAAAATGTAGATACGCCTCTTGATTTTATGTTAATAAGGTAAGGTCGAATGATATTTAGATTCATAAATGTTTGAGCCAAATATAGGAATTTTATTTTCTGACCAGTGCGTTTCTTGTAAAAGGATAATTTTTGCTTTCTCTTGTTTGATCAGTCTTAAAATTGAAAGTCTCCTTTTAGGGGAGTTCAAATCCCTCACATTTAAGCTCAATATCTTAATTTCTATTTTAATAGTTGAGAAAAGCAATTATATTTAAAAAAAAAAAAACATATTCCCCTAGTAACTTCGTTAGATGATTCAAATTACACTTTAATCTATTTCCTGAGTTAGTTTGAGCACTTAGTAACTTCAATAGAAAATTCAACCTGCACTTTAGTCTATTTCTTGAGTTGATGAGAGATCTCAAAACCTTTTCAGTCCCTCTTATCCATACATACCCTTTCACTCTTACATTCATAGACAATATTATGTACCAACACATAATAATAGGGCTACACGCCAGTGTTTAGAAATGTCTGGTCAACAGCAATATGGGGAGATTGGCCTTTGTAGCTCATTATTTAACCGGGATGGGTGATTAACATAGCTAAAGTGATTTACTTTGCTCATAAACATGGTGTAATCTGCCATATAGGGGATTCGCATGGAGATCTATATTTGTATATTTAAAATGTATTCTTTTGCAGAACTACAGTGCCTTGCAAAAGTATTAACCACACTTGACTTTTTACCTATTGTGTTACATTACAGCCTTAAATTTAATGTTTTGTTAATCTCAGTTTTATGTGATGGATCAGAACACACTAGTCTAAGTTGGTGAAGTGAAATGAGAAAAATATATACTTAGAAACTAATTTTTAGAAATAAAAAACAGAAAATTGGCGTGTGTATGTATTCCCCCCCTTTGTTATGAAGCCCATAAAAAGCTCTGGTGCAAGCAATTACCTTCAGAAGTCACATAATTAGTGAAATGATGTCCACCTGTGTGCAATCTAAGTGTCACATGATCTGTCACTACATATACACACCTTTTTTTAAACGCCACAGAGGCTGCAACATCTAAGCAAGAGGCAACACTAACCAAACACTGCCATAGAGGGCCAAGGAACTCTACAAACAAGTAAGGGACAATGTTGTTGAGAAGTATAAGTCAGGGTTAGGTTCTAAAAAAATATCCACATCTTTGATAATCCCCTGGAGCACCATCAAATCTATCATAACCATATGGAAAGAACATGGCAAAACAGCAAACTTGCCAAGAGACGGCTGCCCACCAAAACTCACGGGCTGGACAAGGAGGGCATTAATCAGAGAGGCAGCACAGAGACCGGAGTATCTGTACATAGGACGACAATAAGCCGAACGCTCCATAGAGTTGGGCTTTATGGCAGAGTGGCCAGAAGAAAGCTATTACTTTCAGCAAAAATTAAAATGGCACGTTTTGAGTTTGCAAAATGGCATGTGCGAGACTCCAAAAATGTATGGAGGAAGGTGCTCTGGTCTGATGAGACTAAAATGTTCCGCCATCAAAGAAAACGCTATGTCTGGTGCAAACCCAACACATCACATCCCCCAAAGAACACTTACCCACAGTGAAACATGGTGGTGGTACCATCATGCTGTGTGGATGTTTTTCAGCAGC
Source organism: Discoglossus pictus (assembly GCA_027410445.1). Taxonomy (NCBI): domain Eukaryota; kingdom Metazoa; phylum Chordata; class Amphibia; order Anura; family Alytidae; genus Discoglossus; species Discoglossus pictus. The sequence goes on from CM050173.1 coordinate 42,087,136, forward strand.
CGGGACTGGGAAACTGGTCAGAGTTGAGGGAAAGATGGATGGTGCTAAATACAGGGCTATTCTTGAGCAAAACCTTTACCACTCTGTGAGTGATTTGAGGCTAGGATGGAGCAGGACAATGACCCCAAACACACTGCTAAAGCAACACTTGAGTGGTTTAAGGGGAAACATGTAAATGTATTGAAATGGCCTAGTCAAAGCCCAGACCTTAATCCAATCAAAAATCTGTGGTCAGACTTAAAGATTGCTGTTCACAAGCGCAAACCATCCAACTTGAAGGAGCTGGAGCAGTTTTGCAAAGAGGAATGGGCACAAATCCCAGTGGTAAGATGTGGCAAGCTCAAAAAAGACTTATCCAAAGCGACTTGGAGCTTTGATTGCTGTAAAAGGTGTCTCTACATAGTACTGAGTTTAGGGGGGTGGATAGGTATACACATTGACTTTTTCTGATATTTTGTCCTATTTGTTGTTTGCTTCACAATATTAAATAATGCAAATCCTCAAACAATCCATGTTAATTCCAGATTGTGAGGCAACAAAAAACTAAAAATGCCAAGGGGGTGACTACTTTTGCAAGGCACTGTACATTTGAAAACAGGTGTAACAACCTAGTTTGTCATTGCTTATAACTACATTTTAATAGTTACATAGTTGCATCAACCTTTTTAAATCTTCTCTGATCTGCAATATGCAGATTAATTGTTAATTGATGCAAAGGAAGGTAAACAGAAAAAACAACAACAATTGTCTCAAAAGGGAAAAATAAATAAAAGTCCTTCCTGACCCCAGATACTGGCGATTGGATTCTTCCCTGGATCAATACTCCCTCTCTAAATAACCAGGATAACCCTAAATGCTCTACTTATTTAAAAATGTAACCAATCCCCTGTTAAAGTTATCTATTGAATCCACTGTCACCACCTCCTCTGGTAGAGAATTCCACAGTTTAACCACACTTAATGTGAAGAACCCTTTTCTTTCTTTAAGGCGGAATCTTTTTACTTCTAACCTCAAAGGGTGTTGTCTTGTCAGTTGAAAACCTCTTGGCACAAAAAGTTGACTTGACAAAGCTTTATATTGACCCTGAATTTATTTACATAGGGTAATCATATCTCCTATTAGACACCATTTTTCTAGAGAAAATAAGTTTAATTTGGTTAGTCTTTATTCATAGATTAGCCCCTCAATTCTCCTCATTACTTTCTTTAACTGAATTTATTTATCTACATTAAAGAAACACACAAGTCTATTTTCTTTTCAACCTTATATTCTCAGCAGATATTTTCAGACTTCCACATAATACTGTACATGAAATTATCAGTAATTCTGAGTTTGTGCATGTTCTCTGTAGAACACAATTGAAAAAGTGTGCCAAACAATAGATACACAGCCACATTAACTCTTTTATAAACGCAGCCTCGTGCATTACACAAGATGCTGCGCATCGTTCCAAAAACGAATAAAGCATTATAGAATATGAGCTTGCCTTTCAGACCCATCCAAAATGCAGTGATTAGGCTCAGATTTTTCCCTCTATTAAGTTCTAGTGGGAGACCCAAGGTCCCGAGTTTCTAAGGACAGTTCCCAAGTTTCTAAGGACATAGTAGGGAGTATGCAACTTATTCCAAAAAAAGATATATCTGTATATTTGCAGTTTGAGACCAGACATCAGTTTATTATAACACGCTAAAAGTTTTTAGAATGTAAAAAAATAATAAAAATGTCTCTAATTTAATCTTCCCATGCAATTATGTTGCATTGGAATCTGCCATTTAGTTTTATATTGACGCACTTTGTGACGTCAAAGGAGATTTTGAATATGCAAGAAATACATATCTACACTTGATGACCTATGGCTACTTGGGCTTGATAAGATCCTAGTTCAAACCTACCCCATAGGACTGTCTCGTTCTTTGTATATCACTGATTGCAAGAATAGAACAAAACTAGCTTACAGCCACCAAAGCGCCCAGCAAACCACAGTAATAAGTAGAGCCACCCAACAATTGTTACTAAATGTAACAGCCCAATGCAGGTCCTGCAGCAATAATCCCAGTAATAAGGATTATTATTCCCTCAGAATTAAACACACACCTCAGCCTTTATTGATGTGGTCCAGTATTTATCCACAACCCAGTCCAACAAATTTCCTCCAGTCCCCCACCCTGACCATGTGGGAAGGTCTGTCCATCAGTGATGTCACCTCCCCACTCACATCCTTGGTCTGGGAGCCTAATTTGCTACCCAGGCTAATTGGCCCTAGATCCTGGCTTTACAGCAGGTGTCTGATCGGATCAGGAGTGCAGACCCTCAGTCTCTTATGTATGGGACCCTTCATATGTCCAGCATGCTTCCCCATTCACGCCTAACAGCCCTATTAAATTCCAGCCTCGTAGATAAGAGGCTTCTACTTAAATCCTACTTACTGCAAATTTCTCAAAGTTACAATGTTATTAAATTTGCCCTGCTGCAAGTAACATGTGTGCTACGCAGCAGCACCACCGTCCATATGAACACTGCGAAATTGTACAAAAGGAGTGACAGCCTGCGAGATGATCTCGCAGGCTCCCACACCTCATCAGTTGCTGTGGGGGCCTGATCGGTGCTGGTTGGGGATACCTGCTGCAAGGGGTTAATGTGGGGGGGTTGCAGGGGTTCCGATAGGGACCCCTGCGGCATGGGGATGTGTATAGGTAGCAGGGGGGTGCATCACACAGCTGTCCCGGGCTGCTACGAGACAGCACGTATGTAATTTAGGATCCCTTGCTAGCATTTTTTGTGCTCGTACGGATTCACCCGAGGTGCAAGATTCACCTCATATATTTATGGCTGCGTGTGACTCCGTAGCTCTCTCTGAGCCTATTCTCGGCCATTTTTCAGAGTCATCTTGCAAAGCAGGAAAAAATTGCCTTTTGCGAGGACCAAGAGAATTAAGAGGGCTAATTTAATAAGGCCCTAAATGTCCACTGTCGCCTAGTGCCAGTCAGCTCTCTCCTCACTGTACTATATCCTCTACAACCAAGCACCTTGTAACTGGTGACTTGTGCCCCCTTTTTTTCCAAAGGACCCTGGTGATACACTTTTTAAACTCTCTGGGGAAAATGCATAATTTCAATACCAAACATGCTTGGGTACCACATTTACATCAATAAATCTACACAATAATGCAATCATTCTGATCACCCTCACATTGGGGCCCTCTCCATGAACAACATGGCTCTCCCATCCAACAGGGCACTCAAAAGAATGTAGCTGTCACAGTTCAGGTATTCAGGGCAGAGAAGGAAGAAAGAATATTAATAATCCATGTTAATTCAGGCCCCCAAAAGACCAACAGTCTCTAAAAGTCTTGGGGCTCCACCCGGACGTCAAATACACAATGGCAGTTTGGCAACTACAGTTGTCAGTGGTCCCAGGATGGCTAGAAAGAAGCTCATTAGTTTACAGGGACACACCCTCCTGAGAAAGTATTAGACAGCAGCAGACAAGAATACAAAATGGAAGCCAACATTAAAAAATAATTGTTTATAAAAGTTACAAAATATAAAGGTTGTTTGACCATTACCATATTTAGCTATTCAAAAGACTATACAGAAAACAAAATGACCACACATATCATTAGCATTATATTTCCAAATTTCTTTTTATAGAACATTTGTTGTATTTTATATTGCTTGGCAGACACAATATGTATAATTAATTGTTATTTTTGCTATGTAGAGCAAATTGTATTATTCTAAACTATTAAAAATGTTGTTTCGCTCATCATGTTAGCTATTTTAAATCTCATAAATAAAAAAAATGATCACAGTGATCTTTTAAAAATAAAAATTGCTGAGAAAACAGATGGCAGATTCAAAACAGAAGATAAAATGGAATCCTGTAGAAAGCAATAGTTGCATGAAAACTTAACAATGGAAAGGTTGTGTTTATTTAATGCTCTCTAAAACATTTTGCTGATTATTAAATTAAGTTATTTAAAAGACTATGGGACTCATTCAATTGCAAGGCCGCATAATGCGTTCTACAGGCCGTATGTCTGCAGGTTTGAAATTTGCTACAATTACAGAGTGATTCATTTGCAGAAGCACGCAACTTAGGGGGCCGAAAGCCTAAACCGTAAACCATGCAATCGTCTGTAGTATTTCAGAGCGTGATCCAGATCAATTAAGCAAGGCCGTAACTACCCATTTAGAAACAGCCAATAGAAAATGAGACAATCATCATTATGTCAGTAAAACATGGAGTTTACATGTCAATTAATTAGCATTTAGGGGTCCGATATATGATCAGACTCGCAATTCGCCAATGTACAAACAATAAAAATGAATTAAGTAAATGTTCTAATCCATGGGGTTGGCCTGATTCCCAAGATTGATATAAAACCGTAATGACACATAACAAAAAATAATTTTTTATTGCAGATTTACGAGCTTGAGGCTGTTTTGCAATGAATTCTAATGTATTTCATCGCTTTTCCTGTCTTTTAAAGTCCAGCATTGATTTTTTTATTGCATTTACAGTGCTACAAACAGGGGTTAAACCCCCTTGCGAGTCCTACCTGGTACCCGTAGGATTTTCTTCTTCATTTGACACTTAAGGATGTGAAAATATTTGCTGGCTTAAGGGAATTGTAGCAATTGAATATTTACGGGCTTGAAAGATCAAAGGCTTAGCTGAGTTGTAAGTTACTTTATTGACAACCGCAGATCGTTTGCGGGTGCTAAACAAAGCCAATTGAATAGCAAATTAGTTCATGGGCTCCATTACGGGCTCCCGTAAACAAAAACTGCTCAATTGAATTGAGGCCTATATCTAACAAAAAATGAGCATAGGAATATTTATTTAGAAAACTGATGCAAGAAAACAAAATAGTTTGTACAAATTAATTCATGGCATATTTTCATGGATTTTATTGCAAACATCAGGAGACTTGCACTCTACTGAAAGCTCTGTTTATTGTAAGATTACTTTAGTTCTTTTCTGTTTCCAGCAGAGGGAGCTAATCATTTAGACACTAATTTATTAACGTTACAACATTGCTAATATTAGTAGACTAGTTTTATATTATTTCACACAATCATTGTATATTATTAACAATTATTATTTTAGATAATTCAAATCTAGTTGTTTTTTTACTTCACATAGCTGCTAAACCCTAAAATTCATAAACCAGAGAAGTATATTATTATTATCGTTTATTTGTAAAGCGCAAACATATATTCTGTAGCGCTATACATAAGTTGTGATCAAGGCAAAACAATATTAACACATTACAAAGATGGAGGGCCCTGTCTTTGAGCTTAGAATCCAGTGTCCATAGTGCTTTCCCCGAAGCACCGTGTATGATTGAAAACTTCCAAACTTCCAATCTAATTTCTCTACAGGCAGATTACTATAAGGCAACCAGTGTTTGATGTCTACAATATGATTAAGAACTGAAAATAGACTAAATGTTTATAGAAAGTTAAAAAAATATCTCACTTTCCTACAAGCTGGATGACAGACAATGCAGTCATCGTCATTTCTGCTGAGAAAATGTCCATAAAATATTGTTGGTCAGTAGCTGCCTTACCCAAGAATTGATTTAAGTGTTCTGTGATGTGTTAATGATATTTTTTTGTGGGGTTCCCCATTATTGACCCTGGCGATTTACTTTGACCCCCACTTTGATGGCAGTCTGTCTTAACCTTCTGCTTTATCTTGTTTCCTCTGTCTGCTGCCAGTTCCGACCTGACCTTTATAGCCAATAAATATGAAATGGATCTGGACCATCCTTTTGCTAATCAGATCTGTGGCCCCGGTGTGAGGCACTGTCTGGTATCTCTAACTCTGCCCTGATCACCTCCTGTTACCTAACCAATAATCAAAAATTGTTGTATGTTTTTTTGAATCACTAAACTTGACAGGAAAAAAAACAAATGAACACAGCCTTTTTATCTTTATAATACCAATTTATTTTTTACAGTAGGGATCTATTTTCTTTTTTTCAGCTGATTCTGTCTCATAGCAGTTGTCAATGTCACATTCCCATTGTTGTGATAGAAACTTACTGTGCATTCAAAGACCCCTCTCACCCCAGGCAGTTGATCTGCAGAAATAAAAATCTTTAAAACCCACAATAACATAATTGCATATAAATGTAATATATTAAAGACTGTATTATTTTATTTTATATATGGTATATATTTTTCAGATGTACTTCTTCACAGTAGTATGTTTTAAGTTTTAAATATATGACCCCATGACATTGAGGCCATCTCTACATGTTAAAAGGAATATGGAAAATGTCTGCATTTTACTAGATATATAATAAACTTGTTAGTCTATCTACTTCTTTGTACTTTGTTTTATTAAGAAGTGCTTAAAAATGTTATTTTACAGATTTAGCGCCCTATTAAATTCTCCCTCGTAGTTCTCTCGGTGCTCGCAAAAGGCAGTTTTCCTGCTGTTTGCGAGAACCGAATCTCTCGCAGCCTGCTTTACGATATGACTGCGAGAAAATGGCCGAGAATAGGCTCCGAGAGAGCTACGTAGCCTTAAATCTATGCACGAGTCTCGCATATCGTAAGAATCCCTACGTGGACAAAAAGTCCACGCAAGGGATCCGAAAGCCTCTACGTGCTGCCTCGGAACAGCCCGAGACAGCCCGAGACAGCAGCGTGAGGCTCCCCCCTGCACCCTATACACATCCCCATGCTGCAGGGGTCTCTATCAGGACCCCTGCAGCACCCCCACATTAACCCCTTGCAGCGGGGGTCCCCGATCTGCATAGATCAGGCCCCCCGCTGCATTTAAAACTTTTAAATTCCCCGCCGCGGCTCCTTAAAGGGACCGCGGCACACTATTACCCAATCCCGGCCGCGGCACTTAAAATTAACCCCCCTCTATGCTGGGGGTCCCCATCGGGACCCCCGAAGTGTCCCCACATAAACCCATTGCAGGGGGGGGGCCCCGATCTGCATAGATCAGGCCCCCCGCAGCATTTAAAACTTTTAAATTCCCCGCCGCGGCTCCTTAAAGGGACCGCGGCACACTATTACCCAATCCCGGCCGCGGCACTTAAAATTAACCCCCCTCTATGCTGGGGGTCCCCATCGGGACCCCCGAAGTGTCCCCATATAAACCCCCTGCAGCGGGGGGGCCCCGATCGGCACCGATCGTGACCCTGCTGCAATTCAATTTTAAATTTCCCGCCTCGCGGGTCCTCAAAGGACCGTAAAGGTCCTGAAAGGACTCGCACTAAAAATAATAACCCCAGGCAACTATAATTACCCCATTAACTCATGATGGTCAATCCAGACCACCATAAGACCTAAATTACCCCATTAACTCATGATGGTCAATCCAGACCACCATAAGGCCTAAATTAACCCATTAACTCATGATGGTCAATACAGACCACCATAAGGCTCTATTTAACCCATTAACTCATGATGGTCAATACAGACCAGCATAAGGCTCTATTTAACCCCATCAGTCCCATAAGGGTATATTATTACCATTATGGGCCTGTTACAACCCAACATTAACCACATAAGTGCCATGATGGTCCTCAAGGACCATCATGACACTAACTACAAACACTACACTATAACCCCCAATAAACCATTTAATCTAAACTAACCCCCCTCTACACTAATCTATTAACACTTACACTACCTACCTACACTACCTACCCCCTAATAAACCTCCCCAACACTCTAATTACAAAAAACAAAAAACCTACAGCACAGAAAAGAAAAAACCTACAGTACAAAAAACAAAAAAACCTACAGTACAGAAAAAAAAAAAAAATTACAACCCCACCCCCCACTACAGAAAACAAAAAAATACATTACAACCCCACCCCCCACTACAGAAAATAAAAAAATTACACACCTGAAAAGGAAAGACAGATAAACACAATACAATACATACATATAATACATTAAATACATTACATACAATACATGACATTACATATAATATATTACATATAATATATTACATATAATATATTACATATAATACATTACATACATTACATACAATACATGACATTACATATAATATATTACATATAATATATTACATATAATACATTACATACATTACATACAATACATGACATTACATATAATATATTACATATAATATATTACATATAATACATTACATACATTACATACAATACATGACATTACATATAATATATTAAATATAATATATTACATATAATATATTACATATAATATATTACATATAGTCCTAATCAAATACCCCCTATCTATCTAACATACAATCTATTTAATTTAAAATAAATCCTAACTATATCAAATACATCCCCCTATCTATCTAATATACAAAAAATCCTAACTACATACACAGACCCTTATTCTAAACTAAAATAAAATAATTACAGTCCTAACTACATACACAGACCCTAATTCTAAGCTAAAATCAATAAATTAAGACCACTTACCTTTAAGATGTTGCTTCAGATCACTAACCTATGGGTCAAACAAAAAATAAAAATTAGTACAAAACATTAAAATCAAATAAATAAACATTCTATACATTCTAAATATTCAACTCACCTTTACAGCATGTCCAGTCACTGTTTATCTCTTCCGGCGCGGCCCTGTTAAAAAAAAAAACACAATACATGAATACATGAATACAATATATAAACAATAAATAAAATACACAAATAAACATCTAAATATACATTTAACTTACCTCCCCGCGATGTCCCCGGCCTTCTCTCCTTCAGCCCCGGCTGGGCCGCGGAACCATCCGCGCTCTAAAAAAAAAAAAAAAAAAAAACTAACGGAGGTCTGCACTGGCAGACCTCCCCGACGCTACTGAACCTCCCGGAGTCGTTTCCGGGAGGAAATTGGCATTGGCGGCTTGTGATTGGCTGAAAAAGCTGTCTATCAATTTCAGCCAATCAAAAGTCGTCAATGTGTGAGCCAATCAGGATGGGATACACCCCAATATCCCACCCTGATTGGCTAAAACACTTGTCTATCTTTATGGGAACCAATCACAACGCTCAGATGCCTTCAGCCAATCACTATGGGATACACCCCCACGGAGTGATTGGTAGAAGACATCTGCGCATCCTGATTGGCTCCTACATTGACGACTTTTGATTGGCTGACAGCTTTTTCAGCCAATCACAAGCCGACAATGCCAATTTCCTCCCGGAAACGACTCCGGGAGGTTCAGTAGCGTCGGGGAGGTCTGCCAGTGCAGACCTCCGTTAGTTTTTTTTTTTTTTTTTTTTTTTAGTGCGCGGATGGTTCCGCGGCCCAGCCGGGGCTGAAGGAGAGAAGGCCGGGGACATCGCGGGGAGGTAAGTTAAATGTATATTTAGATGTTTATTTGTGTATTTTATTTATTGTTTATATATTGTATTCATGTATTCATGTATTGTGTTTTTTTTTTTTTAACAGGGCCGCGCCGGAAGAGCTAAACAGTGACTGGACATGCTGTAAAGGTGAGTTGAATATGTAGAATGTATATAATGTTTATTTATTTGATGTTAATGTTTTGTACTAATTTTTCTTTTTGTTTGACCCATAGGTTAGTGATCTGAAGCAACATCTTAAAGGTAAGTGGTCTTAATTTATTGATTTTAGCTTAGAATTAGGGTCTGTGTATGTAGTTAGGACTGTAATTATTTTATTTTATTTTAGAATAAGGGTCTGTGTATGTAGTTAGGATTTTTTGTATATTAGATAGATAGGGGGATGTATTTGATATAGTTAGGATTTATTTTAAATTAAATAGATTGTATGTTAGATAGATAGGGGGTATTTGATTAGGACTATATGTAATATATTATATGTAATATATTATATGTAATATATTATATGTAATACATTATATGTAATGTATGTAATGTCATGTATTGTATGTAATGTATGTAATGTATTATATGTAATATATTATATGTAATATATTATATTTAATATATTATATTTAATGTATGTAATGTCATGTATTGTATGTAATGTATGTAATGTATTATATGTAATATATTATATGTAATATATTATATTTAATATATTATATTTAATGTATGTAATGTCATGTATTGTATGTAATGTATGTAATGTATTATATGTAATATATTATATGTAATATATTATATGTAATGTCATGTATTGTATGTAATGTATGTAATGTATTATATGTAATATATTATATGTAATGTCATGTATTGTATGTAATGTATGTAATGTATTATATGTATGTATTGTATTGTGTTTATCTGTCTTTCCTTTTCAGGTGTGTAATTTTTTTATTTTCTGTAGTGGGGGGTGGGGTTGTAATGTATTTTTTTGTTTTCTGTAGTGGGGGGTGGGGTTGTAATTTTTATTTTTTCTGTACTGTAGGTTTTTTTGTTTTTTGTACTGTAGGTTTTTTTTTTTCTGTGCTGTAGGTTTATTGTTTTTTGTAATTAGAGTGTTGGGGAGGTTTATTAGGGGGTAGGTAGTGTAGGTAGGTAGTGTAAGTGTTAATAGATTAGTGTAGAGGGGGGTTAGTTTAGATTAAATGGTTTATTGGGGGTTATAGTGTAGTGTTTGTAGTTAGTGTCATGATGGTCCTTGAGGACCATCATGGCACTTATGTGGTTAATGTTGGGTTGTAACAGGCCCATAATGGTAATAATATACCCTTATGGGACTGATGGGGTTAAATAGAGCCTTATGGTGGTCTGTATTGACCACCATGAGTTAATGGGTTAATTTAGGCCTTATGGTGGTCTGTATTGACCACCATGAGTTAATGGGTTAATTTAGGCCTTATGGTGGTCTGTATTGACCACCATGAGTTAATGGGTTAATTTAGGCCTTATGGTGGTCTGTATTGACCACCATGAGTTAATGGGTTAATTAGAGCCTTATGGTGGTCTGTATTGACCACCATGAGTTAATGGGTTAATTAAGGCCTTATGGTGGTCTGTATTGACCACCATGAGTTAATGGGTTAATTAGAGCCTTATGGTGGTCTGTATTGACCACCATGAGTTAATGGGTTAATTAAGGCCTTATGGTGGTCTGTATTGACCACCATGAGTTAATGGGTTAATTAGAGCCTTATGGTGGTCTGTATTGACCACCATGAGTTAATGGGTTAATTTAGGCCTTATGGTGGTCTGGATTGACCATCATGAGTTAATGGGGTAATTATAGTTGCCTGGGGTTAATATTTTTAGTGCGAGTCCTTTCAGGACCTTTACGGTCCTTTGAGGACCCGCGAGGCGGGAAATTTAAAATTGAATTGCAGCAGGGTCACGATCGGTGCCGATCGGGGCCCCCCGCAGCAGGGGGTTTATATGGGGACACTTCGGGGGTCCCGATGGGGACCCCCAGCATAGAGGGGGGTTAATTTTAAGTGCCGCGGCCGGGATTGGGTAATAGTGTGCCGCGGTCCCTTTAAGGAGCCGCGGCGGGGAATTTAAAAGTTTTAAATGCAGCGGGGGCCTGATCGGTGCCGATCGGGGACCCCCGCTGCAAGGGGTTAATGTGTGGGGGCTGCGGGGGTTCCTATGGACCCCTGCAGCAAGGTGTTCATGTGAGGACACTTCGGGGGTCCCGACAGGGACCCCCGCATTGAGGGGGGGTTCATTGTAGGTGCCTGGGGGGGGTTTGGAGTACCCCCCACGGCAGGGCTTATGTGGGGGACTGCCGCGGAGGTCCCTTTTAGGACCCCCGCAGCACTTGATGAGGAGTGGGAGCCTGCGATATCATCTCGCAGGCTGTCACTCCTCATGTACATTTACGCAGTGTAGATACGTACGGCCCTGCTGCGTAGCTCATACGTTGCTCGCAGCAGGGCTAATTTAATAGCATTGTAAGTTAGAGAAACTTTGCAGTACGTAGGGCTTAAGTAGAAGCCTCTTATTTACGAGGCTGGAATTTAATAGGGCCCTTAATTCATACAAATATTATCTGCTTTGGTCTGCCCACTTTAGTTCACAAAGACACAGACTCTCTACTACAGTGGGGGGAAGTATTTAACCCCCTGCTGATTTTGAATGTTTCTCCACTGACAAAGAAATAATCATTCTATAATTTTAATGGTAGGTGTGTCAGTGAGTCAGAATAATGAAACAAAAAGAAAAAGAAAAGAAAAATACATATCTAAAAAGTTATAAATTGATTTGCAGGTCAATGAGGGAAGTAAGTATTTGACCACTTTGTCTTAGTACTTGGTGGCAAAACCCCTGTTGGCGATCACAGAGGTCAGACATTTCTTGTAGTTGGCCACTAGGTTTGCACACATCTCAGGAGGGATTTTTTCCCACTCCTCTTTGCAGATCCTCTCCAAGTCATTAAGGTTTTGAGGCTGATGTTTGGCAACTTGAACCTTCATCTCCCTCCACAGATTTTCTATGGGATTAAGGTTAGGAGACTGGCTAGGCCACTCCAGGACCTTAATGTGCTTCTTCTTAAACCACTCCTTTGTTGCCTTGGATGTGCGTTTTGGGTCATTGTCATGCTGGAATACCACGACCCATTTTCAATGCCCAGGCTGAGGGAAGGAAGTTCCAACCCAAGATTTGACGGTACATGGCCCTGTCCATCATCCCTTTAAGGTGGTGCAGTTGTCCTGTCCTCTTAGCAGAAATACACCCCCAATGCATAATAATTCCACCTCCATGTTTGACGGTGGGGATGGTGTTCTTGGGGTCATAAACATTCCTCCGCCTCCAAACACAACGACTAGAGTTGATGCCAAAGAGCTCGATTTTGGTCTCATCTAACCACAACACTTTCACCCAGTTCTCTTCTGAATCATTCAGATGTTCATTGGCAAGCTTCAGCCTGTATATGTGCTTTCTTGAGCAGGGGGACCTTGAGGGCGCTGCAGGATTTCAGTCCTTCACGGCGTAGTGATTTACCAATTGTTTTCTTGGTGACTATGGTCCCAATTGCCTTGAGATCATTAACAAGATCCTCCCGTTTAGTTCTGGACTGATTCCTCACCGTTCTCATAATCATTGAAACTCTACGAGGTGAGATCTTGCATGGAGCATCAGACCGAGGGAGACTGGCAGTTATTTTGTGTTTCTTCCATTTGTTAATAATCACCTTTTCACCAACCTGCTTGGCGATGGTCTTGTAGCCCATTTCAGCCTTAGGTAGGTCTACAATCTTTTCCCTGACATCCTTGAACAGCTCTTTGGTCTTGGCCATGATGGAGAGTTTGGAATCTGATTGATTGATTGCTTCTGTGGACAGGTGTCTTTTATACAGGTAAAGAAATGAGATTAGGAGCACTCCCTTAAAGAGAATGCTCCTAATCACAGCTTATTACTTGTTTATACAGTGCCTTGCAAAAGTATCCCCCCGCCCTTGACTTTTACCTATTTTTTTACATTACAGCCTTAAGGTCAATGTTTTGCTAATGTGAATTTTATGTGATGGATCAGAACACAATAGTCTAAGTTGGTGAAGTGAAATGAGAAAAATATATATATAAAACTATTTTTTAGAAATAGAAAACAGAAAATTGGCATGTGTGTCTGTATTCACCCCCTTTGTTATGAAGCCAATAAAAAGCTCTGGTGCAATTACCTTCAGAAGTCACATAATTAGTGAAATGATGTCCACTTGTGTGCAATCTAAGTGTCACATGATCTGTCATTACATATACACACCTTTTTTGAAAGGACCCACTGCCATGAAGATCAAGGAAGTCTTCAAACAAGTAAGGGACAAAGTTGTTGAGAAGTACAAGTCAGGTTTTAGGTTATAAAAAACATATCTTTGATGATCCCCAGGAGCACCATCAAATCTATCATAACCAAATTGAAAGAACATGGCACAACAGCAAACCTGCCAAGAGACGACCGCCCACCAGAACTCACGGACCGGGCAAGGATGGCATTAATCAGAGAGGCAGCACAGAGACCTAAGGTTACCCTGGAGGACCTGCAGAGTTTCCCAGCAGAGACTGGAGTTTCTGTACATAGGCACGACAATAAGTCATTACTTTCAGCAAAAAACAAAATAGAACGTTTTGAGTTTGCGAAAAGGCATGTTGGAGACTCCCAAAATGTATGGAGGAGGTGCTCTGGTCTGATGAGACTAACATTGAACTTTTCAACCATCAAAAAAAAACGCTATTTCTGGCACAAACCCAACACATCACATCACCCAAAGAACACCATCCCAACATGGTGGTGGCAGCATCATGCTGTGGGGATGTTTTTCAGGACCCGGAACTGGGAAACTGGTCAGAGTTGAGGGGAAGATGGATGGTGCTAAACACAGGGATATTCATGCCCAAAACCTGTACCACTCTGTGCGTGATTTGAGTCTAGGATGGAGGTTCACCATCCAGCAGGACAATGACTCCACACACACTGCGAAAGCAAGACTTGAGTGGTTTAAAGGGAGACATGTAAATGTGTTGGAATGGCCTAGTCAAAGCCCGGACCTCAATCTAAATCTGTGGTCAGACTTAAAGATTGCTGTTCACAAGAGCAAACCATCCAACTTGAAGGAGTTGAAGGAGCTGGAGCAATTTTGCAAGGAGGAATGGGCAAAAATCCCAGCGGTAAGATGTGGCAAGCTCATAGAGCCTGATCCAAAGTTACTTGGAGCTGAGATTGCCGCAAAAGGTGGCTCTACAAAGTATTGACTTTAGGGGGTGAATAGTTATGCACATTGACTTTTTCTGTTATTGTATCTGTTTGTTGTTTGCTTCACAATAAAAAAGAATAAAGATCTTCATAGTTGTGTGCATGTTCTGTATATTAAATGATGCAAATCCTCAAACAATCCATGTTAATTCCAGGTTGTGAGGCAACAAAACACGAAAAATGCCAAGGGGGTGAATACTTTTGCAAGGCACTGTCAGATACCCGGGAGACAGAAATCTTGCTGATTGATAGGGGATCAAATACTTATTTCCCTCACTGACCTGCAAATCAATGTATAACTTTTTTGACATGCGTTTTTCTTGGAATTTGTTTTTGTTATCCTGTCTCTCACTGTTAAAATACACCTACCATTACAATTATAGACTGATCATTTCTTGGTCAGTGGCCAAACATTCAAAATCAGCAGAGGATCAAATACTCTTATGGTTCTTTATTGTTTGTATGGCAGATAAATAAAGTCAGTTGTATCTGTTATAAAAGTAGAAATAGACATTCAGCATGTTGTAGTGAGCAAAACCTACTGCCCAAGATTCCCACCTACAGTACCTTGCAAAAGTATTCACCCCCCTTGGCATTTTTCGTGTTTTGTTGCCTCACAACAACATGGATTTTTTGAGGATTTGCATCATTTAATTTACAGAACGTGCCCACAAGTTTGAAGATGTTTATTTTTTAGTATGAAGCAAACAACAAATAGGACAAAATAACAGAAAAAGTCAATGTGCATAACTATTCACCCCCCTAAAGTCAATACTTTGTAGAGCCATTTTTTGTGTCAATCACAGCTCCAAGTTGCTTTGGATAAGTCTCTATGAGCTTGCCACATCTTACCACTGGGATTTTTGCCCATTCCTCCATGCAAAGCTGCTCCAGCTCCTTCAAGTTGGATGGTTTGCGCTTGTGAACAGCAATCTTTAAATCTGACCACAGATTTTCTTTTAGATTGAGGTCTAGGCTTTGACTAGGCCATTCCAACACATTTACATGTTTCCCCTTAAACCACTCAAGTGTTGCTTTAGCAGTGTGTTTGGGGTCATTGTCCTGCTGGAAGGTGAACCTCCATCCTAGCCTCAAATCACGCACAAAGTCGTACAGGTTTTGCTCAAGAATATCCCTGTATTTAGCACCATCCATCTTTCCCTCAACTCTGACCAGTTTTCCAGTCCCAACTGCTGAAAAACATCCCCACAGCATGATGCTGCCACCACCATGTTTCACTCTAGGGATGGTGTTTTTTGGGTGATTTTATTTGTTGGGTTTATGCCAGACATAGCGTTTTCTTTGATGGCCGAAAAGTTCAATTTTAGTCTCATCAGACTAGAGCACCTTCCTCCATACATTTTGGGAGTCTCTCACGTACCATTTTGCTTTTTGCTGAAAGTAATGGCTTTCTTCCTGCCACTCTGCCATAAAGCCCAACTCTATGGAGCGTACGGCTTATTGTCGTCCTATGTAGGGAAACTCAAGTGTCTGCTGTGAAACTCTGCAGCTCCTCCAGGGTTACCTTAGGTCTCTGTGCTGCCTCTCTAATTAATGCCCTCCTTGAATGGTCTGTGAGTTTTGGTGGGTGGCTGCCCCTTTGTAGGTTTGCTGTTGTCCCATGTTCTTTCCATTTGGTTATGATAGATTTGATGGTGCTCCTGGGAATAATCAAATATTTGGATATTTTTTAATAACCTAACCCTGCCTTGTACTTCTCAACAACATTGTCCCTTACTTGTTTGGAAAGTTCCTTGGTCTTCATGGCAGTGTTTGGTTAGTGGAGCCTCCTGCTTAGTGTTGCAGCCTCTGGGGCCTTTAAAAAAAGGTGTGTATATGTAATGACAGATCATGTGACACTTATATTGCACACAGGTGGATATAATTTCACTAATTATGTGACTTCTGAAGGTAATTGGGTGCACCAGAGCTTTTTATGGGCTTCATAACAAAGGGGGTGAATACATACGCACATGCCAATTTTCTGTTTTCTGTTTCTAAAAAGTACTTTTATTTATATATTTTTCTCACTTCACTATTGTGTTCTGATCATCACATAAAATTCAGATTAACAATACATGAATTTAAAGCTATAATGTAACAAAATAGGTAAAAAGTCAAGGGGGGGTGAATATTTTTGCAAGGCATTGTACTTCACAAGCAAGATAAACTAGCATTAAGTGGGAATTCTTATAAGACAACAATGAATATCACTTGTACTGCACTTAATTGAGTGGGTTCTGGTCCTGTTCCCTAAACAAGGCTGGCTTATCCTAGAGCAAGCACATCTAAAATAAGTTAAAAAAATGTATTTCCTTCCTAGAAATATTATTGCATACCACTCTGGGAAACTGGAGATGAACATGCAAATGAGTCCACAGTGAATTTTCCCTCTTTAATCCATTACCACTTTATAAATGGCTGATTTTAGCAAATGTCTGCTGTTATAACACAGCTTACATGTATAACATAGTATGGATTTGTACCTACCCAAAGACAGTCACTGTTTCAAACTTAAAAGGATATTTCTATTACAAATTCTAGTTCTTTTAAAAAAACATACTACAAATTGGATTTCGATATCTAGAGATACAATAAATATAGTGACAAACTTTTGAGAGGCGCATACTGAAAATGTGATACTTCAATATCTTTAATACAAATCAACCTTTTCGATTCCATGTAACTATTAATGATATCGTCTATGCACCTGAACTTATTTTGTATTAAATATATTGAAATTCCGGCTCAAATGGTTTAGAACACAGGCCAAATAGTTCAATTTCCAGTTTTTGCTGATTGAAATTGATACAGACTTTCCAAAATACATTTTTGAATCCTCTCAAAGGTAGTCTCCCAGTAGTGCTATTTAGAGGAACATTATCCAAAAACTATTCTATATCAATTTATTTTGACATTCTTTTTTTTGTTTGTTTAGCAATTCTAAAATACTGATTTAATATGAAGATACATCATTTCATGGAAACAGCAATTTGCTAGTGAAGTTGACAATGTGACTACAGTTCAAATCACAAGCTATTTTCATAAGACACTGCAGTATATCACAAACTGAGTTGCCACTGAGAGGAAACAATAAGGTCACCAATTCAAAAAAGTTAAGATTTATGAAGATTATTTGTCGGCAGCACAATGTATAATTAACCAAGCAATTCCGTGAATGCAGGACATAATTCATAATTTACTAAAAAAAGTAATTAACATAGCATAAAAAACAGATGATGTTAGCTTCCCACATCATTTTAATACAATCAAAAATGTATTTTGGCTTTTTATAAACATAGTGGCTGGCATTTACAAACAGCTTTATCGTGATTAACTGCATCCAACTTTGCTAATACCCATCTATGAAATACTTATTAAAGAGGGATATATTCATGGAGCAGCAGACTTTATATTAGCATTAGTACTATCATTGTGACTTCCTCAAGTTTTGGCTTTTTATATATAAAAATAACAATCATGTGTATGGACCTTAATTTCATATAAATTATCAATAGTGCAATATTAAGCACTTTTAGCACCTTATCGTTGTGGGAAGATCCCCAAGTAACACATATTAAGCACTTTTAGCACCTTATCATTGTGGGAAGATCCCCATGTAACACTTAGTCACTTTACACTGATCAATTCACAGTTTATTTGCACAATAGGACTCTTTTGGGTCCTAATTCACCTTAGTATTAGCTCCAGTACTTAGCACTTTTTGCTTATTTTCTCTTCATCTCCCTTAGATTGTAAGTTTTCGAGTTTTCAATTATGTGTCCGTGTCTTGGAAACAAGCACTATGTGCATTTGATTATATGCTCAAAAGCAGGGCCCTCCATTCTTTATAAGGTGTTAAGTTTGGTTTTTGCCTTGTACAATACCACTGTACAGTGCTACGGAATATGTTGGCGCGATATAAATAAAGACAATAATAATAATAAATAATCGTTGTATCCAATCATCGGGTTGTTGTTATGATTAATGCAGTTTAGCCAGTAGCGTCATATGTTTAGTTTTTTATTACTTCCATTGGTTTTATAATAACTATTAAAAGCTAAGTTTTATTGGCTACTATTGATTATAGTAGGTTCCTAGGAGTGCACAACTACAAAGGGATTTTCTTTCCTTTTATTTACCATTATGCATTACATTATGGATCCCTGGTAGCACCATACCTAATCAAAAGTTCCTGGGCTCAATGCTTAGAGCCACCTCATCTGTCTTTTTTTATAGCCGTATAGGAACAAAACATCTCACTACCCAAGATGCTGATATTTAGCATACTGGGTTTCACTATAACAGTATATTTTATATGTAATTAAGATTGTATAATTATTATTAACCTAGTAATATACAGCATACAGTGCCTTGCAAAAGTATTCACCACCCCTTGACTTTTTACCTATTTTCTTACATTACAGCCTTAAGTTCAATGTTTTGTTAATCTGAATTTTATGTGATGGATCAGAACACAATACTGTAGTCTAAGTTGGGGAAGTGAAATAAGAAAAATATATACATAAAACTTTCTTTTTAGAAATAGAAAACAGAAAATTGACATGTGCGTATGTATTCACCCCCTTTGTTATGAAGCCAATAAAAAGCTCTGGTGCAACCAATTACAGTCAGAAGTCACATAATTAGTGAAATGATGTTCACCTGTGTGTAATCTAAGTGTCACATGATCTGTCATTACATATAACACCTTTTTTGAAAGGCCCCAGAGGCTGCAACACCTAAGCAAGAGGCACCACTAACCAAACACTGCCATGAAGGAACTCTCCAAACAAGTAAGGGACAATGTTGTTGAGAAGTACAAGTCAGGGTTAGGTTATAAAAAAAATATCCAAATCTTTGATGATCCCCAGGAGCCCCATCAAATCTATCATACCCAAATGGAAAGAACATGGCACAACAGCAAACCCGCCAAGAGATGGCCGCCCCCAAAACTCACAGACCGAGCAAAGAGGGCATTAATCAGAGAGGCAGCACAGAGATCTAAGGTAAGTATGGAGAAGCTGCAGAGTTCCACAGCAGAGACTGGAGTATCTGTACATAGGAAGACAATAAGGCGGATGCTCCATAGAGTTGGGCTTTATGGCAGAGTAGCCAGAAGAAAACCGTTCCTTTCAGCAAAAAACAAAATGGCACGTTCTGAGTTTGCGAAAAGGCATGTGGGAGATTCCCAAAATGTATGGAGGAAGGTGCTCTGGTCTGATGAGACTAAAATTGATCTTTTCGACCCTTAAAGAAGACACCATCCCCACAGTGAAACATGGTGTTGGCAGCATCATGCTGTGGGGATGTTTTTCAGGACTGGGAAACTGGTCAGAGTTGAGGGAAAGATGGATGGTGCTAAATACAGGGATATTCTTGAGCATAACCTTTACCACTCTGTGCGTGATTTGAAGGCTAGGACGGAGGTTCACCTTCCAGCAGGACAGTGACCCCAAACACACTGCTAAAGCAACACTTGAGTGGTTTAAGGGGAAACATGTAAATATGTTGGAATGCCCTTGTCAAAGCCCAGACCTCAATACAATAGAAAATCTGTGGTCAGACTTAAAGATTGTTGTTCACAAGCGCAAACCATCCAACTTGAAGGAGCTGGAGCAGTTTTGCAAGGAGGAATGGGCAAAAATCCCAGTGGTAAGATGTGGCAAGCTCATAGAGACTTATCCAAAGTGACTTGGAGCTGTGATTGCCACAAAAGGTGGCTCTACGAAGTATTGACTTTAGGGGGGTGAATAGTTATGCACATTGGCTTTTCTGTTATTTTGTCCTGTTTGTTGTTTGCTTCACAATAAAAAGGAAAAAACATCTTCATAGTTGTGGGCATGTTCTGTATATTAAATGATGCAAATCCTCAAACAATCCATGTTAATTCCAGGTTGTGAGGCAACAAAACACGAAAAATGCCAAGGGGGGTGAATACTTTTGCAAGGCACTGTAAACTGCTAAATACAACATCTAGCAGTGTATTTTATGCTTTAAAGGCTTATTATTGATAATATAATTGTATTTAGATATAATATCCTTTAATGTGGGGGTGAAACACGCAATGTTGAATATCAACATTGCAGGAAGTAAAAAGCAGGGTTATGGTTTAGTAAATTCTGAAAGTTTGGTTTCTCACAGTAAATGCACATTACATGCCCATAAAATGCCAAATACATTCCCTGATCCCCGATACCCCAGATATAACATTGGGAGAAGTGATTTTAGTAAATTGCTTTATGAGCTTGATAGCGGGATACTGACCATGCATTAGCATCCAATATCAGTTAGTAAATTCTCACAATTTTCTGTTATGTTTGTGTGTAGTTTCTGTGTAGTTTATTAAAATTGCATATTGTAAATATTGCAGTGGAGCATCCCTTAAAATAGTAACCAATTATAATCCCTCCATTTTATTTTGATTCTAAATAACATTTAAATAAATTAATCACATTTTTTAGATTATCGTTACAAGCATATAATTGAAAGTAAAATGGCTTAATATGTGATTTTTTTCTCTTACACTGTCCAAGGTTTAGTTACTCATTTTATATGCAGTAATACACCTCATAGCACATTCAAAGTAATGTGCTGGAATATGCCTTACAGATTACAACGGTATAATAATTTGGGTCCCAAATTAATTAAATGCTTGATTGCACTTCCCGAATAAATGAAAACAACAAGACTTTGTTTATGTTTTGAAATGAGATTAATCGTTTTATAAATGTATTTTCTTTCCGTTCTAATGAAATGACCTGTTCCTAAAATTAATAAGTTTTATTATTTAAACTAATTGTTATTTCTAATATTCTGATCTGTTGCCGTACGATCAACCTTATTGGCGGGGAAACGACCTTGAGCCAGGAAATAAACATCTGAGTTAAGCAACTTTGTATCTTGTACATAACAGACATACAGCCTGGGGGCATTTTTATGTCCAGAAATTAAATTTACAACTGCCATACATCTGGCAATAATCCTGGACAAAATATCATTTGGTAGGCCAGATGGTCACAGATTTACATCATTCTAATCTCACACACACAAAACACTTTGGGCAGGGAAAAAAGGAAATATGTAGTGCAGTTGTTACACGCTTGTATTTTGGTATTACATATGTGCAGGCACTATTTGAAGGGGTGTAACTGCCGGTAACTCTCTGTCAGGTTTGACAATGTTTTTTTAATGGAAAATCTAGGTGTTCTGCTTAAAACAATGCACACAAATACTACATCTCAAGTTCACAAAGATCCATCAACACACATGGCATGGGAGTTCCATCATAAACTACAGTTTGAGGTGGAGGGATATCCTATGGGACCATAATCTACCATTAAGTTTATATTGTTAAGTGACTATTTGGGGAGAGACACATGGGAGGGTGAGGAGGGAAAGAGACACAGGGGAGGGAGTGGGGAGGAATAGACACAAGGGTGAGAGAGGGGGAAAGAGACACAGGGGAGAGAGAGCAAAGTTACAGGCGCTCATTTCGGGGCCCTTAAAGTAGAGGGAGGGGGGAGAGGCTTGCACTGAGCACCGAAGGCCAGCAAGTTTGAGTGGGGGAAGGGGGGGGAGCATGGTGTGGCAAACAGCATTGCAAAGCTTCAAATAAAGCTTAATCCGCAAATGAAAAAAGTATCAAGTTTCTGTCAAAAATATTAAGAGTAATAAATAGGACTCACAAGGGCTTTTTCAAACACTTATTAGTGCTGTAACAGCAATTAAACACACAATATTGTACTTTAAAAGCATGGGTAGAGACATTGTAAGTAATTGCACAACAGTCTCCAAGAAACAAATATGCAACAAATGTTTTTTCATATATTGGACTGGTCATGCATATGGTAAAGTGTTGCTGAAAGATGCATACAGCAATTAAAGATGCAGTACATGACTAAATTGCAAGAAAAACACAACAGCCTTAAAATAATGCATAACACTCGCAGAGGCTCAAATGTGGATTTTAAACATTTATATATATATATATATATATATATATATATATATATATATATATTCATAGATATATATAGATTCATTTACATATATCAATCATCATATCTATGTTAGAACAAAAACTATTGGCAATGTTACACCGCCACATGACAAATATCAAATACCAGGGAAACATAGACCACAATACGCAGGAGGTTAATACCAATCTGGAAAAATACAGGTACCACAACTGGTACTCTAATGCAATGATTATTAAAGGGATATACACACCTCAAATGATACTCAGCACCACTATTGATCAGCACCATAATTATGATATACATACAAATATTTTATTAATATATAAATGTAATCTGTGTTACTATCCCCAAACATTAATCATTAAAGACACACAGAAACAGTGACAATGGTATAACAAAACTTTATTTTATACACCCATAAATGTATACTACTGTGCATCAATATCATGGGTATGGTGTGGGCGGATACCGGAAGGACAAGAGGCTGTTTGGGAAAAAGGGTAAACCTAAGGGGCTAAAGGTAATACTGTATAATAATAATGATGCATAGGATCTACTGGGGTCACCACAGTAATCAGAATCTGAGGAATACAAATCTCACAATACATCACTCCATTTATTAGAAGTAGTCAGTGATGTGCATACCATTTACATCTGGTCTTCATCTGCTCAATTAAACAAATTAATTCATCTTATGACATCATCATATTTGAACACTACCGATTAATACTGAGAGGACACAAAATTAAGCAGGCATAATGTCTGTTACATCAGACAAATGTAACTGTTCTCATATTGAAATTGACAAAAGGATGACATGATTCACTAATGTATAAATGGCATTGTGGGACTTTGTAAGCCCCCCGCTGAATCTGCATTGGTCTAAATTAATAGTTACATAGTTACATAGTAATTGAAGTTGAAAAAATACTTTTAGTCCATCAAGTTCAACCTCTTTACATCTCCTCTGATTTGCAATATGCAGATTAATTGTTAATTGATAATTGATCCAGAGGAAGGCTAACAGAAAAAAAAAACAGTGAAAATCTGTCAATTGTCTCAAAAGGGGAAAAAATATATAAAATGTCTTCCTGACCCCAAATACTGGTAATCGAACTCCTCCCTGGATCAATACTCCCTCTCTAATTATCTAAGATATCCCTAAATGCCATTTTTATATATATATTTATATATCCAATTATTTTTAAAGTTATCTATTGAATCCTCTGTCACCACCTCCTTTGGTAGAGAATTCCACAGTTTAACCACCCTTACTGTGAAGAACTTTCTTTAAGGTTAAATCTTTTTACTTCTAACCTCAAAGGATGTCCTCTTGTCAGTTGAAAACCTCTTGGCACAAAAAGTTCACTTGACAAAGCCTTGTATTGACCCTAAATATATTTACAGTGCCTTGTAAAAGTATTCACCCCCCTTGATTTTATACCTATTTTGTTACATTGCAACCTTAAGTTCATTTTTTTTGTTAATCTGAAACCATCAAATCTGTCATAACCAAATGGAAAGAGCATGGTACAAGAACAAACCTGCCAAGAGACGGCCGCCCACCAAAACTCAAAACCGGGCAAGGAGGGCATTAATCAGAGAGGCAGCACAGAGACCTAAGGTAACCCTGGAGGAGCTGCAGAGTTCCACAGCAGAGACTGGAGTATCTGTACATAGGACGACAATAAGCCGGACCCTCCAAAGAGTTGGACTTTATGGCAGAGTGGCCAGAATAAAGCCATTACTTTCAGCAAAAAAACAAAATGGCACGTTTTGAGTTTGTGAAAAGGTATGTGGGAGACTCCCAAAATGTATGGAGGAAGGAGCTCTGGTCTGATGAGACAAAAATTTAACTTTTCGTCCATCAAAGAAAACACAATGTCTGGCACAAACCCAACACATAAAATCACCCAAAGATGTGATTCAGCAGCAGGGACTGGGAAACTGGTTAGAGTTGAGGGAAAGATGGATGGTGCTAAATACAGGGATATTCTTGAGCAAAACCTGTACCACTCTGTGCATGATTTGAGGCTAGGACGGAGGTTTACTTTCCAGCATGACAACGACCCCAAACACACTGCTAAAGAAACACTTGAGTGATGTAAGGGGAAACATGTAAATGTGTTGGAATGGCCTAGCCAAAGCCCAGACCTCAATCCAACCAATAGAAAATCTGTGGTCAGACTTAAAGATTGCTGTTCACAAGCGCAAACTATCCAACTTGAAGGAGCTGGAGCAGTTTTGCAAGGAGGAATGGGCAAAAAACCCAGTGCTAAGATGTGGCAAGCTCATAGAGACTTATCCAAAGTGACTTGGAGCTGTGATTGCAGCTAAAGGTGGCTCTACAAAGTATTGATTTTAGGGGGGGGTGAATAGTTATGCACATTAACTTTTTCTGTTATTTTGTCCTATTTGTTGTTTGCTTCATAATAAAAAAAAAAAAACATTTTCAAAGTTGTGGGCATGTTCTGTAAATTAAATGATGCAAATCCTCAAATAATCCATGTTAATTCCAGGTTGTGAGGCAACAAAACACGAAAAATACCAAGGCGAATACTTTTGCAAGGCACTGTTTATTAGGTAATCATATCCCCTACACGCCATTTTTCTAATAAAATAAGTTTAATTTGGTTAGTATTTCTTCAAAACTTAGGCCCTCCATTCCACTTATTAGTTTTGCTGCCCGTCCCTGTACTTTTCCCAGCTCTAAAATGTCCTTTATATGTAGTGGTGTCCAAAATTGTACTCCATATTCCAAATGAAGGTGTTCTAAGGATCTGTATAGTGGCAGAATTATATTTGCTTCCCTTGCTTCTATACCCTTCTTAATACATGCTAATATTTCACTTGCCTTTGCAGATGCTGCTTGGCATTGAGAACTGTTACCTAGGTGGTTGTCCACAAGCACTGCTAAATCCCTTTCAGTATCGGATACCCCTAGATTTAAACCATTAAGATTATAAATTGCATGTCTATTTTTCCTTCCCAGAACTTACATAAGATAAGATAAGTTCAAGACAAAGATACATACAAATTAAACATAGCAAAGCAAGGAGGGCCCTGTCTTTGAGCCTCAAATGCATAGTGACCATAGTGCTTTCCCCAAAGCACCTTGTGGGATTGAAACTCGCAGACTTACAACCTAAAGGTATAGTGTACGGAAAAGGAGGTAGAGAGAGGTGAGAGTGTTTCAGGGTGGAATTTGATATGCTTCTTTAAAGAGATGTGTTTTTAGAGATGTTTTGAATGTTTTGAGGCAGGAGGATAATCTGGCGGAGTGAGGCAAGGAGTTCCAGAGAACAGGGGCAGCACCTCTTCATAGATACTAATTAGTTTTATTTGACATGACATATCCATCATAAATCTCTGTTGATTCCTACTTATAATCTTGTTTAAATAGACATATTCTTGTATACTGTCTCTTAGTAACCCTTCTAAAACCTTTCACACTACAGAAGTGAGGCTCACAGGTCTATCATTTCCTGGATTTGTTCTTGCTCTCTTCTTAAATATAGGTATCACCTTTGCTTTTCTTCAGTCATCTGGTAAAGACCCTGTGTTGAATGAATCTTGAAAAATGTGATATAATGGTTTGGCTGTTACAGAGCCCAGCTCCCTCAGTAACTTGGATGTATTCCATCAGGACCTTTGGCTTTATTAACATTTATATTTTCCAACCTCTTTTGGATTACTTCCTGAGTTATCCAATTATTTGGTGAATGTAATGTAACCCCATTATGCTGCAGTGTCCCAACCACTGGTACCTCCCTTGTTTATACAGAAGAAAATAACCTATTTAGCTCATCTGCTTTCTCACTAATTATCAGATGGCCTCATCGTGTCACATTGTAATGTTCCTATAGCTTCATTTATGGCCTTGTTTCCAAATAATATATTTAAAAAATATGTTAGGGTTAGCCTTGCACTTCTTTTCAACTACCTTTTCATTTTCTATTTTAGCCAAGCTAATAGCCCTTTTGCAAGCCTTGTTGATTTCTTTGTACGAAAAGCAGCAGCTAGTTTCTGTAGCCAGGTTAGATTATGGACCAATAAATTGTCACTGTGGAGTGCTATTGAGAAAGTCCAACACTATGTGCAACCCCTACATCCTCCTCTTCCTTGCCATAGGACCCCAACCCCTTGTGCCTTCTCCCTACATGAGGGGTTGCAGGGGGAAGCTTACGGCGCCCATCTTCACCAGCGCAGTAAGTGGTACAGGGTCGTAGGGATGAGAACCTATGGCGCTCATCTTCACCAGTGCAAGGATCGCCTTCTGCGCTCCTTGCCTGGCCGCAACTGCGGCACTCGCTCTGCGAGGTCTGCTATTGAGGCCCGCGAAAGCGGCCCTCTCTTCGCAAGGCCCGCAGTTGCAGCGGGCTCGCTTCATGAGCACACAGTTTTAACAATGCGTTACCAATGGATTTTCGAAAACCTACGCTGCTGAGAACTATATATGTGATGATCCTTTGGTTGCTGTGTGTTCCTACCTATCTGACATATTGTTGTCTTGAACCTGGATGGTTCCCCCTTTTTTCTAATATGTGTAGCCCATATTTGCTAGATGTGATCAGTTCTTTGGATTATGAGCTTGGTTGTTATTGGCTTATAATGATATTGATTCCTGCCGCTGTATGTATATGCATACATATACTTTTCAGAACTTGCCTGGCAGTGTGTCATACTAACCAATCAGTAAACATATCTCAGCAATATTTGTTAACATGCTGCTGATAGGTGGTCCCTGATAGGCTAGTACACTACACTACATATCCACCCCTACAGAGTATGCATCTGCATACTCTGCAGTGGGCACACCCATACATGGACTCTCTATTGGATTATTACTCATGTTGTGCCAACTAATGAAAGTGATTTGTTAGTTTCATGGATTTAATGACGAATGAATGATCCATCTATCCAATAGTAAATCCAGGGAGCTGACATCTCAGTATCATTGGTGGCCATCATTTACATGTGTTTTTTTGTTTTCTATGTGTGTGTGTACATGTGGTGTATCTGATATTCACCTGACAAGGAGACTGGATCCTGTTGGGCCACAAGGACTGGAGCTCCAGTGAAGGGCACCTGACTCAGCATCTCCTTGAGCACTCGTTGTACTTGACAGTCACTCTGAGATCTCTCTACTCTTTCATCTTCTTCAATAACCCTCCTCATCTTGGCCCAACAGTCATTGAAGCAATGCTTAACCAACCCTACATTGTTTTCTGCCAAGCTACTGCTGTAACTGCAGCTGCTACCTCCTTCTAGGCCTAGGTCCAGGGCCCGGGCCTTAACTTTCCTCCCCTTTGCAAGGATAGTGGGGAGGTCACGGATGACCCTGAGGACCACCATCTCCTTGTGCCTGTAGTTAGGGGTCCTGTGCTTGCCCCCCAGTCTCTTGCCCTCCCAACATTGGACAGTGATTCTTTCCTCCCTCCTCTGACCCTGGGATCAGGCCCTGCCCGCTTTAACCCTTTGCTTGGTGTGCCTATGACTATGGGTGAAACCCTTATGAGTGAGTGAAAATAAGTGTATATTAATATATTTCTGAAGTTAAAAAAATTATGTAATGTATTGTAATGATGTATCTATTTGTGAACCTATACCTTTGTATTATTACTCTGTATGTATATTATGTGTTATCAGTTAGGAAGTGTTTTGATAAATTTAGTGTCAAATACGTATTTCAGAATTAGAAATCAATAAAACTGCAATAACCTACTCTCCAAGATTTCCTACTCTAATTCTCCAAGACCAAAAGCCTCTCTTTCATTCACTGATCCATTAGGCCATTTTCTATTGGCTCGTACTGCTGAGGCAGACACCTACATTTTGGGATTGGTTTCACAATCCAAGCGTCATATAATCACGGCACCTAAGAGCTTTCTAATGCTGGCAACATTTATGAGTTTAGGCTTGCAGCAATGGAATACATCTAAACATTTAGAGAGAAAAAAATCTGACGCAAAAATGACAGTTTAGAGGCATTTGCGAGCTTCTGTTAGAATAGGGCTCAATGTTAGCAGCTGTGTAAGCCTATGACATCAAGCAATTTTTGGGGAGACAATCTGAATGTTTGATTTATGAGTACAGGAATCCATTATGTGTTTTTTACATCACATCCTGAGAGTTGGGTCATGAGAGTGTTGGCTTGTATTTATCAGTGGAGGAACAGGTGGGGAAGGAATGAACAGACAAAAATCAAGAACTGGTTAAGATTGCAACTGATGCCATAACCCTTCTCCCTCGCTGTACTAGAAGAAGACACCTAGTATCATTCAATGGTCTCATAATTATGTTTTTAATTACATTTTTCAAACATGTATTTATTTATTTTTTTGTTTGTTGTAGTGGTCCTTTACAAAGCACGTGACAAAACCTTTCCTCTTTCTTTTTCTCATGATAATTATACCAGGACAGAGGGAATAAAGAAGTGGTATAAATGCAATTTGCACTCACATCTTTATTGATCTTGTCTACTTCTCGATGAAGCAATTGGCATTTACATTAATTTAGAGGTTAATACAGTACATTTTTTTCTACTAATAAAAAGGAGAAATGAGGATCAGAAATATTTTTAGAAAATAAAAGTGTGTTTCTGTACTTTACTCAGGCTGATTAAAGCAATCATCCTTTAAAATTGAAGTTACATTTATTTACTGATTTAGTAAATTGGGATCCTGCTGCTTAATTCCAGGAGATCGTCAATTATTTTTAACACAGTTATTTTTTCTTACTCTTTCTATGTCTATAATTGAATTTTACTATTTAAATAAATTAAATATTAAAGGAATATTAAAGGGACTCTGTCTTCCCATAGATTATTTATGCTCTTTTTAAGAAATAGCACAAGTAACAAACAACATGTGTTTAAAAATGTAAACAATCATTTCTATGCAGACTTAATCTACTCCGCTGTGCATGAGCTCTGCATAAAATTCAACAAGCCAAATATACTAAACATAAAAGTAGTGGCGAGCAAAGTGCTTGGGAGGGTTAATGCACACCTTTGCTATCTTTCCTTAATAATGATTTTGTCATTATATTGAAGCCAATGAAGGACAGTGAACCTCAACATCATTGAGCTATAGCAACACTATAGTGGATACATTTCCAACGTCTTCTTCAAGAACCTAGGGACAGTTCATGATTTAGGTTTACCATTGTATTGACACAATGTTAAAGCTGGGGAGTGAAAGGTCTCTAACATCCACCAGCTCCGTGATGTCATCATGGAGGAGTGGAAGAGGACTCCAGTGGCAACCTGTGAAGCTCTGGTGAACTCCATGCCCATGAGGGTTGAGGCAGTGCTGGAAAATAATGGTGGCCACACAAAATATTGACACTTTGGGCCCAATTTGGACATTTCCACTTAGGGGTGTACTCACTTTTGTTGCCACGGTTTAGACATTAATGGCTGTGTGTTGAGTTATTTTGAGGGAACAGCAAATTTACACTGTTATACAGGCTGTACACTACTTTACATTGTAGAGGGTCATTTCTTCAGTATTGTCACATGAAAAGATATAATAAAATATTTACAAAAATGTGTGGGGTGTACTCACTTTTGTCAGATACTGTATGTATATATGTGCATATATATGAGACAATATTTATAAATACATTGATGAATATTGGTGATATTACTTTTGCTTATAGTTTATAAATAAGTTTATGTATGGAATAAATGGACACACACATGTTGACTCACATTGTAACTATAAGTACTAACTATGTTTTAATACTATTAGCACTACTTTTATTTTATATATATATATATATATATATATATATATATCTTTTGTGTACAATATTTTATTTATTTATGTATATATAGGTACATTTTAATGTTACCTTATATAGTATACAATTATGTGTTTTTTTACAATGTGTTTTATCACTGATGAAGCTGCAAGATAGGCAGCAAAAAACATTTGATACCATTATTGAATATATTTTTATTAGTGCATTGTTATGTATGATACATTTCAGTTTCATGTACCTTTACTTTTATTAAAACATGAATTTACATTACTAAACCAACAGACTTACATATATATATATATATACTAGCGAATTGCCCGTCAAAAAATGACGGCAATGGAATTGTAAGGTAGCTAATGGTGTTTTGTGTGTCCTACTGAAATATGTAATCTAAAATAATAAATGAATATACTTTACCTATTTTGAAGCATTGTGTTGAAGAGCTGTCAAATTTGTTTTGATGTTGCTGCAGCATTAGTGTTGTGGAGGTGCTGTGTAAGCGTGATGAACGTGTGCAGTGTAATACTGTGCGTTCGCGAGCCGTAACCGTTAGCGTAGTTGTGAACTTCCACATTGGAGTAAAATGGCGGGTAATGTGTGGTATGCGTCTTAGCGGATTATCCGTAGGTCTTTTGTGGTGTTTTGCGAGTTTCTTGTGGTGTTTTACGTGGTTAGAGCGCTGTAGCCTCGTTTTCGTTTTGTTCGCCGCCATTTTTTCTGTCGCTTAGAGAATTTTTTGGTGTCTAAACTCTTTCATTTTGAGGTAAATGAAGGTGTAAGTTGTTTTTTTTTTAGGTCCTGGATGCTCCCTCTTGCTGTAGGTAAGCTTTTTATGTATGTGCTGTGTGTATTTATTGTGCTTTACATTTTGTGATGTTCGCAGGTTGCGGACGATTTTTTCTCTCGCTTAGAGAATTTTGTAGTGTGTAAACTCTTTTATTTTTAGTTAAGTGAAGGTGTAAGTGGTTTTTCTGAGGTCCTGGATGCCCCCTCTTGCTGTAGGTAAGCTTTTTATGTATGTGCTGTGTGTATTTATTGTGTTTTTTTTTTTCCATGTTCGCGAGTTGCGGCTGATTTTTGCGAGGTCGTAATCAGTGTTAACGTGTCTCGTATGTTGTTTGTGAGGGTCGTTGGTGTGACGTGTTGTTTGCGTTATATAAGTAAATTTTGGGAGGGTCGCAGTTGCTGGCAAGGAGCGCCTTCGGTAAGATGTCATACAGCACATATGGTAAGGTATTATAATGCACATAGTAATATCCCATACTGCGCAGAAATTCGGTTCAAACACAGTGCTTATAGTAAGAATATATACAGTGCATTAACTAACATCATTAGTGTATATAGTACAGACAGCACATATGGTAAACACATCTATGGGGCATATAGCAGCATGATATGGAGGTCACTATTTATGTTATCTAAAATACTTTTAAAAAGATCATGTGCAGAACATATGGTAAGTTCAGATACATAGAATCCTATAAGCACACATGGTAAGATCAGAGGCAGAGTATATAACTGAATCCTATAGGTGCAGGTATTTCCATGTTATACAGTTGATACAATCATATAGTAAGATCCATTCCAATATATGATAACATTCTAATATTAATAGGTTATTTCACATGCAATATGTGCAGACCTCTATATCTCCATATATATCACCCCAGACGCCTATAGGAGACCCCATCTACTACTACCTGACCCTCAGCATGTAGAGCATTAACCCCTGCAGGCCCAGAACAGGCCCACATAGCAGTGCAGGGGTTAACCCTCTCAGTGCCATTGCCCATGCATTGCTGGGCACACTCACCAGTAGAGTCTGCCCCTGGAATCTCCGTGCGGTGTGGCTGCTGCATGCTGCAGGATCAGTGTCCTAACACCCCCCGGGGCACAGCATCCACACAGCCTCCTCCAGGCATAGTACCACCACAGCACTGGCCATCATTAGAGCAGCAGTGTCCTACAGGAGACGTGAGGGCCGCGGCTCCATGCTAGCAACTGTGAATCAGTATTATTCAGTTAGCTCTCTGTATCTCTCTCTGCCCCTCTCTCTATCTGCCTCTCTCTCTCCCTTTATGTATCTATCACTTCCTACACGTGTCTCCTTCTCACACAACCATGTTTCTCCCAGCCTTCTCTCCCACAAACACTGATCATTTACCCCCATGATTTTATTCACAATCAGATAAATACAGAAATACAGACTTACAGATGCTTACAGCGCTGCAGTCAACATAAGACAGGAAGTGCTTTCACTAACCGGAAGTGAATGTAGAAGACTACAACTCCCAGTATCCCTTGCTGTGGTATACTTGTTCTTTGTTCTGCACATTATTATTGCTTTAATGAGCCGTCTCTCTCTATTGCCCATAACAAACATTGAGATTTACCAGTCACCTTATAAGTATTGACAGTGACGTCACAGCCTCCTCTTCAGGCATAGTCCCACCACAGCAGTGTCCTACAGGAGACGCGAGGGCCGGGCTCCATGCCAGCAACTGAGGCCCTCGCTTCGCGAGGGCCTCAGTTCCTTTGTGAGCATACGGGCCGTTGCTCACGCTTGCGGGCCCGCAAGCGTGAGCAACGGCCCGTACGCTCACAACTATATATGTGATGGGCCCGCAAGCGTGAGCAACGGCCCGTACGCTCACAACTATATATGTGATATATATATATATATATATATATATATATATATATATATTATTATTTTGTGGTATATGAGTATATATATATTATACATTTAATAGTGACCTTTTTGAAGCAGAAAATAATACACAGATCGGGATCTCTTATCCAGTAGATACTCCTAAAGATTGCTTTCCAAATACCTCATATCTTGGGGGTTTCATCAGGTGAGCACTATTGATATACATGTTATAGTGTATGTCCATATTACTATCCAAGATATCTACACCAGGAGATTTTGCGCTCCCCCGTCCCTCTCATCTCCTAGTGGACATGACAAGGCATCCCAATCAATTCAAGTTACTGTGGTCCAGATTCCTCCTTCAATTGAATGTTAGATCCTTCTTTCTCACCAGACCTACTTCCAAGTCTCAATGCCTACGGATCTTCGCTTTTCATTCCCATTACAAAATACTCCACCACACACTCCCACATTAATGGTCACTAGGACTTGGGATCAAGACTTGTTAGGCCATGCAGATCACCTCCTTACCACAGATTAATCCACATACTATCATACTAAAGCTCAAATCACCAGATGACACCGCCATGTACATTCTAAGAGAACTTGCATTTTTAACCTGGTTTTTAGGACTTGGCATTAAACACTGTTACCTAGGTGGTTGTCCACAAGCACTCCCAAATCCCTTTTAATAACTGATACCCCTAGATTTGCTCCATTAAGAGTATAAATTGCATGGCTATTTTTCTTTCGTAGATGCATAATTTTACATTTATTTGTTTTAAATCTCATCTGCCATTAGGTTGTCTATTTCTCGAATATATGCAAATCCCTTTGGAGGGAAAGTACATCATTTTCTAATTTAACTACCTTGCACAATTTCATGTCATCAGCAAAAATGGAGACAATACTTTCCAATCCTACTTCTAAGCCATTAATAAATATGTTAAAAAGATGAGGACCTAATACTGAACCCTGCGGAACTCCACTTACCACATTAGTCCATGTTAGTATGTTCCATTGACCATAACCCTTTGCTTCCTGTCTTTCAGACATAGATTTTCTCCTTTCCTCAGATTGTCCCACCATATATGTTGGCCTCACATCACTAATAATACCAAGAAGACTTACAACAGAGCAAGGGACCTATTCAAAGTACTTGCCTCCAACCACAACCTACTCCCACTATTTCCTGTGACCACCTTTGTGGGCTGCAACTGCCAGTGAATTCACTTGCCTGCCATTCATATACATACATAATTCATCAAAAACAATATCCTTTTCCAAAGCGACATTTTATTTTAACACTCCATTCCACTAAAACTAGCCGTCACCCAGTATATCTTTATTTTGCTATTAAAAGTACTACTATTCTTTCAATCATGGGTTTAATAAGAAAAAAAATCACAGTAAATAATACCATATAATTATTTTTATAAAAACTATATATATATATATATATATATATATATATATATATATATATATACTTTTATCTTATGTGAAAAAATGTTTTCCACTATATTCGCTGACTCCTGATTGGTATCCTATAAATGGAAGTTCATGTGAAGCAATTCTGCAGATTAAGTTATCACAGATTTTTTGCCTGCTTATTTTTTTCTCTTTTTGTATGCAATAACGATGAAAGACCTTAAACCTAATAGTAGGAAAACAGCAGGTATAATTCCTGCACTGGGATGCTTGACTGTGTCTGTGATGCCCCCCAAGGGCTTTTTATCAAGTGACTTTGATGGATCACTAGTACACTGAAAGAGACCAAGCAAAGACGTATATAGAGATTCCATGGACTAGATTTTTGCTACTGATGAGATAACTTTTCTAATTAACCTCAGAGACATTTTATCACCTAGAACATGAGCATAGAATATAGAAACATTTTCTGTTTAGTAGAATAAACATTATTTTACAGGTTACAAATATAGATAAAACAATATTGAAATATATATTGGTGTACATTAGAATTTATATCTAACATCATAACTGCAACACCAAGTTGCTTTAAAAATTGTCTGTAAGATTTATTATAAATAAAAATATTTTTATCAGACTTTTCATTATTTGCTATAAGCTATGCTAGTCAAAATTAAACCATACAGTCATGATTAGATCTATCCTATGGGTGAAGTGGATAAGCACTGAAATCTTATGAGGGCAGCCATCAAGGGTATAAGATATTGCACATAATTGGAGCTTTTTAGCAATAGGTTCTATTTTAGTATGTTTTCCAGCCCTTCATTATGCTTTTATGCTCATGTCTTACATATATCTTACTGGTGTGAGTTTATTACAGTGGTTTCCAAATTGCAGTAGCCCTCTAAATATGTTATCACTAGCTAACTGGGAAATGTTTTAATAGGCAAAGAGCTACATGGTCTGATGGTTCACTTCCTTGCAAATTCATATATTTTTTTTAAATTGGTTATTTACTTCAAATACATTTATTCTTACTATTACTTGAGATCCAATTATATTTCAGTTGAAAGAATACATAGTACATTTTTTTTAAATAAAAGTAACACCTTTGAAGATTAAAAAAAATGATAGAACTATATTTTACACTGTTCATTTTAATTGCCAGGTAAATAAAGTGAAAGTCAATGTTGAACTCTATATTTTTTCTATTCTGAATATGAGAAGAACCCTTTAGGATATCTAAATTATTTTGTACAACCCCATATTGTTAAATATACAAATGTAAGTGCATCTAAAACCTGGAACTTTGTTTTAGGGACCTTCTATTGACTACTTTTTATCAATCTAACTGTTCCATGAAATATATGTAAAGTGTAAAGTAATGAGTGTGTTTACAGCAAATTCACGTTAACTCTGTCACTGAAAGAGTTAGAAAAATAAAAAATCAGACTCACTAAGAGATATATGTGCTGCAGCTAACAGCCACTGATAATTGTAAGCATTTGAAGGTACACTGTAGTTAAAATAATGGCAATTATTTATCAAGTATGTACCAAACTAACAACATTAGCAACTGTGTAAACCATGAACATAAAATTATTTTGGGAGAAAATTTGAATGGTTGAAGATTCTGTTAAAGAGTACAGAAATCTATGCATTGTTTATTACATCACTTCCCCAAAGCTTGATCCTGAGGGTGTGTTTTTGGTTATCAGTGTAGACAAATTCATATTTATCACTAGGAACATTAGGCAGCTGCTTGAGGCAGCTCCTGAGAGGGACACCTCTTTAGTTCAGAAATGTTTTTTTTTTCATTTCATAGTGAATGTTTCTTTAGATAACATGGAGATGGGGTGAAACAGGGGCAAGTGTTGGTGCAGAGGGGAGAGTTCTATCTGAACTAACAGGAAGTGGTTGCACAGTTGGGAGCTCTGCACAGGAGCAGAAATCAGAGAGACAAAGAGTCGCACCTGCACACTTCTCTGCATGCGCGCAGTGTGGCATACACAGTGTTGCTCTATAGCTCTCACTTCATGTACTCCCTGACACATAGCAGGTACTGACAGAGACCTCCCCAGTTTACTGTAACTACCAAAACCATAGTTGACAATATTACATTTTAATCCTTGAATACACAGCAATTTTTTTCTTTGCTCAGAAATGTGTATGTGTGTAACACCCAATGAGTATAGACTGGGAGGGTGCATAGAATCAGTGGCGGAGCAAGTGAATGGAGGGCTCTAGTGCAGAAAATGATTTTGCTGCTCCTAGAGCGGGATAACCGTCTGCAAATGGGGTCCCAGGATAATATTATGCTTGTTGCCTGGACAGATGCAGATGTCTGGTTTAGAGTAAACTGGGTGAAAAAAGGAAGATGCATCAGGCAAATACTAGGACCAGACTGGGTCTTAATCAAAGGAACATGGAACCCCTCTAATGAGGATGGCCAACCCCTACCCTATGACAATACTGAATTAAGACAAGGTTTTGTGAATGTTTATTTTTCTTTATGTGTGTGATATTAAGTAAATGTAGAGGATCAGATCACCCCTATTATGATCAGGTCACCTTTGTACAAAATAATTATCTACCATGCTCATCTCGCAAATTAAAATTTCTCATTCACTACCAGTAGCAGAGTGCCCTAACCTGTGGTGGGCCCGGGTCCTTTGCGTTTGCTGCACTAGCAGTAGCTCCACCACTGGAATTATAACAAAGATATTTGCTAAGTTCAGAAAATACTGTAGTTGTTATCCAGTGAAGGGATAAGAAATATCTGTTTGGGAATAAGGGAAACGTATTTGATAAGCGAGTTAATTAGCCTTTTCAGTTTTTAGCAAAGCATTTTATATTTATCCCCATAAGTGTCATTGCTTTTACAGGATTGGTTGCCATATAATATCTATTTTTGTTTTGATTTAATTCCTTCAGTTATATTTAGGATTTTTTTTAAATATATATACAGTATATACTAAATTTGTGTAAAATTGTGGAAGACTCAGTGCATATATAATTTTTTTTAGGTCAAAATTATCTGTGGTGTTTATGGATACTGTATTTGTGCTTTGATAAGTATGTTTTAACACTGGTATAAAATTCCATGTTGTAAGCCATTTTGGATATTTATTAATAACTATTTTAGATCTAACTCCTACTTGTGTTACATAGATATGCAACAATATTGTGCCATGGGGTAAACCATGAGCCTCATTCAATTCGGGGCTCGCAACTTGATCGCAGACAACCAAATGTCTGCGATTGAGTTGCATGCTCACCTTTGTATCCAATTGTGATGCTATTCAATTGGCCGGGACCGCAAATTAGGGGCCTAACGCAAAAATCGGAACACCATGCCGTCGGACGTAGCATTTCCAGGCTTGAACATGTTAGGAGAGCAAGCCCGTAGCTCCCGATGAAGAAACAGCCAATGGAAACAGAGATCATCATCCAAGTCCGTAACTCGGAAGTGAAGGTTGTAGGACTTTGAAATCCAATCTCCATTCTTCAAAGTCCTACGGACTTGAAGGTTGAAGACCATAGGACTTCACATTGATTCCCGTGATCGATATAACACAAAAATTGAAGATGAAATAAAGTATTGGAGAATGTTGCGCTATTATTTCTTAGACCTAACATCACTTTCACTCTTAATAAAAGTACAGTATTGCTTTTTTATTTGTTTTTAAAGTTTCTATTTGTCATTAAGCCCTTTGCGAGACGTCCTTGGTACCATTAGGCCCTCCATTCTTTACAAAGTTTTAAGGTTGTTTTTTGCCATGTACTCAACCCCTGTACAGCGATACGGAATATGTTGGCGCGATATAAATAAAGATAATAATAATTATTCACTTGTCGCTAGATATTTGCCATTTGCAGGCTTGGGGGAATCGGAGCAATTGAATCGCGATTTGCGATTTTAGCCTTGTGACAGTGAAAGAAAAGTGAAAGCTTGGAGGGCATTAACTTGTGATTTTTAACATGTCTCAACAGGTATGGTAGATATAATATCTAAGGTATTTACAGCATATTGCTTCACAAACTACTCAAAACATTTTTGTATGGGTTGTATTGTCTGTGCAAAAGTAATCATAGGCATGTATTCTAAATGGGTTGAGACAGATGAAAATATGAGTAGTAATCTGGCAGACTATATGGCAAGAATGTTAATGCAAAGAGAAATTACTGCTGTAAATGTTTCTCCTACCCAGGAAAACCGGGAACTACCTACACTGATAAAACCCGGAGAATGAAGGTCGTTACCAAGTTTTGTTGACTATTCCGACAGTTGTGAACATTGCAGAAAAAAAAAACTCCTAGATACATCTGACCCACCGCAAGAGAGTCCCTCTGTCGGCATCCCAGGAACCTGACTGCTAACCTGGATAACCCTGCACCTGTCTGTTACACAAAGTCTAGCTACAAAGGGGAGTGAAACCAACAGGGCCACTCGTCTAAAACCCAGTGAATATACTGATGTGTACAGACAGATTAGAGAGGCCTTGGAAAAGCCGGAAAGGATCCCCGGAATGATACCCACTCACAGCCCATGGCTCCCATTCAGGATTAGAAAGTCCATATTAATCTTGATCCTTATCACTGCCATCATTGTAATACCTACCCTGATCTGGGAGAATACACAAAAACAGATTAAGGGACAAAGCCATAAAGGCTAACCAGGAAAATGAAAAAATGATGAGCCACCATTGGTCAGAAGAAGAGCTAGGACCATAAGTTGCTTCAGAGGTGAGATGGATACCTGAAGCCACTAACATAACTTTACTGAATGGCCAGACAGGAACAACACAGTTCGACCCTGGAGAGAAAATCTGAAATGGTCAGGCATAAACATGTGCATGGTGTATCTGATGGATGGACCCGAAGGACGATGGTGTGGGTAATGGGAAAATGCCTTGTGGACTACCTCTCAAAGGGACTATGGTTACCAGCACAAACAAAAAACATCAGTATGCTGATATGTAAAGACGAGGATGACCATAATCAAAGGTAACCGTAAAACAGAATGTCAAAAGGGAAAAGTGCAATCCTATTATCCTGAACCTTAAGAACCCAAACATGTGTGATTCAAGACTCTACACCCTCAGAACAGATGTTTTCAGGAAAGATCCACTTGAATGAATCTGGATGAATGTGCAACTGGTTGAACAAACAAACGATGCAGATACTATGGCCAGAACAACTAATACAACAGACGAACCTATTGTGAGGCCTTATAAAAAATCTGTAATAATCTTTGGATGGAATGGATGATGTATACAGCTGCAACAATGAAGGTACAGAGCTGTATTGCCTGTTCCACAGGAAGGCCAGCATTGGCAACTGTAACCTTCCGACTGAACCCCACAAATGATGAGGCAGGCATTCAACAGCTGTTTAAAAAAACATCAAGTCCAGAATTGCACCACACTGTATTAACTGTTTCCACCATAGTACAACCACCTCAGTTTACATCATACGCAGCTAACCACAACTGCTTTTCAGGGACATCAAAAACCAGAAGAGAAGTGGGAACTTGAGAGACACTTGAAGTCACCACAGATACTGACACATACAAGACAGAGTGGTTTACCAACCATACTACTGCGAGAGCAGACGTATAGAGGTATTGCGTATTGCAAAATAAGACCCATATTACCTACAATTAGACTGTCACGTGTACTCTGGTACACTTGGTCATGCCCTTCTATCTGCTACCAGAGGTAGAAATCTTACCAGCAGTGAAAGACCTCCAATTGTCAAGGAACCAAGTAGCGGCCGTATTTGAATCACTATTTACCTGGTGGGTAACCATAAATAAAAATGTGGACTGGATCAACTATATGTACTATAACCAACAGAGGTTTGCAAACTACACCAGAGATGCTGTACACAGCTTTGCGAAACCGTTGGACAAAACTAACCTCATGGCCTGGCAGAACCGAATGGCCCTAGACATGTTTTAGGTCAAGGAGGAAGGAGTGTGTAGAAATGTTTGGAACTGCATGCTGCACTTTCATACCCAACAACACAGCCACCAATGGCTCAGTTACAAAAGCATTGGAAGGACGAACTGCCTTTTCAAATGAACTTGCTGAAAACTCTGACATAGATAAAACTTTCAGAAGCTGGCTTCAATCCTTATTTGGAAAATGGAAGGGCATTTTCCTGTCAGTAATCAACTCCATAGGTATCATGCTTGCAATCTTGATAACCTGTGGATGCTTTATAGTACCCTGCATGAGAGGACTGATAAAATGACTAATACAGAGGAGAGGACCTCCAACACAGAGTACTCTGGATATGATGACATGGGAGCAAACCTGAATGATTTGGAAACTAAGGATTACCTGCAAGCTGATGAAGGGCAAGAAGATATTGTGTAAAGAGAGTGAAGAAAGTGCTAAAAATCTGAGTAAGACGCATAACTCTAAGGCACAATAATAGCTCTTGGACTCTCACTGATAATTTTTCCTTTTCATCATGATGTGTTATAATAAAAGGTTAATTAATTATAAACAGGAGGGAAATTATGGAAAAACTATATAAAGGGTTAACTTTATATTGTACTAATTGATGGAAGGATCATATAAAGGGTTAATTTTGTACTAACTGAATAATTTTGCTTGCGCTAATGGAAACAGTTGCAAGATATTACAGAATGCCCTGTTAACGCTAGGCAACAATGTATTGTATCATACTTATGAGAAATGCTGTCTATGCAAGCACAATTAGTGTATAAAGAACTGTGCAAATTTTAATAAAATATAGACGATTTGACATGTATGCATGTCATGTGATCCTCTCTCCTTGATATCAAGTATATGCCTTTTATGATTTTGTTTCTCTCACACAGGGTTTTGAACCTAACAATATCTTCTTCCCAGAATTTACAACCTGATAGATCAATTTGGAAAAGCCAGATTCCTGTCCACCTTGGATCTCACCAAAGAGAATTGGCAGATCCCACTGACTAAAGCAGCACAAGAGAACTGCTTTTTGCACTCCTGAGGGCCTTTACCATTATAATGTTTTCCAGTTTGGACTACAAGGAGCCCCAGCAACCTTTCAGAGACCTATGGATCAGCTCTTGCGTCCCCACAGGAAATATACCTCTACATATTTGGACAACATAATAATATACACAGCTGACTGGGATTTTCACTTATATAAATGAGAAAAATCCTGTCAAATGTAACCTGGGACATGGAGAGACAAAATATTTGGGATATGTTGTTGGACGTGTATATGTTGTCTGACGTCAAGCCACAATTGAATACAATTAAAGCCATTCAAGATGGCCAAGACCCATTAGAAAGAAACAAGCCTAAGCTATTCTGGGGACTGTTGATTATTGCAGATCTTTTATACCCAATGTTGCCACAAATTCAGCCCCCCCTAACTGATTTAAGAAAGGCAAAGGCTCCAGATACTGTGAAATAGAACTCGGATGCAGACAAGGCTTTTTTTAAAAATATTTTTATTGTGACAAAAGAGGATAAAAATAAATAAATGTGTTGTAAATACACTTCAATTTAAATGGTAACAGTAAATGAAAACACAATTAAATCTTTATAGTATAACGTAACATTTTATATATTCATAATATATTCATAATATGTCTTTTTACAGTAATTATTTTCTCATTGTTTCTTCCCCCCCCCCTCTTTTTAACCCTAACAATAACAAATTTATGATTATAAACATTTTATATGGTAAATAAATAATATTTCTCAGAACCGTATTTATCTTTTTCGTCTGCTTGCTATATAAGTAAATTAGATATTTTACATAGCAAATCCAAATATTAAATCTAATATTGTAAACATTTTATATAGTAAGTAAATAAAATATTACTCATAAACCTTTTTTTATTTCTCTTTTTTTGTTGAGTAAAAAAAAAAAAATCTGGAGTAATAAGAGAGTCATAGAGTCTACAGTGTAAGCTGATGTTCCATCTTCTGATGAAGATAAATTGAGACTGAAATTGAGAGAATAAAAGCCAGTAAATTACATAAAGTACACTGGATTGTGTGCTTCTGGTTTACTGCATTCTGAGTAGATGAGTGTAAGCTGGGATAGTGAAACTAACCTACAAACATAGGTAGTGGTCAGAAAGAGTTAGGCCTATTTATTTAATGTTTTTTATGTTGTTTTGATTTACGTCACTGGTGAAGATTCATTAAATTTAGGAAAGAAAACAAATTGAAGCCTCCTGTGTGCTGGTGTTCATCAATAAGCGTCAGAAACATGGCCATGTGTAGAGACGGGCAGTTTGCCACAATGTTTAGAACCAGATTTACAGCTTAATATGTTTTGTATTATGTGAGAGTAACTAAACTCTGAATTACTTTAACATAATTTTGAGACATTTAAAAATTAACATCAGTTCAGAGGAGATTAGCGTAAAGAGCATATAGAAGATATTGGTTGGGGGGGGAGCAGAATTAAACATAACATTTTTAAGAGTAGTAGCATAGAAATCTACTAAACAATTTTAAGAATGAGACACATGGTTAACTCAGCTTATCACTTATATGAGTTAATGAGGTTTTCTGCCCATTCTATTTTAATTTCATTTACTACTGATCTGGTGTTTCTTCTGTTGTTTGGATGATATGTTGATCCACTTTGTACTAGGGAATTTAGATTTTGTTGCAGGTTATTTGGAATTGGTAAGTTCCACAAAAAGAGCATAGCTTCACCTTCCTCTGGAGTATGAATAGAGTGATGCATCCTTTCTTTTAATAGGATCAGTCTAAAAGAAAAATCCCAAGTAGACTTGTATCCATACTTTTTAATTACCTGTAGAAAGGGTTTGAGGAGATTCCTTTCATATAAGTTAGTAGTGCGTGATAAGTCCAAGAAGATAGCTGGTTGACCACCTTCGATTCCAGGAACACCATGTCTAGCTACTCTCAAGAATAAGACTTTTGTAGAAAAATAATGGAATCTGACGATCACATCTCTTGGTCTCTCATTGTCTTATTGGAGGATAGAGGAGCTCTTAGAACTCTATGAATCCTATACATTCTTCTTCACTTAGATCTGGTAAAATATTGGAACATAAATCTATCATGTATAGAGATAGACCTTGTACTGATTCAAATACATTACGTAGGCGTATATTTTGCCTCCTTGATCTATGGTCTTGATCCTCTTGTATTATTTTAAATTGTTTTTGTTCCTCTTTAAGCATCATCAGACCATTTTCCATTTCTATGTGTGACTTAAGAAGGTTGTTATTAGTGATGTTGCGAACATCAAATTTTCGGTTCGCGAACAGCGGACTCGAACTTCCATCAAATGTTCGCGAACGGGCGAACCCAGCGAACCGCCATAGACTTCAATGGGCACTGCACGTGCAATGTAATATGCCACCAGATAGGAGTGGTGTATTAAGTTGTACTATTTATTCCTATCAGTTTGATACCTGTTACGTCACCTATCAGGGGACGTGTCTATGGCATGGACTTTTGGAAGCAAGAGATGGAAAAAGATGCTTGGTCGGTCCTCCCACTTCAAATTTGGGGCACTGCGCGTGCAATCTAAGGTGCCACCAGATATGAGTGTCACTGTGCACTGGCAAAAGTTGGCAGAGTATGCACTGTAGGCCTCACACACACGCCTGTAGGCAGGCAACTGATATTCAATCGATTACAGTCAAAAAAGTGTTGTTTTATGTCACTGTACACTACGGTTGCACCAGATATGACGTATCACTGTGCACTGGCAAACGTTGGCAGAGTAGATGCAATAGGCTTCAAATACACGCCTGTAGACAGGCAATTGCTATTCAATCTATTACAGTCAAAAAAGTGTTGTTTTATTTCACTGAGCACAATATAAGCTGTGAGCCTGACACAGGCATCCAACTGAAATTAGATTACAGGACAAAAATGGTTGTTTTCAATGTATGGTACACCACCAGGTATGAGTAGTAAAAATAAGCACAATATAAGCTGTTAGGTGTTAGCCTGTCACACACACACGCTGGCAGGCAGGCATATGCAATTAGATTACACAGAAAAAAATTATAAAATAAAATAAATGATGTTCTAGCCCTAAAAAGGGCTTTTTGGGTTGCTGTCCTTGCAGCAGATATCAGATGAGTCCTTCAGCTCTGTAGTGGAAGCTAAATACACCGCCTGGCTATCTATTTTCCTATTAAATCTCCAGCAGCTACACTATCTGTCCTCTCACAACGAATGCAGCTTCAGAATGATTCTAAAATGTATGCTGTCCTTCAGATGGAAGGCCCTGGAA
Organism: Discoglossus pictus; assembly: GCA_027410445.1. Lineage (NCBI taxonomy): Eukaryota > Metazoa > Chordata > Amphibia > Anura > Alytidae > Discoglossus > Discoglossus pictus. The sequence goes on from CM050173.1 coordinate 42,131,876, forward strand.
GGGAGTGTATGCTGCTGATTGGTTGGAATGTGTCTGCTGACTGTGAGGTGCAGAGTCAAAGTTTCCTCGATAAAGAATAGGGGGCAGACCGAAAAGTGCATGTGTTCACCGTCCGCTGCGAACGCGAACTTGCCAAAATCGCTGCGAATAGTCCGCGGGCAAACTGTCCGCGACATCTCTAGTTGTTATACTTGTACTCTAGTTCCCAAATCTTTGGTATCCAATGCTTTTATTTCTGCTGTTAGTTCCACGAGATCTCTGCTTTGATTTATAACCTGAAAGAGGAGATTAATCCATTCAAGTCTTGAATATCTGTATTGATTATTTATATGCATTTACAGTGCTATGATCAGGTGTTTAACCCCCTTGTTAAATCCTATCTGGTACTCGTATGATTTTTTTCTACATTTGCCATTTACGGGTGTGAGAACATTTGCGGGCTTGAGGAATTTTAGCAATTGAATAGCAATTTTCGATTGTAAGTCTTGTGGACGTGAAAGATCATAGGCTTAGATGGGGTGTAACTTACGGTTGTAAGAACCACAAGGATTTCAAATCCGTAACACGACTTGAATAGCAAATTAACTTGCAGCCTCCATTATGGGCTACTGTAACTTACAATTGCTCAATTGAATGAGGCTTTTGGAGTATTCAATTGGCGTCATTTTGTGGGCTCCAAATGGTTGTTAAACCCGGGAGCTTACATCCTCTCAATGCCTTTGATCTTTCCCGTCCACAAGAGTTACAATTGCAAAAATCGCAAAACGCTATTCAATTGCTACAATTCCCCAAGCCCGCAAATGTTTTCACACCCGTAAATGGCAAATGTAGGAAAAAATCCTACGAGTACTAGAGAGGACCCGCAAGGGGGTTAAACCCCTGTCCGCAGCACTGTAAATGCAAATAAAAAATCTATACTGCACTGTAAATAACAGGGAAAGCGATGAAAGACAATAGAATTAATCGCACAACAGTCTCAAGCTCACAAATCGGCAATAAAAAAAATCATATTTTTTTATGTGTCATTTCGGGGTAATATCGATCTCTGGAATCAGTGAGTTAATTCATATAAGGCCACCCATATGGACTAGAACTGTATTGGAATTCATAGTTACATAGTTACATAGTTACATAGGCCCTCATTCAATTGCAATTTGGCCAATTGAATAGGGGTCTAAATTAGCACATAACATATTTTTTTAAAAGAAGTTTTTAGTTAGTAAAAATGTATCCAAAAGCAAGGTTTTCACTAACTAAAAATGTATTTAAAACAATATGTTATGTGCTTATTTAGACCCCTATTCAATTGGGCAAATCGCAATTGAATGAGGCCCATAGTATTTAAGGTTGAAAAAAGACTTTCAGTACATGAAGTTCAACCTTTTAAGATCTCCTCTGATCTGCAATATGCGGATTAACTATTAATTCGTTAGTTGTTAATTAATCATTAATCAATTATTTAATTTTTTTTTTTAAATTATTATTTAGTCCAGAGGAAGGCAAATAGGAAAAAAAAAACAAAAACACAAGCGAGACTTAGCCAATTGTCTCAAGGGGAAATGTAAAAAATTTTTGATCAATACTGCCTCTCTAATTATCCATGATAAGCCTGAATTCCCTTTTTAATTAGAAATAAATCAAGTCCCCTTTTAAAGTTATCTATCGAATCCGCTGTCACCACCTCCTCTGGTAGAGAATTCCACAGATTAACCACCCTTACTGTGAAGAACCCTTTTCTTTCTTTATTATTCATTCATTTTTATTATTTTGTATTTTGAGGGTTTGCGAGTCCCATCGCATATCGGACGCCCAAACCTCATTGATTGACATGTAGCCTCCATGTTTTACTGCCGTAATGATGGTGGTCTCATTTTCTATTGGCTGTTTTGAAATAGGTGGTTACTACGCCTTGCTTTAATTGATCATGTTCCCGCCCTGAACTGCTACGCATGAGTGCATGGTTTAAGGCTTTGAGGTTCAGCCCGTAACTTGCGGTATTGTTCAATTGAATAGCATTGGAATGTGAGCCTGCAGCACGCCCAGAGACATACAGCCTGTATCCCGCGAGATGCGGGCTTGCAATTGAACCAGGCTCTAAGTTTGCAAGTTTTCAATCACGTTAGGTGCTTTATTGAAAGCACTATGTACATTTAATTTTAAGCTCAAAGACTGGGCCCTCCATCCTTTACAATGAGTTACAATTGTTTTTGACTTGTATTTAACCCCTCTATAGTGCTACAGAATATGATGGTGCATTACGAATAAAGGTTATTATTATTATTATTAATAATAATAATAATAATAATAATAATAATAATAATATAAACTATCCAGTGATGGCTAGCACACCTTATAAGAGAGATAAATTAATTGAATCTTTATTGTGAGCTATTTATGTTAAATGAAGGCAATTTCTTCCATATGTAAAGGATACTGTGCTCTTTTAATTATTCTGATTTGAATCTAAATAGATTATTATGGTTCATCTGGTAACATAATAAACTTTCTGTAATATTGTAGCTATTATCTTATGGCGAAGTAAGTAATATCTCCTTAGCATTAATTCTACATTCAAAAGATAAAAAAAAAAGGAATTATACATTTCAAGAAGAACAACGGATCAATGAATAATTAAGATATCCATGTTTAGATCCTCAAGAACAAAGATAGATTAGAAAACTTGCTGTTTTTATTTATAGGGATAAATATTGATTCAGACAAATAGTATATCCACATCCAGTGTATAAAAATATCACTTAAATTAGATTCTGCAAAATGATTACATGTATAAAAGTAATAGCTTGATGCAAGATAATTCATAATACAGAAGTACGAATGCTAAGGAGATAAATCATCTCTGCTTATGATGAAATATCATGAGCTCTCTGCACCTTCTGGTTATACAATGCATGTTATATCAGACAAGGATATCCTATTGCAAGTGAAGATCTAGTCACTTAGCAGCATGCATTGCACCTTTTCATTGTATCATTTGCACAAGCAAAAAACTATGGGCCATATTAATATTAATTTTGAAGCCCTCAGTGGCCCTGGTACAGCTGCAAAGCCTGTATTCTTGAAATCTGGCAGAGTTACAGGGAGATTAACTTAGACAAGCCCGCAACATACGTGGCTGACATCCAAATCTGTAAACCATGCTTCTGCACGTTGCATTTGCACCCAAGAACACGATCACTTAGTCAAATCTGTGGTTACGGGTTTAAGCAGAGCCGATAGTAAAAGAGATCGTCATCATTACATCACTAAAACATGGAGGTTAAATTTCAATCACCTACGGTTTTGAAGTCGAAGAGTTGCGATCGGGCCCACATTCCAGAAATAACACTATATGAAATAATCAATAAATATAATATTCTAGTCAATGCAAGTTCTATTATATGTATTAACACATTGGTTGGCGGGATCGATATAACACTGAAATTAAACATAAAATAAATATTTTTTTATTGCTGATTTGCGGGTTTGAGAATAATGTGCCATTAATATCTTACATCAATTTCCCTTTAATTTAAAATACAGTTTTGTGTTTATATTTGCTTTACAGTGCTACAGACAGGAATTCAACCCCCTTGTAGATCCTCTCTAGTACTTTTAGGATTTTTGGCTCCATTTGCCGTTTACGTGTTTGAACTACAGTGCGTCCTTTGGGAATCATAGCAATTTAATAGCGATTTGCAATTGTAACATTTACGGGCTTCACAGATCAAAGACTTAACGGCAAGGGAGTTCAGATTTTGATGGCCCATGGGGTTTTCCGCCTGTATCCCGTAGATCATTTGTGGGTAGCTGAAAGAGGCCAATTTAATAGCCGTAACTTTTGCAGGCTCCTTTACGGGCTATGATTTCTAAAATTGTATCAATTTAATGGGGCTCTATGTCATGATGCAGCACACTTGTACTTTTTGATTTTACTGTCTCTGTATATATCTCTATATATATATATACAGGAATTCCCCGTTTAATGCTGTAGATAGGTTACGAGCAATAGGAGTGTTAAGCGAAACAGTGCTAAACGAGATACAACGCAATAGCAATAAACTCTTTCTAAATTATTGGAATTATTGGCTTTTTTATTAACTTTTAAGAAACTGCAAACATGACAACAACTCAAAAATAAGTTTTTTTTTTATTTTTTTTATTGAATTTAAAGAAACAGCACACATAAACTAAACAGACCATTTTAAATAGCGGTTGTGGGAGCTTTAGGCTCATCCTCCAATCTGGCTTTTTTGGAAACAAATTCATCCAAGGACATTCATCTCTGCTTTCTACTGCAACAAAGCACATGCTGGTAGCAACACATTGCCCTAAGAAAGAAACAATCCTATACGGCATGCTTGCCATCCCTGGATAGATAAAAACGTACACAACTAATTTTTCCAATCACCACTGTTTAGGAATACTGTGAACATATTCTTGTCTGGATGATCCTTACACTGGGCCTCATTCAATTGCTACGTTTTTTGAGCTGCGGGGCTTCAAGGGGAGACCATAAGCTACTTAGCTATTCTATTGGCTTATGTACGTTTGCGGTCTCAGATCGGGTTACGAGCCTCAAGCTGCGATCCCTGCCCTAAGAAAACTTCATCTCACATTTCTGCTCCTCACAGTGTCTGTATTATTGGCCCAAAATCATCCATAAGGTCATGGATTGACCACAAACACTTGGTGAGGAACTCAGTGTAAAGTTTTTTTGCTTCCTTTGAGTCACTGTTTTCCTGGGTTCCATTAATGCGCTGTACTGCCAATTGTTCTAGGGCCTCGTTGGTCAGTCTCTCAACTGATGCTTGTACCAATTCCTCTATGTCCAGGGCATCTGCATCTGCCAGACTAGCCGTATTGACCAGGTCTACTATCTTTTCAATGATGGGCTGTTCTAGTTGCAAATCCACACAAAGCTCTGACCATATCTTCCTCTACAATGGTTCCTTTCAGGACAAATCAATGTTAGTTATGGCCTGCATGATGGTATACATTTTTCCAGAAATCCACCATGGTTGTTTGTAATTTCTGTCTGTTTGGTCAATGAGCTGGCGGAATGTGCGGCAAAGGAAATAGGCCATGAAGGTCGCAATGACCCCCTGATCCATTGGCTGGATGAGTATAGTATTGTTAGGTTAAAGAAAAACGACTGGCATGGAGCAACGGAGCTTAGACAAGTTGGTAGGGTGGCTTGGAGCATTGTCCATCAACATGAGCGCTTTGGCCTCAATCCCTTTATGCCTGCAGTAGCATTGCACCGATAGACAGAAATGTTTGCCGAACCAGTTTTTGAAGATATATTTATTGTGTTACAATCCTTCCTGTTGAATTGCCAAATTACCGGCAAAGTGGATTTTGGGATCCCCTTCATAACTCTAGGTGTTTTTGAATTGTACACCAGCAATAGCTTAATCTTGAAGGTCTCACTTTCGTTCCCACCCAGAAGAAGGGTTTGTCAATCTTTGACAGCTTTGAACCCCAGTGCTCGCTTCTGCTCACATGAAATAAGGGTGCAGCTTGGCATTCGCTTCAAGGACAGTCTCGTCTTGTTGACGTTGAATACCAGTTCCGGAGGATAATTGCCTTTTTCCATCATGTCCTTCAAAGTGGCTGGAAAGGCACAGCGTTTCCAGTGTCAGCACTCACTGCTTCTTCCATGATTTTGATGTTGTAGAGGTTGTTCCTCTTCTCGAAGCGGTCAAACAAACCTCTGCTGGCTGATAAACTTTCAGTTACATCTGATGTTTGCCTTTGGATATGACTGTAGATGCTTCTACATTATGGTGGCCTGGCTGATAGGCATGTTGCACTCTATTTTGTCATTGATCAAGCAGTTTCCCCATTTCATTCAGTGCGTAGCATATGGACCAAGTAATCTTCTTCACAGGAGATACAGTGCTGGTGGTTCCCGAAGACTTGATCTTTTCCTTGTTTTTCAGGATGGTGCAGACTGTGGAGGTTGGCAGCTTTAAATCTGCTCCAATAAACCTTCTCCTTTTTCCAAGTGGTCCAGCCACCTGCATCTTCTCATCCAGAGGAATGCTTTGGCGCTTCCATTTGGCCTGTTCTTCTTAGTGATTGTCTGTAAAACAGTACAAAATATACAATTAATGTAGATTTTTTTTTTAAAACACTAAATAATAATCGAACAAATAATTAGAAACAAGGGAACATGAAAAATATCCTGTACCATTTCTCTGGTTTGTGAGGGTAGGGATCAGTGTTTTCTTGTCACTCTTTCTTTGTCAGGGAAGGCACTTTTCTTCTCATTCTTTGCTTTTTGCACTCTATCTCTTCCGCTCTGTCTCTCTTAATGCTGTGACACAGTTCTGAGCATTAAATAGGGTCCTGTAAGGATAAAACATTGTTATAGCAAAGCACATCATTTAAAGGCGATCAGGGGCCAAAAAACATCACTATAGCAGGGCTTAGTGCAACGCGGGAATTACAGAGAAAACATTGCTGTCATGTTTAAGGGGGCCTACTGGGCTTTTGGAATTGTTGGAATATTGGAGGGGGGCTGGATTAACATGGACTGGTATTGCCCTGTAAGCATGAGGTGGTCAATATTTCCTGGGGTATGATTGTATCTTTAAAAATTAGAATACCCATAGCATGTTTAGTATTTAAATGCTGAATTTTTCCTAGGGATTAAGCCTTGCCTCTATACAGGAAAGTAGGGGGAGATGCACAATGTCCACCTCATCAATATGGCCTCTGACTGCCAGGGGAAAGACATGGACATGTCAATTATCACTAGCTAGGTAACTGGAGATCAAACTGCCTAACAATTTATAGAAAGTAGACAGAACAAGGGGGCAAAGTGATTTTCAGATGCCCCCAGCCAAGCACAGAAGGGCAGGAAAGGAAAATCCTCATATGGGTCGGGGTTCATTAATTTATCCTTGACAGTGCTGGGAAAATAGAGCTTGGGGAGTGGCTAACATAATACCTGCAGTTTGTGACTGTGACATAAATATGAGTTGTCCTTACTAATAAAAAGTGTTCAGGCTGGATATATATAACTTAAGTGTATTATTGAATCAACGCCAAAACGGTTAGTGTTAATTGGGGGTATACCTGTATATGTATTTGACAATATTAAACGCACATGGTATTTCTTCATATATACTTATTAACATGGAAGTATGTTAACAGGGAATCACCAAGTATATTATATTATACAATTATATTTTAACATAAGCATGAGGATTTGTCACCTTAAAATTCTTACCACTTTATTATTAATTAAGCTATGATGATTCATTAATCTTTCTAACTTTTATATCTGTAATTATTTTGATGAATCTAACTTAACTGATCTTTTTTTTTTATACCAGATGGGGATATATTGTTTTGAATCGGCACAATGTGTCCAAATCACTTTTTACCCTATAGATGAATACAGCAAGTTTCTAATCTAGCTGCGTTCTTGGGGATCATAACATAGACATCTTAATTCTTCATTGATACGTTTTTCTTTTTGAAATGCATAAGTATTATAATTCCTTGTCTTTTGAATTTAGAATTAGTGTTATTCTCTACATATCTGGACTTCACTGATAGAGGGTGTAGACTGTAAATATGTGGACGTTCACAGCAATCTCATCCCTCTCTTTGAGAAAGCTGCATCCGCATCTGCGTCTGATGTCAGACGCTAAGGAGAGCTTGCTTATTCGGCCATAAAATAATAGCTACAATATTACTAATATTATGATTCTGTTACCAGAAAAGCCATATTCATCTATTCAGATGCAAATCAGAATATTTAAAAGTACACAGTATCCTCTTTGTATTTAGGAAATTGCAGACTTCATGTAAAAAAAACACATCTCTTTATAAAGATTCAATTAATTTAACAACCCTATACGGCATGCTAGCCATCCCTGGATAAATAAAGACATACACAACTAATTTTTCCAAGCACCACTGTTTAGGAATACTGTGAACATATTCTTGTCTGGATGATCCTTACACTGGGCCTCATTCAATTGCTACGTTTTTGAGCTGCGGGGCTGCAAGGGGAGGCCATAAGCTACTTAGCTATTCAATTGGCTTAAATTTGCGGTCTCAGATCGGGTTACGAGCCTCGAGCTGCGATCCCTTGCGATTTGCTCAAGCACAGCTTACTTCCATCAAAGCCTTTGATCTTTTGCGTCCGTGAGAGTTGCGTCAACAAAAAATCCCTATTCGCTAATCAATTGCTACGATTTACCCTCCGTCAAGCCCGTAAATGGCTAGACACGAACCACAGCTTACTTACTTACACCAAGGAGGTCCTGCAATGGTCTCACTTTCAAAACGTAGCACTAATTAAGCGAAATAAAAAAACACATCCTGTACTTTTATTAAAAGTGAAAGTGGTGTTTGGTCTTAGAATTAATAGTACAACATTCTCAAGGTCGCAAATTGGCAAAATCCAATACTTTATTTCATGTTTAATTTCTGTCCAAAGTCCTCTGGGCTTGAATGACCTCCAAGCCTGTAAAGCGTTATTCAAACCCATATGGGCTTGAAAGTTGAAGCCTGCAAACTCGAAGCATTGTAAATGCAAATATGTATTCAATCCAGCACTTTAAAGCACTGTAAATGATCGGGAATACAATGGGTGATATTAGAATTAAAAGCACAGCATTCTCAAGCTTGCACATCGCCAAAATCAAATACTTTATTTCATATTTAATTTCCTTCCAAAATCCTACTGGCTTGAATAATGAGTTACTGGCTTGGAGGTCATTCACCCTCCAAGCCCATACAGGTTTGAATAACGAGTTACAGGCTTGGCGGTCATTCAAGCACGTAGGACTTTGGATGGAAATTAAACCTGAAATAAAGTATCTGATTTTGGTGATGTGCGAGCTTGAGAATGTTGTGCTTTTAATTCTAATGTCGCCCATTGTGTCCCCCATTATTTTACAGTGCTGGATTGAATATATATTTGCATTTACAATGCTTTGAGTTTGCAGGCTTCAACCTCCACGCCCGTATGGGTTGGAATAACGATTTACGGGCTTGGAGGTCATTCAAGCCCGGCGGACTGGACGGAAATTAAACCTAAAATGAAGTATTGGATTTTGGCGATGTGCAAGCTGGAGAATGTTTTGCTATTAATCCTCATGTCCCCGATTGAGTCCCCCATCATTTAAAGTGCTTTACAGGGCTGGATTAAATTTATATTTGCATTCACTTTTATCCTAGTTTGCGGGCTTGAAACAATATTTACGGGCTTGTAGCAAATGCTTACTGCCGATAGCATGGATTGCAGGAAAGGGGACGTCCTTGCAGTGCCAGCCAATTGAATAGCACCGTAGACGTCGAGCAAGGAAACGTGACTTGCGGATGTGTTTTGGCCCTGAATTGAATGAGTCCCATTGTGTTTAGGCATGTGTATGTTTTGGGCAAACTCTACCTTCTAATTTCAAAGTAAATTACAATATATGATAGGGTTCAGTTAGCTTTGGGGTGTCAGTTATAATTATGCCTTTTTATTTCAGGAGGAACTCCTTTGTGGTCATAGTATAGTGACCATACTTACCAATATGTTACTTTTTCAACAAAGGGTGACATTTATGTTGCTTTTATTTGTGATTTTTATAGTTTTAATATTTTTCCTCCTTTGTCCTTAATGGTATATCTAAGTTTCCCTGTATTTAACATTTTCTAATCTACCACATGCAGCTTATATCAGAAACATACATCACATTGACTCATTCCATACACACACAGCTTATTTAAAAATATAATTTGCTTCCACACCCCAGAGCTGCTTATATAGGCACAATGTACCTACCAATAGAAAACTGGATTTGGGTATGGTCATTTACCCAATACTAACCATCAAGCCAACAGCAGCACAATGCAGAGATCAACAGAGCAATGATTGAGCTCCTCCTTGCTTACTTGTGCAGGGGAAAACAAGTCTACACAAACTTTCATCACAGATTAAAACAATGTATTAGCTGCCTGTAATTGGTCCATTGAAGTTATGAGGTTTATGCTAATTTTAGCAGCTATTTTCAGGAGTGTTAACTCTTAATATGAACTGCTTGCAAACTCAAGAGATTTAGCAAACTTTAGTGTAAGTTTAATAATGTTTATTTTGGTATTTTTTCATGCAAAAAATGTTTTTTATACACTACTGATTTTCCTCTATCAGATGCACCCATAATCCATGTAACTTTAATATGCCATTTAATGTTATTTTTATTTTTTTCCTACAGTATCATTATAAGTAAATTAGATTAGTATTAAGCACTTTTTGGGAAACATTTCTACTTTCTATTTTTCTATATAAATATGCGAATGGAATAAATAGATAAGTGAAATATATTGGTGCTTTTCAAAGTAATAATAATATTATTAATAATAATAATAATAGGAAGAAGAAGAAGAAGAACAAAATGGCATTGTTCAATCAGGGAGCACAAAAAATAGATAATGAAAGTACAGATTATCTTTCACTCATCAGTTATACCAAAGGTTGACGGAAGGTATTCTGAGATCCTCTTACTTATTATAACCTGTCTTATTACATGTTTTATTGACCCATCTGCACGCATTCATATATTTAAAATAAATTATTACTTAACTAGTTTACTTTATCTGGGTCTCCTTCACTTTGTAAAGATTCTCCCTGTTCCCTTTTGAATGCTTTTATATTAAAATGCCTGTGTATTTTCTGAATAAATAGGGATTTGTGACCTTGAATTCATTTTCACAAAGACATTTTGACCCTAATGGCCTTATTGAAAATGAATTGCCTGTCCTTCTACATATTATTTAGGGGGTCAATATTTAAGTCTAGGTGGGGTTATATGCTTTTGAATATATATTGGGTGGTGGAAGGACAGACAAAACATTTAAACATTTCTTATTAAAATTAAAAATACAACCTATATATGATGAATTCTCCAAGGATGTAATATATACACACTGGTATATATATCTGTGTGCTAAAAGCCGCGCTGAAAAGATCCCAATTTGTTGCTGCAATGTAAACCACTTGTCTAAATATTTAGGGTGCCTTTTTTTAACATTTGCAAATAAAAATAAAATGCAGTGCCAGTAATTTGAGAATTTAATTAAATATATTGACCTAGAGATTTACAACTTTCATTCATATGTTCTCAGTAATTTATAAGAGCTTTGTAGTTGTTCATAATGTGATGAACAAAGAAAAATAATAATTTAACCTACAAGTTTAGTAAGATCAGAAGCAAGGATACTTCATAAAAAGGACATTTTCAGAGCTTGAAAATGTACAGAGGAGGGCAACAAAACTAATAAGGGGAATGGAGGGGCTAAGTTATGAAGAAAGACTAACCAAATTAAACTTATTTTCTCTAGAAAAAAGGCGTCTAAGAGGAGATATGATTACCTCATATAAATACATCCAGGGTCAGTATAAAGATTTGTCAAGAGGTTTTCAACTGACAAGAGGACATCCCTTGAGGTTAGAATTCCACCTTAAATAAAGAAAATGGTTCTTCACAGTAAGGGTGGTTAATCTGTGGAATTGTCTACCAGAGGAGGTGGTGACAGCGGATTCGATAGATAACTTTAAAAGGGGACTGGAATTATTTCTAATTAAAAAGGTAATTCAGGGTTATCATGGATAATTAGAGAGGCAGTATTGATCCAGGGAGAAGTCCGGTCGCCGGTGTCTGGGATCAGGAGGGAATTGATTTTTTTTTATACATCTAATTAATTAATAGTTAATCCGCATATTGCAGATCGGACGAGATCTTGAAAGGTTGAACTGAAAGTCTTTTTCAACCTTAGATACTATGATACCAAAACCAATGGTTAGTGTGCTCCAGTAACAAGTCCTTTAGCTCTGTGCTTACAGGAGACAATTTCAGTGCTTTGAACTGCAACTATACAATATAATTTGTTGTCACAAAACATATAAGCTTGAAAGATCCCAGAGAGCATCTAATAAATTATAAATGATTAATAAATGTTTACATACAGCCATGAACATGTAGTTAATACAATTTCTGGCATCAAATGTACTTTTTGCCAATATCAACCAATTGCAATCTTGCTTATATAGAAATGTAGTTTACTATACTGCAACAATTGGAACAATATATTTGTACTTTTACATAAAACATTGTTTCAGCAGGTTGTCTATTCATATTTATGCAAATTATGTCTATATAGTAGGAAAATGAACAACAAGTTGCAGAGACCCCGGGAATGCTGCTTTAAAAGCACATCTGAAAAGGATGAGCTTTCAGATAAGATTCAAGATTACCCATGGATTCCAACAGCTTAGTGAGGCAAAGAAGCTTATTCTATGTTAATTCCAGCAACTACATTCAATTAATGTTAAGGTTCTTTTGAAAGCAATAGCATAAAGGAAGATTGATAAAACGTTATCCCTTTTCCATTACACAGAAACAATGAAGGGGGATTAAAAATCTAATAGAGCAACATCCCTCACATGCCCTTCTTATTAAATGTTTCAATCAGGTAACCAGGCTCTCAAAAATGTTTTAATGTTTATAAATAAAAGTCAGTTGAATTGAGGTCATGGATCAAAAATAAAAATGGAATAGCAGCCTCTTTATTCTAAATCATACAAAATGTTGTTGTCACTTACTGACTCATTTCACTACACAATTTATAGTCAACAAAGTCATTCACTAGGAGGTGTGACAAGGGCTGTTTATAAGTGTAGACCAAAACCACATGAAATTCAAGGCCTGTATGTGCAATGTGAGCCCCACAATGCCTGCGGGCTTGAAATGTGGTCGAGTTACAGAGCTATTAAATAGAGCAGTGCACGAGCTACTGGCTTGCAGCTCTATTAAATTCCAACCTTGTAGATACAAGGTTTGTACTTAAGCCCCACGTGCTTCAAATTCTGAAAAGTTACGAAGCTATTAAATTAGCCCAGCTGCAAGCAACGTGTGAGCTACGCAGCACGGCCGTCTGTGTCACACACGGAGAAAATGTGCATGAGGAGTGACAGCCTGCGAGATGATCTTGCAGGCTCCCCTACCTTATCACTTGCCGTGGGGGTCCTAAAACCGGGACCTCCGAGGCAGTCCTACATACAAGCCCTGCCGTGGGGGGTGTCAGCACCTAAAATTAACTCTCCTCTATGCAGGGGGTCTCCATCGGGACCCCCAAAGTGACCCGCATAAACCACTTGCTGCAGGGGTCCATAGGGACGCCCGCAGCCCCCCCACATTAACCCCTTGCAGCGGGAGGTCCCTGATCAGCATCAATCAGGCCCCTGCTGTATTTAAAACCAATCCCCAATACCACTATAAACCAATCCCGGCCGCAGCACCTAGAATTAACCCCACTCTATGCTGGGGTTCCCATCTGGACCCCCAAGGTGACCCACATTAACCCCTTTGCTGAAGGGGTACATAGGGACCCCCGCAGCCCCCACCACATTAACCCCATGGGCGGCACCTATCGTGACCCTGCTGCATTTACAATTTCAAATTTCCCACCTTGCAGGTCCTTAAAGGACCACAAAGATCCTGAAAGGAACCGGGCTAAAAAATATTAACCCCTGCCACAGGGGGTACTATAAGTACCCCCCAGGCACCTAAAGTTAACCCCATCACTCATGGGGCTCTAAACAGAGCCCCATGAGCACTTAAATTAACCCTATAACTCATGGGGCTCTATACAGAGCCCATGAGCACAATTAACCCTATAACTCGTGTGGCTCTATACAGAGCTCCATGAGCACTTAAATTAACCCTATAATGCATGGGGCTCTATACAGAGCCCATAAGCACAATTATCCCTATAACTCATGGGGCTCTTTACAGAGCCCCATGAGACTATAAGTAACCCCCTCAGGCCAATAGGACACTATTAACCCCTAGGTTAACCCTACAAGTGCCATGAGGGTCCTCCAGGACCCTCATACAAAGTCTAAGCACAACACTAAACTATTAACCCTAACTATACCCCATTAACCCATACTAAACACTATCTAACCCTAACTGGGTCTATCTAACCCTTACTGGGACTATCTAACCCTGATTGGGCCTATTTAACCCCATCTAGCCCTATTTAATCACATCACTTATGAGGGTCTATACAGACAACCATAAGCCTCCAACTAACTCCATCCCTTATGGGGGTCTATACAGACCCCCGTAAGCCTCTATTTAACCGAATCAGTCCCGGAAGAGTCTATGAAGACCCTAATAGGACAATTAGAAGATTATTATTAACCCCATAAGTGCCATGAGGGTCCTCCTGGACCCTCATGACATTAAGTACAAACACTACACTACACTATTCCCCCCAATAAACCACTAAATCTAATCTAACCCATCTCTACCCTAACCTATTAACCCTTACCTACCTAACCCCCTATTAAACCCCCCACCCTACTAATTAGACAAAATAAAAAACACCTCTGTTACCAAAAATTTTAAAAAAACTATGGTACATAAAATAAAAAAACATAAGGTACATAAAAATTTTAAAAAACTAAGGTACACAAAAAAAGGACACTACAAAAAAAATAAAAAAAGAACACAAACCCCCCCACCACTACATAAAATAAAAAAATATTTACACACCGGAAAAGAAAAAGGAATACACAAATATCCATAACATTGCAGTAATAAATACATTATAAATATACCCCTAACTACAATACATTTCCCCCTATCTAGACATAACCCCCTATCAATACCTAACCCCCTATCTATACTTAATCCCCTATGTAGACATTACCCCCTAAATCTAAGCTAAAATATTTTTCCAGGGGCCGAGCTGGAGAACAGAAGAAGATGGACGGGGACATGCTGGAAAGGTGAGTTTAATACTGCATTTGTACTATTTATTTATTATATATAATGTTTAACTTTTTTACTAATCTGATGTTTCTTTTTTCCTAGGGGGTGCGATTAAAAGGGACATCTGTAAAGGAAAGTAGTTTTATTTATTCTATTTTATCTTAGATTTAAGGGGTAATTTCTAGATAGGGGGTTAAGTATAGATAAGGGGTTAGGTATAGATAGGGGTTGATGTCTAGATAGGGGGGAAGGTATTGTAGTTAGGGGTATATTTATAATGTATTTATTACTGTAATGTTTATGGATATTTGTGTATGCCTTTTTCTTTGCAGGTATGTAATTTTTATTTTATTTTATGTAGTGGCGAGGGGGGGGGTTGATGTTTCTTTATTTTTTTTTGGAGTGGGGGGGTTGTCTTTTTTTTGTGTACCTTAGGCTTTTTTTTATCTTATGTACATTAGGTTTTTTTATTTTTGGTAACATAGGTGTTTTTTTATTTTGTGTAATTAGTAGGGTGGGGGGTTTAATATGGGGTTAGGTAGGTAGTGTTAAGTAAGCAAGTGCTTAAAATTGGGGGGACTTTGGGGGCTCGATGCGGACCTCCAGCATTGAGGGGGTTAATGTTAGGTGCCGCAGGGTACTTGCAGTACCCCCTCAGCCTGGATTGGTTAATAGTGTGCCAAGGTCTTTCAGGACTCCTTCAAGGGTACAGCATGTACTAGAAGAACATATGTGATTTATTTCTTAGCTGATGGTAAAGTTGCATTTTGTATATTGTGTTTAAACCTAAAAGTAATACCAGAACATAAAAAAAAATAGCAAACTGATGAATGGTCCTTAGATGCTGTCCACACCATTGGAAAAACAAAAGGCAAGGGACAGGATCTTTTTAACCATTCAATATCCTGGTTTATCCTGATTATCTTCATTGCAACCAAGATAAAGCTCTTATTCATTTCTAACAAGAAGTTAATGGTTTGTCAGCAACTGTTGGATGTTTGGCACATTTCAAGGCATACTGTTTTTAAAGTAAAGCACAACCATATTTTTAAAATACAGAACACTTTAAAGTAAAAATTGAAACACTTGTGGAGTTACCGTAATGAAGCCTGATACTTAACTGAAAAGTATTAGAAAACGGGGAGAGCCAGAGAGTTAAAACCTAGGGCCCTATTAGTTGTAATTTAAATATTTTTGATGTTCAACACATCCCAATTATTAGAATAATAACAACAATAATTATCATCGGCAGTGCAAATATATCAAGTCATGACAAGTAGAGGAAAGAAAAAGTACACCTTTAATTCCAGTGATAATATTGACCCAGAGAGATAATCCTAGATGATTCGTAGGTAGGAAAATTATTAACCAGATACCTTAATTGTATAAAAAATAACTTTTAATAATATATAAAAAACATACATAAAAAAAAAAATTAATATTAAAAATATGTCACGGATGTCTCCACAATAGAAAGTTGCATAAATAAATATCACTATAACTTCAATGTTTATAATATAGAGTGACTGTACACAATATTATGAAAGATAGAAAATTGGTATTTACCTTTAAATTATTGAAAATTTTGGTCATTCTTCATATACTGTATTTGCAGAGCTTTATTGTATAAAATAATTTCACTTGTGTTGCTTACGATATATATTTATTTATATATATTTTTCTTCTGATATAAAATTCACTCTATATTATAAACATTGAAGTTACAATGATATTTATTTATGCAACTTTCTATTGTGGAGACATCCGTGACATATTTTTAATATTTAATGTATGTATTTTATATAATAAAAAAAGTTATTTTTCATACAATTAAGGTATCTGGTTAATAATTTTCCTACCTAAGAATCATCTAGGATTATCATCTAGGTCAATATTGTCATTGGAATTAAAGGTGTACTTTTTCTTTCCTCTTCTTGTCATGACTTAACTGAAAAGTATAATCTTAAAATTAGACTAATGCATGTTTTTATGTATATAGACTATGCCTGTCTAGTTTCAGGGCTCATAAGCTCTGAGGTAAGCTTATAGGCAATAACAGGCAAATGAGTAACATCTTACTATCATCCATTTATAGATATATAACTAGGTAAACACGGCAACTGCCTAGGGGTGCCTCCCTGGGACGAGCACTATGAAACTTCGGGTTCCTGCTTGAAGTCTGCCTAATTGCCCAGATCCTGACAGGCCTATTCTTAGCCATACACTACCCTGCAGACACTTCTATGGCCTTCTCATCCTACGCCCACATCTGCTAAGGTGTCCACTACGGCCGACTGATCTGAAACCCCCACGCAAACACAACCTTGTTTGCCTCACAATACATTTAAATTTAAATTTTGTGTGTTTCACACAAAGATACTGCCTTCTTGAGGCAGGGGCCATTAGAATGTTGTTTGTTTGGGGAGGGGGAAGAGGAGGTTTGGTTGTGAACAAGGATTCCACCTTGTCATGTAAGTGAAAGCCATTTTCTCCTGCACTTACCTGTCTGGGAAAAAATTATATATTATAATGTGAGTTGAATACGTAAGTTAGTATTTTTATATGTTATTATATTTTGTGTTGCCTGTCTCTCTATATATATTTTAACAAACAAGTTCTTATTTTTAGCCCACTGTTCCTTTTCCATAAGAGAGTGGGTACTTTTAGAGGTTTCTTTACATATGGGATAAATGGAATAAAAGAGATGGGATGAATGGAATCATTTTGGGTCTGTGATCTCATGTAAGATTTTTTAAGAGAAATATCTAAGAATACAATCAAAATACATTTATTGGACGATCATGTAAAGCAATTTTGTTTTGCAAAATATCGGAGACAATGGCAGAAAGTGTGTTGTACTTTCTTGTAAACTAGGATATTTATTAACAAAACATTGACTAACAAAAGCTATGTCTGTAACATTTCATTGTTATGTGTTTCCCTTTTATTTCCTTTCCCCTCTCCTCTTTACCTCTACCTCTTACTTATATATATTTTATAAACAACAGATACATAGTGCACAACTTTTGTAATAAGGAGCAAACATGTTTATTATTTTGTACTTCTTGTTACAAAATGAAAAATAAACACTTTATGCTTTGAGTCAGCAAAGTTTTCAAATAAATATTTTTTCATTGGTCGTTTAAAGGCTCTAGTGAAATGCTGAGTGCTGGGGATGTATTTTTTTTAGAAACAGGATTACTTATTCTTTCAATATTCCTATGAAATGACACAGATAGATGAGCTGGATTGCAAGCAGTAGATAACAGGTACAGGTTCAAGTTTTGTCTGCGTTCCCCTGAGTTACTGCAGCTTACTGTGTAATCAATACATTTGTTATTAGAATTAGAAGATGAAGACTATCACTTAGTAATATGTTTTTCTGCATTTTTTCTTAAAGAGGCATGGTAGTTTCAAACTTTTTGGCATTTATTTTAAAGAGCATGTTTTTCACATTCCAATGTATTTTTTTCATCTATGGAATATAAAGTAAATGATATTAGCTGAAGAAACTTAACACTAAAAGAGGTAGATAAAAACGTATCTTACCAGTGAGTTAAGAGGAAGTATAAATTGTGGCTCATAGAGACCCTCTTAATTGTGTTTTTCTTATCTGATTTTTTTTTTAAATGTATGGATAAATAGTTACAAGTGATCAGTAACCATATCTGTCAAAGGGTCATTGTAGCTGCCATACACTATGATTTCATTATTTATTTAGTAACTTATTAGCAATAAGAACTACTTCTCTCCACCCCATTTTAGGTATCAACTGGAGAATAGTTTAGGTTTGTCTGCAGAGGTCACTGCATGGAAGGAGGCAGACAAATGACACTTGCCTTAGCAATTCTTCTCTTACCCCTTCCAGACATGATAGGGTTGGAGAAAATCATATTTGATGAAGTCTCAAACACTAAAGTTTAAATGCAAGTGTTTAAAACTGCAATACTTTTTACATACTGATTTCTAATCAATTATTTTATAAACAAATGTATCTTATTATTTAAAGCGCCTGCAGAGACATACATTTTAAAGTTCCTACTTAAGGGTACATAGCAAAATTAGATAATTTTATAGGAACCGGGGGGACGGAGGAAAAAAAAAAAAAAAAAATCTATATATATATATATATATATATATATATATATATATATATATATATAATATTATATGTATATATATATATATATATATATATATATATATATATATACAGTATATATATATATATATATATATATATATATATATATATATTCATTCAATCTACCCCCCCCCCCCCCCAGATAAGTATATCTCTTTAACAGTTATTTCAATAGTTTTAGACTTTCTTCAGTTCAGCAGTGTCTCTCAATAATATAACTTTCCCTTCATATTTATCCATACAATTGGATATGAAATACAGCCCAGACTATTGATTTTTCATTCATAGCCCTGCTGGCCAAACTGACAGATACTATAACAGAATGATAATCCATATTCTGTCCAGTCTCCAACTACAGCAATTACAAGCAGAGGTATAGATTTTTACTTCTTTCCCTGCCATGATTATAGAAAGAAGTTCTTCTCATTGTGAAAATATAACAATTATGATTTAGTGACATTCTATACAGGTCATTATTGACAAAGGCTGTACATGATTTTTATATTAAGTATAATGTACAATATTAAGAACTGAAATAATGTATTTCCTGCTTTAAGTAAACTTCAGCTTTCACTGAAAAAAAACAGCAACAATATATACTGTATATATATATATATATATATATATATATATATATATATATATATATATATTTATATTAGCGACTTATCCATCAAAAATGACGGCAATAGAAATTGAAGCCATGGAAATGCTGTTTGCCACACAATGTAAGGCTTTTGCTCCTCTGTGGACCTTCCACGCTCATTTCGAGCCTCTCTCCTCGTGTACTTCAAGTGTCCGGCTTTGCAACGATCACCTTCGGTGCTCATTGTGAAGACAGATATGTAAGTACAGTGTAAAATATAAAAAAATGTGAGGGCAGTGAATTAATAAAGTAATATGAATGAATAAATTAATATACTTTACCTATTTATATTTAATATGCAGCACTCAATATCCTGAAGAGCTAACAATCTATTTGGATTTCCTGCATCTGAAAATGTACAGTTGGACTGTTGATCACCTGAGGAGAAAGTGTCAGCAATGTGCCAAGTGTGCAGTGTAAATAGGCTGCGTGCGCGAGGCCAAACTGTTTAGGTGGGTAAAGCTGCATTTCAGAATCCTAATGTTATAATTTGCAAGTTAGTGTTGTAAAATGGTGGCTTTTTTCTATGTGTCACTTGGCTCGCGAGCATTTTCAGTCCATTGTAATGGTATATTTTGTATCTCCCACGTTCCTGGGTAACTCATATGTGGCTGGCGGTGATTTTCGCGTCTCTGTGTCCTTTAGCTTTGTTTTATTTTTTTTAGGCAACTTTCAAGTGCTGAAACTGCTTAAGTGAGACTTAAATTGGCGTGCAAGCTCACTCCCAGACGTCCTGGCTGCCCCCCCCCCCGCTGTGTGTGATGTTTGTTTTATGTTTTTTTTTTTTTTTCTTGTGCTTTTCGTGTTTTTTCGATGTGTGCTGTTCGGCAGTTAACTTTCCACAAGTGCATGGTTTACAGTTTTGGCTTTTGGCCCGTAACTTGCGGGCTTGTTCAATTGAATAGCGCCGTAATTGTAGCAGAGTGCCAGCCTACAGCAGGCACACAGACATACTGCCTGTATACTGCAAGATGTGGGCTTTCAGTTGAATGAGGCTCTGTTTATTTAATGCTAGGCAGAAAAACAGACAAAGACGATTTTGTGTCAAAAACACAGTCCACGGGTTGCGAGATACTGAAAACACCAAAGGTCCCCTTCTATGAGTCTCTCACAGTGATAAATATATTGTATACAGACAGATGGTTCCAACCTGTATTTGGTAAAATAGTCACTATATTGTCCCCAGGTCCTATATGGTCTTTTCTCTAGAGTCTTAGAGGGTTTCTAGATATTCCCTTTACTAAATATATATATACAAAATAACAGAAAGGAAATGCATTCACATTTAGTGTTCTCATCACAAGGTACATTTGCAGCTTGTGTAATAATCCACGTGTATAGTCCTTTTTTCCACAATATGCATGTAAAAGATGATCATGGCTTGCCTGAGAATAATATCTGGATGTTGTTTAGTTTGCATTGTTCAGTCGTTTCTGACTCTCAGTGACCTCATGGATGGTGACACACTTTGCTGATCCACTTGGTATTCATGGCAGATATACTGTAGTGGGTCGCCAGTTCATTCTCCAATGGACCACAGCACAGAGATCCTGTTATTCCTAGGTGGTCTACAATCCAAATACTGTCCAGGTCAAACCTGGCATTGCTTCAGGGTGGCATGACCTTTTAGCTCCCTGACTGGAATAGAACCCAGGTCATAGCAGTGAACGCACCGACTCTTAACCACTGGACCACCAGGGAATCCGAATGCTGTACTGGTGTCCTTTGTGTGCTGCTAAAGGTCTTACAAAATGCTTTACATCCTCTCAAAAAAACTCAAAGGGTTACTAAGCCCTGGAAATGTAGTGGGAATATCACAGTTGGACCCAATTTGTCAAGCCCATAGGCCAAAAGTATTTCTAAGTATATAAAAAATGTGGAGCTACTTCTCTTTCCCTCAGGTGTAGGGTGTATGCTCAGACTCGAAAGTAAAACTAACAGTTGAGAAGTAGCTCCTCTGTAGCTACAGATTAGTATAGTAAGGTTAAACGTGACATGGCAAGCAAGAAACCCAAACATGTGTCAGAGTACCTTAGTCAATATCACCAGATTGGAAAATGTGCCTAGAAGTTTAGGTTCAAAATGAAATACGGACTAAAAATTGACCAATGTACTATTAGACAACCATCTTTATAAAATTGGCTTAAAAGGGACGTAATCTCACTACATGCATATCTTCAGCCTTATTAAATTGCAATTCGGCCAATTGAATAGGGCTCTATATAAGCACACAGCATATTTTTTTACAGAAGTTTTTAGTTAGTGAACTTCTATCCAAAAGCAAGGTCTTCACTAACTAAAAACTTCTGTAAAAAAATATGCTGTGTGCGTAAATAGAGCTCTATTCAATTGGCCGAATCACAATTTAATAACGATGTATACGTCTTTACTGACCATTATAGATAAAAAAAATGCTGATTTCCATTGTGGAGAAAAAACTCATGATGGAGACATCCCCCTCCCCTTAAAGGACTATCTTTGTGTGAGTAGATATATGTGGGTTATCAAATACCTGGTATACATCAACCCTACTTTTAAAGGAATGGTGCTTAAATGCCATCATGATCATAATGGTAATAATTAGCATTGGTCCATGCATAGAAATATATATATAAAAAAACAAATACACAGTACGGATCAGGATACACACAATAATAAATATATAACTAAAAATCTTGATGTACAAGGATACAAATGTTCAAGGATTAGCATTAATCCATACATAATAATTGTTTATATATAAAAACCAAATGTACAAAGCATGGAGCAGGATACACACAATTATAAATATATAACTAAAAATGTTCAAGTACTAGAAACAAAAAAAAGGAATGATATAACCTAGGGTTCCCTTCCCAGGTATATCCACCAGACGTATAATTATAAAAATGGAAATAATAAATAATAAATAAAAATACAATGTAAAGGAGATGGTAAATCAAAGTGGAACGTCAATAAGAAGGAGAAGATCAAAAAGTATTGGTATATATATATATATATATATATATATATATATATATATATATATATATATATATGCATGGACATATACATATACATATATATCAGAACAACAAATCTAAAATCCCCAAAAAACCAAACAGCAAAAGTAAAATCTAGAATCTCAAAACATCTCAAACCATCCGTAACCAAATCTTAATGCAGAGACGAGTTATTATGTCAATATATCTACCCCTATAATAATACAAATATAAAAATATGAACAATACAAAAAAACAAAAAAGTAAAATAGAAATAAAATATAATATAAAATAAAATATAAAAAAGACAATTATTAAAAGTGAGTCCAGAAAAAATAATAATAATGGTTGTTGTACTTGGATTGAAATCCAGAGATGCACTTGGTGAATCGGTCTTATTTCATCATGGGGCAGCTGTTTCCAATTACTCTGGTCAACACAGACTCAATAAACTGTAGCAAATGAGAAGTAGAGGGGGGAGCGCATGCCACTTCCTAGTGCAAATCAAAAATGGTTTTATTTACAAAAGTACAAGCATAAAAAACGGACACTCACATGTATTATCCTCTATACAAGAGATATTGAAAATGTACATAAGATTATACTCAGATCTTCCACATCTGCTTAGTGCACTGCTTGCATGAGACAATCCTTATTCGCAGAATGGTAGACTATAATCACACTGGTAGAATACACCTTGTATATATCTGATATTCACCCAAAATTATCAAAACTCTGAGGACAAAGGTCCACCTTGCTAGTATCACTAGATTATCAGCTCTGATATCATTCACTTAGGGGTACTAGGCCCAAGAAATGAGTGATCAGAAAAGGTGGCCAAACCTCTATTAGGAGTTATAAGCGGGCATCCAAAATCAGATAGAATAACCAAGGTGGTATAGTACAGAAAGTTCCAATCCGAGGTCCATTTAGAAGTCTATATGAAAAGAATCAATAAGTCCAAATAATATATAATAAATAATATATAATAAAAACAAAAAAATTATAATAAAGAATTCAAAGTATGTAAAAATAAATAGACAAGACACCAATGTGTCTAGCTGTAATGCCAAACGCATTTCACCCGTCTATTGGGGTTGGATATTGTATGTACACTATTATTACCATTGATAAAGCCCAATAGATGGGCATAACGCATTTAGCATTACAGGTCAATAGACGGGCCAAACGCGTTTGGAATTACAGGTCCATTTATTCTATCTGATTTTGGATGCCCGCTTATAACTCCTAATAGAGGTTTGGCCACCTTTTCTGATCACTCACATTTCTTGGGCCTGTACCCCTAAATTAATTATATCAGAGCTGATAATCTAGAGATACTAGCAAGGTGGACCTTTGTCCTCAAATAGCATTTTGATAATTTTGGGTGAATATTAGATATATACAAGGTGTATTTTACCCATTGTGATTATATTCTACCATTCTTTATAACATAGATACGTTGATTGGAGTGGTTTAAAGTTAAACAATGAGATATTATAGGTCATATAAAAGTTATCTTTATAGTATTAAATTATGGGCAATATAACTCATATAGGTTTAGTTCTCAATAAAAGCTGCAAAATCAATATTGTCATGCAAATAGGATATCACAAAAATATTACAATGTCTAGAATAATAAAATGTTATTTATTTCACTACCAATTTATAGTTAAGTATACACTTTATGCAGAACAGCATTTATTAAAACAACAGTAAATCAAGAATAACAACTGTATTTATCAAAACACGTGAAACCAGTCTATGTTCAGATAGATCAAAATATAAAATCAGTGAAAAGTTTATGAAAATCCTTTTAAAATTGCAAAACAACGAAACATCTATTACACAGAATATATTTGGTACCAGCATTTAGTGAAATGGCTGATAATTAACAATAAATGTATGGTCAGGTATGAAACATACATAGCAATGAATATATCAAGAATTAGTAGAAAACTACTTATGTCATAAAGTAAAACTCCTTTTTTTAAATAGGTACTAGGATCTTGCCCTTCAATGATGGGAGCCCTGCAATGAACTCCTTCTGCGCTCATTGCATGGCTCGCAATGAGCGCCCATGTGTCTCTTTGCAGCATTTCCCCCGTCCCTTCCCTGTGTTTTTCTCCACTGTGTGTCTGCTGAATGTTTGTGTGGCACGTGGTGACTGCTGTTGGTTTTATTTTCAAAGTCCCTCGTGCCTGGCGTTCATGTAAGTGTTAGTGTGTTCGGTGTTGTGTATTTTCAAAGTCCTGCGTGCCTAGCGTTGTTCATGTAAGTGTTACTGTCTTCAGCTTCGTGTATTTTGTAAGTTTTCCGAGCCTGGCGTTGCTGAGCCTCGTTTTGAAGCTGTTTCTGAAATTTTACGTTTTTCGGCCACCATTTTTTCCCTCGCTTAGGCGATTTTCGAGTGACTAAAAATGCCAAATATGGGTGTTATTCGCTTACAACCTCACTCCCAGGCTTTCTGTGTCTCCCCCTGTGCTGTGTATGAGTGTGTTATAATTTTTTGTACGTAATTATTTTTTTTTTGTGGGGTTTTAGAGTTACGCAGTTGCATGCCCTGCTCGCTCATTGCAGCCTAAGTGCTGTGCTGCTGGCGGGCCTCGCTTTGCGAGGCTTGCAGTTCAACTGTGCTGCTGGCGAGCCTTGCATCGCAAATGTTATGAACAGCGCAAAAATACACAGCTATATATGTGATTAGTTTATACCACAAACAATGTTATAACAGAATTGAATTAACTTAATTTATCAAATCAATCAGTCTGTGTTGGAGAAAATGTACACAAGGAGAAAAAGTAATGGATTGGGAACCATATATAGATTATGATTTCTAATACCTTATTTAAAGCTCTATCCACTTTATAAAATGTAACAGAAAGATTGTATATAGGCTATTTCAATCCAGTTCTAAAGTAGAATAGAAACACACAGCTATATTTGACCAATTATTAGGTTATAGAGTAGACCCCTGTCTCAGTAGAACTCCTCCTTAAGTTTGGTTAGACGTAATCCCTTTTTGGTCTTCTTTTTAGTAAAAATCTAAACAAAAATAGGTATCACATATAATAGTTGTCAGCTTGCGAGTTTGTTCATCACGCCATGTTAAAAATTAGGTTGTGGCTAGCAAACTCGCAAGATGTCAACTATTATGCCTGTGCATTGTGCGCTGCATGCTTTGCATGCACATTGCACCAGAAGGGGGGGCTCGCGCATGAGCGAGCGAGCGGGTGGGCGCACAGACGCACATGCGCACAAGCGGGTGGGCTGCGCGTGCACTTACAAGCGACCACTAACACACGGGAGGGGAGAAGAGACACAGGGCTAGAGGCACAGGGGGGTAGAGACACTGGGGAGGGAGAGAGACAAAGGGGAGAGAGATAGGGGGAAGAGACACAAGGGAGGGAGAGAGGGGCAAAGAGACACATGGAAGGGAGATGGGTGAGGCACAGGGGAGGGAGAGGGGGAAAGAGACACAGGGGAGGGAGAGGGGTGAAAAGAGACACAGGGGAGGAAGTAGAGGGGAGGAGGCTCGCAATGAGCACCTCCCGTCAAGTAGAGGGGGGAGAAGTGGAGGCGGGAGAGACTCGCAATAAGTACCAAAGGCATTCATAGCGAGGCCCGTGATGATGGCCAAAGGCGCTCATTGCAAGTTCAGTAAAGTAGAGGGGGGAGAGGCTCACAATGGTAGAGGGGGGCAGAGGTAGAGGGGGGAGGCTCGCAATGAGCACCGAAGGTGCTCATTGCAAGGCCCATGATGAGCACCAAAGGCCAGTAAAGTAGAAGGGGGCAGAGGCTCGCAATGAGCGCCTCCTATCACGTAAAGGACGAGAGGTAGAGAGGGGGAGAGGAGCTCATCACGAGGACAGTAAGGTAGAGGGGGGGAGAGGCTCGCTTTAAGCGCCAAAGGTGCTCATTGCAAGGCAGACAGGTTAGAGGGGGGAGAGCCTCGCATTATGTGGTAGAGGGGGTAGAGGCTCGCTATGAGTGCCAAAGGCGCTCATCACAAGGCTGGCAGGTTAGAGGGGCGGAGAGCCTCGCATTATGGGGCAATCACCATTGCCATGCTTCAAATTGTATTGCCGTCATTTTTGATGGGCAAGTTGTTTGTAGTGAATAATCACAGAGAAAAGACAAGAGAACAGAAGTTTATGCCAGAAAGTGACAGAGAGAGACATCATCCCCAGCCCCTTGTCACACCTCCTATCCTCTCCCAGTCACAGACTCACTTTTAGACAATAGCCAACCTCAAGTCCTGTTTGTATACACAAATAATTAAAATACATCAATAGAGAAATGGTTTACAGATGTGTTTATGTTCACTAGAGTGCCGGCTTGCTCTGTGGCCCAACTATGTGATAATATGGAATATTTGTTTTTACCTTTTTAGTGATAACTTGAGCCAAATTAAATTTTGATGTTTGAATATAGAATCGTGTGTTATCAAGAGAATGATTGGTTAAAACAATGGCAAATTGAACAAATGGGTCTATCTGAGTATATGTATTATCGTCATAGGATCGTCATAGGACTGTCTTATAATCATCTTCTCAAGGTTGGCTCAGCTCCCTCTTGAAAGAGCTTTTAGCAGACATATTTGTGTGAACTAGGAAATTGATTAACCCTTCATATGAGGAAGGCCACCCAGCCTAAGTAAGTACCGTATGTATTTGCAATGGTAAAAATAAAACCCACAAACAATCAAATAAAGTAGACAGTGTATATGATCTTTTGTATCTACAAATGTCACAACAATATCTTTGTTTATTCCATCTCCAGGGTGCCAACATTGTGGACTCATGTAGTCTCTGCTTGTCTTTATTGATTTAATCTATCTCCTTCTGTTCTCCCTGGTCAGATGTGGTCGATGGCCTGAATTGTGATGCCCTCCATATCTTTATTTAGGTCACGTGTGCAGATAAACCATTTGTCAGGATCCCAGTAAGAGACATTATATTGATGTTCCCAGAATTTCATTTTCAGGGTTCTCTTGTTACATCCTATATATCATTTGTTGAGCTGGCACGTGATTGCCGATTCTACAAATTCACTTTTACAATTAGTAATTTGTTTGATAGTATATTTTAAATGATTAAATTACCTTTTCACAATTATTTTTTTTATTATGTGATTTTATTACAGACACCCACTCTAGTTTTACCTCAAATGAGGGGAAAAAAGTAGTCCCAGGTTTTTTATATACTAAGAAATAGTATTGACTGATGGACTTAAGAAATAGGGTCCAGCTGCTAAACATTCCACTACATTCTTTGGACATAGTAACCCTTTGAGTGTTTTGTGGAGGTTGAAAAGGATTCTACAAGACCTTTAGCAGTATGAATAGGATACCGGAACGGCATATGGATATTTTTCTCAAGCAAGCCACGAACATCTTTTACCTGCATGCAGCGAAAAAAAGGACTATACACGTGAACTATTACATGAGTTGCAGACATACCTCATTGTGATGAGCATACTAAATGTGAATGCATTTCCTTTGTTATTTTGTATACATTTAGTAAATGTGACTGAATTGCACTATTAGGAGGTGTGTATTTCTCTCTCCTTCATACCCCAGTATAGGTCCAACAGCTAAAAATGTGTTTCTTTGGTTTGTTTTCTCTTCCTTCTGTAAAGTCCATATGACCATTTAATTCAGTGTGTTGTGCTGTTCTCCTGTGTGTGTGACACAGAGAGATGCCATTTTGGCTTTAAGCTTGTAAATAAAGAAACCTAATAAGGCATCCTGGTTTTGCTCCTTTGATTGAGTGTTGGCTATAACAGAGACACCATAAGGGATTTTTAACCCTAACATTTGGTAGAAAACACACCTGGCAAATATTCTTCTGTAATACCCTCAGAGATGAGATGGGATTCCAGCTCTACTACAGAGAAAAAGGATAAAAGGTGAACACAGATATACATGTTAAATGTTACTCCAAATATAGGTTGTGTGAAATTTTAAATAGAAAAAGTAATTTTCTTTTGGAGGGGCCTGGCTTTGTGTGATGTTTGAGTTTGGGTTTGTTTGTGCATTTGAGAGGGTATTTATTTTTCTTTCTTTTCTAGCTCTGTCTTCTTTTTGTCCTTTCCTTTAACCTCTAACACTTCATGCAAAATTGTTCTGTCAGCTTGCTCGGATATACAATCTACTAACATCTGATAAGAAATCTGACTTGCTTTTTTTTTCTGTTTGACTTCCTCTAAATTAATTAATAATTCAACAAAAAAAATGATTAATAATGAATTAACAACTAATTAATTAACATTTAATCTGCATATTGCAGATCAGAGGAGATCTTAAAAGGTTGAACTTGATGGACTGAAAGTCTTTTTTCAACCTTAATTACTACACTACTATGTAAGAGTAACTTGGGATAGAGAACAATGTCCTGCATAAACTCTGGGTTGTTGATAAATCGAATAGTTAAACTTCAATAAGTATTGTGCAATCTTTGGTTGACAATCATGGTATTCTTACTATTGGTTATTACTCTACTCCATCATCTCAGTGCTGATTATGAGCGAGAAACACGTATAATGGAAGATTGGCTCTGTGATTGGTGATTGGCTAACTGATGTCTGTTGTTTAACCATACCATTTTTTCCTGTTCTGTCTGTTCTTTGCTATGGAAAGACTGGTGTACCTATATTGATGGACATCATACTGGACATTAGACTGTGATAATATCCTCTACCTCCTCTGGTCCTTTCTTATGGTTGGGTTACTTTTTTTTTTTTCTGGTCTATTTGCATATGCCTCTGTTTCTTTATTACTTTCTTGAAACCCCTTTTTATCATGTTGCAAATTCACCTGGACTTTCATTTTCAAGACCTTGACTCTTCCTCCCCTAATGAAAAGAATTTGCCACTACCCTGGATAAAAATCACAACAACTTTTGCAGCCCTATTAAATTCCCCCAACATGAAAACCGTTAAACTTACTGTTATTAAATTGGCCTCTTACAGCTACCCGCAAAAGATCTGCAGGTTTCCGGAGGAAAAACCCTATGGGCTGTTGAAATCGGAACTCCACTCCTGCAAAGCCATAGATCTGCCAAGCCCGTAAATGTTACGTTCACAAATCATTATTACATTTCTACGAATCCACTGCCGTTCAAACCCGTAACCTGCAAATGGAACCAAGAAGCCTATGAGTACTAGAGAGGACCCGCTAGGGGGTTAAAGTCCTAACCGTAGCACTGTAAAAGCAAATATCAAGACAATACTGTATTTAAAATTAAAGAGAAAGTGATGTTAGGTATTAAAATTAGTAGCACAACCTTCTCAAGCTTGCAAATCTGCATTATAAAACACTTTATTTTATGTTTCATTTCTGAATTATATCGATCCTGGAAAACAAGGTATTAATACATATAATGGAACTCACATGGACTAGAATATAATGTTTATTGATTTATTAATATTGCATTATTTCTGTAATGCGGGTCCAATCGTAAAAGTCAAAGGAATTGTAAAATATTTGTTTTTTGAAGCTGCCATTTTATAACTGCAACCTCCATTTTGTAACTTCTGTCATGAATAATAGTTTTATATGACTTTATCATATAAAATTGCTTGCATGAAGCTACTAAGTAATAGACCTTGGCATTTGCAGAGAACTCTGGGAGTTTGTCCAAAAGATACATTTTATTGTTTTGTCAATATAGGTCAGAAATTTTCTTTTGCATATAATAGAGGATATCAATATATTTTTTTTTTTATTATTGATTTTAGCCACCAATTTACAATACAATACATATACATATATTCCATCCTTTCATAGAACTATAATCAATTTATTTTTACATATTTTTCCAAGCAGTATAAGTCTTACAATTAAAAATTTGATGTCAGTGGTTTGCAACTTGTATTTGACCATTCACACAAATAATTTAGCATTCACACAGACAATTTGCCTACTGACTACTGATAAGAATATCACTTTGACATTTGGTAATGGTAAATATTTTTGTGCTAATTGCAATAATACCGTATTGGTCCGAATATAAGCTGCACCTTTTTTCCGATTTTTGAGCTTGCGAGTTACGGGTTGGGCTTATATTCGCGACCGCCAAAAAATCATTGCCGATTTGCGAACTTTGCTTGTAAGGCGTGCAACTTCTATTCGAGATGCAAAATGACTGCTGATTGCGAGTTAAGGGTGACGATTTTCGTGCTTTAGACTGCGGTATTGAATAGCGATTTACGGTTTTAGTAATTCTAACATCCTGTAAAGCCTGTAACCTGCAAAAAAAGCTACAGTGCTAATTAGAAAGCCTGTTGCTTGCAATGGCGGATCACTTTGAGAGTCTTTTTCTCTCCAATTTTATGGGTGCGGCTTATATTTGAGTACTATCTTTTTTCTATTTTTTCACCTTGAACTTTACGGGTGCGGCTTATACGCGGGTGCGGCTTATATTCAGACCAATACGGTATTTGATGACCACATATGGGTTGTTTTAGCTTCCTTATACACAATGAGCCTCATTCAATTCCGAGTTGCCCAATTGAATAGGGCTCTATATAAGCACATACAATTTTTTTTGAGTTACTGAACTTCTATCCAAAACCAAGGTTTTCACTAACTAAAAAATTCTGTCAAAAAATATGTTATGTGCTTATATAGAGCCCTATTCAATTGCCAAAATTCTAATTGAATGAGGACCAGTATGTTTTAATTGTAATTCAGTCTAGTTTGCAGTTCCCTTGTGTATGTGACACAGAGAAACTTGTAACTAAAGAAACCTGATATGATACCCTGGTTTCACTCATTTGACTGAGTGTTGGTTGTGAGAGATGCACTATAAGGGATTTTTTTATCCCAACACTGTGCTGTACATTTTTAGGACATAGACATCTTATTTTGCATGTATAATTAACCTTCTCTAAGAGTTGTGTAATTTCCCAATTTAAACATGTCATTGTGCAATATGTTGTTACTAGTGATGTCGCGAACATAAAATTTTCGGTTCGCAAACCGCGGACGCGAATTTCATCAAATGTTCGCGAACGGGCAAACAACCGCCATAGACTTCAATGGGCAGGCAAATTTCAAAACCCACAGGGACTCTTTCTGGCCACAATAGTGATGGGAAAGTTGTTTCAAGGGGACTAACACCTGGACTGTGGCATGCCGGAGGGGGATCCATGGCAAAACTCCCACGGAAAATTACATAGTTTATGCAGAGTCTGGTTTTAAGCCATAAAGGGCATAAATCACCTAACATTCATAAATTGTTTGGAATAACATGCTTTAAAACATCAGGTATGATGTTGTATCGATCAGGTAATGTAAGGGTTACAGCCGCTTCACAGTAACAGACCAATCTCCCCGTTTAATGCACAGCAAACAACCGCAAACAGTCCCTTTGCACAACCGCAAACTCCCCATTTGCACAAGGTTGGATACCAAGCTAGCCATGTCCCGTTCCTTGTCCTCACTGTTGTCATTGAAGGTCTTTTCCTCCACCCAGCCACCAAGGGCCCCCGAAAGGTGACAACAAGCCCCCTGGGACGCCTGCTGTGTTTGGTCTTCCACCTCCTCAAAGCCACCTTCCTCCTCTGACTCCTCTTCTTCAGACTCCTCTCTCTGCGTTGCCTCTGTCTGCGTTATTATAAGGTGTGTACTGTTAAGTAGTACTATTCCTATCGGTTTAATCCCTGTTACGTCCACTATTAGGGGACGTGTATATGGCATTGATTTTTGGAGCATGGAGATGGAAAAAGATGCTTGGTCGGACCTCCGACTTCGAATTTGGGGCACTGCACATGCAATGTAATGTGCCACCAGATAGGAGTGGTGTGTTTAGTTGTACTATTTATTCCTATCAGTTTAATACCTGTTACGTTACCTATCAGGGGACGTGTATATGGCATGGATTTTTGGAACAGGGAGATGGAAAAAGATGCTTGGTCGGTCCTCCCACTTCAAATTTGGGGCACTGCGCGTGCAATCTAAGGTGCCACCAGATAGGAGCGGTGTGTTCAGTTGTACTATTTATTCCTATCAGTTTAATACCTGTTACATCACCTATCAGGGGACGTGCATATGGCATGGATTTTTGGAACAGGGAGATGGAAAAAGATGCTTGACCGGTCCTCCCACTTCAAATTTGGGGCGCTGCGCGTGCAATCTAAGGTGCCACCAGATAGGAGTGGTGTGTTCAGTTGTACTATTTATTCCTATCAGTTTAATACCTGTTTCGTCACCTATCAGGGGACATGTATATGGCATGGATTTTTGGAACAGGGAGATGGAAAAAGATGCTTGGTCGGACTTCCTACTTCGAATTTGGGGCACTGCACATGCAATGTAATGTGCCACCAGATAGGAGTGATGTATTAAGTTGTAATACTCATACCTATCAGTTTAATACCTGTTATGTCACCTATCTGGGGACGTGTATATGGCATGGATTTTTGGAACAGGGAGATGGAAAAAGATGCTTGGTCGGTCCTCCCACTTCAAATATGGGGCACTGCGCGTGCAATCTAAGGTGCCACCAGATAGGAGTGGTGTGTTCAGTTGTACTATTTATTCCTATCAGTTTAATACCTGTTACATCACCTATCTTTCCTCCCAATAGCACATTCTATATGCCATCAACCGGCCTGGGTGTATTTGGAGAACCACACTTTAAGGCCCTTAACCTGGGACAAGGTGGCTTGGCTATCAGAATTGCCTCAGAGCCTTAAAAACTTGCCAAACCCCCTTATCAGACACTCACTATCATACTGGAAATGGGCCAAGAAACACACGGGTTTGTTCCCTGGATCCACCCAAATGACCCCAATTCTTGACCACCCTCAGGCCCCGAAACACATGAGCACAACATCACAACACTGGTGGAGGTCAAGGAAACTAGATAGACTGGGAGACTGGTTAGTAAAGGGCCAGATGCTCACCTATGAGGAACTGAGGGACAAGCATGAGCTACCGCTGTCAGAACATTACAATTACTGTAGGCTGAGGCATTTCACACACTCCCTGACCCAGAAACAGGGGACACTGGTCTTAAATTGGTTCTCCAAAATTTGTAAAGATAATCCTCTCTCAAGGGGGATCATTGGGTCACTTTACAAATATAAAACATTTGTTACTGGTTGAAGCGACACTGGGGGAAGGACCGGAGTGGGGGAGCCCTGGAGACCCTTCAGAAGCAACCGGTGGCAAAATCATCCCAGGAAAGGAGAGGTCGCTTACTGAAGCCTGCCCTAGGGTAACCCAAGGGTGATTGCCCAGGTTAGATATTGTAAATAATAAGCTAATACTGCTGGAGTGATGATAGCTAATAGGACTTTGGTGTTTCCTGCAGATATACTCTTTACTATTCTCTGTTTTACCATGTTTTAGGTATCTCTTAAATTGCAATCACAGTAAAAAAAATAAGAAAAATTATTAACCTAAAAAGTAAAAATAAGAAGGAATAGCCAGCTAACTTTCACAAAATGTCTTTATTGTAAATATGTATTTTTGCACAACTGTTATGCAAGACTGTTCAAAAATGCTTTATTTTTCATTACATGCTGTACGCCTTCTGACAATAAAAGAATTTAAATGCAAAAATAAGGTATTGTTGCAGCGACCAGAAAAATTGATGTTAGTTGGCCAGGCAGAAAGTGCCCTAAAACATTGCGTCTTGAACCCTAGTTGGTGGCGGATAAGTCTCGCAAGTCATCCGGCATTCAGGGATAAAATAAAGCAGCATGTGGACCATTATTAGCTCAAGGCAGCTCATCTATCAGGCCTTTTTTAATCAAATGTATCGCCCACTGTCAGTCCCTTCGGGATACATCCCTCATTCATCTTAATAAAGGTGAGGTAATCTAGACTTTTTTGACCTAGGCGACTTCTCTTATCAGTGACAAAACCTCCTGCTGCACTGAATGTCCTTTCTGACAGGACACTTGAATCTGGGCAGGACAGAAGTTCTATGGCAAATTGGGATAGCTCAGGCCACAGGGCAAGCGTGCACACCCAGTAGTCAAGTGGTTCATCGCTCCTCGTAGTGTCGAAGGGCTGTGGCGATGCATAGGACTTAAAAAGCTCCCCATGTCCTCCATCAACAACATGTCTGTAAAGCGTCCTCTCCTTGCCGGCGTGTTCGTGGGAGGAGGAGGATTATGTTCACCTCTTCTGTTGTTAGATTGCCGTTGTGCTGTGACATCACCCTTAAACGCTGTGTAAAGCATACTTTTTAATTTATTTTGGAAGTGCTGCATTCTTTTCGACTTGTGGTAATTCAGTAACATTTCAGGCACTTTCTGCTTATACCGGGGGTCTAGTAGCGTGGACACCCAGTACAGGTCGTTCTCCTTCATCCTTTTTATATGAGGGTCCCTCAACAGGCACGACAGCATGAAAGACCCCATTTGCACAAGGTTGGATGCCGAGCTAATCATGTCCCGTTCCTCGTCCTCAGTGATCTCACTGAAGGTATGTTCTTCCCCCCAGCCACGTACAACACCACGGGTACCAGATAGGTGACAACGAGCACCCTGGGATGCCTGTTGTGGTTGGTCTTCCTCCTCCTCCTCAAAGCCACATTCCTCCTTTGACTCCTCTTTCTCGCAATCCTCTTCCAGCGTTGCCGCAGGTCCAGCAAGCGATGCTGATAAGGCTGTTTCTGGTTGTGATGGTGACCACAACTCTTCCTCTTCCTCTTCACGCTCATCTACGGCCTGATCCAGCACTCTTCGCAGGGCACGCTCCAGGAAGAAAACAAATGGTATGATGGAGCTGATGATGCCCTCGGTGCAACTGACCAGGTTTGTCACCTCCTCAAAAGGACTCAAATGCCTGCAGGCATTGGGCATGAGCGTCCAGTAACGTGGCAAAAAAATCCCCAGCTCCACAGAGGCTGTCCTAGCACCCCGGTCATACAAATACTCGTTAACAGCATTTTCTTGTTGGAGCAGGCGGTCGAACATTAGGAGTGTTGAATTCCAACGTGTCGGGCTGTCTAAAATCAAGCGCTTCGCTGGCATGTTGTTTCGCCGCTGGATATCTGTAAAGTGCGCCATGGCCGTGTAGGAACACCTGAAATGGCCACACACCTTCCTGGCCTGCTTCAGGGCGTCCTGTAAGCCTGGGTGCTTATGCACAAAGCGTTGTACAATCAGATTACACACATGTGCCATGCACGGCACATGTGTCAACTTGCCCAAATTCAATGCCGCCAACAAGTTTCTTCCCTTGTCACAAACCACTTTGCCGATCTCCAGTTGGTGTTGAGTCAGCCACTGATCCACCTGTGCGTTCAGGGTGGACAGGAGTGCTGGTCTGGTGTGACTCTCTGCTTTCAGGGAAGTCAACCCCAAGACTTCGTGACACTGCCGTATCAGGGATGTGGAATAGTACCTGTGGAGCTGGGGGGGTGCCATTGATGTGGAGCAAGACATAGCAGCAGCAGAAGAGGACTCAGCCGAGGAGGTTATGGAAGAGGATGGAGTAGGAGTAGTAGAGGAGGTGGCAGCAGGCCTGCCTGCAAGTCGTGGCGGTGTCACCAACTCCTCTGCAGAGCCGCGTATTCCATGCTTGGCAGCCGTCACCAGGTTTACCCAATGCGCAGTGTAGGTGATATACCTGCCCTGACCATGCTTTGCAGACCAGGTATCAGTGGTCAGATGGACCCTTGCCCCAACACTGTGTGCCAGAGATAGAGATGCCATTACTTCCTTTTGCACAATCGAGTACAGGTTGGGGATTGCCTTTTGTGCAAAGAAATTTCGCCCGGAAACCTTCCACTGCGGTGTCCCAATAGCTACAAATTTTTTGAACGCCTCAGACTCCACCAGCTTGTATGGTAAAAGCTGGCGGGCTAAGAGTTCAGACAAGCCAGCTGTCAGTTGCTGGGCAAGGGGGTGACTTTGTAACATTGGCTTCTTACGCTCAAACATGTCCTTGACAGACACCTGACTGTGGGCAGATGAGCAGGGACTGCTCAGGGCGAGACACTGAGTGGCGGATGGTTGAGAGGGGGCAAGCAGGGCAGCAGTGGTTGATGTGGCTGAATATGCTGGACCAGGAGGAGGATGGCGGCTTTGACTTTGTGTGCTGCTTGTGTTGATCCCATAGGCGTTTGTGATGTGACATCATGTGCCTTCGCAAAGAAGTTGTACCTAGGTGGGTGTTGGACTTCCCATGACTCAGTTTCTTTTCGCACAGGTTGCAAATGGCATCACTGTTTTCACAGGCAGACACACAAAATATTGCCACACTGCTGAGCTTTGCAATGACGGCATTCTGGTGGTGGCAACAGCATGCGTTGACTGGCGTGCTGTCTGGCTGACCCCGGGTGCCGATGCATGCTGTCTGACTGTGCCACTAGCTACTTTCGACGACCTCCCCCTGCTTCCAACTCGTCTCCTCCTCCTCTCTGTCTCCCCATCTGAACTTTCCTCTTGTTCTTCTTCTCTTATAGCGGGCACCCAGTGACATCCACGGATGCATCGTCATCATCAACCGCTTCACTTGTATCTGACAACTCAACAAAGGAAGCAGCACCGGGTACAACATCATCATTATCATCAGACCGTACGTCCATGTGTGTAATGCTGCCTGACTGGGACATATCCCTGTTATCTACATCCTCTGGCACTAATGTTTGTGCATCACTCATTTCTTCCAACGGATGTGTAAATAACTATGCTGACGTATCAAGTGAAGCGGCTGTGGTGCTAGTGTTGGTGGTGGTGGCAGGCGGCCGAGTGGTAACTGTAGAGGTGCCCAAAGCTAAGCTGAGGGAGGATGGTGCGTCTAGGTTCCGAGCGGAAGCTGTAGAAGATTGGGTGTCCTGTGTTAGCCAATCAACCATGTCTTCAGAACTTTTCAAGTCCAGGGTACGTTGCCTCTGAAAACTGGGCATTATTCTAGCACCAAAGGGAATCACAGCATCACGACCACGACGGCCCCTGCGGGGTGGCCTGCCTCTGCCTGTCATTTTTTTCCCGATTAGTGGTTCTATGCGTGCAAGCTACTGTGACACCAGATATGAGTGTCACTGTGCACTGGCAAAAGTTGGCAGAGTAGGCGCTGTAGGCCTCACACACACGCCTGTAGGCAGGCAACTGAAATTCAATCGAAAACAGTCAAAAAAGGGTTCTTTTATGTCACTGTACACTAGGTTGCACCAGATATAAGTGTCACTGTGCACTGGCAAAAGTTGGCAGAGTAGGCGCTGTAGGCCTCACACACACGCCTGTAGGCAGGCAACTGATATTCAATTGATTACAGTCAAAAAAGGGTTCTTTTATGTCACTGTACACTACGGTTGCACCAGATATGACGTGTCACTGTGGACTGGCAAAAGTTGGCAGAGTAGGCG
The DNA here is from genome assembly GCA_027410445.1 of Discoglossus pictus. Classification (NCBI taxonomy): domain Eukaryota; kingdom Metazoa; phylum Chordata; class Amphibia; order Anura; family Alytidae; genus Discoglossus; species Discoglossus pictus. The sequence continues at coordinate 42,169,762 of CM050173.1, forward strand.
CTGTAGGCCTCACACACACGCCTGTAGGCAGGCAACTGATATGCAATCGATTACAGTCAAAAAAGGGTTCTTTTATTTCACTGTACACTAGGTTGCACCAGATATGAGTGTCACTGTGCACTGGCAAAAGTTGGCAGAGTAGATGCAATAGGCTTCACACACACGCCTGTAGGCAGGCAATTGCTATTCAATCTATTACAGTCAAAAAAGTGTTGTTTTATGTCACTGTACACTACGGTTGCACCAGATATGACGTATCACTGTGCACTGGCAAAAGTTGGCAGAGTAGATGCAATTGGCTTCAAACACATGCCGGTAGGCAGGCAATTGCTATTCAGACTATTACAGTCAAAATAGTGTTGTTTTATGTCACTGTACACTAGGTTGTAATCTGATATGACGTATCACTGTGCACTGGCAAAAGTTGGCAGAGTAGATGCAATAGGCTTCCCGCACACGCCTGTAGGCAGGCCACTGATATTCAATTGATTACAGTCAAAAAAGTGTTGTTTTATGTCACTGTACACTACGGTTGCACCAAATATGACGTATCAATGTGCACTGGCAAAAGTTGGCAGAGTAGATGCAATAGGCTTCACACACATGCCTGTAGGCAGGCAATTGCTATTCAATCTATTACACTCAAAAAAGTGTTGTTTTATGTCACTGTACACTAGGTTGCACCAGATATGACGTATCACTGTGCACTGGCAAAAGTTGGCAGAGTAGGCGCTGTAGGCCTCACACACACGCCTGTAGGCAGGCAACTGATATTCAATTGATTACAGTCAAAAAAGGGTTCTTTTATGTCACTGTACACTACGGTTGCACCAGATATGACGTGTCACTGTGCACTGGCAAACTTTGTCAGAGTAGGCGCTGTAGGCCTCACACACACGCCTGTAGGCAGGCAACTGATATTCAATCGATTACAGTCAAAAAAGGGTTCTTTTATGTCACTGTACACTAGGTTGCACCAGATATGAGTGTCACTGTGCACTGGCAAAAGTTGGCAGAGTAGATGCAATAGGCTTCACACACACGCCTGTAGGCAGGCAACTGATATTCAATCGATTACAGTCAAAAAAGTGTTGTTTTATGTCACTGTACACTAGGTTGCACCAGATATGACGTATCACTGTGCACTGGCAAAAGTTGGCAGAGTAGATGCAATAGGCTTCACACACACGCCTGTAGGCAGGCAACTGATATTCAATCGATTACAGTCAAAAAAGTGTTGTTTTATTTCACTGAGCACACTATAAGGTGTTAGGTGTTAGCCTGTCACACACACACGCTGGCAGGCAGGCAGGCATATGCAATTAGATTACACAGAAAAAAATAATAAAATAAAATAAATGATGTTCTAGCCCTAAAAAGGGCTTTTTGCGTTGCTGTCCTTGCAGCAGATATCAGATGAGTCCTTCAGGTCTGTAGTGGAAGCTAAATACACAGCCTGGCTATCTATTTCCCTATTAAATCAGCAGCAGCTACAATATCTGTCCTCTCTCAACGAATGTAGCTTCAGAATGATTCTAAAATGGATGCTGTCCTTCAGATGGAAGGCTCTGGAAGGGAGTGTATGCTGCTGATTGGCTGGAATGTGTCTGCTGACTGTGAGGTGCAGGTGCAACATGCCAAAATCGCCGTGAATAGTCCGCCGGCGAACTGTTCGGGACATCACTAGTTGTCAGTAATGTTCAAAATACAGCTGTACAGGTCCTGTTGAACTAACAGAAGTTATCTGGTCAAAGGTGAAGAAGGATGGAGATGTTGACTTCCCCTACTGTATACATGTACATTTTCTGAAGTTTATATTTGTGATGTTCCAAAGAAAAAAATAACTTTTTCAGGCAACAGAAAAAGGGATAATACCTTTTGTAACGCCAGTAAAAGATTATAACATGAGAATTTTAAAATGTGTGTTTATTTGCTCATATTTGTAATCCACAGTCAATTTGGCATATATTTCTTATCCATATCATGGACAGTGCAGGATCTACTTTTTTGGAGCCCCTGGGCAGTAAAGTGGAGGATCCTCTGTGAGTGTGTGCGCAAGGTATGCACACACCCATTTTTCCCTTTCCGGTGCGTGTATATTTCAAATCACAGACATTTCTTTATAGCAGCCATTTTAACAACATACAGTAGTTACTCATATGCACCCCATGGTATTACTTGTTTATTAAATGCATTTGATGGGGCACCATAGTATTTATATTGTCTATGGGAGGGCAGCGAGCATATGTTACACAAACACATATCGGGATAATTTGTATCACACATTAAAAAAGTGTAATTTTAAGAGTTAAAGGGCCACTGCACAATGACAACAGAAATTGTTTGGAAAAAAAATAACCAAGCGCATAAGTAATCAGGAAAAAAGTCACACAGCAGTTTTTAATTAGAAAAAATAAATGTTGATATCTCTGCTGGGCCCTGGGGGACATAATGATACATAGCACTGTTTACATTTCTGGAGAGATATGGTTGCATTTCCAGAAGCAAGTGTCATACCTATTTTTACTTTGTCAATAATAGATAAATTGTATGCAAAACAAACTGAATTCACTGGCCCTTTAACTCTGCTTGTACTTCTTTTATTTTAATAAAACAAAAATATACACCACAGAATTGTAAAGAAGGGATGAATGACTACAGTGCATAGTAAGAATGGCATAAAAACACATTCTTAAGTACAACATTTTTTTATTGTTTAATCAAAGAGGAATAAAAAGAAAAAAAGAGGGACAAAAACAGAACATACAATACAAAATACAAAAGCATTTACTCTTAAACATTCATTCAACAAAGCTAACTAATATTGATGATACATCTATATTAAAGATCTATATCAGAGAGAGCAAAAAAAAAAAAAAATATATATATATATATATATATATATATATATATATATATAAAAGAGGAACATTCAACCCCCTTTTTGACATTAGTAGGAAGGGTGAGAAAAAGAGGAAAAGCGGAAGAGTATTATTAAATCTTGTTTTCATCCCATTTTAGCCATTTCTTGACCATTTTTTCTTGGTATAGCATTTAAGACCTTTTTCCAACTCCCTATCTCGATCAACTAACCTCTCAATGTCAGACGATTTTGGAACTTCCTTGGAATTCCAAAGTTTAACTATACGCCATTTACTCACTAATAAAATATGAGAGCTTAACCACCTCTGATAATGCAGACTTTGATTCTCAAAGATATGAAATAACATTGGTGCTGGACTCAGGGCCAGGGGTATCCTAATGCTTGTTATTGCTTCAGTCTGATCTATACAAATCTTCCAATAATACTGTCTCTGTGGACAATTCCACCAGATATGTGAATGGGACCCCCTGTCCCCACAACCTCACAAGCAATCTTCTGAATTTGTTTTACTAATTATTTTCATATTCGTGGGAACCAGATACCACCTCTGTATTAACTTGACATATAGATCTCTGTATGAAGTACATAATGAAGTCTCCTTTACTAAAGAACATGCTCTAAACCAGTTTCCTTTCATCAACACGCAATCAAGTTCTTGTTGCCATTTGATCATTCTGTTTTCAATCTTTCTTCTCCAGTTCTTAATATTTTATTACAATTAGAAATAGTATGGGTTTTTTGACCACTTACTATAGTAAGTTCTATTGGTGAAAAATCTCTAAACTTGTTCAAAATGATACCATGGGATCTTAATTCCATTGTGATGGTCATATACTATATGCATACAATGTTTTCAAATAGATCTTCCAATTTAATGGCTCCGACTGTTTTTAATTTCTGGAAATCTATATTGTTATTATTATAACGGAGAAGACTTATCGGGGCAGCCGTGAGGGATATTTAGCTAGTAAACACCCCTGAATAGAGGCATTATCTCTGAATTCCAGAGTAGGGAGCCATAGGAATAATTCCAAAGGAAAGTCCCCCATAAGATCCTCTTCTAATTTAAGGCATTTAGACTTTTTAGATGCTAAATTCCATCCAAGTAGATGGTTCGTCATAATGGCATTATGTATGTCTAATAGAGATGTCGCGAACAGTTCACCCGCAGACTATTCGCAGTGATTTTGGCATGTTCGCGTTCGCAGCGGACGCGAACAGATGCGCTTTTCGATTCACCCCTATACTTTATCATTGAGGAAACTTTAAACCCTGCACCTCACAGTCAGCAGACACATTCCAGCCAATCAGCAGCATACACTCCCTTCCAGAGCCTTCCATCTGAAGGACAGGCTAATATTCTGCTCTGTTTCACCAGGCATAGTAGGTGTACCATACATTGAAAAAAACAACCCTTTTTTCCTTTAATCTAATTTTAGTTGCCTGCCTGTGTCAGGCTCACAGTTTATATTGTGCTCAGTGAAATAAAACAACACTTTTTTGACTGTAATAGATTGAATAGCAATTGCCTGCATACAGGCGTGTGTGTGAAGCCTATTGCATCTACTCTGCAAACTTTTGCCAGTGCACAGTGATACGTCATATCTGGTGCAACCGTAGTGTACAGTGACATAAAACAACACTTTTTTGACTGTAATAGATTGAATAGCAATTGCCTGCCTACAGGCGTGTGTGTGAAGCCTATTGCATCTACTCTGCCAACTTTTGCCAGTGCACAGTGATACGTCAAATCTGGTGCAACCATAGTGTACAGTGACATAAAACAACACTTTTTTGACTGTAATAGATTGAATAGCAATTGCCTGCCTACAGGCGTGTGTGTGAAGCCTATTGCATCTACTCTGCCAACTTTTGCCAGTGCACAGTGATACGTCAAATCTGGTGCAACCATAGTGTACAGTGACATAAAACAACACTTTTTTGACTGTAATAGATTGAATAGCAATTGCCTGCCTACAGGCGTGTGTGTGAAGCCTATTGCATCTACTCTGCCAACTTTTGCCAGTGCACAGTGATACGTCATATCTGGTGCAACCGTAGTGTACAGTGACATAAAACAACACTTTTTTGACTGTAATAGATTGAATAGCAATTGCCTGCCTACAAGCGTGTGAAGCAAATTGCATCTACTCTGCCAACTTTTGCCAGTGCACAGTGATACGTCATATCTGGTGCAACCGTAGTGTACAATCACAAAAAACAACACTTTTTTCACTGTAATCGATTGAATATCAGTTGCCTGCCTATAGGCGTGTGTGTGAGGCCTACAGCGCCTACTCTGCCAACTTTTGCTAGTGTACAGTGACACTCATATCTGGTGGCACCTTAGATTGCAGGTGCAGTGCCCCAAATTTGAAGTAGGAGGTCCGGCCAAGCATCTTTTTCCTTCTCCCTGTTCCAAAAATCAATGCCATATACACGTCCCCTAATAGTGGACGTAACAGGGATTAAACCGATAGGAATAGTACTACTTAACAGCACACACCTTATAATAACGCAGAGGCAACGCAGAGAGAGGAGTCTGAAGAAGAGGAGTCAAAGGAGGAAGGTGGCTTTGAGGAGGTGGAAGACCAAACACAGTAGGCATCCCAGGGGGCTGGTTGTCACCTTTCGGGGACCCTTGGTGGCTGGGTGGAGGAAGAGACCTTCAATAACATCAGTGAGGACAAGGAACGGGACATGGCTAGCTTGGTATCCAACTTTGTTCAAATGGGGAGTTTGCGGTTGTGCCAAGGGACTGTTTGCTGTTGTTTGCAGTGCATTAAACGGGGAGATTGGTCTGTTACTATGAAGCGGGTGTAACCCTTACACTACCTGATCGATACAACATCATACCTGATGTTTTAAAGCATGTTATTCCAAACAATTTATGAATGTTAGGTGATTTATGCCCTTTATGGCTTAAATCCAGACTCTGCATCAACTATGTAATTTTCCGTGGTTGTTTTGCCATGGATCCCCCTCCAGCATGCCACAGTCCAGGTGTTAGTCCCCTTGAAACAACTTTCCCATCACTATTGTGGCCAGAAAGAGTCCCTGTGGGTTTTGAAATTCGCCTGCCCATTGAAGTCTATGGCGGTTCGCCGGGTTCGCCCGTTCGCGAACATTTGATGGAAGTTCGCGTCTGCTGTTCGCGAACCGAAAATTTGATGTTTGCGACATCACTAATGTCTAACAGAGAGGGAGCGTTTAATCTTCCTTTTTTAACAGATCTCTTTATGATGTTTAATTTCAACTGTGAATTCTTATTGTTATTAATATATTTATTCTGAAAACTTTGCACACTATTAATCAAGTAAATAGGTGACACTTGGGGAATAGATCTCCAAATCTATGTTATTTTGGGGACAATCAACATTTTTATTAAAGCGATCCTGCCAGACCAAGATAAATGTTCAGATTTCCATTCTAGAATGTCTCGTCGGATTTGTCTAAACACTATATCCATGTTATTTTTTAAGATAGACTTAAGTGATGTTGTATAGTGTATCCTCAAGTGGCATATAACCTTACTGTTCCAATTGAGTTTAAAATATTTTTTTAAGTAATCAATTTCTTCACTTCTAAGTCCAAAATTCAGTTTATCTGATTTCAGCTCATTAATCTTAAAATAGGAAAAACTACAGAATTTTTCTAACTGAGCAAATACAGCAGGCAAAGAAAAAACAGGATCTGTTAACGTGAGTATCATATCATCGGCGAACATCATAATCTTGTGTCCATTTTTTCCAATATTTAAACCAGCAATAGACTCTGATGTCCGAATTAGTTTGGCCAGGGGTTCTGAAGTCAAAACAAAAAATAACGGAGATAGGGGACAACCCTGTCTCGTCCCAGTTAGTATAGAGATTATTTTGGTTTCAAAATCGATGCCAGTCACCTTCGCTCTGGAGTTTTTATAAAGTGACATTCTTGTTTTATTGCCAAATTCCTCTACCCCAAATTTATCTAAGACAGCCTCGATATATAGCCAATTTACCATATCAAATGCCTTTTCAGCATCCAATGAGATGGTTAAAAGAGGTATACCCCTGATTTTGACATGCCACGGTAGATTAATCAATCTTAGTAAGTATTCTCGGGGCCTTGTTGCTTGGGTATGAATCCAACCTGGTCATAATTGATCAAGTTGGAAACATACCTTTTAAGCCTATTAGCTAGGATCTTGGCATACATTTTCATATCAATATTTATTAGGGAAATGGGTCTAATATTTATATATTTCTGGATCTTTCCCTTGTTTAAGAATGTTGACAATATTGGCTTCTGTCATTTCAGATGGCATCTGGCCTGATTTTTTAATTTCATTAAACATATTACAGAGGATAGGGTTTAGTTATTTTATAAATGTTTTATAATATACCCCAGTAAATCCATCTAAACCTGGAGCTTTGTTAACTTTTAAATCTGTAATAGTTTGTTCTACTTCCTTTAGGAAAACATCATTGTTCAGTTCTAATAGTTCTTCCTTAGTTATTTTAGGTAATCTTATTTGCTCTAAGAATTCTTCTATCCCCTTTTTAGAGATTCTCACTTGACTTAAGATTATATAGGGATTGGTAGTACTACTGAAAAACCTTACTGATTTCCTTTGGGTGATTTTATTTCCTTTTATTTTTTATCCCTAATACTCAGTATTCTTTGTTTGATCCGCTGTTCCTGCAGTATTTTCTGAATTTGTGTTTTAACTTCCTTAATTTGTAATATAGTGTAAGTGTCTGGGCATTTTTTTGTTCTTGTTTTGCAAAACGTTCACTTCCATATGTAGTTCTCTCAGTGTTCTGCCTCAATTCGTATTAGGATAGGCACTTCTGGCAGTACATAAACCTCTGACGAAGTCCTTATGTGTACACCATAAAGTCGTGTATAAAGGGACAGATTTTTCATTTAATTCAAAGATACTGCTGATTTCCTCTTTTAATTTATTCTCAAATTTGTCTAATTTCAACTGAATGCTATAATTTATATAAATCTTGGGAGTCTTCCAGTGTTAGGCTTTTCACTGCATGATTTCACCACAAGATATATCCTATTTTGGTGGACTTAACCCTTTCCAGTGTTTTAATATCTGTAAAAAAATGGTCTATAGCATTGATGTCTTCCGGAAAAGTAAGTATAATCTTTTACATCGGGGTTATAGGATCTCCATGCATCGTATAGACCATTGTTGAAGGTTTCCAAAGAGAATTGTTTGCAGTCTTTATTAAGATATCTGGAATTAATTTTCCCTTATTTAGGGCTATCATATTGTATGTTGGGTCCAATAACGTATTAAAGTCTTTTCCTATAATCAACCTACCATTTTTAATCTGATTTATTTGTTTGAGGGTCTTCCTCAGATATTTCATTTGGTTAAAGTTAGGATGAAAAACACATTCAATAGGTGTCCAACACCAGTACTCATGTTTTAAAGGTGTTGCTGTATGAGTAGAATTGGTAAAAGGTTTGTAGAAGTGTGATATTAGAGTATGCCTTTTATTTATTTTTTTTAATAATATGCAAAATAAAAAATAAAATAAAGTAAATAACCTTGATAGTAATCACATATTATAATTGTCTAACTGCGATTCGTCGTCACGCTTCAGACGAATCGCAGTTAGCCAATTATAAAGTGCTGCGCATTGCGCAGAGCGCGGCACAAGGAAATGGAGAAGAGGGGGGGGAGAGTCACAGAGGGAGAGTGGGGAAGAGGGGGGGGAGAGTCACAGAGGGAGAGTGGGGAAGAGGGGGGGAGAGTCACAGAGGGAGAGTGGGTAAGAGGGAGGGGGGGAGAGGCACGACACAGAGGGAGAGTGGGGAAGAGGCACAGAGGGAGAGTGGGGAAGAGACACAGAGGGAGGGTGGAGAGACACAGAGGGATAGGTGGGAAAGAGACACAGGGGAGGTAGAGGAGGGGGAAAAGACACACGGGAGGGAGAACATGGGGAAGATACACATGGGAGGGAAATGGGGGGGGGGAGAGGGGAACAGACACAGGGGGAAGGGGAAAGAGACACAGGCCAGGGGGGAACAGGCACAGAGGGAGAGGGGGGAAGAGGCACAGAGGGAGAGGGGGGAAGAGACACAGGGGGGAGAGATACAGAGGGTGAGGGAGGAAGAGACACAGAGGGAAGGGGGGGAAGAGGTACAGAGAGAGGGGGAAAGAGGCACAGAGGGGGGGGAACAGAGGAAGGGGTGAAGAGACACAGTGGCGAGACACACAGAGAGAGGCGGGGGAAGAGGCACAGAGGGAGAGGGTGGAAGACACAGAGTGAGGAGAGACACAGAGGGTGAGGGGGAAGAGACAGGGAGGAAGAGGCACAGAAAGAGGAGGGGGAAGAGACACAGGGGAGTGAGAGGAGGGGTAAGAGACACAGGGGAGAGAGTGCAGGGGGGAAGATACACAAGGGAGGGAAATGGAGACACGAGGAAGGCCGTAACAGACACAGGGCTGAGGGGGAAAGAGACACAGGCCAGGGGGGAACAGACACAGGGGAGGGTTGGGGGAGACACAGGGGGGGTAGATGCATAGGAGGGAGAAGGGGGAAAGAGACACAGGGGAGGGGTTTAGAGACACGGGAGGGAGAGGGAGGTAAAAACACAGGGGGGCAGGAGATACAAAGGAGGTAGACGAGGTGGAAGGAGACACAAGGGAGGGAGAGGAGGGGGGAAATAAGACACGAGGGAGGAAGTAGACAGAGGGAGAGACTCGCAATGAGCTCCAAAGGGGCTCATTGCAAGGCCTGTGATGAGCGCCAAAGGCGCTCATAACAAGGCCAGTAAAGTAGAGGGGGAGAGGCTTACATTGTGTGGCAAACAGCATTGCCAGGCTTCAGTTTTTATTGCCGTCATTTTTGACGGGCAAGTCGCTAGTAATAATTATAATGAAGTAATAACTGTTCTATACAATTATTATTTATTGTGATTGAGTGTTGCTTCATTTGCTTTCCTTACTTGTTAGTTGTTAGGTTATCCAGTCACATATTCTGTTTATGTGTATGTGTTGTTATATTGTGTTTCCCTGAGATTTCAGCGACCTATAAGGCTTTCTACTTTTAACTTGAACTTGTAGTCATTATGTGTTACCATGAGCATTACTGCTCCCAATAATATCTACCTGCTGAAATGTGAAAGACGAGAACATAAATAATCTTTATCTCTCTATAAAAATGTGCCTCAATTAGGATAAGGCAGAACAGTATACAAAGAGATTGACCCAGAGAATTTAAAGCTTCAGGACAGATTGGTGAATTTATTGAGAATGCACCATCACAGGGTCAGAGGGTAAAATATCAGCAAGAATAAACCTACTAAATACATCGGTCTAGGAGGGTATATCCTGGGCCCATCTTATAGTTACATGTCCTGGTATATCCACTTTTGATTCCTTGGGTATTATAACCCCCGGTGTGTGCTCTTGTGCGCCTTACTATGCAGTCTTAAGAGTTTTAAGCACAATCACACACATTACTGCCAATCTTCATATACAATTCATATCTCTAATAGAATATCAATACACATCTAATGCTGCTAGTTGTTGTATTTTTACATATCTCCTCTGCCTCCTCTCACTCTGACTATGATTATTACTTTAGACAGTATTATGTGCATCACTCATTACACACAAATCAATACTATGTCGGTAAAATCACTACACACAGGTGACATGCTGTATCCTCATCTCCTGCCCCCTGTCACCTTCTGGCAACTGCACGTGCAGACTCTGTGCAGGAAGCAGGTCACCGCTCCAAGCTGTGATAGTCTGAAAGCCTCTTCCTGTTCCTGCTTGTAGCTCTAGGTCCAGTCTGTGAACTGCACAATTATTATTTTTTGCCAGAATCAAATTTTAGGGTTCTTAAAGTCAAAAAATTGGTGCCCCTCACAGGACACCTGCTTAGTTGGCCTATTGGGTAAACCGGCCGTGATCATGGGTGTTCATAGTGCATTATAGATCTAACATATACATATACATCTAACATATAATCCTAATTACTTAGTTATGTCACGTATTTACAATCCATTTCAACAGTCATTTTGCACAAATCTGGAATTTACCAGATTTTATGTCTCCAGAAATTATGTAGCATATGACTTGCAATTTGTGAACTCAAATTGCAAATGTGTCAAATAAAGAATTGAAAGAGGGATGGAACTGACATAATCATACTTTTCTACTCTTAGTTTCATGAAAGTGTGTTGTGGGAAGGGTGCTTGATAGAGGTACATCACTTTTGGAACAAATCAAACAGAAACAAGTGAAAAACTCAGCCTCATAGTGAAGTAAATTGGATGAACAACATTTAAAAAAATAGCCAAACACTCATAAGCAAAAAAGATTAACAGCTTATTAAATTGCGATTTGGCCAATTGAATAGGGCTCTATATAAGCACATAGCATATGTTTTTTGAAGAAGTTTTTAGTTAGTGACCTTCTATCCAAAAGCAATGTCTTCACTAACTAAAAACTTCTGTAAACAAAATATCCTTTGTGCTTATATAGAGCCCTATTCAATTGGCCAAATCGCAATTTAATAAAGCTGTAAATCAGACTTTAAATAAATAACTCAACTGTCCTCTGGTTTATCTTGTTCTTAGTGACCTAGAGTGACCTACAATTCTATTCACTTGGAACACCTTCTTGTAAAGTCTGAAGGAGTATCGACCAACAGATTATTATAGCAAGGGACTTCATCAGGGTACCTCAACAATGTTTATTTCACAAAAATTAAAACATAAATGGCTTTGTTTCGCAAAACATATAAGAATCTAAACACAGTCTTCTTGACAGCTATTACAAAGAGAGTTACGCATCTACTGTTTTGTCACTGTTGTATTTGCTTGTCCACCCTGAGTACTCTCCATAGTTTTTACTATACAAGATAAACAGCCCTCATTGCAGCTCTTTCCGGAAGGAGTTGTAACTGGTTGGCTGCAGCACATTTACAGATATACACAGCACCTTAAACTGTGCGTGCAACAGGAACCAATAACCAATTAAAACCGTGTCCTATGACTTCTGTTATTCATTGAAAAAATAATTTTATAAATGCTACAAAAATGTTCTTGACATAATAAAATAGTGTTTTCATTCCTAAGGTGTACATTTAAAGTACAGCTACAGTCTCCTCCAAATTTTAAAAGTCTTAAGAAATTGGTTGGTACTTCAGCTTTTCAGAATCTAGAAACATTTTGTATATCAACTTTGTCAGTCAGACAACATCTTGTGTACACAGAGACAGAGTTTTTTTGGTCACAAAAATGTTGTGTCAATCACATCCATTTGTAGAGAATGAAAAAGAAGTCTGCAAAAATACCTTCAGTGATAGATAAAATATAGGATGGATGAGCCTCTGTTTTCCATGCAAAGAAGGCTTAAAAGTGCTAAAGCCTTGGTCATTTCTCTTGTTATACAAGCTGTGCATGCTTTACCCAGCTTGAGCATTAAGCAGCTCAGATGAGTGTGATACAATTAGTAGGGTCTTGAATAGTATCTTCTGCTTAAAAATAGCATCATTCAAGTTCAAATATCCAATATTAACTTAGATATTTAGAAGTTATAGAAGTTTCATTGTTTAAATATTAATATTAAACTACCTAAGTGTTTGCATCTAAAAATCATTTTATTAACAAGTGTTTAAACTCTCTGATTTTTACTAACTGAAACCTTCAAACAAAGGTCTGTACAAAGATGTACTAGCCAATCATGTACTGTCTCTCAGCAGCATTTCTGCTGTTGAGAAAAAGTCTGTAAGTCACTAGTACATCTACTAAAAACCAAATTACTGTGTGCATGAGCAACTTGGGGTGGACTTTGGCAAGACCCATGATGAAGATTTCAGTGTGTAAAAACAGAGCTTTCAGGCACTTTTTAATAAAATTATGTTTAGATATGCAAATACTTAGGTAGTTTAATTTAGGTAGTTTAATTTATTATTAAATAACAGAAAATCTTCCATACCCCTTTAATGGTAAGATTTTTTTACTTACGTCATTTATATTTTTATTTTTGTTTGTATATATATATATATATATATATATATATATATATATATATAGATACAGTATCTCACAAAAGTTAGTACACCCCTCACATTTTTCAAAATATTTTATTATATCTTTTCGTGTGACAACACTGAAGAAATGACACTCTGCTACAATGTAAAGTAGTAAGTGTACAGCCTGTATAACAGTGTCAATTTGCTGTCCCCTCAAAATAATTCAACACACAGCTATTAATGTCTAAACCGTTGGCAACAAAAGTGAGTACACCCCTAAGTGGAAATATCCAAATTGAGCCCAATTAGCCATTTTCCCTCCCCGGTGTCATGTGACTATTTAGTGTTACAAGGTCTCAGGTGTGAATGGGGAGCAGGTGTGTTAAATTTGGTGTTATCACTCTCACACAATCTCATACTGGTCACTGGTAGTTCAACATGGCACCTCATGGCAAAGAACTCTCTGAGGATCTGAAAAAAAAATGTTGCTCTACATAAAGATGGCCTAGGCTATAAGAAGATTGCCAAGACCCTGAAACTGAGCTTCAGCATGGTGGGACAGGACAAGTTCTACACTGCACACTGCATCAAATTGGTCTGCATGGCTGTCGTCCCAGAAGGAAGCTTCTTCTAAAGATGCTGAAGACAAGCAGACAAAGGACATGGATTACTGGAGCCATGTCCTGTGGTTCGATGAGACCAAGACAGCATGCCCCTGGAGACAGAATAGGGGGCGGGGAAAGTTGACCTGGCTTAGTGCAGGCTAGGGATTGGCTAGCTAGTAGTATTGGGAGGAGTTGGTGGTTTAACAAGGTTCTGCCAGCGTTGCCTCCCTCCAGTCAACGGTTGAGGAACAAGAAGAAAGATTTCAGAAATGGCATCTCCTATAGTAGATCACCTGGTTGTGCAATTGAGGGCCCAGGTGGCTGCACATGGGCAAGATTGGCTATGAGCAGCGGTTGTGGCGATCCAGGCGGAGGCATGCCAGGAGGGAGGATGGCGGCCCCACGTGGCAGAGGAACAAGGAGGAAGATTCTGCCGGTGGCAGAGGAGTGAGTAGAGGAGGGACTCCTGTCATTACAGGTGCAGCAGGGAACAGGAGAGGGAGAGGCGAGGAGAACTGCCTTGCCGTTCTGAACGGCGGGTACAGCATCATGAAAGGAGGAGTAGGAGAGACATGTCGGTCAGCAGGAATGCATAACTTCCCCACAGTACTTTGGGCAGGAATGTGGAGCAAGCATCTTCGGCAGCAGGCTTTACAGCCCTATTGGCGTCAGCAGGCTGGAGGCAGAGTGGTGAGTGCAAAAATAATACACAACATACAGTTAGTAATAACATTCAGGGTCTGGTGGCAGGTCTGTTGTCTGAATGGGAGGGCAGTCAGAATCTGGGCCATGTGGCAGCTTGGGTTAGTAGGGAGTTGGGTTTAGGTACCAAGGTCCCGGCCGCAAGCCTTGTGTCTTTTCCTGGGTCAGGTGAGGTGGGTGGCACGCCAGTGATTGGGGATTAATCGGTAGTAGGTGCGGGTTCTGGGGGCTGAGGTAGAGTCAGCAATTAGGGTTGCGGATACCGCCATAAAAAAACCTGCATTATGTTCCATTGGGCCCATTGGGGAGCAGATTTGTAAGCAGGAGTTTATTGAATTGTTCTAGCTACTACCCTTAGATAATTGTATTGAATTAAAACCAGAAGGATAATCCTAAGAAAGAGGAAGATGAGCGTAGGAGGAGATATAAGAAAATCCCTAAGACATTCAGGAACGGGCTCCAAGCTTATGTTATTATTGCTAGTATAATAGGCGAAAGATTCCCAGAACAGTGCTTGTTCTTATTCTGCTACTTAGACGAGATTGATGGGATTGATTGGAAGTGTAGAGAAAATATGGTGGTAAGGCCGGATATGCAGGTAGGGCTTCTTGCAAATGTAGACACGAATGCTCCAAATGCAACAATGCTCATCTGCTTTTTCGCTGCATTTAGAGGCGGGGTCCGCCTAACCTAAAGTCTGTTAGGGAAAATATGGAGGTTGTCTTTAGTAAGCTGTTAGCTGAGGTGGCCAAGGGTGGAATGGTGGGGCCTTTCAATTCTGCACCATTTGAAAATGTAGGTTTAGTTCCAAAGAAGTAAGTTGGGGAGGTTAGGTTAATCCACCATTTATCTTTTCCAAAGGGTACGTCAGTAAATGATGGGATTAGTAAGGATTTGTCATCAGTTAAAAAATCGCTTCCTTAAAGCAGGCAGTGCAGTTGGTCAGGCAGGCAGGTAGATCGGCGTAACTGGCAAAAGTAGACATTAATTCTTTCCGGTTGCTCCCAGTTCACCCGGGTTCTCATGATTTGTTAGGTTGTTCAATTTTGAATAAATATTTTGTGGATTTATGTCTTCCCATGGGTTGTTAAGTTTCTTGTTCTTATTTTGAGAAGTTCAGTTTGTTTCTGCAGTGGGTGGTTTGTCAGAAGGTGGGGTTATTTTCAGTTGTGCATTATTTGGATGATTTTTTATTTGTGAGCCCGCCAGCTTCTTCTGTGTGCTCCCCTCTGTTAATGGGTTTTCAGGCTATGGCAGAGGAATTCGGTATTCCATTGGCAAATGAAAAAATGGTAGGTCCTTGCCACTCTCTGAGATTTTTAGGCATTGAAATTGACACTATTTACTTTGAATGTAATCTCCCGGTAAGTAAAGTGAAGGAGCTAAAAAGAAAGGAGTTAGTGGTTAGGGCAGCAAAGAAGGTTTCTCTTAGATCCATGCAATCGTTACTCAGCAAACTTTATTTTGCTTGCCAGATAATCCCAATGGGCAGAATATTTAGTAGGAGGCTTCTCTGGCCACGGCAGGGGTTTGTCAACCGCACCATCGCATTAGAATAATCATAATACAACGTGGATCTCTGCATTTGGTATATGTTTTTAGAGCACTTTAATGGTAGCACGATTATTCTAAAGGAGCCGGTAGTCAACAGGGCCCTTGAACTTTATACAGATTAAGCAGGGGCTCAGGTGTTTGGTGCTTATTTTAATGGTCGGTGGTGCGCTCAGGCATGGCCGGCATGGTGGAAAAGCAGTAAACTGACTAAAAATTTGACCTTTTTGGAATTATTTCCTATAGTGAGGGGATAGCTTGAAGAACCAACATGTAGTGTCTCACTGCGACAATATGAGTGTGGTGAAAACCAATAATTCCACTGCTGCCTCTTCGCCTCCGGTAGTCAGGCTACTGAGGCAATTGGTACTGAAGTGTCTACAGTTGAATACTCTGGTTAGGTTATTTCATATTCCAGGGCTAAAAAAAGTGATAGCGGATGCTTTATCAATATTTAGGTGGAAACAGTTCAGAGAGTTGGTTCCAGCTGCGGATCAAGGACCTACACTATTCCCACCGAACCTTTGGCACTTAGGAACCTGTTGTAATTTGTTAAGGTTGCCACTGGGTATTGGGTACTGGCTGGGGGCCGACTATTGTGCTGTGAGGCTTTATGTGTAATAAAACTTGCTGTTTTCCTTGACATGTAGTTATCTTTCTTTCAGGATCGCCATTGCATGGATCGTGGGTCACTCATTCAAAGATTGGGCCAGAAGGTTGGCTTCAATCACAGTGCAAGGCAGACAGATGGGGTTCCCAGAGGAGGCAGTAGTATTCAAGTGGTTTGGGGTAAGGGGTATGAAATGGGAGCAAGTTCTTTTGACAGTGGTGGGGTATGCTATGGATTTTCCTCCACCTGAGTTATTATTGATGCATGTCGGGGGGAATGACTTAGGTTACATGCCACTAAGGGATTTTATTCAGGCCATGAAACAGGATGTTTAAAGGTTAATTGAGTTGTTTCCAGGTTTGCTTATAATCTGGTCTCAGATAACCCCAAAGTTGAAGTGTAGCTGGGCTCATGACCTAAATATGTTGGACAAGGTCTGGTTGAGTCTCTATTAGACACATAGATTTAGAAACCCCTGAAGCACATAGATTTTATCTTAAGGATGGGGTTCACCTCAGTGAGGTGGGTTTATCATTATTTAATTATTCCCTTAAGGTGGATATTGTGCAGGCCATGGAGCTTTTTGGCAGCGCTGAGCCCCTTTGACTTGCGGGTGGCAAGGGTGCGGCATCAACTTAGATTGGAGTTGAATTTACCGTACACTATCTGGTGTGGTTGGTTCCAGAGGTCTCATGGGCATGGGGTTCCACTGGGCCTCTGGAAGGGGGTTGAGCTCCTTAATCCAGGGGGGATGCAGCTACCTCCAGTTTATTTTGTTAATATGTTTATGAATAAAGCTGTGGCTTGTTTATACCCAAGCTGGAGTTGGGTTGTCATTATTGAGTGGTAACATTTATACAGGACTGAGCCACGAATGCCTAGGTCAAAACGTATTTGGTTTAGATGGTGTCAAGGGCGTGTGGCAGCAACCAGGTGAGGAGTACAAAGACAAGTGTGTCTGGGCCTGCATGACTGCTGCCGGCACTGGGGAGCTGCAGGGAATCATGAATGCCAACATGTACTGTGACATACTGAAGCAGAGCATGAACCCCTAAACACACCTCTAAGACGACCACTCCCTTGCTAAAGAAGCTGAAGGTAAAGATGACTGGCCAAGCATGTCTCCAGACCTAAAACCTATTGAGCATCTGTGGAGCATCCTCAAACGGAAGGTGGGGGAGTGCAAGGTCTCTAACATCCACCAGCTCCGTGATGTCATCATGTAGGAGTGGATGAGGACTCCAGTGGCAAACTGTGAAGCTCTGGTGAACTCCATGGCCATGAGGGTTAAGGCAGTGCTTGAAAATAATGGTCGCCACACAAAATATTGACACTTTGGGCCCATTTTCACTTAGGGGTGTACTCACTTTTGTTGTCAACCATTTAGACATTAATGGCTGCGTGTTATGAATTTAACGGCCACCATGTTTTTCAAGCCTGTTACTCGGATGCAGTCGGTAGACCGTCAAAAGACACCAATTACTTAAAAATGGGCTTACAACATCAAACGCAACACAGAGGGAGAGGCAGGTAGCCTGTGAGTGAGGTTGCAAGCTAATTTGAGGTTTAGTTGTTGTGTTTAGTAGATCAAAAATAGGCTAATCGAGGTAAAAAATTGTGGACAAAAACCCGTAATTGTTTGAAAAAAGGCTCAAAACAACGCTGAAGCCAGTAACACTTAGGCGCTCCTTGCGAGGCCCTCAAGACTTTGAAAAAAGAACCAACGGCGCTCATCATGAGGCACGCAAGGATAGATAGGCGATCAACGGGAGCCATGCAAGACCTGATCAGGGAGAAAGAGGACAAAGACACAGGGGAGAGGGTGGAAAGAGACACAGGGGAGGGAAATAAGGGGGGAAAAACAGGGCAGGGAGAGGGGGGAGCGAGACAGGGGGAAACAGACACATGGAAGGGAGAGGGGGGAAACAGACACAGGGGTCAGAGAGTTGGGAGAGGCTCGTAATGAGCGGTGAAGGAGCTCATTGCTGACCTCGCGATGAGCAACGAAGGTGCTCATCGCTGGACTCGCGATGAGCGACGAAGGCACTCAATCCTCAGCACGAAAGTGGCAGGTTGGATGACGTCTGCAATGAGCGCTCATTGCAGGGCTCGGGGGTACCGCCTGACCGTAAAGTTGAGGGGTGGGGGAGGCACTCATCGTGAGGCCCGCAAGTTAGAGAGAGAAGAGCCTTGCATTGTGTAGCAAACAGCATTGCCAGCCTTCAAATTTTACTGCTGTCATTTTTGAAGGGGCGAGTCGCTAGTATATACTGTATATATATATACATATATATATATATATATATATATATATATACATATATATATATACTAAAATTGTTAAGAATTTTACTACACACATGTATAAATTATTATTTTATTTAAAATGTAATTAATAGTAATTTTGCAATGAATAATACTTTGAATCACATGTATCAGAATTGTAATAAAAAAATGGGAAAATTTCAGTGAATTCAGTATTAAAGAAACACTCACAATCAAGTTTTTCTAGGTATTCTTAAAGTGCCTAAAAAATGGGCTATATGCTTTATTAGCAATGTTTTCTAAAATGTATAATTCTTGAGATATTAGTATTGTTTGTGCTGCATTTATATTTAAATAACTTTGGTATGCTAATGTGTCACAGTCTGCTTGTCTGTCCCTCTGGTGGCCAAAGGATTAATTTACTGTAGAGAAAATGGCTAGTATAATGTATGCCTGGTTTTTAATGCTCTTTAAGATTTAACAAACCCTTTGTTCGGCAGACAGTGTCCCTTTTAGTTGCAACATATTCTAACGTAATGTTGTCACAAATAATACCTGTAATTTTTTTTTAGCTATTTATTATTTATCACAATAAAGTTTGGATGATCTTCAAACTGATTTACTATTTATTCAGACATAATGATGCAATGTGAAATTGTTCAGTCACAAAATATCAGGGATTCAGCTTAATGTTAAAAGCCAGTCAGTAAGGCTAGGTGTTTTTTTCTCTCAAAGACATACACGTTTAAATCTGCAGTTTATGATAGGCATTAGGATGCCCTGTAATGGATGGCATCTTTTTTTTTATATTTTATACCTTGAAGGAGACAACAGGGTTTTCAATCACTAGATAACCTTGAAACAACTGTGATACCAAATTGCTATCATGAATATTGTACAGGCATAGATATAACTCAAGAAACTCTTTGTGTGCATACTAATGTGTAAGAAAAGAACACCTTGAGAAAGCAGAAGGAGATCTACATCCATCTACATTTTTACACTTGCCAGTGGGGTACAAAATAAACTTAGTACTTATACAATAAAAGCTGCATAAACCCAGATTTTCAATATTTTCATTCCAGCTTATATCATACATCTGTATCTGAGTGGTATAAATAATGTACTTTTACAAACAGCCATAGATATCTATATTTGCTATTTTTATGTTTTACAATCCCTTTAAAAAAAATAGTCAAGTTCTCTAAATTTGTTAGTGAAGACACTGTTCAGTGTGCTCTCTGTATCTGGGAAGGTTACTGGGCTCCATCTCACGTTGTGATCGGGAATATTTAAACACCTTCACCAGCATAAGTACAAAGACAGGAACTTATAAAGGATGCTGCTTAAAGACAGCTCTAAAAAGAGCTATAGCAGCCTCCAGGAAACAGAGCTTGAGACTTGTAAGCCTTGATAACAACAATCTTTATTGTAAAACAAAACAACTTATTATCAAAATGGTATACTGCAGAGCCCGAAAATCCAATCTGGTTGAAAGTTCTCTATTGTCTCTCAACTTATTGGCCACTTATGACAATGATCAGGGACCTGCCATTATCTTTGTGGTATCAAACTCCCAATTCATCAGTTTCCAGACAACCCACTTCTGGCATCCCACTATTTCATGTCTTCTGTACATATTCGGCTGGTCAGGTTAATTAGTGACAGCTACATCCTGTAGACACTAGATAGCGAGCTCCTATGTGGATTGGGTGCAGAGATGTCTAGTTGTCTGTGGTTCTGTGGAGTCCATAACCCACCCCTTGTCGATAGGTGTCCAGGTGCACATATTTTAGGCTATGCCCTAAACCCCATAAATATAGATTAATGCGGTCAGATCCATTTCCATCTGTTGAGCTGCATACTTGCACTACAAAAGAGATTACACAAACCTATTAGTACAACTGTTTGCTTATGTAGGTACATAAACCATATCCCATCTTACTGCCCTTGTGTCAAATTACACATGAAGCCACATTAAATTGCTCCAACTTCAGAAATTGTAGCCCGTAAAGGAGCCTACAAGAGTTATGGCTTTTAAATAGGCCTCTTTCAGCTACCCACAAATGATTTGCGGGTTACAGGCGGAATGCCCCTACAGGCTGTCTAAATCCGAACTCCGTCCCAGCTAAGGCTTTGATCTGTCAAGCCGTAATTATTACTATTGCAAATCACTATTAAATTGCTACCAATCCCCAAGAACGCACTGGTGCTCAAACCCGTAAACAGTAAATGGAGCCAAAATTCCTACGGGTACCAGAGAGAACCCGCAAGGATGTTGTTTTTTTTGTTATAAGAGGGGCTTTTGCTGTCATTGTAAGGTGGGCGCAGATCTGCTTTTTGAGCTTATTGCAAGGCTATCTCCTGGTGTATTTTGTGTGGTATGAGCAGCGTTGGCATTGGTTGTGAGGCGCGCGGTGAATGTCTTTTGATTTTATTGCGATGTTTTGTTTTTTTTTGTATGTTTTTGTGTATATGTATAATGAATACATTAATAAATTAATATAGTTTACCTTTTTCTAAGTAATATATGCAGGAAGCATTGTGCTGAAGAGCTGACAATCTGTTTCGATGTTCCTGCAGCATACAATGTAGATTTGCAGTGTTGTGGAGCAGAGGTGAAAGTGTGAGCAATGTGTGCAGTGTGTAGTGTAAATAGGCTGCGTGCGCGAGGGAAAGCCTTTAGTGTAGCTGTGTACTTCCGCATTGTGTCTAAGCTCGGTGATTTGGACTTAAATTGAAGTGTAACTTCACTTGCAGAGATCCTGGGTGCCCCCCGCCCCCTTTGCTGTGGGTAAGCTTTTTATGTCTTTTTTGTGTGTATTTATTGTGTGTTTAATGTTTTCCGCTGCGTGACGTTCATTCATAAAGGTCATAATTTTGCAAGTTCGTAATGCCGCATCTCGTATTTTTTTTTGGCTAAGTCCGTAAATTTTGTGTTGTAAGAGAAGTGGTCCGTATTTTGGCGCTTGTGTGTGTGTATGTAAACGCTTGTGAGGCGCAGTAGAGCCTCCCCAAAATGCGGCCTTTGGCTCATTGCAGCCGATGTTGGAGCCTCCACCTTGTGCAAATACGGCCCCTCGCTTTGCGAGGGGCCACATTTGCAGACCAAATTGCGTCCCTCGCTTTGCGTGACAACGATTCGCAGTTTGACAACTATTATATGTGATTGCATTATTTATGCTGAAACTAATGGCTTTCTTCTTGCCACTCTGCCATAAAGCCCAACTCTATGGAGCGTACAGCTTATTGTTGTCCTATGTACAGATACTCCAGTCTTTGCTGTGGAACTCTGCAGCTCCTCAAGGGTTACCCTAGGTCTCCGTGCTACCTCTCTGATTAATGCCCTCCTTGTCCGGTCCGTGAGTTTTGGTGGGCAGCCGTCTCTTGGCAGGTGTGCTGTTGTGCCATGTTCTTTCCATTTGGTAGGCGGGGGAGTGACCGGAAATGGCTGCGTAGCCGTCCAGAACGGCGATTTGCGGGAGGAGATGGCGCCAAGCAGGAACGCTGACGGGGCAGCTGCTGTGTAAAGTGCAGCTCAGCACAACACAACACAGCACAGCCCCGCAAGCAGCCCCAAAATAAGGGGACAGCGCAGACCCAGCCCCTTACTACAGCAGTAGCAGCACCTCCACAGCCCGAACCCAGAGCCCTGAAAGCCACATCTTGCAATGGAGAGCTCCTTAGTGAAGAGAGGCGTTTAAGCCCCCCTCCATATTGAAGGAGCAGGAAAGCAGGAAAAAGCTGGGAGCTACACAGCACGGGAGCGGCTAAAAGACACAGAGAAGGCAGTGGAGGAGGAGGCTACATAAAGAGCATCAAGTACAAGGACTCAAGCACAACAAAAGCTAAGTAAAATATTATCTCCCTTTTACACTGCTGAAAAAGAAAAATGATGTTACTACGACAACAGAAATAAAAAATGCTGGGGTATATGCCATCTTTATACATTTTTTTAAAAGACTGTAAATAAAAATGATAAAAGGGTGCAGTAATACATATCTTAACACACGTGAAATATCCTATAAAGAGAAGTAAAATTTCTTGAAAAGTTGCTTTTGAAACAGGGCAAACGCTATAAATACTCTCTTTACTTGCAAAGAACTTGTCAGGTGGGTCCTAGTAGCTCACGGTTAAATAACTGGTCGCTAATTATTGGACACACATTAAATCCGGCAAAAGGAAATTCTCCTAACATTGTTAGGAAAAGTATAGACCCATTGGGGTAGACAGCAAGTGTGATAAACTTACAAACACATAAGAGTGAAACAACTATCCCATACACTTATCACAAAATGGCGACGAAAACTAAAGCAAAAGGGCGGAAAAGCCCCACTTTAGACTCATCCTCCTTCTTTTCCCCTAAAGCTATTACAAAACAGTCGCAAAAACAAGCCATAGAAGGAGGGCTAGACCAAAGCTCAAATCTCCCAGCGGTAAAATTAACTAACAAAGACTCTGAGACCCATGAGGAGAACCTTCTAACTATAGGGAAAATGAAGGAAATCCTAAAAGACTTTCAAATAGAATTTTTTTCAGAGATTAAGACACAAATTATGGAAAATTCCAAACTAATAACAGAAGTGAATAAAAGATCTTCGGACCTGGAAACTAAGTTTGACAATTTAATCCTGGACCACAAAATGTTGGTGGAACAGTCAGAAAACATGTCAACACAAATTAAAAGTCTGAAGGAGCACATAAACAAAATGGAAGATCATGCACGGAAAAATAACCTCAGAATAAGAGGAATTGATGAATCTATAAAAAAAGAAGAACTCCCAACATATCTCAAGGAAATGTTCTCTAGTGTTTGCCCTAGTTACTCAAAACTGGATCAGAAATTTGACACAGTTCAGAGAATCCCTTTACCAAATCATCTACTAAAAACAAAACCTAGAGACGTGATTGTCAAATTACACCATTTAACTACAAAAGAAGAAATCGTTAAAGCTAGCTACACGAAGAAAACATTTGAATCTCCATATGAAAAGATACAAATCTTCTCAGATTTATCAAAAGGCACAATGAATAAAAGGAAAGAATTCTATTCAATAACACAAACACTAAGGAAATCGGAGTTTATATATAAATGGACTTTCCCAGTAGGACTACTAGTACTACAAGGATCCGTGTGGCATAAGATCAATTCCTTAGAAGAAGGAGAAACATTCATAAAGAACTTAAAACTAAAAACAGATGGAACCAAGGAGCCCACGTTGAACCTGCAACTATCAACAACAGAATGGCAGAAGAAGAAATAAATTAAATTAACATGTTCAGAGAGATATAAAGGGTCATTAAGATAGGTGTTCAAGACTGTATAACATTCAAGAGAGTCCTTTGAGAAAAGATCAGAAAGCTATAAGAACAGTACAAAAAGCCAGGACAAGTAATAAGAACATAGTGTGGCAGGGTCTGAGGCTTTTGACCTCGGGTAGCTGGAGGAAGGGAAAGGAGAAAGAGAAGAGGGGGTAGCAACAGGCAGAGTATGAGGACAAAGGTTGGAAATACTGAGAATAGTATAAATTGTAAGTAGCCTTTCAGAATATGAATAGTAATTAATTCTAATGTGAGGTGTATAAGAATAATATATAAAGACTACAATATTATATAACCATTTCTCCTCGCCCTTTCCTATCCTCCAGCTTTGTCTTTTTTATTCTTCAATCTAGAATAACGAAGACAAATATAGAAGATATATACAGCGCAATTAAGAACTAAAGGAAGCTAAAACATATAGCCATCTCCACATTAGACCGCTATCCATTTCTAAATAATGGCTGAATCCCTGCAGAACAGGAATGGTGAAAGGCTGTATTACAGCACCTTCTGTTCTAATAGAATGAATGTATGCAAGAATGTAAGTATGAATGTTAAAAAAGTAACTCATGGTCCCAAAAACAAAAAGATGATAGACAAATGGTATCAGTTCACTCAAAGGTGTGGTTCATAGAGATATGGGTATAAAGGTTTTAAGTTGGAATGTTAGAGGGTTAAATTCCCCTAGCAAAAGAAAAACAATATTCAGACAATGCAATAAAGAAAAGGCAGACTTAATATTTATTCAGGAAACACACTGGAAGCAAACTAATAGTTGGGGCGCAGTAGCAGGACGTTTTGACTTCTCACTGCACTCAGTGTGCGGAAAAAAAAAAAGAGGAGTATCAATGTTTTTTTCTAACGATTTAGAAATTGTGGAAACGTTGTCCATCGCAGACCCGGAAGGTCGGTACATCTTATGGAACGGCCAAATTAACAAACAGAAAATAACATTGATAAATATTTATGCACCCAACGAATCACAGGGCAAATTTTTACACCAAATAAGCAACTTAATTAAGAAATACGCACAAGGCCCGCTTATTATTGCTGGGGACTTTAATATGATCCCTAACCCCACTTTGGATAGGTCTAAAAAATTGGAAGTTAAAAATCTCAAAAGAGTTGGTAAAATAGCACAAATATTTACTGAATGGATTATTAATAATAACTTATTTGACACATGGCGAGTGCAACATCCAAATCAAAAAGAATTTTCCTTTTATTCAACTCCACATAACACTTACTCACGCATTGATTTAATTTTAGCAAATTCTCAAATAATAGAGAAAGTCTCTCACACAGAAATAAGTAATATCGTCACATCAGATCACGCTTATATTATAGCAACAGTCGAAATTCACAACCTTAAATTAGATCGACCACAATGGAAAATGGACGATTTTTTGTTAAAAATCGGAAAAAATACAGAACTTTTAAATAAAGAAATATCACAATTTTTTGACGTTAATAAACACACTGTCCCATCAAATTGCACGTTATGGAATACACAAAAAGCATTCACTAGAGGTTTGATGATCAAACTGAAATCACAATGGATAAAACAAAGAGGCACACCACTAAAAAAATTATATATAGAACTGAATAAATTGGAATCTAAATTTTTGCTGGATGCACAACCACAGGTGAAAATAGAGATTAAATTAATTAAAAATAAAATTAATAAAATTAACCAGCAAATATCAGATAGAGCACTGTGGCGCTTTCAACAGACATACTATCACCAAAATAATAAAAACAGTAAATTACTTGCTACTCAAGTTAAAAAAAGGGAAACAAAAAGAATAGCAACGTTGAAAGAGAAAGGTAAGGATATTTCCTCCCCTAAAAAAATCAGTCAGGCCTTTTTTAAATATTATCAGGATCTATATAACTTAGAAAAAGATACTAATCGATGCAAACCAATTACAGAAGATATAAAAAAATTTTTAGATAGCATTCAATTACCAAAATTATCAGAAGTGGAGCGATTAAAATTAAATGACCCAATTAATACCCAGGAAGTTCTTCAAGTAATAAATCTTCTTAAACCTTATACTACCCCAGGACCAGACGGATACACTAATTGTTTTTATAAAACCTTTGGTCAACTACTGAGCCCTTATTTGACAAACTCCTTTAATGAAATTAAGAATACAGGATGTATTCCAAAAGAAATGTTAAAAGTGATACTGATCATGATTCCTAAACCCAATTTGGACCCACAATATTGCTCCAACTATAGGCCTATTTCGCTATTAAATGCAGACATTAAAATATATGCAAAAATATTGGCCCTCAGAATTCAACAGGTGATAGGAAAACTAATAACAACAGATCAAATGGGATTTATAGCAGGAAGACAAGGTTCGGACAATATCAGAAAAATCATGAACTTAGGGGAAATAACGAATTCCCGAGGTACTCCCACCCTATTCCTGTCATTAGACGCAGAGAAAGCATTTGACAGAGTAGGATGGGAGTATATGAGAATAACACTAGATAAATTCGGGTTCGGAGAATTTGGGTCTAAAGCAATTGGGGCACTATATAGTTCCCCATCGGCACAAATAGCAGGGTTGGGAAGTAGCACAGACTCAATTGAAATATCAAACGGTACTAGACAGGGTTGCCCTCTCTCTCCCTCCCTATTTGCTTTAATGATAGAACCCTTGGCTGAAGCTATTAGAGCATGCCCCAATATTTCTGGGATTAGGGTGGAGGAGAGGGAGTACAAAACTAGCCTTTATGCAGATGACGTTATTTTATCACTCACTTACCCAGAAAAATCCCTTTATCATTTATCAAAAATAATCCAAATATACAGTAAAATTTCGCATTATAAAATGAATTACAAAAAATCAGAAACTTTATACTTCAATTTTTCAAAAAAGCTACTATCCAACTTGAAGTCTTTATACCCATTTAATTGGAATTCTAATTCTTTCAAACATCTAGGAATAATGTTTATGAGCAAAACTCAAAAAATGGTGGATAAGAATTACAGAGACTTATATGTGAAATGTCAGATGATTATGGAAAAATGGAGAAAAAACAGATTTTCATTCTCAGGTAGAATTGCAGTTGTAAAAATGATGATTCTTCCAAGAGTTAATTACCTTTTGAGATGTATTCCTTTCAAAATCCCTAAAATATGGTTAAAGAAACTCCAAGGAATGATTGATTATTATATACATCAATCCAAACATAAAAGAATAAAAAAAATAACCATGGGAAGAACTTTTGTAAAAGGAGGAATTTCTTACCCGTTATTATTGCCTTACCAAGAAGCCAATAGCATAGTTCACGCGTTAAAATGGCTAGAAACAGCTGCTTATCTCCCATGGTGGCATATTGAACAAGCATTAATTCCAGAATGGCACTTATCAGCCTTGTTTTATAAAGGGAAATTTCCCCACAAGGATATTATGACTGGATCAGGGGTGGTAAAAGAAATTTTAAAAAATTGGAAACAAAGTAATAAGAAAAACGGTTTAATACCAGAGGGCAGTTTAATGACCCCACTAAAAGCACTGTTACATAGAAATATGGAAGGCACTTTAAACGAGTGGAAAAAAAAGGACCTGATACGAATTAGAGACACTTTAATCCAAGGATCTATGGCATCTTTTGATCAAATTAGAAAAAAATTTAAGATTGCAACAGAAGAATGGTTAATCTATGAAGCATATAAATCCAGTTGTAGTCAATTTAACATTACCCTACAAAATAGTAAAGAGTCAAAAGAGGTAGAAAAAATTCTCCTGAGATCAGGAAATAAACATTTAATAAGTAAATGCTTTAACATAACAAGATCATGTGGAGAAAAATCCAAAACCAAGGGTATGGAGCAATGGGAGCAGAACCTAAAAATAGTTTTAGAGGTTAAAGACTGGGAAACATCTTTAAAATTAACAAATAGATTCATTAAACAATCAACATATAGAGAAACATTTTTTAAAATAATTAATCACTGGTATTTTACTCCCGTTAAAATCGCTCAAATATCCCATAACGCCATGGAAAAAATGTGTTGGAGGGACTGTGGCAATATCGCCCATTTGCTGCATATTCTGTGGGAATGCCCAAGATTAGAGCCATTTTGGAAAAACTGCTATACATTTTTGTTTAATATTGTGGGAAAGCAATTCCCGTTTAAGGGAGAATGCAGCTTGCTGCATAATTTTCCGAACGATTTCACGTTAGAGGAAAAAGCCTTTGCGATTTTGACTTTCTCAGTAGCAAAAAATATCTTAATTTCCAATTGGAAAGACAAAACTGCTCCAAACTTTTTTGATATCGTGTGGAAAATAAAATATATACGAGAACTAGAGAAAGATTAGGAAAAAAAGGGTTTTATTAATGGTGACACACTAAAATGGAAAATTTGGGACCAAAAACAAGACACAAATATCAACATTTAAATGTCAGTAGGGTTGAATGGTGAATGATAGAGTACGAATGGCAGAGAGTATAACTTATAAATTGTTGTTGTAAAATTATTTGATTATGTTTTTGTAATATGTTTAAATCTGTTTTTGCAATAATGAAAAATAAACATTTAATAAAAAAAAAAAAAAAAAAAGTTCTTTCCATTTGGTTATGATAGATTTGATGGTGCTCCTGGGGATCATCCAAGATGTGGATATTTTTTTAGAAACTAACCCTGACTTGTACTTCTCAACAATATTGTCCCTTGGAGAGTTCTTTGGTCTTCATGGCAGTGTTTGTTAATGTTGCCTCTTGCTTAGGTGTTGCAGCCTCTGGGGCCTTTCAAAAAAGGTGTGTATATGTAATGACAGATCATGTGGCACTTAGATTGCACAAAGATGGACATAATTCCACTAATTATGTGGCTTCTGAAAGTAATTGGTTGCACCAGAGCTTTTTATGGGCTTCAAAACAAAGGGGGTGAATACATACAAACATGCCAATTTCTAAAAAATAGTTTTATGTATATATTTTTCTCGTTTCACCAACTGAATAAAATTCCCATAAAATTCAGATTAACAAAACATTGAACTTAAGGCTGTAATGTAACAAAATAGGTAAAAAGCCAAGAGGGGTGAATACTTTTTAAAGGCACTGTAGTTCTCTTCGGTTGATTGTTTTGACAAAACTCAAGTATATTGCCAACTTATGATACAAAGATGGATAACTAACTTATTATTTTAAACATTTCCTATTCACATGTTAAAATCAATTTACTACAACAGAACTTTGGCTATTATTTAATTTACTTTGATTATTTTTCCAGGATTTTTACAAAATATATTGGTAAAAAATTGCAGGCATGCCTTACTGAAATGATGCATTTCTGGAGTGTTGCAACTTGATGTACTGGGAACCCAGGAATGTTGGGAACTATAACACAAAATATGTATTGTGACACAAAACAGTAGTGGAAACTAAGGAACCGTACTAGGGAAATCTAAATGTACAAGGAGGCTATTCAAAGTCTCAGCTGAATATTCATGTAAAGGGAATTGGGTATGGCTGAGAACAAAAGAAAACATATTTGATAGCAATCAGTTCATGGGTTTAATTATGGAATGTTTAATTAGCATATGAAAATATTAGCATACACTGTAGGCAGTAGGAAATTGCAGAATTAAGTCACTTGCAACCCCATGGTTACATACTGTTTAATTGCTGCAGGTAGGAGTAAGCTCTGGGCAGTTGTCAACATATATGTCAGTCTAATTAATTACACAATGTTCAGAGAAGGAAGTTTCTGGGGAAGTTATGCAGAAGGAACTAGCTCTAAAGGGGCACCATGTTGCAGCATAAAAATAAAAAGGTTCAGTGTAGCCATGAATGAACATGAAATCCAAAAGAGAAAAAATGGGTTCAGAATAAAGAGTTTAGAGTAATGCAGAGGACTTGGGATCACTGAAAGAAAAGAGGGAGAGTGGGGTAGGAGGAGGAATAAATGTAGCAAGAAAAAAAGATAAGTTCATGATAGTGAATTGAGCATGCTAGGATTGAGAGGGAAATGAAGTAGTGACAGAGCAAAAGAAGAAAATCTGAGATCAAGGGTAAAAGCTAAATAAAAAAATGTCCAATGGCATAAAGCAAGCAAGTAAAGGACAGTGGACAAATGATGATGAGTGAGATTGGGGACAATAAATATCTGTGATTTTAGGTGGTGACCTGTGTTAATTACCGTGAGCCACATTAAATTCTAAGCCCGTATGTGCAACGTGAGACCCGCACCGGCTTTGGGCTCGAAATTTGGCTAAGTTACAGAGCTATTAAATTATAACACACTGCAAGTTACGGACTTGAAATGCAAACCCGTAAACCATTTGTTGAACATTGGATGCGTGGCCGTGAATGTGATAAATTAGTCAAACCCGTAGTTACGGGTTTTGATGGAGCCAATGGAAACAGAGATCGTCATCATTGCATCACAGAAAAATGGAGGTTGGATTTCAAAGTCTTACAGGGTTCAATTACGAGTTAGGATCGGACCCACATTCCAGATATAATGCAATATTGATAAAGCCGTAAATATGATATTCTATTACATGCGAGTTACATTATATGTATTAACACATTCATTCCCAGGATCGATATAACATGGAAATTAAACATGAAATAAAGTACTTTTTGGGGCCGATTTGCGAGATTGAGAATGTTGTGCTATTAATTCTAAGACCTAACATCACTTTCCCTGTTAATAAAAGTACAGTGTTGTGTGTATATGTGCCTTTAAAGTGCTACGGGTTGGACTTTACCCCCCTTGCAGGTCCTCTCTAGCACTCATTGGCTTCTTGGCTCTATTTGCGGGATACCGGCTTGAATGCCAGTGAATTTGTTGCAATTTAATAGCATTATTGGAAACATAGCAGTTACGGGCTTGAAAGAACAAAGGATATGCGCGCGCGCAAGTCAAATTCTCAGATCCTGTAGGTTTTTGTCCCCTCTACCCCTTAAGTCATCGGCGGGTTGCTTTAAGAGACCAATTTAATAGCAGTAAGCCTTGTGGGCTACATTACGAGCTATGGTTTTACACGTTAGGGGATTGTAATGTGGCTAACCAGTTTGTGGTAATTTTTCTGCCTAAACTAATTCCCCACTTATGGTTGAGGTTGTCCTATGTCTATCTGAGATTATACAATACAATACACAAAGTATTGTGCTTGCGTCCTGTTATTTTTTTAATAAAACAGCAATATCTTTATCTTTTTCAATCTTGGCTATTTAGAATAATTCATAATGTTAAAAATACTATGAGCCTCATTCAACTGCAAGCCTGTAATTACCTGTAACCTGACATTTTGGCTGTGGGTTACATTTTTAGATACATGTAGATGTATTCAGTTGTCCCCAACCCATAATTACAGGCTCATTGCCTGTACACACAAACCATGAACTCGTAACTAGCATTCCAGGGGGCATGATCATGTGGCCTGGCAGTAATTAAGCAAGTCCATAAGTTACTTTTTAGACACAGCCAATAGAAAATGAGACATCATGAAATTAGTAAAACATGGAGTTTAAACTACAATTAATTAGTGTTTACAAGTACAATTTGTGATCAGACTTGCAATCCAGTAATGCAGAAATCCTTGATTCCCAGGGATCGATATAACACTGAAATTAAACTACTGTCTAGTACTTTTAATACATTTGCCACTTACGGGTTTGAATGCAATTGCGTGCTTGTTGAATTTTTTAAAACTGAATATCAATTTTGCATCTATAGCACTGGTAACATTTACGGGCTTGGAAAAATCAATGGAGGATATAGGACAGATTTACGATTTTGACAAGCCCGCAGTGCTTTCAGCCTGTAACTTGTAAATGGAATGTGAGCAGCTAAATGTATTTAATTGAATATCAGTAACATTTATTTTTTAATCATTAATCTTTATTTTTCAGTCATATGTCATACCATTTTTCATACTTAAATTTAAACACACGTCATAAACTGCATTTAAGAACATCTGAATGTCTTTGTATAAAATGTTTTTGTTTTTGTAGTTCATTTGTTTAACTGTGACAGGATATCAGTAACATTTACCGGCTGCATGTAATTGTGATTTGGCCAATTGAATAGGGCTCTAGGGCCCTCATTCAATTGCAATTTGGCCAATTGAATAGGGGTCTAAATACGCACATAACATATATTTTTTACAGAAGTTTTTAGTTAGTAAGCATCTATCCAAAAGCAAGGTTATCACTAACTAAAAACTTCTTTAAAAAAAATATGCTCTGTGCTTATTTAGAGCCCTAATCAATTGGCCGAATTGCAATTGAATGAAGGCCTAGGTGTCTAGTTGACTGTAAACTTGAAAGTGTGGGTGAAATTATTCTATTTTACAGATTACATAAAATATTTTTCATGGGGGATAGAGGAGATAGGGGCACTCAAATGGCAGCTGACAGGTCTTTTCACCCTGAAAACCAGAATTTCTAGAAAAGGCCTTTATAATGATAAATCAGCTTTCTGTCATTGTTTACAACCATCAAGAGCTCACTCACACTGCCGACATTATCATTAAACGCTTAATTGGGAGGCCCTGTCACTTTAATATAATAAACTCTTTAGAGTAGATACCAATGCTGCCAGCAATGCATTCGAAGGTTAATACACACCCTTTATGTACATTACAGATCCATGGTATTTCTGAAAAATATGAGATGTTCCCTTGTTTCATTAGAACTGGATTTTATTTGTAAATGTTCGTAACAGATTTTATTAAACATGAAAATTTACTTATTTAAATAAAATATCTATTAGTAATTATTGTTTATTAATATATCATGCTGTATTTAAATCCTGTAGAAATCATGATGACAGTGTCCCTTTAACTTTGACCCATACAGTGTTGAAAACTATTTTCCCCATGCATCTCATTTATCATCATTAAGATTTATCACTGTTGCTAAATGGCAATAAACATGCCTTATTAATGGGTACACCTGCATCACCAACTCATGCCTAACCAACATGTCTTGGTGCCATACCCTGATTAACAATGGACATGTTATTTAGTTGCCACAGTATATAATCAATTCTGAATGGGTAATAAGTTCCAAAAAAGTGTGTCAAACATTTAAGCATTATAAAAAATATTTATATGATCACCTGTTTTTACGCAAAAAAAATCAGTATTTTATAGTTTAGAAAAGTATAATAAACTTTATAAATGCTCTGTAAATTGTACAAGATTTTGCATAAACATGTGTCATATAGAAAGTTGGAGTTCAGAAAGCTAAAATAAATGTAATTCTAGTTTGCATTTTAAAGATCATGGGCAAGAAGTACTAAAGGGTGAAGTGATAGAAAACAATTTAAGATGTTAAACCTTGGTTCATGTGCAGTTCCTTATGTAATTAATGTCTTCCTTGGACTTTTCTATATTTTGCCATTTTTAAACCTGAAATTTAAAATGATTTGGGATTTTTACCATTTAATTTAAACAACATACTTGAATTTAAATGGTGGATGTTCAAAGTTTGGCTTTTTTTATAACACAATCCTCATTGGTGTTTCTCTAGAACTTTATTCTGGACTTATTTTAATAGCTCATTGGCTTCATAATACTGTATATTTTGATTTGCTTCCTAAGAAACTCTGTAGCCTTACAGCAACAGGTGCATTTATTGTAAGATCCTGTAACACTTTAATTGCACACACGTGGACTCCTTACACTTTAATTGCATACATGTGGACTCCTTTCAATTAAGTATGTGCTTCTGAAGGCAATTAGTTGCACTAGAGATTATTATGCAAAAAAGTAATTTTAAATATTTTATTTGCATATAATATTCAAAAGATATATAGATCTGTACCCTCTGCAACATAGAGGATAGTGCCATTTTACATCTGAGATGCCCCACTCCACCTCATACACACATATAGCATTGCAGTTTGTGTTAATTAGCCCAGGAAATTGCTGACAAAGGACATATATGCCATAAAATATGTATTTTTAAGTTATAATGTTTGTTTATGATAGATAGATAGATAGATAGATAGATAGATAGATAGATCTATAAATTATTTATTCTGCATGTATCTATACAGAAGTGGACAAAATACCTAAAAGTAACTGTGTCTTGCCCTGGCAGAGACTTGTAATTATTTTACTGGTTGTCAATGTCTCACTTCTAAGCGCAAATCTAAGCACTGTGAACTCCTTAGAACACTACCCTGAGAGCCATGCGGGGAGAATTGTGGAGGTTGTTGTGCTTTGTTTCAAGTTGAGACTACACCTCCCAGCATGCTTGTAAGGAAGTGAGGAATTGACTTCATCAATAGCAAACAACAGTCAAAAAGGAGGTTTTTATTATTTTTTTTCGTTTAATATATTTTAATTGTCAAAACAGGCAGACACCACTAGGAACTTGCTTATTTGTCCTAATGGTAAAACTTGGCCTGATTATGGACCATTTTGAGTAGATCAGTAACATAGCAACCCAGTTTAAAAAAACATGTAACACAACAATGAGGCTGTGGTTATTGTTTTTTATTAAAAAGTGAATAAAAATCAGTTAATGCAGTCTTTGAGAATCTTAGTGACTATTAAAATAATTTTTTTTGCTTGGTAAAATAAATAGGCTGTAGATATACTGTTGGCCTTGTAAAAAAATAAGAACTAGATCAGACATTAATTCATAAGTAAAATGATTTACAATGATATTGAACAATTGTGTAACTAATATAGACCTAAAGGAAGAATGAAAAAACATATAATTCTGCTATTAGGGACCAATTATTTGTCCGTTTAATGAGGAGAATTGAGATTATATAGCAAAATATAGAATTATCCATGACATTGAAAGAAAATGCACAGTGATTACTTGCTTTCAATGCACGCTATTGAAAAAGAACAAGTGAAACTAAGCAGGATATTTGATCAGCTATTTACAAAGGCAAAAAAAACCCATCATATAAATATATATATGCTAATAATACATCATATATATGTATATATATATATGTATATATATATATATATATATATACATATATATATATATATATATATATAATAAAAAGTACATCTGTGTTCACATTTGAATGTCTAAAGCAAGTTAAAAAACCTGCTTCCAGCTCAGAGTTCCGAGAAAAACAGTTATTACACTGCATTCTGGGAAGCTGAGCTGGGACACACAAATATGGCCACAAATGCCTCGCTCTTCATTCCGCAGCCATTATCAATCATGGCTTCCTTTAAGCTTATGCATGCTGTATTACACAGCTTTAATGCAAATACCTTAATTTCCTACATAAATAATAATATTAGGTGGTAATTATTCTTACTTAAAAATATATCCAGTTTATTCCAGTAGGCCATTCATGTCTATTGTCTTTCCTTATTGAACACAGAGAACTTTGGGTATCTCAATGTTGATTTGGAGAAAAAGATAAACTCCTATCCCTTGTTAAATATATGTCCTTACTACTTACATTTAGCAGTAAATATAAACGGTACACTAATTCCTATTTTGCTTTACTTTTTGGATACCTAACTAAATCTACAGAATTTTGGAAAACATTTTAAAATGAACCATTGAATTTTCGTAAAAACATAGAGCCTTATTAAATTGCAATTCAGCCAATTGAATAGGGCTCTATATAAGCACAGAGCATATTTATTTTACAGAAGTTTTTAGTGAACTTTTATCCAAAAGGAAGGTCTTCACTAACTAATAACTGCTGTAAAAAAATATATGCTGTGTGTTTATATAGAGCCCTATTCATTTGAATTGCAATTTAATAAGGCTGATAATGTTTTGGGGGTCGACATTTTACACAGTTCTGTATACAAAGTTCAATTATGGTAAATACAGTAAGCATGTGACATAAAACAGCACAGGAGTGGTGAGAGAGAGAAGACTTGTTCTGTCATTTCACAAACAAAAAGAAAAATCACTCAGATTATGGAAATCCCTTAAAAACCAGTGAAGTTAATGGGGAAATTATTAAAACTTAGCTTTTAATAAGTTTGTTTAAGTATAAAAATACCTTATAGATCCATGTGTTAATTGATGCTTGTAATGAAAATGTAAGCTGTATATTTTCACAATTCCCCTCTCAAAGACATGCAGTTATTTTTTATGAAAATTCATTATAATCATTTTTTTTATTTTCTCCACATTCCACTATTGGTAGGTCAATAATAGAAGTACATTTTATTTGTTATCAACATGTTAAAGAACTTAAAGAACCACTATAAAGCACTGATACATAGGCCCTTATTCAGTTGAGCAATTGTTAGTAACTGGATCCCGTAATGTAGCCCATAAACTAATTTGCTATTCAATTGATGTCTTTTAGCTACCCCCAAATGATCTGCAGGTTATAGGCTGAAAATCCCTGGGGTTGTCAAAATCGTAACTCCAACCCATCTAAGCCTTTGATATTTCAAGCTCGTAAATGTTACAGTCGCAAATCACTATTCAATTGCTACAATTCCTCAAGCCCGCAAATGTTTTCACACCCGTAAATTGCAAATATAGATGAATATCCTACAAGTACCAGATAGGACTTGCAAGGGGGTTAAATACCTGCTTGTAGCACTGTATATGCAAATAACACATCAATACTGCACTTTAAAAGATGGGGAAAGCAATGATAGACATTAGACTTAATTGCACAACAGTCTCCAGCTCACAAATCTGCAATAAAAAAAAAATAATTACGTTTCATTTTCAAGCTATATCAATTTCAGGAATCAAGGAGTTAATACATATCAGACCACCCACATGGACTAGAATATTTCCTTCATTCATTTTTATTATTTTGTAAATTGCTGGATTGCGAGTCTGAGCGCATATAAGACTTCTAAACTCTAATTAATTGACATTTAACCTCCATGTTTTAATGATGTCATGATGATGGTCTCATTTACTATTGGCTGTTTCTAAATCAGTAGTTACGGTCCATTTTGTGTCAGCTGTTTCTTCTACTATATCAGGATGGTGATTCCTTGTACACTAATGTAATTTTCATCAGATCTAATGAAAGCACTGAAAGTTATGGATGCCATATTGTGCTGATAGGAAGTTCATGTGCAATCAGGTCTTCTTTATACGGCTGTTTGCAGTTGTGAGAAATGGCGCTTTCGCAACTGCTGCATTTTAGGGAACCATTACACAACTAGTCTCACAAAACTGGCCCTACATGTAGCTGACACACATGAAGGCTGTTCTCCCATTGCTCTCTCACCTTAATGTGTGCATGCAGCCTGCTCACAAGAGACTAAATAAATAAAATAACTATGCAGGGAGTTATGACCCCTCTGACTATCACTTCCTACCACCATGAGCTCAGGGACCCTTGGGATTCCTTAAATACAGCTACACTAAATAGGGGAACCCCGGGGTTCTTTCTTCCCATTCACTGAAGGGAACACACCCTCTCCCATAAAGCCCTGATCATCAGCATGTACCAATAACCATAGGACTCTATATAGAAGCCATGGCATCTAATATTTCCCCCCCTCGCCAGAGAGGTCCTTAAAGGTCCTCCATGGTAGCTTAAAAATTAACTCCCGCCATGGGGGTCTCTAACAGACCCCCAGGACAGTTAAAAAGTAACCCCTTTGCCATGGCGATCCTGTAAGGACTCCTGTAGCATCTGGGTAGTACCCCCATTATGGAGGTCATGCAAGGCCCCCCATGGCATCAAACATAAACGCCAAACTATGGAGGTTCTGTAAGGACCTCCATGGCAGCTATAATTAATAAGTAAAGATTTGTTTCCCTTACAGGTTTAATTTATATTTTATTTTTGGTAGTTTTTTATTTTATTTATTTATTTATGTGTTCAGTTTAAATTGTTTTTTAATTTTCAGTAATTATTTTATGATTTTTTTGTGTAATTCTTTTTTCTTTTTTTTTTTATTATTTTTTGTATCATTTGAAGACTTACATGCCCTCACTCAGATTGTAGAATGTAGTGGCTTTGGGGGAAATTTTAATTGGGCAGCTATGCATGGATTGCAAATGTTTTACTTACACTTCTTGTGCTAGTTTTTTAGTGTCATGAACTAGAAACAGGAATATAATAGAATTGTTTTGCTAAAGGTTTGATTATTTTTGTAGGCATTAATCTTCTTCCATGTGTAGATATTGAAGGTCACATATGAAGATCAAAAACATTTTTTTTTCTTTCTTTATGACTTTCATTATCTCTGAAGAAGTCATGTCTGGAAGAAACATGTAGGAATCTGTTTTGTTGTTTTGCTGATACCAGTTTTGTGAGTATATTTTTTTCTTAAGCGCATATTATTTCATGCTACAATTGTTGGCCCTTTTGCTCTCCTCCACCTCCCTTCCATATTTTACAGTCATTTATATCTAGATGATTGAAGCATTTGGATCCAACATCTCTCTCTATATATATACTGCAAATTGGGAAGATTACTTTGTTTGGCATTGCCTTGGAACTTTGGTTTACTGTTATCTAAGCATATATACTTTTTCTATTTCTGGCTTAGTTGTATAAACTTATTAGCCAAATATTATTTGCTGAGGATCCTTGCCAGTATTTTTTTTCTCTTTGAGAGATACTTTTAAATAATTTAAGCTTTATGTGATTCATTCTAACAAACCATAATCGATAACTCAAAGTGTCAGATACATTTTAATTTATTTAATTGGTGTATTTAATGATTGAAACATAAGTCCTAATGTTTTCTGTAAATATGTAGTTCAGACAGTTCAAATAGAAGTGTAATATAAAAGTCCACAAACTTAATGGACTTTTTCTTAACTCAATAACATGAGCTTGATATTTAGAGGAGGGGTGAAGTTGTGGAATTGTATATTTTTACACCCCTTTCCATTATTATTTTATTTTAATAAGAATAGTTATCACATTTATTTAAATTTAATATTGATATTTATCCTACATAACTTCCTACTGTTTTCAGTAAAGAGGTATTGGTAATTGAAATTGTGTTACATAGCTTTATGAGTGCTATAATTTTAAGCTAATACTTTCTTTTTTGTGTTTTTTTTCTTTTTACCTTTTCTTAGTTTCTTTCTATCTATACCTTCCCCTTCCCTTCCTGTGAAGTTTGCCTTCTCACCATATCATATAGACATCACCATCTAATTTGTCCTTACCTGTGGATTGCGTGGTTACCAGAACATTTTAGTTCAAGTTCTTCTACTGCAGAACCTGGTGAGTAATGGACCTCAAAATCACACAATGTCCAATGCTTAAATGAGCCTAAAAATTGGAAGTTTGCCATAGGTGAATATAGAAGGTTAGGAATAGATATTGTCCTAATTCAAGAAACCCATTTAAAAACAAAATGCTGTTCCAAAATACTGGGGAAAGCACTACACCCAAACATATCATACTGCTGCCCCGAGTTTCCATACTCATACATATTCAATTAAATTCAAAGGGAATACAAATATCTCCATCATCTATAATTACCTAATAAATCAGGACACATCATCTAAGCTCCATCATCAGAACTCCTGGGAGGTAGAACTTAACACCACCTTAGATAATTCCAATACAACAAAATACATAAAAATGCTGCAAAATCCTCCCTTAACTTAATTCTGAGAGAGAATTCTTACAAAACTAACCTTAGATGGTATCTGACTCCTGCTAGACTGAAACCTTTAAATCCATCACTGGATGGAAATTGTTTTAGAGGCTGCAATTCTACAGGTAATTA
The DNA here is from genome assembly GCA_027410445.1 of Discoglossus pictus. Taxonomy (NCBI): domain Eukaryota; kingdom Metazoa; phylum Chordata; class Amphibia; order Anura; family Alytidae; genus Discoglossus; species Discoglossus pictus. The sequence continues at coordinate 42,209,355 of CM050173.1, forward strand.
TGACACATACTTTTGAGACTGTCCCAAAATTGCTTACATTTGGTCAGGAATATATATGACACTTTAGAGAAATTGTAGGGGAACTAGATTATCTCGGAACCCAGTGGAGGCCCTGTTAGGTCTCCCTAACATTGGTCTCTCCAAGCAAGCTCAAATCCTCACCAATCAAGTTTTTTTTGCAGTTAGGAACACTATTACTAAAACTTGGAAGTTGTCCATCCCCTAGTACATGACCGTACAGAAAATTTTTTAAAACATTTACTCAATGTGCATGATCTCTGCTGAACTAGATGATAACAACAAAAATGAGCTTCATGTTGACATGTGGGAACTTCAAATTGTTTGGTAGTATAGAAGGACAGTAACTCAAATACAGTCTTCAGAGATGATATAATGCAATGCTTCACCCCTCCCCCCCCCCTTCCCTCCTTTTTTTCTCTTTTCTATTCCTTTTTTCACTCATTGGTTTAATCAAAACTGGCATTATATAACTTTGTCATAGTATATAAATAAGTATACTTATTCTACCAAAAAACTAAAAATATGGGGAAAAAAATTGTATACAATGTATGTTGGACTTGTATTGTTTTGTTAATCTAATAATGTTATGTCTCTCATTCCCTTCAATAAAAACAATAAAAAAACAGGCATTTAATTTATTTGATGATACAAATAACAGTTCTTTATGTCTGAGGTAGATCTCCAGTTGACATAACACAAGTGCAGGTGCAACACAGTCTACAAAACTGAATTGACTCAAAATTATTGCATGAGTTTAACGCAAATAAATCAAACAATTTGAATATTCGCTTCCCTTTACATGTTCATGATTAATGGATCAACAGAGGCATAAGTTTTATTTTCTTGCAACTACATTTGCTAATATAAGGAGTGCTAATAATTTGCAATGGGTTCCCTGGTGGTCCAGTGGTTAGGATTCAGTGTTTCACTTGGGTTCGATTACAGTCAGGGAACCAAAAGGTCACACCACTCTGAAGCTAAGCAGGGTTGGGTCTGGACAGTATTTAGATGGGAGACCACCTAGGAATTCCAGGAGCTGTATTCTGTGGCCCACTGGAGAAAAAACTGGCATCCCACTCCAGTCTCACTGCCATGAATACCTAGTGGATCAGCATGTTGTGTTACAGTACTTGAGGTCAAAGAGAGTCAGACACGACATCATGATGCAAATACAATAATTTGCATAGTCTTTCTTTTAGAAGTAACTGTTCTTCCTACAAAGGTACCCAAGAGTACTCAGTCAACTATTGACAAAATTGATCAACTTACTGACTGTATCATACATTTTTGCAATAGGGTTTGTAATACTACTGAATTTTCTAATATTTGACACCCACCCTTTCTCCAACACATGCTCAGAAGCATCTAGATACAAGAAGGGTGCAAATTCTGCTCCTGGACACCTATATATATTTATGTTATAATACAGTTTAAAGGGAAATCTGTACAATTCTTACCTAAAATTAGTATTTTTGTACATTTAACTGCTTTTTTTTTTAGTTTTGTAAAAATCAAAACTCAATTTAGAATACATTTATCCTAAAACTAGATTTACGTGAGTTTAGGTATAGCAAATGTTTAATTGTCAGGTTCCCATTTTCCAAGAAAATGTTGCTGGCCTTACGTGCTTGCCTTTTTTTTTATAGAATTGATTTTTGTGTCCTGGACAATAATGTATTTGTATGGATCAATGCATTCTGAACATGACATGCACAGAAAACAAATTATTTAATCATATATATGTTTAGTTTCTCTTGTGGGAAGTAACGTTTATTTCTATATTTTTTGCTGGTTCTGTAAAAAAGTCATTTTTGTTGAGTTAAAAATCCAATTCAATATGCTGTTTATCAGCCTTTCTGCAAAGGAATTGGAATGGTTAAATTTGTAGATAAAATGAACGGAGTGCAGTTTAGAAATAACCACAGAATAATTCTGCAGTCACAACACCTTCGCTTTGTGTAACCTTCCTCCCTTGGTAAAAACAGCAGACATTATCCATTAAATGACTATAAATCAGATTTACTGATACTGACTGCTGCAGTGGCTTGGAATGTCCTTCGCACTTTAGATACAAAGGAGCTGGTCTAATCAGTATTTCTTTTCCCAACATCTGCATATTCATTCACTTGTTTCTTATCTAGAGTAGGGTGACTTAACCCCCCGAAAGTGCCAAACATGTAGTTTGTGCATACTTAACTACATGTACCAACTAAACCTTGTGTTATACTGCCTCTTCAAACCTGTTTATGCCTATCTTTCTTATAGTGGGGGTTGTTAAAATTCTTTTAAATGTTGTATTTTATTAAAGAGTCATCAAACTCATTTAAACCATTATTTACTATTATGTAGAGCAGTTAAAAACAAAATAAAATGTATAAAACTGTTTCATTTAAAACTCTTGTCATTGCTGGCGTGCTTATCACAAAGTACTTTGAGTTTATGCATACCACAAGGTACGTTGAGTTTATAAGGTAAATTCCTTCAAGTCCTCAGTGAACAAAAAATACAAGCTCCCATTAAATGCTCCTATTTGTCTTTACTATAATACCGAATTCCACAATATTTGCTGCTGATATCAGAATGTCTAAAGAAACCAAATAAAAAATGTCTACATTTTTGTTGTAACAATGAGAGATTTATTTCCATTTGCAGGGTGTATGTGATTTTTAGTCCTTGCAGAACCTGGACTCACGCACACTCAACAGAGAGATACTCGGTTGAATTAGTAACTACATTTTACTGCACAGAGGATCTATTAACAGTGAAAAATGAATCGGTGAAGATGCCTAGCTCCGTTCAGCCTTCACTCAAGTGGCATGTCACCCTACTCAGAATTGATAATATATAAAATAACTGTGAAAGGAATGGCATAATAACAGATCCACCATCAAATTCTTATGAAAACATTGTGTGATTGATTAGAGATTAAGTCAGCTTCATCAAAATAGCAGAGGAAAGGAAAAAAGACTTTGAAGTTGGAGAGATGAAATAGACAACATGGTAATAGGAAAAGGTAGAAGAAGTATACAAGGGAGACTGTGTCAACCCTTAACTTGTAAAACCTGGAATAATAAAATACCCCCAAATATTTAAAATGGCCAAATTGGAACACATATTCTAGGAATATATGCATTATTCTGTAGAGTTTCTGCTATGTTGTGTAACGTATACACAATATTTACACATTTTGCAGCACCAAGATTCTGGAACTCTCTACCATGCTCAGTCATGAGAGAGGCTCCTTGTATGAACATTTTTAAAAAGTTACTGAAGACCCTTCTCTTCACACATGATTTCCAATCAGTTTCTATTCTCTTTTTTTTTTTTTTTTTTTACTCCTTAGTGCTTTGCGACTCTTTTCAGTGAAAAGCACTGTATAGATGTTTTATTATTATTATTATATGTGATCAATGCCTCATACAGATGCATACTGTATTTTGTAGAAGTGACACTCCATGCTTCTATCTTTCCACTAGACTGTGAGAGAAAACCACAATAGGAGCCGAAAAAAGGTGATTGTGGTCAGATCTGGAAAACAGTATTTTTCCTTCACTCGAAAGAGCAACATTTGGAAAGCTTTGCGGGACAGAGGGATGTCTCTGTAAAAGATTTACAATAAGCTCATCTAGTTCACATATGCTACTCATGGTGCAATTAATCCCACATCCCAAACACAGTAGGTGGGGGAAAATGGCCCAATGTCTCCCCGGGGTATTGAGGAGGATACCTGGGTTCATGGAAGTTAATGGTCATAGGCTGCTTTTACGGTGTCAAATATTAGCAATCCAGGCTTATTAGATACCTTTACGGAAGTTTGAAGGTACAAAGAGGCCTTTTGAATATTTCTCACACTCTGAGAGACTTCTGAGAAATTTACAATCTTTAAAATTGTTATGGGGCAACTTAAGATGTTACAGATATTACAAACACTAGGATGGCATTTCTCAGGAGTTATTTTTACGTGTGGATGTGACACATGGGTAGTGTTTTTCTTGTGAACTTGACCTGTGCATTATTTACTACGAATTAACCCCATAAAAGACACAACACAATAAAGACCAAACACAAAGTAGATTTTGGTAGATCAGGCCACATCTTCTTTATTTGGATTTATTGGATCCATTGTCTAAGTAAACAACTTAACAGTTTATGAAGAAAACAAATGGTGCTTGCCCACTCAGAAAACTGAGACTGAAAGGGACCCAATTTCCCAAGAGCACTGACACCACCAGGAGCATATCTTAATGCTCATACACATCTGTGAGCAAGCACCCTCGCCTCAAGTGCACCACTGTATCATTGTGCACTCCGCCCAACACTAAAGTCAACCATGGCCTTAGCAATAACTTCTGAAATAAAACAATTGAATAGCTGCAACCTAAACTTGTTAAAATGTGCCCTGGTCCCCCCACATAAGCATAGCATAAAGATAACCCACCCAGTTTCCATATATATATAACTAGACTTTCTGCCCCAATTAAATTCCCTCAACATGTAAAACCGTAGCCTGTAACGTAGCCCGCAAGACTTATGTCTATTAAATTGGCTAACAAGTTGCGGTTCAAGGGCGAAAAAACCCTATGGAATGTCAACATCTGAACTCCACATTCGAAAATCGCTATTAAATTGCTACGAATCTACGGGTGTTCAACCCCGTAACCCGCAAATGGAGCCTAAATGCCAAGAGGTACTAGAGACAAGGCGGTTAAAGTCCTATCCGTAGCACTGTAAATGCAAATACAGTATACACACACTACTGTACTTCTAATTAAAGGGAAAGTGATGTTAGGTATTAAAATGAATAGCACAACATTCCCAAGCTCGCAAATCTGCAATATAAAATACATTATTTTCTGTTTAATTTCTATGTTATATCGATCCCGGCAATCAATGTGTTAATACATATAACGGAACTCGCATGGACTAGAATATCATATTTACTGATTTATAAATATTGCATTATTTCTGGAATAATTGAAACCCGTAAGGTTTTGACATCTAACCTCCATTTTTCAGTGACGTAATGATAACAATCTCATTTGCCATTGGCTCCATCTAAACCCGTAACTACGGGTTTGACTTTTTTTTTCTTTATTTGAAAATTTCAAACATACAATGTTTTTAAAACACACAGACAGAGGTCATCTTACATATTCCTGAACATCATATGCAAAAAAGGACATTCCAAGATAAACCAAACATACAACATCCATAGCACACTCATCTTATTAAATAAATTCTACTTGTGGGTGAGATACAATTGATGTACCAAATATCAATCGACATTTCCAATTTGAATCCCAATCCAAACATCTAATCTAATCTAGGGTATCCCAGATTACCCATTTAAGTTTATCATACATTATGAGTCCAGTTTTAGAGAAGTGTCTCTCGAGTTCCCTGCAATGGTCCATTCTACGCATTATTTCCCTCCAAACAGGGGGATCCCTTTGTTTCCATCTTAATACAATTGAAAGTTTTACCATTGTATAAACTTGAATAATAAAAGCTAGTTCTTTCTTATATTCCTCGAAGAAAATATGCAGAAGACCACAGCAAGGAGCAGGTGAGACAATCCTCCCAAACACTGTGGAAACGACGTTGAAACATTCAATCCAAAGTGACTTAATAAATGGACATTCCCACCATATGTGTAGATGGCGGTCAGTTAATCCACATCCTCTCCAACATAATTTATCATCAATCGTATGAGAGATCTGATACACTCTCACTGGAACCATTTACCATTTATTCGTTAATTTGAAATGACATTTCCCTTTGAGCAGCATTTTATGTGCTTTTGAAGGCTTTAGTTTAGGTCAAGTTTTCCTGTGTTAAGACTTCCCCCATGTCTACTTCCCAAGTATTCATACTCATAGTTTTCCTTTTTTCTAGTTCTGATAGGATTAAGCTAAAACATCATGAAATCATATGAGAAGTGTCACAGCTTTTAATAATTGTTTCTAATCCATTAAGCTTATTATTCAATTTTTTTCTATTGTGACAATCTTTTAAAGAGTGCAATAGTTGTTAGTTTACTAACCAATTTTGTGGATGAATACTTAGCTTATTTCTAACTTGATCAAATGTTGCTAACTCGCCAATGTACAAATCATTAAGACATTGCACCCCCCAACTAATACAATATTTTGTCCAAGGAATTTTATTGAATATTGCTATTGTGCTAACTGGCGTAATCAAACTATGAGATGGTAACAATTTATATCTTTTATTTATTCTTCTCCATGAAATCAGAATATTTTTAACTCTATCTGCTTCTTTGCTTATATAATCAAGTGGATACTTTTCAATAAAAATGAAATCCTTTAAATCCTTATTTAGAACTGATGTCTTTTCTATCTGGTACCATGAGTAGTTGTCTTGCAGATATACTGTAACCATTTTAGTAAATGGACTAACATTATGACTACTTGGTATAGTTTTAAAACTGGATAAGCCATTCCTCCTTGGACAAATTGTCTTACCATAACTACTTATTTCAACCTAGTGTGTTTTCTCGAATGAATAAACTTATGTATTAACAGCCTTATTAAATTGCGATTTGACCAATTGAATAGGGCTCTATATAAGCACAGAGCATATTTTTTTACAGAAGTTTTTAGTTAGTGAACTTCTATCCAAAAGCAAGGTCTTCACTAACTAAAAACTTCTTTAAAAAATATGCTCTGTGTTTATATGGAGCCCTATTCAATTGGCTGAATCACAATTTAATAAGGCTGTATACTTTGAAGTTTTGCAATCCAGTATGAGGGAAATTTTATTGGTATGCATCTTAGTATATAATGAATTTGGGGGGAAATTACCATTTTAATACAAGATATCCTTCCCGAAAATTTGATTCTCAAATCCCTCCATCATTCTATAATTTCTTCAGCTTTATTATAAATTTTCTTGCAGTTAGATGAAATCATTTTAGTTGTTTCTACATGAAAATTAATACCTAAATGTTTAAAGGAATTGGTGTCCCAATCAAAAGTGTATTGTTCTCGTAAAATCTTTTTTTCAGTGTTGGTGATGTTTAACATCATAATTTCTGATTTTTGTGTATTCAACTTATAATTTGAAACAAAACCATAATTCTGGATTCATTTTAGAACTTGTGGTAATGATTCCCCTGGATGTGTGAGAGTTAAAACAATATAATCAGCGAACAAGGTTGTCTTGTGTTCTCTCTCTCCCACCCTCACGCCCTTTATACTTTATAGCTTCTGCCAGATGTTCTATCAATAATGTGAACAGGGAGGGAGAGATAGGGCACCTTGTCTTGTTCCGTTTCCAGTCCCAAAAACTTGGGAATTAGAACCTGTACAGTTAACTGATGCCAACTGAGCTGAATACAATGCTCCTATGGTGGGAGAGCCAAATCTGTCAAAGCCCATTTTCGACAATGTACTTCCACCATACTCTGTCAAATGCTTTCTCTGCATCCAAAGACACGAGCAGGGTGGGAGCACCCGAACACCTTAAATGAGCAATCGGATCCATTAATTTTCTGATATTGTCAGGTCCATATCTGCCACAAATAAATCCTGATTGGTCGTTTGAAATACATTTATCTATATTTACTTTCATTCTGACAGCTAGAATTTTAGAATACAACTTTAGGTCCACATTCATTAAAGAATGGGTCTATAACTGTTACAATAATGAAATCTTGATTGTTCTTAGGAATAATAATTATATTTGCTCTCAACATCTCATCTGGTATTTTACCAGAGTCTTTAAATTCGTTGAACAGTTTTGCCAAATAAATGCCCCAAACTGGTTGAAATACTTTGTAAAAGGCATTAGTATAACCATCCGGGCCAGATGTTGTATAAGATTTTAAGTTATATATGACTTCTATCCCTTCTTTTTCTGTAAACGGTTAATTAAGTACCTCTAGGTCTGAGCTAGAGATCCTAGGTAAATTATATTTATCCAAAAACCTATGAATATCATCCTTAGTTGGCTCTCTAAAGGTTGGATCATTGCTTAGGTTATATAAGCCCTTATAGTATTTAGCGAAGGTGTTGGCTATTTCATTAGGGTCCAGAGATAAATTCTATTCTGGATCTAATATTTTTTATTTTTATATTTTGTTTGCTAAAATTTTGCTTACTTTATTATCATAATAATAATAATATGTTTGCTGAATCTGCGATATTGCCTTAACGGAAAGTGATTAATTGTATTTATTTGGTTTTGAGTATTTTTTATTTCTGTATAAGTAATGGTATTAGGATTTTGTTTGTTACTTCTTTCCAAATTATAAAGTTGAATCAACAATTTGCGTAATGGAAGCCCTCTGTACTTTAACAGTTGAGCTTTAATTTTAATCAAAATGCCCCTTGTGAGGGCTTTCTGGGCTGTCCATACATTGCTAATTAATGTTACTGGTTTTGCATTGAGATTAAAAAAGCAACCAATTTCTTCTTTCAAAAAGGCTTTTGTCTTTTCATTCTCTAGTATTAGATCATCCAACTTCCAGGAAGGTATTTTATGTAAGTCATTGTCAATTTTCATGACCATTTTAATATAAACGTGATCTGATAGTGTAATAGGATCTATCTCTGATTTATGCAGATTATTACAGCTTAATTTATCAACAAGAAAGAGGTCTATCCTGGAATAAACTTTGTGGGAGGGAGAAAAATAGGAGTAGTCCTTTTGTGCAGGATGCAAGATCCTCCAAGTATTTTTTTTTTTTTCAATTATATTGTTAAGATCTACAGAAACAGAGGAAAAAATGAAAAAGAGCAGAAGAAGAGGTAAAAAAAATAAATAAATAAATAAAATTAAAAAAAAGAAAAAAAAAAAAAAAGAAAAAAAAAAGGAAACCGTCAAGGAGACACTACTAAAGAAACTTCATCACCACCATCTCTCTAGCTTAATGCTAGATATTGATCCCAGAGCTGCCATTTTATTAGACGGGTAGCCTTAGGAATATTATCCCGTGCGTTATCGGACATTCCTGTTCTCATAATTTCCCTGTTGTTTGAGATGGTGTTCTCTAGTTCTTTCCAAGAGGGGACCTGAGGTTGTTTCCAATATTTCAAGAGTAACCATTTGGCAACTAGGCATATGTGTGAAATTAAATATATTTCCCCCAAAGGGAAAGTTTCCATTTGCGAATGTAGAATAAATATTAAAGGATTACAGGAAATTTGTTTGCCAATAAGAGCCGATAGTTCTTTGCTTACTCTCATCCAGAATATTTTAATTTTTTTACAGTCCCACCACATATGGAGGGTTGTACCTGGTAGTCCACATTGTTTCCAACATAGACCATCTAAATTACTGTATATTTTTTTTAATTTATTGGGAACATAGTACCATCTGTGGATTAATTTTACTATCATTTCATTATATGAGGAGTTGATTGATGAGTTCTTAACTGTACTAAAAATTTTAGTCCAGTCTTCCTCTAATATTGTAATTTTCAAGTCAGCTTCCCAGGCTAATATTCCCAAGCTTTTATCAAAGGGAGTATTTTCGTCGATTATATTACTGAATTTGGAAATTATATGTGACGATTCACCTTTGATTAAATATTCTTCCATTTTCCACATTTTGTTCATGTTAGTAATCTTATATCCCAATAAACTAAGGTTCCTTTGTACTCCTTCATATTCTAACCACGTTATTTTATCTAAATTAAATTTCTCTTTAATTCTTTTCAGTTCCAATAGATTTCCTTTTTCGTATAGATCCCCCACAATTTTAATATTGTGTGATTTTAGTGAGGATATAAATAATCCATTTGAGTTATTATTAAGAAACTCTATTGGTGCTGCCAGAGAAGGAGACTGGACCAGTGAAAATTCAGTTTTATATTTGTGCCAAGCGTTAATAATATATTTAATGTTAGGAGGTAATTCTGAGCTCCACTTCTGTTTATACATAACGCTCCAAAGTATATTTTTTATGGGTGATCTACCCAATAGGGATTCCTCTATAGTTAACCATCTTGGAATATTTTGTGTGTAATTATATCCAGCTGCTTGTGTAAGTATAATTTTTTTATTTAGCTCCTTAACAGAAGGGGAGCTTAATCCCCCTTTCTCAAGTTTCTTGCATATTATAGATTTTTTAACCCTTGGTTTTTTCCCCTGATATATAAAATCATCTAGTGTTTCTTGAATTATTTTTATATAATAAGCCGGTATTTTACCCGGAAGACATCTCATTATATAAGTAATTTTAGGGATTAAGCTCATATTGACTGCATTTATCCTGGATAACCATGATAACTGTAAAGGTCTCCAGTCATTCAACAATTTTCTAATTTTTTTCAATATTTCATTATAATTATCTTTAAAGATATTTTTTGTATGACCTGGGAATCTTACTCCCAGGTGTACTATATGGAAAGAGTTCCAACAATAGGAGTATGAATTCACTAGCCTATTTTTTTCTTCTAATGGAATATTACAGGTCAGTACTTCCGTTTTCTGTTGGTTAATTTTAAAATAAGAAAATTTGCCAAATTCCTCAAGAACGGTCTGCAGAGCTCTACAGGAATGTTCAGGGTTTGTTATCGTTATTATAATGTCATCTGCATATGCCATTATCTTATATTCCTCTTGTCCTATTTCAATACCTTTAATTTCTGATGATTCTCTAATAGTTATCAGTAAGGGTTCGAGGAATAAAATAAAAAGCAAGGGAGATAATGGACAGCCCTGACGAGTACCATTAGTTATTAGAAATTTGCCCGAACTGAATTGTGGAGATGAGATATGTGCTATGGTATTTAAATATAAGGCTTTTACTGCTGATGAGGCAAAGCTTTCCAGGCCAAAACTCTCCAGAACGCCCTCCAAGAAGTCCCACCTGACCCTGTCAAAAGCTTTCTCTGCATCTAATGACATGGTCAGGGAGGAGATCCTCTTTTTCTTCGCATAAGTCAAGATGTCCAACAAACGTCTGGTATTATCCAACGCTTGTCTATTCGGAATAAATCCTGTTTGATCCGGTTTTATTAAGCTAGATATAATCTTGCTTAATCTATTTGCCAAAATTTTAGAGTAAATTTTAATATCAACGTTGATTAAAGAGATTGGGCGGTAATTTTTATACTCTTCCGGGTTTTTTCCTTGTTTCAAAATATTAACTATTTTTATTTCCGTTAGTTCTGATGGTATCACTCCTTCCCGTTTTATCTCATTAAAGAGGTTACATAAGGTACTATTCAATTCTTTACTAAGGTATCGATAAAATAAATTATTAAACCCGTCTACCCCGGGTGTTTTATTTTTTTTACTTTTGGACACAATTTCGGTTATCTCTATACTTTCTATTTGTTTATTCAGAAAACTAAGCTGTTCTTACGATACTTTGGGGAACTTTATCTTATCTAGGTATTGTTTAATCTCTTCTATTCCTGGTTTAGCTGCTTGATGGTCTTTCTCTAAATTATATAAGTTAGTGTAATAATCCTGGAATATATTTCCTATCTTATCCGGGTGAAATTGAGGGATGTTGTTTTGATCTAAAAAATTTTCAATATTATTTTTGATGTGCTGTTTCTTCAATTTATTAGCCAGGAATTTGCCTGATTTGCCCCCTTCGAAAAATTGTGTCCGTTGAAATTTCCATAATATTTTATCTGATTGAAGCTGAAGAATTTTTTGTATTTGAGTGTTTATGTCTTTTATTGCTTTACTGTTTTCATTATTTGGTGTCACCCTAAAGATATCCTTCCTCCTATTTAGTTCCAGATAGAGGGCCCTTAAGGACTTACCTCTTAGCCTTTGCACTTTGGCTGCTTTTGCAATAAATATACCCCTCATGTATGCTTTATACGTACACCACAGGGTTATATCTGAATTAACAGATGACTTATTAATTTTAAGAAATTCCAAAGTTTCTTTTTTCAGATATGTAACAAATTCTTCATTTTTCAGGAACCAGGAATCCATCTTCCAACTACTCTTTTTCCTTTGATTATTTGTATTTAGGTCTTGTATAATTAATTCATTTAGAGAGTGGTCTGACCACGGGGTAGATCGGATATTTATCTTTTTAATTACTTTTAGGGTTGGGAGATCGGTCAATATATAATCAATTCTAGAGAATGAGTTATGTCGGTGAGAGAAGTGGGTATATTCGCGTACCCCTGGGTGTAAGATCCTCCATGGGTCAATCAAGTTATTATCCTCTTTGATTTTGCGGAATGCTTTTGAGGTACAATTTGTTTGGGCTACTAGTTTGTTAGCTCCAACTAATTGTTTATCTAAATTGTCATCCAATATCATGTTGAAGTCACCACAAATTATTAACCAACCTCCTTTAATTCTGTTAATCTCCTTAAGAAGGTTTTTAAGGAACCCTATTTGACCTTTATTTGGCAAATAAACATTAACCAGTGTTGTTAAGAACCCATCAATCCGTCCGGTCCAAGTATCATACATTTGATTATCATTTATTAGTCTTGTAAACTGTTGAGAGTTTTTTCCAGTTTAACTATATTTTTAATTGTTTTCTGCACTTTCTTATCGCACTCTGCATCAACAATCAAATTAAAATCTCCTGCCATTATTATGGAACCGCAAACATATTTTTTAACTTTCTTAAACATTCATTTTATAAATGGAAGTTGTTTATCATTAGGAGCATATAAATTTAATAACATAAATTTCCGATTATTTATTTCCCCCACCCACAAAATATATTTCCACAGGGATCAATCTCTACCAGTTCTTCCTTTACTTTCAATTTCTTGACAAATAAGATTGAAATCCCTCTAGCATTCTTCTTGGAGGTTAAATCATATCTGTACTCATATAACCCTTGACCAATATTTGGAATTTTAGTCTGGTCCCAATGTGTCTCCTGTAAAAAAAATATATCAAGTTTTTCTTGTTTAATTAATCTAAATGTTGTTGTCCTTTTTCTTGGTGAGTTTAAGCCCCTAACATTAAAACAAAAAAGTTATTGCAAACAGTAAAGAGAACATTTTTACTTAGCTTGTAGTGTTTCTTCCGTTGCTGTGAGTAGATTTAAGGATCTGTGGTAGTTTTTCCTATATGCAGGATGATCTATTGCCCAGCGGGAACTACGGGTTTGACTAATTGATCTTGTTCACGGCCGCACATCAAACTTGTGCAAGAATGGTTTACGGGTGTGGGGCTCCGACACGTAACTCGTGGCATGGTTCAATTTAATAGCTCTGCAACGCAGCCGAATTTCAAGCCTGCAGCTTTTGCGGGTGTGCCGATGCTGCTACAGGCTTCAAATGTCATATTACTGATAGTCTTTTTGACTATTTGGGTTATCTGGCCTTAATGGAAATATCAATCAAGCAATGTCACTAAAAGCGGGGAACTATCTCTTACCATATGATGAACATGTTTGGGAAAAGCTGACTTAATCGAGAGACATTTCTTTTCATCAAATAAATCAATTCTATGAGAGGTATTAACTTACACACACACACGTGAATCACTAAAATGGCTGGAGGGGAAACTGATCAGGCATACTACAATACCTCCAACAAAATATGCTCCTGTTTCAAACTATTTGTAATTGCTCCTTTGCAAACCCCAACTGTAGTCCGTTGTTGCAAACTGCAGCTGTCCTTGCGCCCAATACATGTACAATTGCCCTATAATCCAGGTGGGTTGAGGAGAGAGGCCTGTCGAATAACACGAACATGAAATTCAAATAATAGTTAAATGTGGGAGACCTCAAGTCCTAATATTAGTTCTCTCTCACAAATAACTTTTAAGCAGTACTCCACTTCAGGCCAACCTATATGCCTCCCCTATCCAAAAGAAAATGTGTTTCAAAATTTCCTACATAGAGAACCAGATCTGGGAACCATTTTTGAATTAAGTAACCATGAACCAGTAATCCCTTGTCTCCTTTCTTTGCAAGGATAATACACATTAAATGGCTTTAAGAAACTAGAAACCCCTTTTCCATTCTGCTGAGTCTTGTATCTCCTGACCCTAATGGACAAAGAAGAGCTGTTTATGCTGTAAAACTAAATAGCAAAGCTGGGAAGGATATACTTTTTTTTAAGCCATGAACAAGAGACATCCTTAGATCTTTTTTTCTGACCTTCCCTTTTCCAATCCCTATACTACCTGCCAAAATAGTGAATCCTTATATATACTCCAGTTTTACCTTGCCATTTAACAATCAATACTAAAGTGTCCATGTAATGTTAGACCACAGAAGGAGATGTCCTGTCCTCTTGGCAATGGCAGATAAATACACACATGTCTTAAAGTCATAGACCTCAGCATTCTGTAGATCCTGCAAGACTGTGTTCCTAACCCATATTCCTCGCCTTAGAGTAGGCTGTCCAAGGTGATTGTGCCAAATAATTTTTACGATTAAAGGAGTCAAGGCAGGACATCTATGCTCCGGACAAGGAGTGGGCCATAGATTGGCTATTGGAGAAAGCTCCCAGAAATGATGCCAATGACAGCGAGACAGAGCATTATCCATGAAATTCTGGTAACCTGGCACGTGCAATGCCCTGCAAAATGTTTCATGTTTAAGACAACACAACACCAATCGGCTGAGAAGGTGCACCACTGGCAGTGATTAATCGCCATGACATCTCCCAGGTTATCTCAATGAAAAGTAATGTGCTGATCTCTCAACTGATCACCCCAAATGTATATAGCAAAGATAATCAGGAATTATTCCAAGAAAACCATATTCTTAACCAAAATCAGACCCAAGCCAAAGGCCATAAAGAAGTACACTACTGACCTCTGAAATAAGAACTAAAACCCACACTACCCACTGAATCAATATACAGCCCAAGATGCTGATTAGAAACCCATCTAGCCATGAACAATGATTTCCCGTTAAAGTGTTCCAAGAATGTCTGCCACACTTCCAGATCTTCCTTCAATGGATTATAAATTCTGATAAGGTGATGAGGCTGCTTTATCCCTGATGAAGCAAAGATAAATATCTATTAAAAATTCTCCCCATTGGAATATCCCTACAAGCAAAATTAAGCTTACACAACAAAGATTGTAATTCCCCAAGGATGATCTTTTTCTGCAAAGCAATCATATCCATTAAAGTACGCAAATCCACCACCTTTTCCATGGATAATGAGTATTAAAATGTAACCTAATTAATTGATATACCCTTAAAAAATTAGCACGTAGTCGGGACCTCAGCTTTTTCCTTAGCTAATGGGATACCAAAATAAAAAGAACTCATTAAGAACTGCGTTTATGAAATGAAGAGCCCACAAGTAAGACATCATCTAAATAATGAATCAAAGACTTCCTTTCTGTCTAGCATTCAATATCACATTGGACAAAATGAGCTGAATGTCTCTACACAGGCACAAAAAATGGTACATCCCATTGGAAGGCATAGATCAACATGATAACCCCCTTGGAAATGACACCCAAAAGATAATGACATGTTGGGTTAAGTGGGAGCATCTTAAATGCTGACTCAGTGTCAAACTTTGCCAACCAGGTGCCATAACCAGCTTTCCGAACCAAATGAATAGCCTGATCAAAAGAAGAATAATGCACCGAAGATAACTGTTTGTCATTGCCAATATTAAATGAAACACCTTTTGGATAAGACAAATGATGGATAAGCCAAAATGTATCCATCACATTTTTGGGAACAACTCCTAAAGGGGAGATGGGCAAATTAAGTAAGGCAGGATGTATAAAGGGGATAGTACCACTCAAACATAACAAAAGATTAGCCATCTTTGAAAACCTCTGCTGCCTACAGTACTGACTTAGCCATGGAAGCATAATTTTTACCTGAATTGTGTTGTGCTCTTAGCAGAGGCATCCACATTAGCCCAAACTTCTTGAAGGATCTAAACATAGAGTGTTGATTCCTGCACTCTGAAAAGTTGTGCTTAACTTTTCACGATGAACCCCATTTGCATGCATTCTCATTGTACTGGAAGCAGTAACCTTTCCAGATTGTTTCAGATTGGGATAAGACAGCTAGTCTTGCTTCTGTGCCACAAAAGTACCTGCCTTGTCTTAATGGTGTAATTATTTTCATTCAGTTACCCATATCCCTATCATCCAATTGCATGACCCCAGTGACGGCTAGTTTCTGACAAAAGTGCTCATCATAATACCACCAGGCCATTCCTCTGTAAGTCCTGTGGATGCTTTCTATTTCAGACAAGCAACAAAATAAACAAGAACAGTTCTCAGGAAATCTTTCCCCAATGATACTGGCCATTAATAGAAAAGCTTGAAGCCACTTAAGTATTTTTCCGTATTTCGTTTTCTTTTTCTCCTCTTCCTTCTTAGATTAATTTTTTATCTCAAAATAGTTATCAATGGGAAGAAGTGAATATATTTCAGTAAATTCCCTCCTCCAGATCATTTCTTTTATCTCAAGAGGGTCGTCCATGCGAATCGGACACAGTTGACATAGAGACCACTCTGTGTACAGCATTATCCTAGGTATCTGATGGTCCTTTTGTGAAGGTGCCAGGTCAAAGGATTGCGTCAAAGAAGGAATAGGTATAATGTCATCTGGTTCTTCACCTGCTGCTGGCAAAGGAGAAATTCCTTTTTCTGAAGAGGCAGACTGGCGTCTGTAGTGACAAGAGGCACTCCGCTGCCTCCTGCCGTTAGTCCTAGCCTTGGACTAACTTTCCTGCTGTTGCCTTCTACTCTGTCTACTCTGCCTGTAATAATTGTATGAGAGCCAATGACAAGGCCATGTGGTCCTGTCCTGGTGACTACGCTTTGAAAATCGAGAGCAAAACTACATCCTCCACCAAACTCTAACAGCTGAAGTAAATAAACAAGATTTCCTACACTCTCACTGATGAGGGGGATGATGTTGTCCTGTGCTGCTATCCCTCTCTTAATGAGGAAGGGGAAATACTATCCCTGTCTAGATCTTCATTTACTTGTTTATGATCAAGCAGGGTCTGCTTTCATGAAAAGTGGAACTCCCATCTGATTTAAATGAGCATTATTTTCCTTAATAGCAGTATCTTCCTGATTGTCAACAGAAGAAAGTATTACTTCTGCATTTACATGCCCTTACCTCAATTTAGAAGTTTCCTTCTCAGGGATAAAGTGTTATAGAGAAAATTATAATCCAGCAGAATGTCACTACCACAGATATGTCCATGAACTCTTAACCCTGTCATTTGTCCCCTTAACCCTGTCTTTTGTTACCACAGGACCTGTGCTTTTATCTACAGCCAATGAGGCAGGTATAAATGCAGCAACTTTCTTCCTTATCCTGTGGCATGAGAATGTGGTGCTTTCACTGTGCTACTAAGCTACTATCTATTGCCTTTATTACAGGCTGCAGCTGTGTGCACTTTATCTAGTGCAGATGCTCCTTTATCCAAGGCAGTAGCTTGGGGCCCAGTGTCTCTTCCCTCTCCCTCCCCTGGAGCTATTGTATCTTTATCCCAGGCACTAAGTCATATAGGTTATATAGTTGCATAGTTACATATACAGTAGTATTTGAGTTTGAATAAAGTTGCCTTGCAGTACTCTGCATTTAAAGAAAGTATTACCAGATCATCCCTGTCTCAGTGAGCTGTATTACTTTGAAATCTCACACACACACAGTGGGTCAACATACAACAACACGTTTATTTTTTATAGTTTGTGAGAGCTCCTGTCTTTTTTAAACAAAATAATTCACTCTCTAGGTGGGGATTGTAAGATATGGCTTATAGAGTGGCAATCTGTAAACATTTTGACAGAAATAAGTGAATCTTATAAAACATGTGTTATTTGTGATATATAGAATTTGACCAGTAACAACCAACTTATCACAAACAAACTGTTTAATGAGAAACTGAATTCCTGACAAGCCTGAGAGGTGTGATTATCTCACATATCTATTCTATTGATACTACAACAAAAGGTTTTGTTCCAGGGTGTTTATGTGTAAACAAAGGGACATCTGTGTGTGTGTAGGATTCCCATTTTCAGCAGCTGTTAGAAATAAATCTGTTTGGAGGTGAGAAAGATTTCAGTTGAGATGGGCAGTCACAGATCATGAGGGAATATCCAAGAAATAGATATACAAAGGGCAGAGGCAGTCTAGTTGAGAGAGCCTCCATGAAGCAGTCGAGAGAGGAAGAGTTCCAGGAGAAGGCCAGATGAGCCCAGCTGAGCAATCCTGACCAGAGAGAACCTGATGGAGGGTGAACTTCAAAAGCTGACCATAGGGGGTAGTATACTGTATCTTTATATTACATAATGCATATTGTCTTTATACTTCTTGTCTGTTATCTGTTTTGTCTAAACCCATTGACCTATTTAAAATATATATTTTTAATTGTACCTTTTTGTCTGCTTGTTTATTGACCTTTCCATATGATTTATGGAAATGATATATTAATTTCTTACACCCTGGATGTATTTAAATAAGGTAATCATATGCCCTTGTAGATGCCTTTTTTCTAGGGAAAATATGTTTCATTTAGTTAATCTTTCTTCATAACTTAGCCCCTCCCCCTAATTAGTTTTGTTGACCTTCTCTGTACTTTTCTAGCTCTAAAATGTCCTTTTAATGAAGTGCTGACCGAAAATTGTACTCCATATTCCAAATGAGGACATACTAGGGATTTGTACAGTGACAAAATAATATATCTGCTTTACTTGCGTCTATACCCTTCTTAATACATGCTAATATTTTAATTGCTTTTGCAGCTGCTGCTTGGCATTGAGCACTGCTACCTAGGTGTTTGTACACAAGTACTCCCAAATCCCTTTCAATATCAGACACCCCTAGATTTGCTCCTTTAAGATGATACATTTCATGCCTATATTTCCTTCCCAAAAGCATAACTCTACATTTAGCCACCCATTTCTCTAATTTATGCAAAGTTAATGGCCAGCGTCTCTTCTCTCCCCCTCCTTCCACCCTTCCCTATACTCCTCCCCATCCTTCTCCCTATCTCCCTCCCCCTACAGTCCTTTGTTCTTTGCTGGCCTGCGTACATCTTTTTTAATGCAGTCCTGGCCTCATAATTGCCCCTCGGCCCTCCAGCCATCTTGCTCGTTCTGCTAGGGGAGCCCACAGAACTCGCAACACAGCCGACCCGGGTCTAACTTTCTTCTCATGCCCAGCAGTGTGATGTCATCACCATTGTTGATGATTCAACTGGGTCCAAAAGGGGGATCCAGTAAGGGAAGCATTCTTCTACAGCGAGAGAAGCTGAAAGGTCACAGGGACAGCTGCTCCTCTTCTACTAAGCCTGGCCTGACCATGCACGGATAGGGAGCACCCCCTAGCAGTAGGTGAGAGGGCAGGTATTGCACCACGTCTCTCATCACAGAGGTGGGCAAAATAGAAGCTAACTAAGCAGAGACCCTTGTTAAATCCTCATGCCTCAAGTTTTCAATTAGGCTGTCGATAAAGGGAGAGGCCATAATTGCTAGGTAATAGTTGGTGATATCAGGAACAACAGGTATAATTCTGTTTACCCGAGTTCCAACACTAATCAGTTTAAATCACCTGTCTCCATTCTCCAAGCTAGGTCAAACTCCATCATCCTTATCTATGTACGACTGTGGGCTGTCTTTAGTTGGAGTTTGCTAACGGGAGCCGTGGAATGAAGGTCTTAGTCTAGGAGAACGGTAAAAGTCGGGAGTGTCAGTTCTACGTAATGTATGTCTTTATGAAGCACTTTGTGCAAATATTAACTGTGTATAACGCTAAACAACATTAGTAAAGAATGGCAGAATGTTACACTAAATAAGAGTGCCATTTGAAATATTGGGAGATATGGAGTAGTATTTATTCTTAAACCGCTGCATTTCATGCAAACATTGCATTAGGAAACCTAAATTATTCATACACTTTTGTAATGCTTATTTTTATGTTATAATTGAGAAATGAATAATTACTTAAAAAATATGTACTTTTTAAAGGACAATTGTGGTTACATTTTTAAAATGTAATTTTTTAACACAGCCTCTAATTAATTACCTTTTATATGTATTGATGCTGCTGTGGAATTAACTATTTTGGTTTCAGCAAATCAACTTCCTGAAGTGGGAGGTGACATTGAAAAAACAGGAAGTGTCCATATGAACAATGGAAATACTGCAGTTACAACTGTGAGTACTCTCGGCTGGACTAAAAGGAAGCTCAGTTCTCAGCCAGCTGAGAAAGTACAAAGCCCCAGCAAGCAGGAGAACTAAAGGGCAGCATGTAGTAAAACGTTATTGCATATACAAATTGCAAAATGAAAAGATTGTGTTTATTTATAAACTATCCACTTGCCCGTCAAAAATTAGGGCAATAAAATGTTAAGCTTGGCAATGCTGTTTGCCATACAATGCGAGGCTCTGCCCCCTCTGAGAACCTTTGGAGATCATCGCAAGCCTCTCCACCCGTCTACTTTATGGGCCTCGTAATAAGCGCCTTTGGTGCTCAGTGCGAGCCCCGCAATGAGCGCTCATTGCAGATGTCATGCAACCCAACACTTATGTTCCTCACGATGAGCACATTTGTGCCCCCCTCTCCCTTTCATGTGTCTTTTTTCCCTCTCTCCTGTCCCCTCCTCTACCTGCCCTGTGTCTTTAGTTTTTCCTTATTTCCCTGCCTGTGTCTCTTTTCCTCCATTTCTCACCCCTGTGTCTCTTTCCACCCTCTCCCCCCTCTCCCTCACCTGTGTCTTTCTCCTCTGTGTCTCTGCTCAAGTTTTGCGTGGCTCCCGTTGCTTGCCTATCTATCCTTTTTTTGTGTTGTGTGCCACGCAATGAGCACCTAAGTGTTCCTGGCTGGGGCCTCGTTTTCATCCTTTTTTCAAGAAATTACGGACTTTTTTTCTTCGCTTAGCCGATTTTTGATCTACTGAAAATGCTAATTAAGCCTCAAATTAGCTTACAACCTCACCTACAGGCACCCTGCCTCTCTCTGTGCTGTGTGTTGTAAATACATTTTTTAACTAATTGGCGTGTTTTGGCTGTCTTCCGACGGCTTCTGAGTTACGGGCTTGAAAAAAATTTCATCTGTAAAAGCCATAATTATGGGCTTGAAAATATTTTTGTCAATTGAGTCTTGCGGGCATCGCAATGAGCGCCCGAAAGCCTACAGCATTGCGAGCCCTGCAATGAGCGCCTCATTGCAGCTTAAGTCCTGCGGGCCTCACTATAAGCACCTGTGGTGCTCATCGCGAGACCTGCAATGAGCGCCTTTGGCCTTTGGCGCTCATTGCTGCCTAAGTCATGCTCAACCCGTAACATTCCAGAGCGTTACCAACAAACTCGCAATGACCCCAACTATTATATGTAATATATATATATATATATATATATATATATATATATTATTTTTTTTACCATTATCATGCTCTCTTATTCAAAAGACAATATAGATAAAATGATCACAGTAGTCCTTTCAATCTATTTCTGTGATCATTTACACACGATCACACATTTTGTATCTTTTCTTTTCTATCTTTCAACAACATGTGAACATTATTAGATAACTATATATCTTTATTCCTAGTGTTTGCCTGTGGATAAACAGTTCTATTCAAATTTTTATTAGAATTGTTCAGTATATTTATTTCCTTTTGGCTTTGCAGGTGTCAAGATTTCATTATTGTAGTTACTTTTATGTTGCTTCAGAACAGCTGCAGACTGGCACTGATCCTTGGGCGTTTCACAATTAATAACATAATATTGTTTTACATGCATATGGTATAAAACTATAGGCTTCTTGCAAAGCTCCTGGGATTTTGACAAGTAAAATTTATGGTAAAACCTTATGTTAATGGATCATTCTATTTTACTATTCAGCCCACAGAACACAGGATAAAATATAGTGACATTTTCTTTGGACAGTTTACTATGTTCCACAGCGGTATGAAGCTTAAGAAATTTAAAACATGTTTGCCTGAGGGTAGGGGGTGTAAAGGCTAGCATTAATGCTTCAGAACTGTTTGTATGCTTGATTGACTTTACACTGTTTTTGGTCTTTGGTGTTGATTAGATTGTTTTACTGAAACACGAAGGTCATACAGATGGCAAGAGATTGAATATGATATGCAATAATATGCCCAAAAGCTACATGTTAATGTCAGAAGTAAATTATAAAATGTTATCTTGATAATATTCAAAACTGGGTAAACTACATAAAGTTTGATATCACTTTGATAAAACTTTGTTTATATATATATTTTAATTTTATATGTTGTTTTTTAAATGCAAAAGTACAAATTAATAGGAGTATACAATGTTATTTTATTATTTTATTATTAAATATAAATATGTATTTGTTAAAATAATTTATAATAATTATTATTATTATTATTATTATTATTATTATTATTATATTTTATTTTTAGCTCTGCAGCAGATTTAGTAACACTAGTGGATACAATGAACAATGGATAGACATTTATATCTATCTATCTATCTATCTATCTCTATGTATCTATCTATCTATCTATCTATCTATTTCTCTGTATCTATCTATCTATCTATCTATCTATCTATCTATCTATCTATCTATCTATCTATCTATCTATCTATCGATATAAAAACATATATCACTTTAAACAAATTAAACAAAATGGTGGAGGGTTCATCTTAAAAATAACAATATCACAACAAGAATCTACAACATAAATGGAAATAATATGTCAAGAAAAAAGTGTGATACTTAAATAATGTAAATGATATCAGAGTGTGAAAGGATGTGACAAAGGCAGGAAGAACGTATGTTAATTAGGTTCAATTACTATCACTTCTGTGAGATCTTGTGATAAGTATATATGTCCTAGATAAGTCATTGATCAATCCCTTGAAACATTTGATCAATTAGGGCAAAAATAAAAATTACTAAATATTTCACACATTTGAATTAATGCAAATGTAATTTTTTTTTGTTTTGTATTAATTTCTTTTTAATTAGAATTTTCTGCCCCAATAAAGTAAAATTCTAAAAATATACATTTCCGTTTACAACAGGTGATAAAACTATATAGAAACAGTGACTTTATTATGTCATGTTATGCAAAGTAACATTTAATTGTGTTGTGGTGTTTTCTTTTACATTTATCTCAAATTAACCAAAACATGTGTTTATATGTCTTTATATGAGATAAGATGAAATTACATTAAATCTACAAATAATATAAATATCTAAATAAATGTATTAAAGGACTTTAAGGAATAGACAATATCAGCAGCTGTATGATCCATAGGCATATTTTTTTATTTCAAATATTTAGTTTAGGATATCTCTATACTGGAGCTCCTGCCATTTGTTCCAAATTTTGGCAGAATGTAAAACATATTTCCCCTTCTGGATCACTGCTGTGGTCTATAGGGTCACTGAAAGTCAGACACGACTGAACAACTGAACTACAACAACAAGGCATATTTACCATTAGCTGCCTAATTTATGCACAATTTTGGGTGTGTGGAATATACTGACACAGAAAAACTGTGGAACATATGTGCTAAATTGGAAAATGTAAAAATGTGGTGTCAAATCTTAGTGCTTCCTAAGATAACATAGAAAAAATAAGTTCCTCATGTAGGCTTAAGACGGGTTATCCTTGAATCCTTGTAGTTGAGTGTTCCAAAGACTTTTGTTGTGAATTACTGGTCTAAACAGACCATATTTTGTGCATATATCACTCATTTCCAAAATAAAGCAATGGACTGAAATAAATTGAAACAAAATAAAAAAGGAAACATAAAAAGTAGAAATATTATCTGTGCTAGAGGCCATAAGATATATAGTTATAGTATTAAGACCTACACACATTTAAATCACTGCGTAATGACAAAATGGCTGTAAATGGCCTAGTATATCAAAGAGCAAGAAGTGAAATGAACAATACAAATGGTAACATTTAATAGAAAATAGTTCTGCTTTTCCCGTTGTTATACCTGAAGCTATTCAGCTGAAAACATGAGGCAATTAATTTAGCCTGCCAAACAGAGGAAAGATGTAATGCTTTCTCAAATATCAAGTCCAATTTCATTAAGACTTAAAATGATTTTTCTGGTCTCTTTTCATGTAGATACCTCTGCAGTCAATTAGCATTGTCACTTTTAATCTAACGTACTTAGATACTGGTTATTTCCAATTACAATCTTATTAAGTAGAATCTTTATGGTCTGGGAAAGTAAAGAAGAAGCAGTTATTACCACTCTGACATTTAACAAAAGGTTACATATTATCAGTTTCTCTATCATTAAAAAATTAAAGAGAAGGGACTTCAAATTTTATATTATGAGTGAAAAATGTTTGTGTGCATTTAATGTGGAGTTGCATTATCTAAATATGTGATTTTATGTAAGTCTACATATCATAGTCAATATATTTTACTTGTAATTAAGACTTTATGAGTTTAAAAGCTTTAATACAGCCAGTATCTTATCATGGCTGTCAGCCTACAAATCTCCTAGGACTAGATTTGCTAACCTTCTCTAGGGCAACCACTATATGGTTATAACTGTTTTTCCGCAATTCAGCCTTCTCAGTATTCACTGAGGATTTTGTCACATAGATTTTATTATTTTAAGAGTAAAGCTACAATTCGGGTATAACAAAAACAAGTACAAATGAAGATGAAATATAAATTATATAAGGTTTAACACAAAGAGTATGAATTACAACATAATATTTATAAAATAAGATACTACTAAATAGAATTTAGAAGAGATTGTAATTCTGTAAATAGAAGAAAAGAGAAAAATAATATAAAAAAAAATCAGATCTCCCTGCAACTGAAACATGTTTTTTCTTAAGACCCAGACTTCCATGTGACTTTGTGGAGTAGTCTTACAATCTAGTTCTTAATTAAACACTCCATGTTACAAATATAATGAGTGTTTGTAACGCTCAATAAAGAGCATAAACACTTACACTGATTTAGGAGGAGGGGGGAGGAGAAGAGACACAGGGGAGGGGGAAAGACACAGGGGAGGGAGGGCAAAGAGACACGGGAGGGTGCAAAGAGACACAAGGAAGGGGGCACAGGGGAGGGAGGAAGAGGTGAGACAAAGAGACACAGGAGAGGGGGGCAAAGAGACTCAGAGTAAGGGGCAGAGATACAGGGGGGAGACAGGGGGGACAGGGGGAAGAGATATCGGGATAAGAGACACAGGGGAGAGGGGAAGAGATAGGGTGAGGGGGAAGAGACACAGGGGAGGGGGGAAGAGACACAAGGGGCGGAGACACACAAGAGAGGGGGTGAGAGACACGGGGGGAAAAGATATGGAGGAAGGGGGAAGATATACAGGAGATAGAGTGGGGGGAAGAGACACAAGGGGGGGAGACACAGAAGAGGGAGGAGAGACAAAGGGGGAGGGAGAGGTGGGAGGAAAGAGACAGAGGGGGAAAGGGGGAGGGAAGAGATATGGGGAGGGAGAGGGGGAAAGAGATACAGGGGAGGGGGGGATATTTATTATCCCGTCATTTATGACAAGCAAACAACTAGTTTATTAAATAAATAGAGTTAATTATCTGGCAACGCCAATAATATGTTGGGTTCTTTTTGAACTTTTTGATAATTTTACTTTACAATAACCCACAAAGTGAAAATTGGTTCCACTCCTAGATTAATTTATAAAATATGATTGATTAAGCAATTTACCTATTTCTCTCCAAGAATGCTGGAAGTGTGTTGTATGTAAAACACTAGTGTAGGACCTCTTCACAGTCTTCACTAAGCATTTTTCTTTTCCAGAACATAGAACAAATTTGCTATACATACATTTCCATCTGTAGGATGGAAAGCCCTGATTCTAATAGTTATAATTAACAATATATCTGTATAATCACCATGGCCCTCATTCAATTGCGATTTGGCCAATTGAATAGAGCTCTAAATAAGCACATAACATATTTTTTTGAAGAAGTTTTTAGTTAGTAAACATCTATCCAAAAGCAAGGTTTTCACTAACTAAAAACTTCTTTAAAAAAGATATGCTATGTGCTTATTTAGAGCCCTATTCAATTGGCCAAACCACAATTGAATGAGGCCCCATGTATTTAATATTATTCACCAGGAAATGCATGTTAACTAAATTCATTTGCCCAGTAATTTGTATTATAATAGCAACAGAGATGTACACCTATTTATATATATATATATATATATATATATATATATATTTACAGACAATCTGTATTATACTGTATATATGGCAAATAGAATACGCAATTAAACTGTAATCAATGAAAATATTTGTCTGCTGTGCCTGAACATTTGCAACTACCTTTCAACCCTTTTTAATACCTATGCTCATTTGTAAATAGCCTTCAATGACGTTCACCACTCACACTCAAGTGAAGTAAGGAAATGGTTGGAGAGTTAGACCTCACTATGATAAAAATAAGAGAATGAATAATGTGAAGGCCAGCAGAAATTCATTGCATTTCACTTTGTGAATATAGCCTAGTCAGGTTGAACACAGTGACTTTTCTGCTAAATTAAAATGTTTATGTTTTGTCCGTTTGTGTCCACATGCAAGTTCAGTATGGAGAAAATCTCCCCCACTGGAAATCAGTGCCAATGTGAATACCCATTTGTATTATTAATTGAATAATAAAGCATTGGTATTAAAAAACACACATATATAATATTGTCTGAACAACACATGAAATAATGGGACATTGTATGCTTATTGAAGAAAGTACAGGCATTAGTAAAAAGAAGGGCACCACATAACTCAATTATAAGACAGTACAAATTCAGTATTAATTTGTGCAAAAAATACAATAAATATAATTTATTACAGTGATATTTACTACACATTTTGTAATGTAAATAGCAACATTATATTGTCTGTTGTGTTTCTCTAACATGTCATAATTATAGTGGTAACATTTTAATTTTTCAGACAAATTTCACCACCTTGACATGCTCATGACTAGATTTCATTTAACTGCTGCTATAGATTAATTGTAATATTACCCTATAGGGAGAATGCAAAGATTAGTATGAGATAGACAGAGATGGGCAGAAGGGCATACTTCCAAGCAATAAGGAGAGAATGAAAAGTTAAGGAGATTGAAAGAATGGGATAGTAAAGAGAGAGATAAATAAGAAAAATAGGTGTATGACAGAAATAAAATAATAAGGGATTGAAAGACAGAAGAAGTGGTAACAAAGGGCACTACTGGGTGCACTATGCAAGGTACACTGCATAATTCTTTGGCGTCTTGCCAAACAGCACTACTTTTCATTTAAATACCAACTTTGTCCTCCAACCCCAAATGTTTGTTCGATACTTCAACAGTCTCCACTGCCCACCTCCATCTCCTAACGCTTCCTGTGAAGATTTTAACAGTCATTTTACAAAAAGAAAATTGATAACATCTGACACAAACTCTCCTCTCAATATGGCTTTAATTCATCCTCTTCGCAACAAACTATCAGCACCCAGCATACTATGGACTCCTTGGAGTCTGACATCTTTCATCCCCTATCAGTCTCTCACCTTAAGACTTGTCCACTTAATCCAATTCCATCAAAGTTAATCTCTATCCTCTCTACCACACTTACAGTGCCGTGCAAAAGTATTCACCCCATATGACATTTTACCTATTTTGTTACATTACAGCCTTAATTTCAATGTTTTGCTAATCTGAATTTTATGTGATGGATCAGAACACAATAGTCTATGTGGGTGAAGTGAAATGAGAAAAATGTATACATAAAACAATTTTTTTAGAAACGGAAAACAAAAAATTGTCATGTGCGTATGTATTCACCCCTGTGTTATAAAGCCCATAAAAATTCTGGTGCAACCAATTACCTTCAGAAGTCACATAATTAGTGAAATGATGTCTACCTGTGTGCAATCTAAGTGTCACATGATCTGACATTACATACACACACCTTTTTTGAAAGGCCCCAGAGACTGCAACACCTAAGCAAGAGTCATCACTAACCAAACACTGCCATGAAGACCAAGGAACTCTCCAAACAAGTAAGGGACAATGTTGTTGAGAAGTACAAGTCAGAGTTAGGTTATAAAAAAATATCCAAATCTTTGATGATCCCCAGGAGCACCATCAAATCTATCATACCCAATTGGAAAGAACATGGCACAACAGCAAACCTGCCAAGAGACAGCCGCCCACCAAAACTCACGGACCGGGCAAGGCGGGCATTAATCAGAGAGGCAGCACAGAGACCTAAGGTAACCCTGGAGGAGCTGCAGAGTTCCACTGCAGAGACTGGAGTATCTGTACATAGGACGAAAAAAAGCCATACGCTCCATAGAGTTTGGCTTTATGGCCAGAAGAAAGCCATTACTTTCAGCAAAAAACATAATGGCACGTTTTGAGTTTGCAAAAAGGCATGTGGGAGACTCCCAAAATGTTTGGAGGAAGGTGCTCTGGTCTGATGAGACTAAAATTGAACTTTTCAGCCATCAAGAAAAATGCTATGTCTGGCGCAAACCCAACACATCATGTCACCCAAAGAACACCATCCCCACATTGAAACATGGTGGTGGCAGCATCATGCTGTTGGGATGTTTTTCAGCAGCCGGGACTGGGAAACTGGCCATAGTTGAGGGAAAGATGGATGGTGCTAAATACAGGGATATTCTTGAGCAAATCCTGTACCATACTGTGCGTGATTTGAGGCTAGGATGAAGGTTCACCTTACAGCAGGACAATGACCCCAAACAAGCTGCTAAAGCAACACTTGAGTGATTTAAGGGGAAACATGTAAATGTGTTGGAATGGCCAAGTCAAAGCCCAGATCTCAATCCAATTTAAAATCTGTGGTCAGACTTAAAGATTGCTGATCACAAGTGCAAACCATGCAACTTGAAGGAGCTGGAGCAGTGTTGCAAGGAGGAATGGGCAAAAATCCCAGTGGTAAGATGTGACAAGCTCATAGAGACATATCCAAAGCGACTTGGAACTGTGATTGCCACAAAAGGTGGCTCTACAAAGTATTGACTTTAGGGGAGTGAATAGTTATGCACATTGAATTTTTCTGTTATTTTGTACTATTTGTTGTTTTTTTCACAATAAGAAAAAACAAACATCTTCAAAGTTGTGGACATGTTCTGTAAATTAAATGATGCAAATCCTCAAACAATCCATGTTAATTCCAGGTTGTGAGGCAACAAAACACGAGAAATGCCAAGGGAGGTGAATGCTTTTGCTAGGCACTGTATTTTACCATTACTACCATTCTTAAGAATCATTCATCTGATTATTCTGCTCACCTAATCTCTCTACTTCCCCTGACTTCAAAACTGCTTGAACAACTCTTCTAAAACCACCTAATCCTTATTCACCCACTCCAATCTGGCTTCTGGCCTCAACCTTCCACAGAGTCACTAATGATTTGCTCACCACCAAGTCAAATGGTCACTTCTCTATTCTAATTCTCCTGGATCTTTCTGATGTCTTTTATACAGCTGACCTTCTTATTCAAATTCTCCACTTCCTTGGAATCCTATCTCATGGGTATCTATAAAATTGGTTTCCTTCTCTCTCTGTACCTATTTTTCACCACTTCCTCTGTTATAGTAACCCAAGGATTAGCCCAGCCCCCACTCCTATTCTCCATCTATACATTCTATACTAATAGCATTTCAGTATCACCTACAGTGGTTATAAAAAGTCTACACACCCCTGTTAAAATGTCATGTTTCTGTGCTGTAAAAAAATGAGACAAAGATAAATAATTTCAGAACTTTTTCCACCTTTAATGTGACCTAAAAACTGTACAACTCAATTGAAAAACAAACGGAAATCTTTTAGGTAGAGGGAAGATAAAATATAAAAATAAAATAATATGGTTGCATAAGTATGCATACCCTTAAACTAATACTTTGTTGAAGCAGCGTTTGATTTTATTACAGCACTCAGTCTTTTTGGGTATGAGTCTATCAGCATGGCACATTTTGACTTGGCAAGATTTGCCCACTCTTCTTTGCAAAAACACTTTAAATCTGTCAGATTGCGAGGGCATCTCCTGTGCATAGCCCTCTTCAGATCACCCCACAGATTTTTAATCGGATTCAGGTCTGGGCTCTGGCTGGGCCATTCCAAAACTTTAATCTTCTTCTGGTGAAGTCATACCTTTGTTGATTTGGATGTATGCTTTGGGTCATTGTCATGCTGAAAGATGAAGTTCCTCTTCATGTTCAGCTTTCTAGCAGAAGCCTGAAGGTTTTGTGCCAATATTGACTGGCATTTGGAACTGTTCATAATTCCCTTTATTTTAACTAAGACCCCAGTTCCAGCTGAAGAAAAACAGCCCCAAAGCATGATGCTGCCACCACCATGCTTCACTGTGGGTATGGTGTTCTTTTGGTGATGTGCAGTGTTGTTTTTGAGCCAAACATATCTTTTGGAATTATGGCCAAAAAGTTCAACCTTGGTTTCATCAGACCATAACACCTTTTCCCACATGCTTTTGGGAGACTTCAGATGTGTTTTTGCAAAATGTAGCCTGGCTTGGATGTTTTTCTTTGTAAGAAAAGACTTTCGTCTTGCCACTCTACTCCATAGCCCAGACATATGAAGAATACGGGAGATTGTTGTCACATGTACCGTACAGCCAGTATTTGCTTCTTGGTAGCCTCCCAGACCAGTTTTCTTCTCGTCTTTTTATCAATTTTGGAGAAGGCTCCAGTTCTTGGCAATGTCACTGTTGTGCCATATTTTCTCCACTTTATGATGACTGTCTTCACTGTGTTCCATGGTATATCTAATGCCTTGGAAATTCTTTTGTACACTTCTCCTGACTGATACCTTTTAACAATGAGATCCCTCTGATGCTTTGGAAGCTCTCTGTGGACCATGGCTTTTGCTGTGGGATGCGACTAAGAAAATTTCAGGAAAGTCCAATTAGAGCAGCTGAACTTTATTTGGGGTTAACCAGAGGCACTTTAAATGATGGCAGGTGTATGCTGACTCCTATTTAACACGATTTGGAATGTGATTGCTTAATTCGGAACACAGCTACATCCCCAGTTATAAGAGGGTGTGCAGACTTATGCAACCACATTATTTTTCTTCTTTATTAATTAATACAAATTATTAGTTTAAGGGTATGCATACTTATGCAACCATATTATTTTATTTTTATATTTTTTCTTCCCTCCACCTAAAAGATTTCAGTTCGTTTTTCAATTGAGTTGTACAGTTTATAGGTCACATTAAAGGTGGAAAAAGATATGAAATAATTTATCTTTGTCTCATTTTTTTACAGCACAGAAACATGACATTTTAACAGGGGTGTGTAGACTTTTTATAACCACTGTAGGTGATACTGAAATGTTATTAGTATAGAATGTATAGATAGAGAATAGGAGGGGGGGGGGGCTGGGCTAATCCTTGGGTTACTATAACGGAGGAAGTGGCGAAGAATAGGGACAGAGAAGGAAACCAATTTTATAGACAGGGGTGTGTAGAGTTTTTATATCCACTGTGTATGCA
Source organism: Discoglossus pictus (assembly GCA_027410445.1). Taxonomy (NCBI): domain Eukaryota; kingdom Metazoa; phylum Chordata; class Amphibia; order Anura; family Alytidae; genus Discoglossus; species Discoglossus pictus. Next base: position 42,240,771 of record CM050173.1, read on the forward strand.
AATGATACTCAAATCTACCTTTTTAGCACCAGATCTATTCTAACTCACGCAAAAAAAAAAAAAAAAATGACATAAAAGAGAAACAGGACAAAAAAAAACATGGTTAAAAAAGGTAGGATGAATGGGAAGTGAGGAAACAGATAAAAGGGTAACATAACCGGAAGTGAATATGAAAATGAAACAAAACAAAGAATCCTCTTACACGCCTCCATCTTTACTTGCTGCCTCCCTGTTCCATTGCTTTTTTTTTTTTTTTTTTGCTTTTGGGAAATCCTTTCCTAGAAATGTATATAAATCACAATACCTTTTTCTTTGTACAGCCAAATTTGTACAACTTAGAATAGGGGTAACTCTTTGCAGAAAAGTGCCAAACTAACAAGCTTTCCGAGAATCTCGGAGCAAACACAGAGGGATTTTTGAACTGCATGTCTCTGTTGCAGAGGTTCCATAGTCTCCCATATCTCACAGGCAATCACCATAGCTCGTATTCCCATCATGTCTCTTTACACTTTTTCTTAGAGCTTCCTGAAATGTTTAAATTAAACCAGCTGCAGCTGCTCTGTCAGAGGCTCACTAAGCGCTGCAGCCATCGAAGCAATTAAAAAAAATTGCACAGAAGGTAATTAAAAGCCTTACTGGTTCTTGCTATTAGACTGACATTTTAGATGCCTCTAGATGCTTTATTGTGCCAATAACCTATTTCCCTAGTCTCTAAGAGAAATACAACTGACAATCAGTCATTTTCCAAAATTATCTTCAGGTAATGTTATGTACCAAGCAGTAATAGATATTTAGCTAGCAATGATATTGACGTGCATGCATACTTTATGAGATACTTTCATGTAGCACAGATTGCCTGTTTATTTACTGTTGATATTAGTATTTATTTCACTGTGTTATTCATGACAGACACAGTTACTGAATAATTTTAAAGCATCACTATATATATTAATTTAAAATACTATTTTGAACAACATTTAGCAAAATGTTTTAACATTATGAATCAAAACACAGCCTCCAATATTGTGTATCAAATTAATCTGCGCTGGAAGCTGCCATTTTAGTTTCCATTTAACTACTTTCTTAGATAGGCGGAGACTAAACGCACAGCAAACTTCTATCTGGACAACAGAAATGTGGCTATTAAAACTTCCAGTGCTTTCATTAGTAGTAATAAGTTAATTTGTTAATATGGCTAAGACTCTTTGAGATATAAGCTGCAGGACTCTGCCCAGTAATGAAAACAGAAGCAAGCAGTAAGGAACCTTGTATATGTATATATATATATATATATATATATATATATATATATATATATATATATATTTATTTATTTTAGCTAATTATCATGTTTAATTAGTCAAAGAGTCTTGTAGAAAAATCTGATCTGAAGTTATGTCTTTTCATAAGTATCCCCCCTCTGGAAAGGATTCAACGTACCTTGTAATACAAGGTGCTAAATGCACAATGAACCTGGTATGTCTTTCAAGCAGCTGTGTAGTACAGGAGGGGGGTTTGTGCTATAATGTATTCAGACGACCTTTCGTCCTGCATTTTGTCCATTGAAATTTTATGATATAATAATCTCATTTTATTCACCTTACAAAAAAAAAGCATTCCAAAATATACTACACAGAAACTAAATTAATGATTTTTTAAAATGATATGGAATGCTATAGTCTACATCTTTGTTCCATTCATCATATTTTGAGAGAAAGTATTTACTAGCGTTAAAGGCTTACAATAAATAGAATATCTGGTTTTCTGAATGATATTTCATGACAGCTTTGTCTAAAGATCTTCCCGACCTTTATTTTATTGTAAGTCTCTCTTTTTTTTCTTTATACTTGGATCGTTCATCATTTTTGTCAGTGTATCTTTCTGTATAATGTTATGAATACTTTGTGTTTTCTGTGTTCTTGAAAGGTTATAGTTCTTTTAAAGCTTGAATTTATCAGACCATTATGTATACGCACTCTGTGGGTGTTTATAAAGCAATATGTTGGCATTGTTTTACTACAAAGCGCTAAGTGTGCATATTTTGAAATATATTATATTTAAAAAAAAATCAAGTCTACCTTTGGCATCACTTGCTGGATAAATGTTTATATAAGTGTAAATACAGAATTTATGTACATATAATTTATATATACATACAGTATAATTTTTTGCAGAGGTTCTTACAAGCAAATGTATGACTATAACAAGCTGATTTTAACAATATTTGGCTGGTGTTCATTTAATTTGAATTATTTAATTCATTATGCAATGATTTATAGAGGCCTTAATTTACTCTTAGATTCATAGATCCTGTCCTTTTCTGTTTTCTTACAGTTAGAAAAATTACTAATACTAAAATGTGTATTCTTATATCTATTTGCTTCGTATCAGTAGTTTTCTGAAAATATTTATGAAATTATTATTGATGTGTATATTTATATGTTTTACATATCTGCATCATTAAATCTCAATAAAAAATATATTGGAAAATGACATACAGGAAAATGACAACAAAGATATACATCACATCCTGCTAAATATGAATTCCAGCTTCTTAATAAATGCCCTATTTGCCTCTTCACAATAATCCTACAATTATAATTTTAAGATTATTAAAATTAGAATGCTAAAATTACAATTCTAAAATAAATCCTAAGATTAGAGCCATAAAAATATATCTCATTTTATTTATGCTTACCTTTCTATGTATATTATTTTTGGGTTTCATAATAATGGGTCCACTTATTATGGAGGTCATATTTTAAACTGACATAAATACATGTTTTGCCAAAAATATGCAAGATAAACATATTTTCTAAATAATAGGGTGCACCTGAAAATAAGATGCAGCTAATTTTTGTATGAAACAAAGTTAATGCAAAAAACACAACATATATTTCAATTATAATACAGAGGCCATTTTATAGTATTTATTTATTCAAATATAAAAATATAATAATTGTACTTCACAAGTAGTTAAGGATATACTGAGAACATGGAATGGCATTTTAGCAGCGCTGAATATTTTATTCCACCATTTGCATTGTTATACATTCAAACTCTACATGTCCAGGATTAATTAAGGAGATGATTAATTACTTCTAACCAGTCAATTATTATGCTTGCTTTGGATTTTAGGACTAAATCCATCTCAGCCTCTGATCTTTCAGGTGTTGAGCCAAATGTATAATCAAGCAGCTCTGGATTATCTCTGGAAACATGTACTTCATATACTTTTCCTCGGTTGTTTTGCACTTCTTAATCCATTCTTTGTCAACCTATTTAATTTGATCCATTCTTCATGAGAGAACAGCAGTCCCGTTTACTGCTGTGAGATTGATAACATGGAGCGTTATCAATCCCACGGCTCTGATATAGGACACAGGCTTCAACTAAGAGATTCCATTTGTGCTATCAATCTCACAGCTTCCTACAACCCCTGAGTTTAAATCAGCTGGTTCCATGCAATTTTTTGGTTTTGTATTTCTATGTCACCAGTCTGGGTGAAACAAGACTATCACTATTGCTAAGGATGAAAATATAAATTCTGTTGTCGTTTATTCTATATCTGTGCCAGGTGAGGATTACCTTCTCTTGATGCTTGTTTAAATGCAAACTCTACTTGTCTACATTATACGCCTACATTTTGAAAGCTGTGAAAGAGAAGTGTTTATAATTATACAGTACTGTTAAATACTCTGGTTTATGACAGCTCACACAAGCCTCTTTGAAGCATTTTATCCTGTGCCATGCTGATTTTGTAAACGTAAGTATAATTCTGTCTGATGCTGTCATTTCATAATTAAGTTAAAGTCGGATTAGAACTTTATCAGGTTCATCTTCACACCATGCCCAAATGACATGTAGACGGAAGGATGTATCATGAACGTTAATGACTGGAAGCTCCAGGGAAAATATATCTGTAAAGTCTTTGCTAAAAAAAGTTAAAATAGATACCTTTGATTTTTTTTTAGTATTAACAGGATACTGGCTACAATAGCAAGTGATACATTATGTGATTTTGGTGGATACTTGAAGGACCTTTGTAATTTAGCAAAAACTTTACCTGTTTATGAGGTAGGCAACAAAATAACACCAGCTTTATAAAGGATGGGCATGAAAGTATTTTCAGAAAAAAATCTTCATTTTAGCTGACAGAAGCTGCAATGATAGCCATGTTTCCTTTTCAAGGCTCCAGGGGGCAGTTACAGATCATGGCAAGTATACTTGCAAGATGCCTTTACTGACTCTATGGGAGGGAAGTGGAAGATGTCCTTAAATGAAATATTATCTATATGCACCAATGGATCAATACACCCCCCCTCCCCACCCATTCCACTCTTGAATAGATATTAAACAGTAGGAGGACACTCCCACTCAGTCTCCAAGCTAGCAAGAGGCATAGAAGTCACAAACATGGCATTCCTCAGGTACAAATAGTATCCCCTAAAGATTTTTCCTAAAAATGTTTTTGAGCATGACTTACACAGATGCTAATGTTTATAATTTTTTACAAGCTTCAAAAACATCTATTCTTTTTCAAATCTAATTTTCCCTATAAGCCATGAATTGACCAATGGTACAGAGGCAGAGATAGTAGACCATGACTCGCACAGGGTCTCAGATCAGATTAGCAGCTGGCAGCAGGTATCAAAATTGTGGTCAATCTCAAAAGGTCAGGGATGGCAGCATATAGAAGAATATACAAAAGAAGCCAGAGGTTATGTCTGTCAGCAGACAAAGAGATGCAGGGGTCAAAGTCCAGGTTACATCTAAAAGTCAAGCCGGCACACAGAAATGTCCTAGAGATATAACATCCACAGACTAAGTTCTTGCTAGCAAGGAAGGTACAGATTTGCTCCATTTCATGACTTCAGCTTTTGTGCCACAATGTTTTTTGCTGCATCATATTTCGTCGTCCATGTTTCTGTTGCTCTAGGAAAATGCTCAGCAAGTTTCAGCTGCACAGACATGACATGAACAGAATGAGAATGCAAAGCAGGGTTGACACATGAATGGTAATTTAGCATTCCATTCCATTCATTCAACTTATAGCTCTGTCATTATATTGTTTAGTCATTAACAGCCTTATTAAATTGCGATTTGGCCAATTGAATAGGGCTCTATACAAGCACATAGCATATTTATTTTACAGACGTTTTTGATTTTGGCTATCCATAAGCAAGGTCTTCACTATCTAATACTTCTGTAAAAAAAATATGCTCTGTGCTTATATAGAGCCCTATTCAATTGGCCGAATTGCAATATAATAAGGCTGTAAATGTTTCACCAAAGAAGAAACATGTGATCCACTGTGTCTAACATTTTCAGATCTGCGTTAAAACCATTAACTATATGAAGAGACTGTTGTACAATTAATAATTAAGTATACATAATGTTTGGCTAAATAAGTTCTTATCTACATTCCATTTGAAGTTGATGAAGTTGTCCATCACACTGAGATATCATAATGCAGACAAACAGAGTAATCCTTTTGCTCAATTTTGCACAAGCTGTCAATATGTGAGATACATTGAAGAAGATCCTTTTCCTTGTTATTTACAGTTAATTATAGGATTTTCTACGTGGTTTCAGTATGTGGCGAATACAGCATATTTTATAGTATAATTTATAGTGTTTAATAGTATAGTATGGTATATTAGTTTGTCCTGTTGCAGGAGGGAAGGAAATGTATTAATCAGTTAATTTTTCCATGATTGCTGGAGATATCAATTGGCACGTGTTTCTGTGTGAGAATTGAAGAGACTATTGTTTACTGTAAACTCTGTGGTTCTATAGGGTGGGACGTGACTATGTATAAAGCCTGTAGACTCCCCCGCACCAGGTCAGACAGGGAGCTTACTATGAGCTTTGAGAATAGACATAGATCCTCCACATGTCCACAGTAAGAAATAGGAGCATCCCTCAGCTGGTCACTGGGCAGTTTCTGAATGGGCTGCCCATTGGCCTCATTTTATGTTTTATATGAGGGGATTATGGTAATGTTTTATGTTTTATTATGTTTCACTGTACATAAAATGTAGGTGGATTTCAATAAAGAAATAATTAGCCAGTAGACTGGTATGGTCTCTACTCCTTGACCTCTATGGATCATTTCCAAGTTTTGCAGCTCGTTTAAAGGACTGTAGTGTCCCGAATCCTGGGGTTTGCTTGCAGCTCTATCTGACTGTTGTAAAAGGAAATCCTGATTACAATTGAGAGGGTTTAACCAGCAATGCCCCAGCTCTGGTCCTGCTGACCCGATTCATCACATGCACTGGTGGCTACCTCACAATTTTTGGTTTCTAATATGCTTATTGCATATCCAGATGTATGAAAACATATACTAAAATGTATAGATGAAGGAGAAATGATCACTAGGACCTATATGTTTGTCAGCAGCATCACTCAAGCATTGCAGATGGAGTTTTAAAAGAGTTGGTGGGCAAAATGGCTTATATTTGACATTGATATTATCTGATAAATAAATTAGGAAACACAGGGGTTATTAATAATGATAATTAAATTAGATATAAAATAATCATTTCTTACTAAGGATGATTATCTTATTTTCCAAAAAGCAATTAAGATAAACTTAATTGTTAAATTAATTTCTTTTCTATACCTCCCCAGGTTGATGACAGTAATTAGAAACCTACAGAGAGGCAAAGCCACCATGCTGAGCTCAGAGGAAACAGGATGATAAAAAACGACTCCTGAAAAGCAAATATTGTTGTTATTGTTAGCCTTAATTTCTGCGTTTACTCCATAGTGATGTCTGAAGAGGAATAACAGAATGAAAGACTGAGAACACAAACAAATATTGATGCAAAAAATAAAGAGTAGGATACTTTTCTCTTGAAAGCTTGCAATGTAGAAGATGGAGAATGGAAGAGACAAGATTAGAAGACTTGCTTGGGATTTGGGGGTAAGGATTTCATCACACAGTAGTGTGTCAACAAGCTGGTGTTCCCTGAGGACCAGGCTTGGGAACCACTGTGAAACATCAATAATTTAGGAATATTTAACTTAATAAATGTTAGCAATATTTTTTAACTAAAAATGTGCTTTCATGAAAAACAAACGATCAGTTTGCTCATTTTTGGATTGACTCTGTTACTTATACTCTGGGCTTTATTGTAAACTCACTGAATATTTTTGTCTAGCTTAACCATCTTCAATTCCAGGCCTTGGCCCCTATTAAAATGCAAGTCGGCAGTTTACATTATACAGGTTGTAAGTCTGCAGGCTTTAATTTGGCTACATTTACAGTGCGATTCAATTGAACAAGCCCGCAATTTAAGGGCCGAAAACCGAAACCGTAAACTATGCACTGTAAGTAGCATTTCAGAGTGTGATCATGATCAATTAAGCAAGGCCGTAACTACCGATTTAGAAACAGCCAATAGTAAATGAGACCGTCATCATTACATCAGTAAAACATGGAGGTTAAACATCAATCAACTGGCGTTTAGAGGTCTGATATGTGATCAGACTCACAATCCGGTAATGTTCAAAATAATTAAAATGAATGGCGATGCTGTTCTAGTCCATGTGGGTGGCCTGATATGTATTAACTCATTTATTCCAGAGATTCATATGACAAGGATATGAAACATAAAAAAAAAAAAAAAATTTGATTGCAGATTTGCGGGATTAAGACTGCTGTGTAATTAATTCTAATGTCTTCCATCACTTTCCCCATCTTTTAAAGTGCAGTATTGATTTTTTTATTTACTTTTACCGTGCTACGTACAGGTGTTTAACCCTCTTGCAAGTCCTCTATAGTACTCTTAGGGTTTTTGGCTACATTTACCATTTACGGGTGTGAAAGCAATTGTGTGCTTGAGGAATTGTAGAAATGTAACAGCAATTTGCGATTTTTGCGATTGCGGGCTTGACAGGTCAAAGGTGTATCTGGTTCGGAGTTAAGATTTTGACAACCTCAGTTGATTTTCAGCCTGTAAACTGCAGATCGATTGGGGGTAGCTAAAAGACGCCAATTTAATAACAGTAACTTTTGCTGGCCATATTAAGGGCTACAGTAACTACGATTTGGAAAATTTAATAGGGGCCTTCGTCATATTAGTCTGTATGCAGTATAATATACGATCTGCTGCAAAATGTTGAGATTGGGTTACCATTATAATACCACTCTCTTGGGACCAGGTTAAAAATGTTTTTTAAATGTCAGCGTATTCTTACATGTTTGATTATTTTATATATGATTAATAAATATTAATTTTAATTATATGCCTTTTCTGCTCTGTTATTTAATGCATTTTGGATACTATAAGAGGGATTCCTTGTGGTTGGATATTACAGGTACTTTTTTCTCTAGTTCTCTTCAATATATTCTCTTACACTGTCTTCCACATTATTCAAAACCATAACATTAGCACTACTGGATACTATCTATTTTTTCCAGTTAGTGATAACAAATTTATATATTTTTTGTTGGTTTTAATCTCTCCATTTGAAGATTGCCATAATGTTTGTTCCTGTTCATATTATTCACAAAGTAATGAACTAGTGGAATTTAAAGCCTGTAAATAATAATAACCACTAGAAGGCTATTACTTTTCCACTGGATTCAAACAGTTATACTGTATATGTGTGACTAGAAATCCATATTGATTTTATATTTGCATTTACAGTGCTACGATCAGCAGCCTTATTAAATTGCCATTCGGCAAATTGTAAAGGGCTCTATTTAAGCACATAGCATGTTTTTTTTTTTACAGAAGTTTTTAGTTAGTGAACTTCTATCCAAAAGCAAGGTCTTCACTAACTAAAAACTTCTGTAAAAAAATATGCTCTGTGCTTATATAGAGCCTTTTTAAATTTGCCAAATTGCAATTTAATAAGGCTGCAGGTGCTTAACACCCTTGGGAGTCCTATCTGGTACTCATAGGATTTTCTTCTTCATTTGCCATTTACGGGTGTGAACACATTTGCGGGCTTGAGGAATTGTAGCAATTGAATAGCGATTTACAATGGTAACATTTACAGGCTAGACGGATCAAAGGCTTTGCTGGGTCAGAGTTACGATTTTAACTATTGCAGGGATTTTGGGCTTCTAACCTCCAAATCATTGGCAGGTAGCGAAAAAGACGCCATATGAATAAAATAGTATTTTATGCACTCCATAACAGGCTCCAGTAACTTACAATTGCTAGTTCTAGGCAATATTTTCCAGATAATGACAAAAAGAACTAAATTGTGAAAAAGCGCATCACCCCATGCAAACATATTATAATCATACACAAACCCTAAAGAAACCACATAAAAAAAAGAAAGAAAAATAAATAATCTAAATTAAAAAATATCTATAAGATCAGAGGGAGTGACTGTGATCACAAAACATGTAGTTGCAGGGTTTGGAAGTGTGAGTCTTCGTTTTAGTTTTGACAATAAAAGCACTCACAGAGGAGCTAAAACATTATTTGTTACAGAGTTATTGTGATCAACAATTAAATGGATATCACAGAGAGCAGAATACAGTATGGTGGCCAGCCATGGGTCTGTTAAGATGATACAGGAGCTGCAAAATCTTGTGTAGCACATTGCTCGCTTTCACATGAAAGCATAGCTGAGATTATGACCCGAACATAAAGGTAATACCCCAATTATCTTTAAATAATAATTCAATATCTCAATAAATTTTCCAATGTCTTATTGCTACAAATCTCTGGCGTATAATATTAGTTAAATGTCTTGTCTGTAATGATTGCAAAAATTCTACTTCCACACTGAATTTGATATGAAGCTGAAATAGTTTCCATCTTTACTGAATGATAATCAGAAAGAGAATGACCTCGCAGGTCACGTTTTTATTGCTTAAACATATTTTTGCAGCTTCACATCACTCATTTCCAATTAAATATGCCATAAAATTTTCCAATTCATGTGTAATCTACAACAATCAATAAAAGAAGCAATATACAACTTCACTGGGGAACCATGGCAGTATTTTCTCCTTAACTACAGTCATGGGAGCCTTAAAATAAAATATCTAGTGGCTGAAGAATAATCGCTGAAGCCTCACACTATGGTCTGCTTCCTGCAATTTCGCATTTCACTGCTAATATACACATTTTATTCTGAACGCTGAAATTTTGGTAAATCTTATTCATACGGTAAACATATAGGGGAAATAAATAAGTGCTGGTCATAAATGATAATTTGTTATATAAAAACTTATGTCACACAATTTGAAAGTTGGAAAATATTCAGCCTCTATGATCAATCCAGTCTGCTAGTTCGTCCATGTGGTTTCTTGCTAGGAAATCTGTTTTATGCTAGGAACTTGCCTTGGTAGGTTATTCAGTCTTTGGATTTGTACTATTGGGGAAATTATGAAAATATTGCTTGCAGATGCTGCAAATCATAACATCTGACATTTTTGCATAGCGATCCTACATCACAGCCATCACCTTATTTAGTAAGCTCTTTCTTAGTAGCCACACAGCCCATTGCAAGTTATTATACCATATAACAATGGGGGGGGGTGTTACAGACATGTTGTATGTTAAACACAATAGGATTGATAAGTATATCAGTATTCACTAAATAATTTCTCTGATCTCCACCCCCTGTGATGCAACTATCCAATATAATGACACAAAGGCTTGCAATGTAGTTCTTCAAAAGCTTTAAAATATGTTTCTCATGATTGGAAACGTAAAAACCTACATGACTCTCATTTTAATAAAAGACAAGTGACTGTTTTTTTAATATAGCATAAGCTTCCTGAACTTTGCTCAAACCAGCCTCACCATCTAGGCGTAACCTACTTCCTTATCTGCTACTTTCCTATGTGACCACCATTTAAATGGAGGGAGGGAGGGAATCAGCTCAATGGCCAGCGCGGAGTGAAGAGGAAGCCCGCGAAACGGGCTTATGTCCCTCCTCCTCCTCCCAGCCAATCAGCATCGCCCAGGCTCCGCCGGGTCAGACCCGGCATGTCTGGGCTGCCTCCGCGCAGGCCAGATCTTTCATTTCTCCAGGTGTCTAATCCTTTTAGGAAGAAAGGCAAAATGTCTTTAACATTTTTTTTCTAACAATGTTTAAATATGAAATAGCTGCATTCACTTATTTTAAGCTTTGTAAAAATATTATACACATCTTCTTCATTAGAGAATAGTATTTATATGACCCTTCAGTGGTCCATAAACACTAGCTATACCACTCAATATAGCAGGATTTACATATCTGGCACCCCTAGGCACAGACTCTCCTGGGTGCACAGACACATGCGCATCAGTGTTTCCATACCATGTTGCTCAACTAGCTGCTGCAGGTCTAACAAATCAATTACACAGTGTACATATCATATTCATGATACATTAGTGGAAGTTGTATGTATGAGAGGGGATATTACATTTCTGGAAAGCTATAGTTGTTTTTCTTTGTATGCAAATTTCCTGCTTCTGGGCCAGTGAGGGGGAAGGGGTGTGATGTTGAAACATATTAAGTTATCAAACAAAAGCTTTTTTTACTTCTGCCTGTTTCCTCCCATCTCACCCCTCCTTCCACTGATAACTACAAACACACACCCCATCATGTATCTCACAAAATTAATTCTTGTAATCATAAAGGGTACAAGTGAGCTAAAAGTGGTTCTCTCAGAGTGGGTAATCATGTCCATAGAACTAACATATTAAGTTTAGTTTTTTCTCTGATTTAGCACCTGTATTTTGTTTTTTGTTTTTTTGTTTATTCAAATGGCCCTTAGAGCTTAGTCTGCCTAAGGGTGATATGGTACTCCAGACATGGACCCCTTGCTCACATCAGCTACACCATAATGACAAGGCCCAATCAAGGCCAAAACATACATCTGGGGTTTGCTGTTTCTCATGTTCAGGGTAGAATTGCCTGGCATTTTGGGGCTGGATTATTCTATTGGATGAGAGCAGATTGATATCTTACAGGAAATGTCTTTCTGTGAAGGCACAAGTGAGCTAAAAGAGGTTGCTCTCAGAGTAGATTATCATGTCCATAGAACTAACCTATTATGGTTAGTTTGTTCTCTGATTGAGCTACTCTGTTCTGTTTTTTTTATTTATTACTCATAAAAATGTTGTTAGTTTGGTACAAATAAGTGTATTTTTTCTTGAATTTCAATGCTATTTAAGCTGTTTGTAATGGTTTTCAGAGTTTCTCATTGATTAATGGGGTGCTATCTCTATAAGCATACACCAGACACCATACTATGATGGCACTCTGGAGCAAGCACTATTGTCTTGTCTGCATTCTCTAAGTTGGATCACCCAGGAACATGTGAAAGCATGGGAAGAAGTGGTTTTAAAGCTCTGTACCTCAACAATTAAGACTATCAAGTCATACTTCAAATATGGTATTATTTATCCCTAATGCACAGCTTTTTACTTCTATAGTCTGCATTAGTATATTAGCAATGTTAAAATGTGAACTTTGAATACTTTTATATGAGGCATTAGCGACTTGCCTGTCAAAAATGAAGGCAATAAAATTTGAAGCTTGGCAAGGCCACAAAATGCGAGGATATGGCCCCTCTGTGCATCTTCGGCGCTCATGGCGAGCCCTGCAATGAGTGGCTTTGCCGCTCATTGACGTTTTTGTCAAGCCGCACCTTTACTGCTTTGCAATGATCCCCTTCGGTGCTCCTTGCGACCTCCACGAAGAGCGCCTTCTGCGCTCAAATCGTGTCTCGCAATGAGCATCTTCAGGTTGTGTTACTGGCTTGAGTTAAGTGCTACTGGCTTGAGTTAAATGTTACTGCTTTGTATTAAGTGTTACTGGTTTGCATTAAGTCTTAGTTCTTATTGCTTGTATTTACGTCCTTCTGCCTCGTTTTACGTCCTTTGGTCTCATTTTCATCTTGTTTACGTTTTTTCCGCAGCCATTTTTTTCCTGCTTCGTCTATCTTCGATCATGAAAACCCCCCAAATATGCCTAAAATAAACTCGCAACAGCACTCACAGGCTCCCTGGCTCTCCCCCTGTGCTGTGTGTGAGTATGTAAGTGAATTTGAAGCATATTTGTGTGTTTTTGCATGTTTTTCCAGTTCAGTGGTTCGGCCGTTAAAGTCGTATTTATACGAGCCCCGCAGTCCATCTGCGTGATTTGGGTCCTAAGTCCTATGGGCCGTAATTTTGCTTAAGTCCCTCATGTCTCGGAATAAGCTCAAGCTCATTGCAGCTAAGTCCTGCGTGTGCAGGCTGTCAATTTCTTCTAAAGTTGTTTCCTTATTGTAGTCAGTATTAAAATAAAGTTTAGAAAAAGCTAGAAAAATATAATTATAGCAATTAATTTAGAACCGAAACCTGATTAAATGGCAAATACAGAGCTTGACTTTATTTAGTTACATTCACTAAGATGACTGTTTCTCACTTTCATCTGAGACATCTCCAATGCTTGCTCTATTCTATGGAGCTTATCCAATTAAAAGCAATGGATCCATAAAATAATATAAATATTGGGAAGGTCCCACTTCACAACGGAGGAAGCCTGATTTAAATATATTAAATGTATTATGTCACAACCTACAATGATGATGGAGTATAGAGGATCCTAGTCCTCTTATCTCCTGTAGGTTTTAGACCTAAGTTTGTGCTGACTCTAGACCTATGGACAGTCTTTGTCGGTACAAAGGCATAAGTCCAAGCTTTTGCCTGGGAAAACCTGGAAGGGAGTCAGAACGATCTCCTCTACCAGCATATGCCCCTGGGTCAATAATACACCTGCACACAAAGTCTTGATGAAAATTATGAACCATGTTTTATTTTAGAACAGCATATTTAATCCCATCACACAAGAATGGGGGAAGTGGCTACTGTTTGCCAGCCACAAATGACGTCTGGCCAATCATGAAGGGGAACTGTGTGTGAACCAATAGTCCCCTCCCAGGTCCGCCCACTAGGCGAGGCCAACTAATTCATTTGGGCTCTGAATCTCCTGGGCAAAGCACCTTGGCTCTCCTGTGCCCATGCTATGAAGGCTGAGAAGCCTCAGGGCATCCCATTGTTTCTGGGTGCCTGCCTGTCTGCTCTCCAGCTGTGAGCTCCCCATTGTGTAGTTCTCTGCTGGACACTTAGCTAATGGGATTAACAGGCCTTTGGGAACAAAGGAGGTTTTGGCTGTATTCAATGGGCTTCCCCTCTACAATATAATAACATACTAATATAATAACATACATTCATATTTACAAATACAACACACAATGTTTCACCCACATACAACCAATATATCCCATTAGATCCCTCACAGGATACCCATTGCAATGGAAGGGATGGGAATATGCTAAGGGATAAACTTATAATACTTTTATGCCCTAGACCACAACATAACAATATATCCATAATACAATATACAATATAATACTAACATATTATAACCCATAACACAATATACAGTGGGTTTCCTAAACCCAGAACTCTTGCTCTCCATATGGCATCAACTGTGGATGATATACCAGCCCCAAGATGGCGGCTATTGGTATATAACAGTCCAGTCCCAATATAGGCCACTGCTGATTCATGACATATTATATTTATTCTATATGGTCTTTTTTCAATAACTAAAGTTGATAATGCAATCATTATTTACTGCAGTTTTTCATTTTCTTTACTAGTTTGCTTCTTGTAGCGTCTGTCTGAATAAGTTGCTTTCTTGTAAGCTATTTTGTATTAGTGCTAATGGGAATGCTGGCAGTTGTATTTGCCAGATTCTCATTGTGCAGATAGAGGCTTCCTCTCTGTATTACATTTCTTCTCCCACTCTAGGAAGTAGATCACTGGAAACTAGAATAAAACAATAACATGTTAACTGTATTTATCTATATTTTAGAAACATGTTGCTAATTTTCATGTAATTTTTTAAAAGAGTACATTTTAAGAATATGATCACAGTTGTCCTTTAACTGACTGCAGCCCATTGACTTCCCTTCCCCAACAAGTATCACAATTAGTTTGTCCTTCCTGGTTTGGCTTATTTCTACATCCATAGAAGTATAAAGTAGTTGCTATAATGTTACATATATCTGGTATAATACCAAGAACATTCTCCAATTTTATTGCTTGTTCTAAATTTCATCGGAATATCCTCATTTAAATTCCAAGAATGTTCTTTTTCTTTTTTTAAAATACAAACTCAGATAAATCCCACATACTGTTTCGTGTAGTTTTCAAATGCAGGATGTTGCAGATAGATAAAACATTTTCATCATGATAAAAGTGCTTTAGCAAACACAGAGTCCCAGGTGGTGCTTCCAACTGGTATAATCCAGTGATTAAGAATATATATTTGGTCCTGGATGCTGTTATTTCTGAATCTTTAGTCTGCTGTAAATATTATTCTTTAAAAGTCACCTCCTAAAAAATTATATCTTTAACAGTACAAGCAAGCCACTGATAATATGATTCTAGTTATTCAACCTGCCTTTCATGAAGACATCCAATTTAGATAGTACACCACAAGGAACTTTATTCCCTTAAGAATTGCAGCAAGCATATTTATAATATTTGCTCTTTTCTCAGCAGTGTACAAATTTGCAGAAAAATTTAATTTTATATAAACAGCTTAGATTCTCAACAATAAAATACATTTGTTCACAAAATAAAAATAATACAATAATGATGTTGTTTCATTTTTATTATTATTTCCAGCACTGAAACTAAACAAAAAAGGAAATGTGAAATTTCTATCCCTTACGTATTGAATTGGTGTAGGTGGTTGGGCTGAATAGCTCTTATCCAGTCAGTTGCACAATGATAAAAGGAATTATCCCCCGCAAGACTATTTAATCAGGTGTAAGGGAAGCGTATCCCATATTTACTGTGCAGGTGCATATGCACAAAGAAGAACATATATCACAAAGAACAATAAATATATTTATTGGACAAACATTTAATTTAGAATGGCAACCAATCCAGATGCAACCCTCTTTTTCAAGTCAAAAACAATACTCAGTTTCCTCTTTGGAAATCTCGTCAATATAAATTAAATGTTTGTTCATAATTACTGGTTACTCAAATCTTCATATCTAAGTCCCTATCAAGACCTTACAGTAGTTGTAGCCAGTTTGTTACCCATATGCTGCGTTATTCCAGGTCATGCATTCAGCCTTATTAACTTGTGATTCGGCCAATTGAATAGGACTCTATATAAGCCCAGAGAATATTATTTCTACAGAAGTTTTTAGTTAGTGAAGACCTTGCTTTTGGATAGAAGTTCACTAACTAAAACATCTGTAAAAAATATGCTGTGTGCTTATATAGAGCCCTATTCAATTGGCCGAATCGCAATTTAATAAGGCTGATAATATACTATGAGTCAAATCAGATTAGCACGCTGATGGAACGGAGGTGGGTGCTAGAAGATGATAGTTTATCAATTGTGAGACAAAAATGGGTGACTATAAAAAGGACTTCAGTCTTTCCTTACCTTTCCCAAGAAAAAAACGTATTTAAAGGTTGTTTTTTTTTGTTTTTGTAATTTATTTGCCAGAACCGACCATAACTTGTGATTACACCATTCTGACCTCACCCTGCCCCGATATTTTTGTATCTCTGTATTAATCCTCAACCTTATGCCAGGATCCTCAAATGTGATTTTGGCCATTAGCTCTTGACTACAGACCAGTCTGTATTCTTTATCTGTCCCATGGGCTCGCTTCCTATCTGGCAACCATCAGTTACATATATAAATCTATTCTTATATGATAAGAAACACATTTTTTTTGCCATTTATTTTGCCTCCATCTATTTTTGTCCTTCTCACTGCTTTTGTTTTATTGTTCAATTTCCTCTGCTTAGCCATCAAAACCTCTCTTTCCAAGTATCCCTCAATTCTCTACTTTATCCCTCAACTGGCCCATTGAACTTACTTCCCATTTCCTTCCATTATATTCCCATTTTCACCTCTTGTAAAAAAAACACTTCTAATCTGTCTCTCCCTCATAGAAACCCTTACAATCACACCATAACATTATAAAACAAGTCTAGGGTTGTCCAGTGGTTAAATATGGTTTTGCTCCAACAGCTTCTCCAATACCAATACTGCACTTTGTACTTTCATAATGCCTCCAAAATAAGATTCTAATCTTTTTTTTCTAAATTTCCTTTTCCATATTAACTTTCCAAGTTTTTCAAACTAAGAAATTCAAAGTTCATTAGATTTTACATCATAGATAAAGAGAGACAAAGAGAAAGAGAATAATACCATTCTAAAAGCAGATGCCTTGTTCTATATACCCACATGAATGAAGCATATTAGCTGCTTGCACAAGAATAGGAGCAAATACCTTGGCAGAGAGAGAGCAGAAAATGAATCTCTAATCAACATTACTGCACATTATATTATAGTTGGAGCATCTTCCTTTGATAAAAAGCCAAAGTGCTCAGCCCTGTTTGGAGCAGCACCTGATGAGCTATTATTCCACTCAGCACACATAATTGCCATGACAGTCAAACTTTTAGCAAAGCATATTCTAGTACGAAGATCTGCAGTGCACAGTAGTTTCCCTGTAATTTGATTGTGTCATGTTCTGATTTTGTCATTCTACTGATTTTGTAAAATGCAATGTTTTAGTCTTAAAAGAATACTGTTGTTCAAATTCCCTATGTGATTTTTGAATAACCAAAGCAAAACTAAATATTTACTTTTATATTCAATTATTCTTTAATGCGTGGTTCCATTTGATTCTCCAAGTGGATTCTTCTGTTGCTTAAAAAAAGATTTTCATTAGATTCACAGTTTTAGCTGTCACATTCCCACTCTGCAGAAAGAAGCTTCCTCTGCATTTTATGTCTTCTCCCACCTCAAGTAGATCAGCAGAAAACAACATAGTAGATACCACTGCAGCATGTTTGGGTTCCCTGGTGGTCCAGTGGTTATTAATCAGTGCTTTCCCTGCTGCAACCTGTGTTTGATTCCAGGCAGAGAATCAAGAGGTCACAAAACCCTGAAGGCAAGTAGAGCTGGGCCTGGTAAGTACTTGGATGGGAGACCACCTAGGAATACCATCAGCTATATGCTATGGCCCACTGGAGAAGGAACTGGCTACCCACTAAAGTATATCTGCAATGAATACCAGGTGAATCAGCATGGTGTGTCACAGTCCATAAGGTCACAGAGATTTGGGAACGACACAAAATAAAAAATTAAAGCCAGGATGTTTTGATTCTAAATACAATTGCCTATTTTGAAGTGGAGTTGTTCAAAAGAGTAATTTTTAAATATATGACTACAGGAAATCTTTTGTTTCAGAAAAATGCATTTTCATACAAGCTCACTGAAACATTGTGATCTATTGCCCATTGTTGAATGTCAGCTAAATATCTAATAAATAAAGGAATCATTTACTAATGTTAAATAATATTGCATATAACTAAATGCAGGTTAATGGAGCCCAACATGGTCCAAATATGTAATTCACTCCTTGCAAGTTCACTTTAAAATGACAATAGCATGATGCCCTCTCAGTCATTCACAATCCCGTCCCAGGATACCATTTCTACACGATCCTTTGTAATTGGATGATTAACTCCTTTCAATGTAAAAAAAGAACTAGCATGGGGTAAAATATACACCTGGGTCCTTGCTTTTCATATTTAGGGTGAGATTACCACATCTTAAAATCATGTGTGTTAGATCTTGCTCCTCTATTTTATAATGCTTTGCTTTTAATTGACATTGCATTATTTTAATCAATGCAAGATCCAATTAAATATATTTTTATATGGGGTTCTGTACATTATTAAGAAATTAATTGTATATAATATATCACTCTGCATTGTATACAATATATTTTTCATAGTACAATATATAAGTGTATATAGTATATAAGCATACGAGTGTAAGTGCAAAACTTAGATGAAATGCAGCTGCTTGGACAAAAGAACCCATCCCTCATCTTCTGATCTGGTTATCTATTAGGAGTGGGCTGTGGTAGTGAATGGTAGGTGTCTAAGATTTAATAATTTTATTAAGACAAAATTGGAAGGTTATGTAAGCCTTTTGTTTGTGAGCTCAAGATAAATCAAGAAATATCAGTGAGCAAGCAATGATTGAGGAGTTCTCCAATGAGATTAATAAATCTCTACCAGCTTGGTCATAAATACCAATTATTTCATAGCTGGGTACTATGATTTTCTTTTCTTTATTTTTTGTTGAATAAAATATTTTTTTAGTTAGCTTCCCTGATTGCTTTGGCAAATAAATATCCAACAGCCAAGTACACCACCCCTCTATATAGGCCAGTGTGAGATATTCTTTAGCCTAAATGTATTATTTTACCTAAGCTTTGCACTAATGTTTGTAGATTACAAATGTATTTTTATAACACTGCCAGTCGAAAAATGTTCAATTTAGCAGTGTCTTTATACAAATCTGCACTTTATAAGTGCAGTTTTGGGCTTGTTTAATGTGTTACTTTAAAACTCTTAAGCAGCCCATAAACACATGCATGGATTAGAGAAGGCTGCACAAGGGTGCCAATGGCTTCATGAGACCCATTTATAAGGTTAATTGAGATACTGAGACCTGAAGGACTATTACATTTAGACATTACTATCCTATAAAAAAATGACAATAAAAAATGTATGTATATAAAAAATGTAGGAGATGCTTATATTAAAATGTGTTAATTTGTGTACAGTACTTTCAGTTATGCACACACTCATATGTTGGTGCATTGACCTAAGCATACGCTAACATAAACCACATAACCCAACAACCCAATAAAGACACAAAACCACTGTTTGGTGTATTACCAGGCCACAGCTTTATTATAACAGCGTATGATAACAGATAACAAATCACAAGAGGTAGCTGTACACTCACCCTCGGAAGGAGCTCACCCTCCCAGAGGCCCAATGGAACCCAGTGCCCAATGGACCTCAACCAGGACCGAATACCTTCCCAACCAATGAGCTCCAACCTAGGGCAAATGCAGCACCCTCGCACATGCTGTGACATATTTCTAACTATGGGAAACCACACTGTCCCCACTGCTCTTGTGTAACAAAAGGGAGTGAAACCACTCAGTTTATTAACTCTCCCTTCCCCCACCCACCATAACCTATCTAACACTCCCCCAGCACTAGCCCTGTCAAATGCCAATCTTCAGGGGCAAACTTTACCTAAGCATACGTGATTCGGTACACTAACATCAACCATATAACCCAACAACCCAATAAAGACACTAAAGACAATAAAGACAAACGATAACAGATAACAAATCAAAAGAGGTAGCTGTACACCCGCCAGCAGAAGGAGCTCATCCTTCCCAGAGGCTCAATGGAACCCCGTGCCCAATGGACCTCCGGGACCAACTAGGACCGGATACCTTCCCAACCAATGATCTCCAACCTAAGGCGAATGCAGCACCCCCACCACCAGCAAGACCAACAGTCTAAGCACCACCAACAGTCTAAGCATGGCCTGGATAATCCCCACCTTTAATATGTAATTAAACAAAGCCAGCCACACCTCATTGAGGTGTACCCCATCCTTTTAAAAATATGTGCACGCCTCTGGGAACCTCCAAATCTCTATGCCTATTAGGGAAACCACCCAACCTTCTGACGAATTATACAATTATCTTGTTGACCCTACGTCTAGCCCCACCTAATCTTTTTTGATCGTTAGCTCCCCTCCCATTCAATCCAGGAGTAATCTGGGACCAAATACCAAATACAAAGACCAAAGTAAACCCAGGAATAATTTAATAAGCCTCAAAATACCCCTCTTCATAATACGAATAAGCTCATTCATAGACATGTAACCTAGGTTATTTCCACCCATGTGTAGCAATAAGATCTGAGGGGGAGGGAATATCCTTGCATACCCGACCACCTTCCCCACATCCTGTTCCCATTTCATTCCTCGTATCCCAAACCATTTTCCTAAAACTTCTTCCTCTGGGAACCCCAACTAGCGACCGTTATCCTGAATTGCTGCCGACCTTCGTGCCCAATATATAAACGAATGCCCCACAATCCATAATTGTAACAGAGACCCTGTAAGCAAAAGAAAACAAGACCGCATAAAACGTACAGATTTTTTATCTAATATATGCAACATCAACAATGTAGCTTCCCCGGGCAATAACATCCCCTAATACCCGGATTAGCTATAAGAGATAGTTTATGGGCGCAAACTCCACAGGTTAGGTGGGAAGTGCACTGGGGCTGGATCTGCTGATGGTGCAATTTCCCTGAATTTTCTCCATTCACCTCTTGACAAGACATTCTTCATCCCAGCTATATCCTTTAAAATAAACTCCCCAACCTATAGAGCCTGCCGCATCAGTATATAGTTCCAGAGATCCATTACACATTGGCTCCTCTAGGATTAGTGTACATCCATTAAAATGCTGCAAGAAAAGATGCCATATACATAAATCCCCCATATGCTCAGCCGTTATCCTAATATGATAATGGGGCGGCCCAATAGCCATCGTGGCTAATGATAACCTTCTAGAAAAAATCCTCCCCATAGGAATAATACAAGCAAAGTTGAGCTTACCAAGTAGAGATTGCAAAACCCTTAACATCACTTTCTTAGCCCGCAAAATACCCAACACTGAATACTTCAAATCATCTATCTTATTTGGAGGGAGCCTACATTCCATCCAATCAGTATCAATAAGGATCCCTAGAAAACTCAAGGTGCGACAAGGGCCTTCAGTTTTGTCCTCCGCCAGGGGAATAACTCAGCAGCCATCTTTTGAAACAAATCTAACAATAAACCGCAATCTAAGGACTTAGCCGAGCTCACAAATAAGAAATCGTCTAAATAAAGGACTACCAATGATAATCCAGCCCTCTTACACAGTACCCACTGCAAAAAAGTGCTAAACTTTTCAAAATAAGAATAAGAGATGGAATAACCCATGGGGAGACACAAATCAATGAAATAACAGCGTAAATTAAAACAGCCCAGTAAATGATGTGATTCAGGATGAACCGGCAACAACCTAAATACAGCATTAATATCCACTTTGGCCAACCAATCCCTTTCGCCAGCCTTTCTGACCAACTTTATCACTTGCTTAAAAGAACCATACGTAACAGATGCCAAATCCTTGTTGATCCCATCATTTACTGAAAAACCCTTGGGGTGAGACAGGCGATGAATAAGCCTAAAAGAACCAGCCTCCTTATTGGGCACTAGCCCCAATGGGGACACCCGTAATCCCTCCCTAGATTCGTCCTCAAATGGACTCGCCATCCCAGCCTTACTCACTTCCTCCAAAAGCTTCACCATTACTGCTTTGGGATTGTCCTTTGCCGATTTTAAATTTGGAGGCCTACCCAACCCTACCACAATAACTGAAGATAGAAAAACCGAACTGAAAACCATTGACCAATAAACTGGCATCTGCCCCCTACCCGGCACCTAAGCGTACAGGTTTTGCCATGACTGCATCTTTTCTAATAGCACATGCTCCTCCCCTTTTGGAGTCTGATCACCTGATTTATGCCCCTTTCCTTCCTAAAGCAGCAAAAAAGAGGGTGGCCCAACCCATACTCCGAGCACTCATGTTTAAACTCACAAGATGTCCCCCAACTGCAGGAGTTCTCATTGAAAGCAAAACAACACCCTTTCTTACCTGCAGGTTTTGACCCTGATACTGCTATTGGCCTTAAAGGGGTAACAATGTTAAACCAATTCCCCATATCCCTGTCATCCCATTGCATACTAGGACACACCACCATTCTTTGCATAAATCTTTCGTCATAAGCCCTCCAAGCTAACATCCCATATGTACGATGAAATCCCTTAATTTCGTCTAGATAGCAAAACAACGAGGAGCAGTACTCTGGGGGTTTTCTCTCCACTATACTGGCAACAATGACGAAGGCCTGAAGCCAGTTGGTAACATTTTGAGGTATTTTCCTGTACCTCTGTTTACGCTCCTCATCCTCCTTTTTGTGTCATCTTTTTTCTCATCATGCTTGATTTCAATTAAATTATCCAAAGGCAACAAGGAGAATATTTTTTTATAACTCCCTCTTCCAAATTTTTCCCCTAATTTCTTTTGACACATGTTCCCCAATAGGACCAATAGAGCATAACGCAGACTTTTTCATGGCCGTATCTGCCACCTTAATCATAACCTCCCCTTCCACTATATCCTCAGCTCCATTGTTGGTCCCCTCTGATGCCTCAGCTGATGATCTAACCTCCATGTTACTGGAAATAACCTGACCCCTACCTGCGCCCTATCTGGCACTTATGCTGCCCTGGGCCCAAATTCTTACTACCTCAAACTCAGAAACCACTTAAACCTGACATGAAAACTTGCAAATGATGTGTGTTGTGATTTGTTCGTGTGTGTTCTTCAAACTCACTACTATGCCTCTCTTCTGCATCCTCCGAGGGGACTGTACCGCCTACTTCTGCTGCAGCTATCTTGTTACTCCTTCCCTGATGTGGAGGTGGCAGTTGACTGCTCCTGGTCGTTGGACTCCTTTCTCGTGCTCTGCGTTATCAGTGGCCAGGTCTTCTTCCGTGCATCGATCTCTGTCGCCTCTGCTCCGCTTCTGGGTCAGTGGGGGCCCCAATTGCTGCCCTCACCACCTGCAGCCACTGGGGGCCATGCTCTGCAATCTTTTCTTTTAGTTGCATTACCAGCGCGTCCACTATTGGTGATGCCATGTGTGCTGAAACCACGCTGTCCCCACTGCTCTTGTGTGACAAAAGGCCAGGAAACCACTAAATGTATTCATTCTCCCTCACCCACCATAACCTATCGAACACTTCCCCAGCACTAGCACAGTCAAATGCCCCCTCCCCCTATTCTGTCTCCAGGGGCAAACTTTTTGAATGCTTGCTCTTATTTTGACATAGTTTGGCTCTTTTATTCCAAAAGTTTGCAACACCTGACATAGGGGATAATGATACTTCACTCAGTTCATGCCAAAAGCTGATCTATCTGCTAAATTAGCAGTGGAGAATGACTAGTTTTATTCTGCTCCCATTTTGTTGGTTGAAATGTGCACACACTGCACCACAGAAGTGTCTCTCCTCTTCCAGGACATTCTTGTGCAAGTTGCATATGCGGCCGTGAACATGATCAATTAGCCAAAAAGAGATCGTCACTGAAAAATGGAGGTTAGATTTCAATCCCTTACGACAGCACGTAGGGTTTTCCGTCTGCAACCCACAGATCATTTGCGAGTAGCTGTAAGAGGCCAATTTAATAGCCGTAAGTCTACCGGGCTACAGTTTTTAAGGTTGGGGGAATTTAATAGGACTGCACGTCTGTTTAAACAATATTATAAGTGGATTTCTGAGGGATAGGTCATGTCAAACAAACCTAATTCATTTCTATGAGGCAGTTAGTAAGAACTTATATCAAGGCAACTCTGTGGATGTAGTCTTTTTGGATTTTGCAAAGGCTTTTGATACAGTGCCACATGGAAGACTATTGTGCAAACTAAGGGATACAGGAATTGCAGTAAATATCTTCTGATGGATTGAAAGATGGCTAAAATACAGGAAGTAAAAGGTTGTTGTAAATGCAACATACTTAGAGTGGACTAATGTAGTAAGTGGGGTTCCTCAGGGTTCAGTATTAAGTCCTCTGCTTTTTAACATATTTATTAATGACTTAGACATAGGATTGGAAAATATGGTCTCCATTTTTGCTGATTACACACTTTGCATGGTAATTAAATTAGATAATTATGTACTTTCCCTCCAGAAGGATTTGCATAAATTAGAGAAATGGGCAAATAAATGGTACATACGATTTAATACAAATAAATGTAAAGTTATGCATCTGGGAAGGAAAAATAGCCATGCAATTTAATCTTAATGGCACAAATCTAGGGGTATCAGATATTGAAAGAGATTTGGGAGTACTTGTGGACAACCACCTAAGTGCACAAAGCCAAGTAGCAAGTAAAATATTAGCATGTGTTCAGAAGAGTATAGAAGCCAGGGAAGCAAATATAATTCTGCCACTATACATATCCCTAGTACGCCCTCATTTGGAATATAGAATACGATTTTGGGCACCACTGGAAAAAGTACAGAGAAGGGCAACTATAACTAATTAGGGGAATGGAGGGGCTAAGTAATATATTTTGATTAAAAAGGGCATTTAGTGTTATCCTGGATATTAGAGATGGGGAATTGATCCATTATCTGGGGTTAGGAAGGAATTTTATGTTTCCCCTTTTGAGACAATTGGCAATGGTTCAATGTTTTTTTTTTCTGTTTGCCTTCCTCTGCATCGATTAACAACTAATCCACATATTGAAAATTAGAGAGATGGACTAAAGTATTTATTCAACCACAACTACTATGTAACAATGTAATTTTGTGTTCGCTTTATGTTTTTAACTTAACAACTTAAAAGCAAGAAAATGCATATTTTAATTGTGCCAGTCTATTGTTTCAGAAGTAGAACAGGCGGTGAAGAGGCTGCATGTGGCCCTTAGAAAATTCCATTCAGCAGAAGCCTGTGTGGAAGAGCCTTTTCTAAGTGCACGCATGATATTTTATCTTCCTACAACCACCATAGCAAATCCCACTCCCTTTGTTTCTACAACATTTGCCCTTATTATATAAACCTAAAATGCTAACTAATCCATCTCTACCTTTCTCCCATAGTGATCCTACCTATTTTGTTGCATGTGTAACAGAGCATCCCGTTCTGGATCGCTACCTTGTCGTGGTGAAGGGGCTTTAGTGTCTAAATGAAGCTGTGAGCTATACCATGTAGGGTCACCCAAGATGGGCAGATCATAACAGAAAGTTTAGACACATTGCGGTCCAATGGAGAAGGAGCTGGCAACCCATTCCAGTATCTATGCCAAGATAACCTTATGTATAAGCACAACCAGAAACACAGACAAATGTGCCTGGGTGCTGGAGTCCATACGGTCACCGTGAATCTGACACAACATTTAAATGACCACGGTAGTTATATACAAATAAAGTGTATATGTTTGTTTGTTGGGCAAGACTATTAAAAACACTATACATTTTAAAATAAATAAAAGTTTAAAAAAAATCCTAGCTTTTAAGCTGTCAGTTTTTCTCTGAAGCAGAATATGGCCAGCTCTGCCTGTGTGCTCGGTTATCATGGAGCTTGGATGCATGCTGGGCTGATGTTACTGGCCGAACTCATAAGCTCCGCTCCCACTGCCTACACAGAAGTAACAGATTGCAGCTGCCCCAATGCCCTACCCAATGAGGGTGCATGAGTCATCATAGCCCTACCCCCTTTACTGACCAGGTTTAGTCTGAAAAGAACCTACAGACTTTGGGCACTATTCTATTGGCCAATTTGTAAAATTATACACGTGTAAAACTGCTCTTAAAATTGCCACATATGCTATTAGCTAATCGCAATCTGATTACGAGTTACCCGCCTACAATCACTACGGGCCTGCCGAACCCGGAAAACCCTGCCTTAGAACTCCATTGGTTTTAGCACAGCTCAAATATTAGGAGTGCTAACTAATTAAAGTTACACAAAATTTATATTTTATTAAACCCGTCGAGCTAGATCACAAGTAAAGTCTAACCCGCAGTTGAAAAATGTATCACGTTTCTGTCAAAAATATTACAAGTACTAAATAGGACTTGCAAGGGCTTTTTTCAAACACTTATTAGAGCTGTAGCAGCAATTAAGCACACAATACTGTGCTTTAAAAACATTGGAAAGGCATGAAAAGACATTAGAATTAATTGCACAGCAGTTTAAAACACACAAATATGCCATAACAAAATATTATTTTTAAAAGTAATTTCTGAGTAATATCGATCCCAGGACTCAAGAGGTTAATACGTATAATGAAACGCACATGGAATAAAACAGGTGCTCTAATGCATTTTATAGATTGCAAGTTTGTGAGCCCTATTGGCAAATATTACTTACTAGCGACTTGCCCGTCAAAAAATGACAGTCAATAAAAGAAAGTGTTGAAATGCTGTTTGTCACACAATGTGAGTGTACTGTGTGCCTCAACTATATAGACCCCTCTAACACACTAATGAACGCATGTAATAACACTATAAGTTCCATGAGTGTCATCCAGGACCCTCATGACCCAAAGTGTAAGCACTACACCATTTTAACCCAGTCACTTCTGGGGGTCTATCCAGACCCTCATAAGCCTCTATATTACTCCATCAGTCCCATAAGGGTATATTATGACCATTACGGGCCTGTTACAACCCAACATTAACCACATAAGTGCCATGACGGTCCTCAAGGACCATCATGATACTAAGTATAAACACTACACTGCACTATACCCCCCCAATAAAAAATAAAATATCAACTTAACACCTACACTACCTACCTACCTACCTACCCCCTAATAACTCCCCACCACTCTAATTACAGAAAACAAAAAAACTAAAGTCATCAAAAATAAAAAATCTACATTACATAAAATAAAAAAAACTAAATTACAAAAAATAGAAAATGTACATTACAGAAAATAAAAAAACCTAAGTCACATAAAATAGAAAACGGAACATTACAGAAAATAACAAAATACATTACAACCCCCCCACTACAGAAAAAAAAAATACACACCTATACACAAATAAAATGAAATACAATACAATACATCCCTACGTAATATACAATATATCATATCTATCTAATATACATCACCCAATCTATCTAATATACAATAAATACTATCTATGTAATTTACATCCCCCTATTTATCTAATATACAATACAGCCTATCTATGAAATATAAATCTTCCTATCTATCTAATATTCAATAAATACTATATATGTAATATACATCCCCCTATCTATCTAATATACCATAAATACTATCGATGTAATATACATCCCCCTATCTATCTAATATACCATAAATACTATCTATGTAATATACAACCCCCTATCTATCTAATATACAATACAGCCTATCTATGTAATATACATCCCCCTATCTATCTAATATACAATAAATACTATCTATGTAATATACATCCCCCTATCTATCTAATATACCATAAATACTATCTATGTAATATACATCCCCCTATCGATCTAATATACAATAAATAATATCTATGTAATATACATCCCCCAATCTATCTAACATACAATACATGCTATCTCTATTTAGAAACCCTAATTCTAAGCTAAACTAAAATAATTAAGACTACTTACCTTTGCAGATGGCCCTTCAGATCAGCAACCTAGGGTTAAAAAGATAGAAAAAATTACTACAACAAATAAATAAACATAGTCCATAAATATTCTACTCACCTTTCCAGCATGTCCCCGTCCTTCTTTTTTTTCTCTTCTCCGGCTCGGCCCCTGTTAAAAAACCATAACATTAATACACATACATAAACATAAAACAAAGTAAAATAAACATAATATACATTGTACTTATCTCCCCCCGATGTCCCCGGCCTCCTTGTCTTCTGCCCCGGAGGGGCCCTGGAACAATCAGCGCTGTAGAAGAAAAAATAGGAAAAACAAATAACAGAGATCCGCACTCGCGGATGTCCCTGACTCTAATGAGCCTCCTACAGAGTTTTCTCGAAGAAAATTGGCAATGGCGGCTTCTGATTGGCTGAAAATGCTGTCTATCAAATTCAGCCAATCAGAAGACGCCAATTGAGAAAGGGATATACCCCAAAATCCCACTCTGATTGGATAACGCACCTGTCAATCTTTATTTGAACCAATCAGAAGGCTTGATTGCCAACAGCGAATCACAATGGGATACACCCCCACGGGGTGATTGGCTGAAGACATCTGCGCCTTCCCATTGGCTGTAATACTGATTGACATTGACAACAGCCAATGAGAAGGCGCAAATGCCTTCAGCCAATCAGTACGTGGGGGTGTATCCCATTGTGATTGGCTATTGTCAGTGCAACCAATCAGAATGCGCAGATGCCTCCAGCCAATCACCCTGTGGGGGTGTATTCCATTGTGATTGGCTGAAGGCATCTGCGCCTTGTGATTGGTTTAAATCAAAATTGACAGGTGCATTATCCAATCAGAGTGGGACTATAGGGTGTATCCCTTTGATTGGCTCACACATTGGCGCCTCCTGTTTGGGGGAATTTGATAGACAGCGTTTTCAACCAATCAGAAGGTGCCATTGCCTATTTTCTTCCGGAAAAGGCTCTGGGAGTCTCATTGGTGTCGGGGAGGTCCGCAAGTGCGGATTTCCGTTATTTTTTTATTTATTTTTTTATAGCGCAGTTCCAGGGCGGGGCAGAAGAGGAGGAGGCAGGAGACATCGCGGGGAGGTAAGTACAATGTAGATTCTGTTTATTTTACTTTGTTTTATGCTTATGTATGTGTACTAATGTTATGTTTTTTTTTAACAGGGGCCGTACCGGAGAAGAAGAAAAGAAGAAGGACGGGGACATGCTGGAAAGGTGAGTAGAATATTTAGAAAGTTTATAATGTTTATTTATTTACTGTAAATGTGTTGCACTAATTATTATTATTTTTTCCCTAGGTGGCTGATCTGAAGGGACATCTGCAAAGGTAAGTGGTCTTAATTATTTTATTTTAGCTTAGAATTAGATTATTTTATATATAGATAGCATTTATTGTATGCTAGATAGGGGTATGTGTTTTATATAGATAGCATGTATTGTATATTAGATTGTGGTATTTATTTAGATAGATTGGGGGATGTATATTAGATAGATAGGATGTATATTAGGTAGGTAGTATTTATTGTATATTAGATAGATTGGGGGATGTATATTAGATCGATAGGATGTATTGTATATTAGGTAGGGGTGTATTGCATTGTATTTCATGTTATTTGTATTGCATGCATTGTATTGTATGCATTATATGCATTTCCTTTTCAGGTGTCTAATTTTTTTTTCTGTAGTGGGGGGGGGGGGGGGTTGTAATGTATTTTTTTATTTTCTGTAATGCTCCTTTTTTATTTTTTGTAATGTAGATTATTGTATTTTTTGGGATTTCGTTTTTTTTATTTTATGTAATGTAGATTTTATATTTTTGGTGACTTAAGTTTTTTTTGTTTTCTGTAATTAGAGTGGTGGGGGTTATTAGGGGGTAGGTAGGTAGTGTAGGTAGGTAGTATAGGTGTTAATAGGTTAGTGTAGAGGGTGTTAAGTTGACTTTTAATGTTTTATTGGGGGGGTATAGTGCAGTGTAGTGTTTATACTTAGTGTCATGATGGTCCTTGAGGACCATCATGGCACTTATGTGGTTAATGTTGGGTTGTAACAGGCTCATAATGGTCATAATATACCCTTACGAAACTGATGGGGTTAAATCGAGGCTTATGAGGGTCTCTATTGACCCCCATGAGTGACAGGGTTAATTAGGGGTTTATGGGGGTCTGTATTGACCCCCATGAGTGCCAGGGTTATTTATGGGCTTATGGGGGTCTTTATTGACCCCGATGAGTCCCAGGATTATTTATGGGCTTATGGGGGTCTTTATTGACCTCCATGAGTGACAGGATTAATTATGGGTTTATGGGGGTCTGTATTGACCCCCATAAATTATGGGGTTAATTATGGGTTTATGGGGATCTGTATTGACCCCCATGAGTGACAGGGTTAATTAGGGGTTTATTGGGGTCTGTATTGACCCCCATGAGTGAGGGGTTAATGGAGTGCTTATGGGGGTCTGTATTGACCCCCATGAGTGATAGGGTTAATTAAGGGCTTAAGGGGGTCTATATTAACCCCCATGAGTGAAAGGGTTAATTACTGGTTTATGGGGTCTGTATTGACCCTCATTAGTGCCTGGGATTTTTATGGATTTATGGGGGTCTTTATTGACCCCCATGAGTACCAGGGTTAATTATGGGTTTAGGGGGTCTGTTTTGACCCCCATGAGTGACAGGATTAATTAGGGTTTTATGGGGGTCTGTATTGACCCCCATGAGTGAGGGTGTTGACTAAGTGCTTATGGGGGTCTGTATTGACCCCCATGAGTGACAGGGTTAATAAAGGGCTTATTGGGTCTATATTGACCCCTGTGAGTGACAGGATTAATTAGGGGTTTATGGCGGTCTGAATTGACCCCCATGATTAAGGGGGTTAATTTGACCCCATGAGTGACAGGGTTAATGAAGGGCGTATGGGGGTCTGTATTGACCCTCATGAGTAACAGGGTAAATTAAGAGTTTATGGGGGTCTGTATTGACCCCCATGAGTGCCAAGGTTATTTATGGGCTTATGGGGGTCTTTATTAACCCCCATGTGTGACAGGGTTAATCATGGCTTTATGGGGGTCTGTATTGACCCCCATGAGTGACAGGGTTAAATATATGTATTATGGGGGTCTGTATGGACCCCCATGAGTGACAGGGTTATTTAGGGGTTTATGGGGGTCTATATTGACCCCCATGAGTGAGGGGGTTAATTAAGTGCTTATGTGGGGCTGTATTGACCCCCATGAGTGACATGGTTAATGAAGGGCTTATGGGGTCTGTATTGACCCCCATGAGTGACAGGGTTAATTAGGGCTTTATGTAGGTCTCTATTGACCCCCATGAGTGAGGGGGCTAATTAAGTGCTTATGGGGGTCTGTATTGGCCCCCATGAGTGACTGGATTAATGAAGGGCTTATGGGGGTCTGTATAGACCCCCATGAGTGACAGGGTTAATTAGAGGTTTATGGGGGTCTGTATTGACCCCCATGAGTGAGGAGGTTAATAAAGTCCTTATGGGCATCTGTATTGACCCCCAATGACTGACTGGATTAATAAAGGGCTTATGGGGGTCTGTATTAACCCCTATGAGTGACAGGGTTAATTAAGGGCTTATGGGGGTCTATATTGAACCCCATGATTGAGGGTGTTAATTTAGTGCTTATGTGGGGTCTGTATTGACCCCCATGAGTGACAGGGTTAATGAATGGCTTATAGGGGTCTGTATTGACCCCCATGAGTCACAGGGTTAATGAAGGGCGTATAAGGGTCTGTATTGACCCCCATGAGTGACAGGGTTAATTAAGGGCTTATGGGGGTCTATATTGACCACCATGAGTGACAGGGTTAATGAAGGGCTTATGATAGGGGGTTAATGAAGGGCTTATGACAGGGGGTCTGTATTAACCCCCTTGAGTGACAGGGTTAATTCAGGGCTTATGGGGGTCTATATTGACCCCCATGAGTGACAGGGATAATTAATGGTTAATGGGGCTCTGTATAGAGCCCCCTGCGTGATAGAGCATTTTTTTTTTATTATTACGGGTCCTTTAAGAACCTTTACAGTCCTTTAAGGACCCGTAACACAGGAATTTTGAATTTTCATTGCAGCAGGGGTCCCCCACTGCGATGGTTAATGTGGGGTTAATGCAGGTCTCTGAGCTTATCTCGGATCCCGTGGGGTTAATGCGGGTTTCCGAGCTTATCTCAGATACCTTCTTGGGTAAGTTATACGTGGCTGGGCGGTCCTGGGTCGTGGAGCCTCGTTTTCATTTTTTTCGCCGTCCACTTTTTCTCTCGCTTAGGGGATTTTTGTGTGTCTGAACTCGGGAATCTGGACTTAAATTGAGGTGTAACTTCACTTGCAGAGGACCTGGGTGCCACCTTTTGCTGTGAGTAAGCTTTTTTATGTATTTATTGTCAGTATTTACTGTGTTTTGACTGTTTTTAGGTGCGCGCGGTTCGGCCATTAAGGTCGTATTTTTGCGAGGCGATCATTGCCTAAGTGCTACGGGTTTAAAAGCTCATCGCTTAGCTCGCAAATCGTGACGACGATTCGTAGTTTGACAACTATTATATGTGGTTTGCACTAATTAATTATTAGCTTCCGATTGCAGATTCCGTGTAACTTTCATGTTATACTGATGTCATGATGATGATCTTTTTTACTAAGAAGTAAATTGCGGTCTTGCTTAAATATTGATATCATATGATCACGCTCCCTGAATCCAACTTAAGGCAAAGTTTACAAGTTCAGCCTTGAGGCTGGAATTTGCAAGCTGGAGTCAATAGAATACATCTAAACATTTTGTATGAAAAACAAGGCATTTGTAGGCTTCTAATTGTGCCCTTTGTTTTAGTCCAGCACACAGAGGCAGTGCTGGCTACACCCCTGGTGACACAGGTAGAAGAAGATATGCAGCTCTGCTTGAGGAGAAAATACACAGTTTAAAAGCGAAGAAAACATTTTCATTTTTAAATGTATTTTTATTTTAAAACTGCATACTGTTTTGGATAGCCTATACACAGCAAAAAATTAAACACATGGGTCTTACTTGTAAGTGCACCACAGTGGTCTTTTAATTAATTAATTTCACCATGTCAATTCAATATGTAATTTAAAAAAAGCAATGCTTTGCAATTATTTGCCTTTCCTTTATAATTTTTTATGTCATTAATGATTTTTATTAAGCATCCATATATGCCTAGTTCTTAGACATTTATACAATCTGTCAATCTACATTTTATGTATTCTTTTTCTGAGACAAAATTCACCATGTTAATCACTTTTTCTAAGCTTGGTGTCTGGTTATTTGAGTGCCAAGTGTATGATAATGCCCTTCTTGATGCTTAAGTATATAAGATATTAGATTTTTACAGTCTTTATCTAATAGCAATTCCAAGTAATTTAAAAATGGATCTGGATCTATTTTTATACTGTTAACATTTTTATTCTGTTTTACTACTGGACATGTCCGCTACATATGTATATACGTACCTAGTTACAGTTATATAATGGTTTTATGTGAACCACAAACTCTGGAAAGCTCTCTTTCCCCAGGAGACCTTAAAGAGTTCATTTCCCTGTGCAGTTGATTAGATGCACCTGATCCGGCAGGACTTAAAGTGCCACTGAAGTCAATGGAAGTGCTCTTTATGATGTGAAAGAACAAAAGATTGTATGTTAAAATGATCTCTTTTTTATTACACAAATAACAGCTAAAAAATCTAAAGTGAGTCTATACTGCCAAATGGCTGTTGCATGCTAAATAGCAGATTGCAGCATGTGATGGATAAGGCTCTATGGGGAAGGCAATGATGGATAGCATGGCTTTCCTTTTGGAATCAGGTTATATTGCACTGACCAGTTAAACCATAGCTTTCCTTTTAGGTGAGTCCAGTGTACGATGCCTGGACAGACAATTGTGGTAGTGGTTACATTTTTTGCTTCAATCACTCTATGTAGCTGCATAGAGAAACAGAGCACTGAGGGTTGAGCCCCTGCTTTGATGAGCATTGCTCAAATTCTAGTGAGGCAAGAGAGCAGGAATCAGAACTTTCCGTCGTTATGAAAAAATTAGAACCTGTTTCCTTCAAACAGTCAAACTTGAAATATAAGCAGTATGACAAAGACCTTACTATTGACTTGAATGGGGGGTTGGGGGTACATTTTAATAGCTGCTATAAAATTGATACTTTTTTAAAGCAATGAGCTGCTGGAATACATAATAATAAAACAAATATTCAAATAGGTATATCTATTGATAGTTTAGAGTTTGTTTTTTATATAATTATATCACATGAACACAATGTCTCATATTTAGTAGAGAGAACAATTGAATTACATGCAGATAAATGCATTACAGACCCCTCTAGCACTTTTCAGATTAAACAAATGCTTCACTTCAAAGGAGTGTTGTTTTTCACATTCGTATGTTCCATGTGTTTAATTAATGCACCCGAATAAAAAGTCTTGCATTCATATGAAAACATTTGCATTAATTGCAAAATGATTAATAATTCCACCATGCAAGTGGATATATAGGTTATACTGTGTGAATAGAAAATACAAATACAGAATGCGATATGAATGAATTTTCATTAAAGAACACACATTTCATGGCAGTTAAAGGACCACTCTAGTCATATTTTTAAACTTTACTATTTTGAAAAACGATGCTTAAAATATACAAGATATTTTAGAGTGTAAACAAATAATAGCCTCTAGTTCATTGTCTTTTATATAGAGGAAATGTGTGTCTGAGCAATAAAAACATGTCAGTTACATGCTCCAGTGCTCTCATTAGGATTAAAAAGAGGCTTATTAATTTAAAGACCCACCTGAGAAAGTAACAGGCAACAATGGAGCCACTCAATAAAGAATAATTGCACATAAAAGTTTTGTGGGTTTTTTGGGGTTTCTGAAACATTTTACCAAATATTATGCTTTGTTATTCAAAAAACAATATAGAAGGAATCTGACCACAGTGTCCCTTTATGGTTAATCACTTATAGAAATGTAGAAGGATTTCTGCTATATTTAGATTCACTTTTAAATACAGTGGTACCTCAGGTTACAATGCCCTCGGGTTACACTGTATTCTGGGTACACACCTTCTCCTTTGCAACTTTCTGCCTCAAGTTACATCGCGCTACCTCAGGTTACACACTCAAAACTGAAAGAAGGAACAAGGCAACCGCGGCTGCACACACTACCACGCAATCCAATTCGAAAGACGGAAGCAAGCAGTAAACACTATAATCGCAATCGATTGAATCTGAAAGAAGGAAGCAAGCAGTAAACACTGTAATCGCGATCATGCAATTGAATCTAAAAAAAGGAAGCAAGCTGTAAACACTGTAATCGCGCTCACGCAATCAAATCTAAAGAAGGAAGCAAGCATTTAGCACTGTAATCGCAATCACAGGATTGAATCTGAAAGAAGGAAGCAAGCTGAAAACACTGTAATAGTGATTGCCTATGAGCAGGGGTGGGCAAGTTCGGTCCTGGAGGGCCGCACACATGTCTGGGTTTGATGATATCAGTGCTGTGCACAGGTGAGTCAATCACTTCTTCAGTCATCCTGATTGACTCACCTGTGTGCAGCAGCGATATCATCAAATCCAGACATGTGTTGCCCTCCAGGACCGAACTTGCCAACTCCTGCCTTATACTATCTGCCTGCAAGTGTCTCCAAGAGTGCAATTTGCCTGTTCCTGCAAGGGTCCAATTTGCCTGTGCATGCAAGAGCCCAAGTTGCATGTGCCTATGTGCCAATGCACCCAGACTGTGCCTATAAGCAATGTGCCCAGCTTGTGCCTATGAACCAGTATGCCCAGCCTGTGCCTATAAGAGCCAAAGTTCAAAGCAATAACCTGTACTCTCCTTCTCCTCCTCTGCATCCCCACCATCCCACTGGTCCCTCAAGTCCTCTCAGCATAGGTAAAGTGAAGTTAAATTCTAAGTTATTATTGTTGTTCATTCATTTCTGTTTACTTTTAAGGATTTTTATCTAAAAACAAGATCATCAGTTCAAACTAAAATGTGAAAAATCTGGGGTCCTGGAAAGAATTAAATGAATTTACATATACTATGGCAAATGCTACTTTTAAATACACCATTTTCAGGTTACACTGTCCCATCCGGAACGGATTAACAGTTTAACATGAGGTACCACTGTATTTTGTTTTGTATATAATATTATTATACTGACACTGATAATTAGTTTTATAAGTTTATAACTTTATCCAATAAATTAGAAAGCATGGTCATTCATAGTGCAGTTAGTTCTGGGCTGGGGTAATGTCGTCGATGGACTGGCCCTTCTCCAGGAGCTTTTTCATTTAAATGAGGAGTTTACACCATCAACTACCATCTGTACAAGTTCTACACCAATGAAATTATGATATAACATTTACACTTAACTTACTTTTAAGATGTCCGCTTACTTTAAGAAGTCCCCATACATGTTGAACAGTTTTACTAAGCACCACACCCACAGGAAGTTACTTCACACTGCCAGTGTAATGCTACTATATGGAGATTCAAAGCTTGTCACTGTCTGCTTTTTAGTCGTCTGAGGCTTGCAAGCAAACTAATCTGCTAAAATGAATACTCACATGCTATCTGAGACTTACATTTATGAAGACTATTTTAAGAATCTTCAATCTATGTTAGTCCTTGCTTTATGGTGAAAGTCTGTAATATATTTCATGAAATATGTACAGTATCGATATTAGTAGCTTTCATTTGCTTTGTCAGTATTAGGTTTTCTTAAAGAAATACTTACATCCTTAATGAATAGAATAGTCTATTGTCCTATGTACAGTATATATTATTTCAAATTATCTTGTTACACAAAAAATGCATTTGAAAGTAAAAAGAAAAAGTAAGTCTCTTTGATAATATGTCATTGAGTTCTCCTATAAACCAGTACATTGGTTCAGTACTAGCTCATATAACAAACTGCAAAACACAAAACATTTGATATGAACTCAATAAAAGTTGCACATCATTCGATTTATGGATTCAGTTGGCATACCATTTTTCAAAAGAGAAACTAGACGAGCTATCTTGTTCACAACGACATGGCAGACAATAAGACAAATACTGAACAAATTTACTTCCCTCATCCAAAAAGAACCATACATTTCATATACTTGACAGATGACAAATGGTAAAGCCATTCTATAGTTTCTGCAACAAATCAATGTTCACTTACAAGAATAGACACACCATCACTTTGAATTGTTGTGAAAAAGAACATTCACTCGAATTATGGACATCCAGTGTAGGAGTTTACAAACAAAATGGCTGAAAAACAGAATACTGCTGACAACACAACAAACAATCTTGTGCATAGTGAATAAAAACCTAGAATCCAATTCAGAAAATTGTATTTGTTGAAAATGACAGAACCATTCCAAGGTATGTACTGCATAGTTAAAAAAATGGAATTAATATAAAATAGCTTTTGACATTTCAGGCATTGATCTATCTTCTTCTATAGGACTATTCTGAATAATCAATGTAATAATAAAGACATATATAAATACATTTTCTCATGTTTGCTGATATATATTACTAGCGAATTGCCAGTCAAAAAATGACGGCAATGAAATTGTAAGTGAGCTAATGCTGTTTGGTGTATAATAATAAAATAACTAATATATTAATAAAGTAATATACTTTACCTATTTTGAAGTAATATATGCAGGAAGCATTGTGTTGAAGAGCTGGCAATCTGTTTTGATGTTGCTGCAGCATTAGTGGTGTGGAGCGGCTGTGTAAGCATCATGAATGTGTGCAGTGTAATACTGTGCGTGCGCAAGACAAGACAGTTAGCGTAGTGGTGTACTTCCGCATTGTTGTAAAATGGCGGGTAATGTGTGGTATGCGTCTGTAGCGGAATATCAGTAGGTGTTTTGTGGTGTTTTGCGTGTTTCTTGTGGTGTTTTGCGTGTTTCTTGTGGTGTTTTGCGTGTTTAGAGTGCTGTAGCCTCGTTTTCGTTTGGTTCGGCGTCCCGCAAGCGTGAACAATGGCTCGAGCGGGCTCGCATGCTCACAACTATATATGTGATACACACACACACATTATATATATACACACACACACACACATTATATACACACAAACATTATACACACACACACATTATATATACACACATACACAGACACAATATATTGTGTGTGTGTATATATATAATGTGTGTGTATATATATAATGTGTGTGTATATATAATGTGTGTGTATAAACACAAACAATATACACACATTATATATACACACACACATTATATACACACACACAATACACACACACTCACACACATTATATATATACTGTATACACACACACACAATAAGATGGAGATGAAGCACATATACAATGACTGACTGTAATGTACCGTGTAATATATGTTATACATGCACATATAGGTGTATGCACTGACTGTATATCTGTACACACACACACACTGTGTACACACACTATATTTACACACACAGTATATATACACACACAGTATATATACACACACAGTATATATACACACACACACTATATACACACACACACTATATACACACACACACACACACAATAAGATGGAGATGAGGCACATATGCAATGACTGACTAATGTACCGTGTAATATATGTTATACATGCACATATAGGTGTATGCACTGACTGTATATCTGTACACACACACACACATTATATACACACACACACACACTATATACACACACACACACACTATATACACACACACTATATATATACACACACACACACACACTATATATACACACACTATATATACACAAACACACACACACACACACAATAAGATGGAGATGAGGCACATATACAATGACTGACTAATGTACCGTGTAATATATGTTATATATGCACATATAGGTGTATGCACTGACTGTATATCTGTACACACACACACTATATACACACACACACACACACACTATATACACATGCACACACATTATTCATATACACACACATTATACACACACACACTATATACACACACACACTATATACACACACACACACATTATTCATATACACACACATTATACACACACACACTATATACACACACATTATTCATATACACACACATTATACAAACACACACTATATACACACACATTATTCATATACACACACATTATACACACAAACACTATATACACACACACACTATATACACACCCCTGCATCACCACCAGCCGCTCAAAGCAATATGCTAATATATCTTTTAAAAATGATTTGTCTAAACTATGTAATATGGACAAATCAGAAGTTAGAAATTGAAGTATGTGAGAAATTGGATGACTGTGGCAGAGATTATTTAATCGAGTTAAATAAGATGGAGTCAAACTATGAAGAATAGTGGAGCACTTTGATAAGTTTTGGTGTATAAAATAGCTTGTAATTTCTAAGGAAAGTGGATTATTATGATAGCAGAGGTTAATTTGATGTAGGTAATAGAAGAGGGGGACATAATAGAGAACAGAGTAGAGTTTGAAGGAGAGGGTCTGACCTGTGAGGGAAGATATGTTCCATGAGGCAGTCTTACAATATGGAGGGCTCTAAAGAAATTATGTAATTCATGAGGGAAATGGCGCTGGATAAAGGTTAGTGTTTAATATGAATGGAAATAAATAAGAATAGTATTAGATTTAGAAAATGGAAGGTGAGCTATGAAAGCATGGTGTGTACTATAAGGAAGGAAATGGAAGTGCTGCTTTATTTGTGACTGAATTTACCTGTGACGTAGACCAACACTGTTATGGAGGCTGATAGATGAAGTAGGCATGTTTATTATGGAGAGGGTTTATTAAAGGTGGGTTTGGGGTATAAGGCTGCAAACTGTACTATGTGACAGGCAATGCTGCTTTAATAGCTGGATAGTTTCCGAGGACTTGTAACCATATTAAGAAATTCTGATTGTTCAGCCACTTACAGTCTCATACCCCTCCGTCATACAGAAGGCACCAAGTGCTGCTTTCTTCCCCCGGGGAACAGAAGAGGGAAACACATTGCAAGTCTCTGTGCTTCTTCTGTACAGCTCCATTGAAGAGTGATCCTCCCTCTGCTTTGTGGTACACTATTTGATAGAGATATAGTCATTGGTACAGGAGTGCAGCCTCCATGCCTGCCTGCTCTCCGGCTGCATTGTGTGAGTCTGACTCGCCGACACACAGCGGCAGCACCAAAATGGGAGCAGTCACAGATGGTAAGCTTGCTGGGACAGGCCTCTTAACATGGGGGTATAGAGACACCACAGCCCGCTTCGCGAGGGCCGCAGTTGCTGGCAAGGAGCTCCTTTAGCCCCTATCAGGCTCCACTCATCTGTCCAGCCCAGGCAGGCCTGTGTGTGCTCGGGGGAGGCTTCGCGAGCCACCGCCCTTGCTTCGTGAGGGCCGCGGGCTCACTACGCGAGCCCGCAAGCGTTAGCAACTGCTCGAGCGGGCTTGCATGCTCACAACTATATATGTGATACTAGCTACTTGCCCATCAAAAATGATGGGAATAAAATGTTAAGGCTGTGAATGCTGTACCTTCAGCATTCATCGCAAGCCCCACAATGAGAGGCTTGTCAACCCACAACTTTTGTGCTTTGCAATGCAATTGGCCATCAAAAATGTCAGCAATAAAATGTTAAGCCTGGCAATGCAGTTTGCCACACAATGCAAGGTTCTGCCGCCTCTGAGCACCTTCAGCTCTCATCGAGAGCCACACGCTCATTGCGGGTTTAATAATGAGCGCCTTTGCTGCTCATTGCGAGTCTCTCCTCCCGTCTACTGAGCCCATCAATAAGTGGCTTCATTGCTCATTGCTGGAGTCCTTAACCTGCATCTTTTGTGATTGGGAACGCCATGTGTCTCTTTCCACCATCTTGACCACTGACAACTAGATATGTGATACCTTGATCTGTTGTTGTTGCTGTTGAGTTCTTTAATTTTGTCCGACTCTCGTTGACCAAATGGACGCAGCACGCCAGACACAGTCAGACACGCTTTTGATTGTATTTCTTAAATCAGGAGTGTTCAAGTTCGGTACTGCTGGGCCGCACGAAGGCCTGTATTTGAGGATATCCTTACTGCACCCAGGTGAGACTATCAATTCTTCAGTCATTCTGAATGACTCCCCTGTGCACTAAAGGGAAATTCTCAAATGCAGGCCTGAGCCGGGCCCAGCAAGACTGAACATGGACACCCCTGTTTTAAATATTACCACAATAAATGTAAAAGGGGTTTATTGGGAGCACCAAATACATTTCTATAATTTCCAGTTTGAAGCTTTGTTTTACGTTTGGTGTATCTTTTAGGTAGTACTACATAATGTAAGGTGATTGTACTTCTTTTAACTACTTAATGTAATATAACAATTATTTTATGTTAATAATCAAAACATATTAAAGTTGGTATATATTTAAAAAGGAAGCTTTTATAATGAAGAACCCATTCCCCTGGTCTGTAGACAGGAGCATTGTAGAGTAATAGTACAATAATTAGTGGTAAGATACAGCTGTTTCAATCACAAAGGACCGAAACACAATCCCAAACGTATCTGCCAGTTACCATGACCTGTTACAGGTCATGGTAACTTAATTGATCTGATCATTTAAGCCTATTTATTGGTGGTTTTGTTTGGAGCAAAAAATTAGTGATTGCGATAGGTAGGTTACTAAGTTAAGGTGTAAACTACAATGTAACTGCATGCGCAATAGATAGTGATCTGGCCAATATAATTTAATGGTAAAGCATGTGGGAGGAACACTGTACTGACGTACACAATCGGATATATACTGTACCTTTTTTATTCAGTAATTTGCACATTATTACAATGTATCCTTACAACTTTGTAAGTGATTGCTCTATGATAGCTATACTAAAAAAAAAAAATGTTTCCTTTTATGTACTGAAATTTGTTTTTGTAAACATTTGTGTCAGTATTTTCTATTCAAGGTTTATTTGGTTGAAATACTGTATCTGTACTGCGTGATTTATAGGTTTGATGGTCTATGAATTATTCATTTTAAACAAAACTAAAATTCGTTCAGCACTACTCACTCCACATTTGATTTTCTTTTTTTAAAGCAAATGACCATTTGTCCCAGAGCAGGCTAAGAGCTTAGCAGCAAGGAGGATTCAAACTCCGGTAGACAAATCATAAATATAGATTTCTGTTATCAGTTGCTATGTCACTTCATTGAATTTTTCACCATACAAAAGAAATAACAACTACTGTCTTCTGTGCTTCTGACAAATAGCAACAATATGCCATTCGTGTTTGCCTGTGTTACATACCTATTGTGATGGAGTGCCCCACAGAGTATGGTGCAAGAAACAAAGCTGTGAAGATTTCACACCAGGAGAGAATGGGTTAATTGCTACTGCAGCAATAATCAAGATAAAACAACTGTTTTGCAGCTTGAAAATAGACACACAGAGAAATGGGTGTGGCCCCTGTATTGACCTCCAGTTGGGGAGCAGGCTAGGCAGCTCAGAAAAAGAGAGAGAGACCCAGAGAGGTGGACACCCAGGCTCAGCTCAGAGAGAAAGCTGAGAGAGAGACCCAGAGAGGTGGATACCCAGGCTGGAACAGAGCTTTTGAAGAGACAGTGGAAAGACATTGGGAATCCTGGACTTTTTTTGGTTATAAAACTGAGTTTGGACTGTGTGCTACAGTTAGGCTGAATTAAGCTGAATTCATTTGCTGTTTATTTTGTTTATTTCTGTTGTTTGCTGACAATTATCCAGTAAAAGCCTGATAAAACATAAAAATGACTCCAAAGTACTCCATTGTGGTGCTGGAAACTAAGGCACTGAATCCCTGAAGTGGCAGTGACCTGTCACATATGGTGACAGTGGTGAGATGATAATGGAGGAACTATTGAAAGCCCTGGTAGATGCCACTACGCGTCAGAAGGTGGGCGGAGCATGTCAGCAAGAGAACCAGCAGAAATGGCTAAAAGAAATTGCAGAGGACAGAGCCCATGCTGCAAATGATGATAGACTAAGATATGCTGCTGCATGTCTGAGAGAGGCCACAGAGAGATGACAGAGACAAGCAGAAGAGGATAGAATCGGCATGAGTGAGGCCACAGAGAAATGGCGGAGAAGAGCGGAAGAGGACAGGGCTCAAATAAGAGAATTTAACAGTAATAAACATGCTGATCAATTCATTGGTGAAGATCTGAATCCAAACCAATGCAAAGACCTTATGGGTATGCGCAATGAAGATGCCTCTGGATAGACGCAGCCACCTGTCCTTGGTGGATATTCCTGAGATGGAGAATACTAGAGAAAGGAAGTGCCTGACAACGATCTCTGATCCAGAAAACTGAGAGATCAAGTGGAGGAATATAGCCAGTGTTCTTACAAAGGAAGAATGTCCTAAATATGATGAAGACACTGGAAACATTACTAAAGCGAAAGATAAGGAAGAAAAGAGTCTGGAGATCGATATGGTGAAAGACTAACCATCATCCCTGACATGAGAAGCAGAATATGGAGATGTATCCTAAAAGAAAGGTAAAGTATACTGAGAGCACTCTGTCTCAATTGGCCATAAAACAAAGCGCTATGGATAAAGAGAAGCAGGACGGGAAACAAATAAAGCAAGAAGTACAGATGAACTCTATCCCAGTGGGACTGAAAAAGCCTGAAGTGGAAGACAGGCAAATTGCTACTAAAATAAAGGGTATCAGGATGATGCCAGATTATATTCCTGAATGGAGAAGGAAGCCTACGTTTGAGGATAACATAGTATCCTATAGGAAGAAGACACAGATGTCTGTTTGGGAGTGGAGCAACAGTTCCCCCATGCACAAGCTGAATGAG
Source organism: Discoglossus pictus (assembly GCA_027410445.1). Lineage (NCBI taxonomy): Eukaryota > Metazoa > Chordata > Amphibia > Anura > Alytidae > Discoglossus > Discoglossus pictus. The sequence continues at coordinate 42,284,797 of CM050173.1, forward strand.
AGATTTATGCAGAAGCTGCTGCACAGTGGCGAACAGGTGAAGCGAGACCTCCTCACTGACCATATATCCCAGATGGGAAACAGCTGTAATAGAAAAGGAGCTCATGTTCTATACTCCAGAAAAACAGAGGGTGAGCACACTCTCTAATATTGAGGCACCGTTGAAGCATAGTGGAGTTTGTAAAGAAGAGACTAACACTGATCTTCCGGAACTGTGTGCACAAGATGATACATTGAATGCAGAGCGATATTTGCAGAAAGCTCACATGTGAGGCATAGCCAAGAAAATGGCTGAGCAGCCAAAGATATTCAGGGAGGATCTAATGGAGATATCAGAGGTAATTCTTTAGTTAAATATGCAGCAGGAGACACGGTGCAAGCAGAGTGAACTGGGTTGGTAACAAGCTAAGGAAGATAATATGCAACTGAAGGAAACAGAGAGCAATTAAAAGCTGGAAACACTGGAGGCAAAGCAAATATAAAAGCAGAGAAAGGAGACAGAGAAGCCATTAAAAGAGGAAGAAACATGAGTGAAAGCTGAGGATGCTGAAATCAAAAGTGTTTTTCAGGAATCCAAAATTCAAGATGCTGCTAAGATGTGTACTAGCCTATCTGTTGAGTGTCAGCTTGAATTTGCTGAACAGCTGGAGACATTCCAGCAAAACCAAACATCTGAGAGCTCCTTCCTGGCATAGATAGAGTGTTCCAAACCTTGCAGGATTGGAAGCGCAGTGGTAACGAGTAGGCCTGCCCTGAACAGAATGAAAGTTGAAGTATAGTTCCAAGAGCAAGAAGCAGTCATGAGAGAGGACCTGCCTTTGGAATCTATAAAGGATACTGTACCAGGACGGAAGCAAGATGGCCGTATGAAGCTGATACAGTTTGGTGAGAATTATCAGCCAATTGGAGCACCTGGAACAAAAGAGAGCCAGGAAAGAAGCAACACAAGAATTTACTGTTCCATCGGGAAGGTGAAAATTATTTTGTTGGTGAGCCTAAAGAGGGAGAATTGGAGATCCTACAGAAGGAGCTGAGAAAGGGAGTCTGAAAAGCTCAGGAGGTCACATAATTTGACCAAGAGTTGAACAGATCAATAGCAGAGTCAGCTGCTATATGAGCCAGATACTAACCCCCAACTGGTTGTAATGAGGGAACAACTGAGTGATATGAAAGAGTTCGCCAGAGAGAAAGAAGCCAAACTCCATAAGATGGAGAAGGACCTCAGCCATGTGAGGCATGAGACTGTGGAGTTGAAGGCAAAGATTGAAGAGCAAAAGCAAAACAAGAATAATGCTGAAGTATTAGAAAAAGCCAGAAAAATTGATGAGAAAGCTGTGGATAAAATTATGGAAAAGAAAGAATATTTAACAGAAGAGTTAAAGGAACAAATGAAAGCCAAGCCTAAAGAGACAGAAGGCAGCTCCAATCTAAGGCTCCTGGTCTACAGATGATGCATACAAGTACTCCTGGAATAACTTGAAACAGACAAAGGCACACCATCTAGCCATGAACTTGCAGGAGGAATCCAACCTGGAGAGTGAACTGGGAAACTTCAATTCTTGCATTAATGATATAAAGAGGATAATTCATAGCCACAAAAGTGAGATCAAGGTTCTGAAAGAGAAGATGAATCTGGTGTAAGACAAGGTATCAGAAGCCTATAATATCTGTGATTTACCCCCAGGGAAGGGACGTATGGAGAAACACATTTCCATACAGAAGTATGAACAGTACTTACCAAGGGTCCCTGGGGGAGGGCACTCTGAGAGATGGGCTGGTCGGTGCCCTACACGCGATGTTTGGTTGGTGACGATAAAAGGCAGTAGAGTCAAAGGGAAAGGAAGAGGCGGAATAGGAAATATCTCTTCACCCAGAAAGAAACTATAGCTCCAAGGAAATAGGAAAATATGTGAAAGCAGAGATAAAGAATGTGACTTGAAATATGGGAATAGAGAGATTGAAAAGACAGTAAGGAAAAAGGTTTTTGATGCGACTAGTAGTCCAAAGAAGAGGCCACTACAGGATGAGACCGTGAAATAGAAGTGGTTTCAGCAATCATGGTGCCAGGGTGACCAGATGATGCTTTGGTTGTAGATACAGCCTCACGACATGATCGCTCAACCATGTGCTGTTGAGCTGAGGGGGAGGATGTGTGATGGAGTGCTGAATCCCTAACGTGGCACTGACCTGTCACACTATATACATAATGTACTCAATAAATTGACCCCACCCTATTAGATATATGAGTAAAAGTCAGAGAGAGGAGTGGGGATGGAGTCCTTTACAGTTTTCAGCATAGTGCTATTTTAGAAATACAGCTTAACCATTCTTTATACAGAATTGCCCTAGTTGCAAGCTTTATATACTTTATACTGATAGCTCAATTTGATACTAAAAATAACTTTTTCATTTCTCGCAACGAAGCAACTTTAAGGTGGCTGTATTTTCCTGTTCATTTTTGTTTTTTGTTTTGTTGTAGTGAAACAGAGTCTAGCATCCCTTTCCTCTGCTCATTCTACTGAAAAAAAATGCTTTTTTGCAACAATTCCCTGCTAGCTATAGGGCCTCATTCAATTGAGAAATCGTAGCCCGTAAACTAATTTGTTATTTGATTTGCGTCTTTTTTGCGAGCTGCAAACTATCTATGAGTTACAGACTGAAAATCCCTGCGGTTGTTACAACCGTAACTTACACCCCATCTAAGCCTTTGATCTTTCACGTCCGCAAGAGTTGCAATCACTCAAATCGCTATTCAATTGCTACAATTCTGCAAGCCTGCAAATATTTTCACACCCGTAAATGTAAAATGTAGAAGAAAATCCTATGGGTACCAGTTGGGACCCGCAAAAGGGCTTAACCCCTGTTCGTAGCATTGTAAATGCAATTAAAAAATCAATACTACACTTTCGAAGACAGTGATAAAAGACACTAGAATTAATTGCACAACAGTCTCAAGCTTATAAATCTGCAATGAAAAATAATTTTTTGGGATATGCCATTTAATTCATAAATTTGTATTATTTTGTACATTGCAGGATTGCGGACCCCTAAACGCTAATTGTTTGTCATATAACCTCCATGTTTTACTCACCTAATGATGACGGTCTGATTTTCTATTGGCTGTTTCTAAATGGGTAGTTACGGCCTTGCTTAATGTATCATGTTCATGCTCTGAAATGCTACATACTATGTCAACGTTACAGTTTCAGGTTTTGGCTAACTTGCAGGTTTGTTCAATTGAATCACTCGGTAATTGCAGTAGAGTTCAAGCTCGCAGAAAAATGGCCGGTATACCATGAGTTGCGGCCTTGCAATTGAGTGAGGCCCATAGTCTCCAAAACCTCTGATGAAACTCCAGTCCAAGACATACCCCATTGGCTTACCTGTGTCTGTAGTTGTGGTGCCCCACTGCAGCATTGACTCTATGACCATATTCTTTTGTAATTCATGACAATACCTTTAGCCAAGAGTATGCTGGTCCCAAATTAGAACTATTCCTCTACATTGTAGTGCTTATAATTTCAGTGGAGAGTTTACATTTTGTTGTATGCTTTGGCTTGTGTTTCTGCGAGAATCTAAGTATGTATATGGGGATGTAAGACTTGTATAGATCAGTGGACCATCTAGCCACGAACAATAGATTGGTCTGGTTAGTATTTGATTCCTGATGAGAGACCCATATTAAAAGGGTTTAATTCCAGGGAATATTAAATCAACTGATTTAGGTATCCTAAAAAATACCATTGACTGGTTCCACATTGCTATATCCTAGCCATGACTTGTTACATTTCCCAGTCCATGTTCTAAATCCTAATTACTGAATTTTCTTTATGACTCTTTTTCTATGTTGTTACAGGAAGAGTGACAGCTTATCACTAATTACAACCAGTCATCTGTACTCAAGGGTTTGTGATTTTCATAAACAATAGATGTAAAAAGTAAACATACAGGCACTGGAAAAATAAGGATTTTTTTTAACTCTGGTTATTTGATGGGTGCATCAAGTACTGTTATCACAACATCTCTTAGCTAGAGAAGCCCCTTAGTCTTCCTGAATTTATCAGCACGAGATGGAGGTTGATGTTTACAGCAACTGTTCATAAGTTATTTGATTGGCTTCTGGTCAGAGCAGTAACTCCTTATATACCCCTTATGTTATATAACCCTTACCACATCACAGTACTTCCCTTCTATATTACCTAAAAACGCCAAACACTAAACCATAAGGCTTTTTACCTGTTATGTCTAGTTATTTACTGGACCATATATGGCTTGAGTGTCTTGCCTGTGGTTCTGGGGGTTTTAGAATGTATGTATATATTGCTGTTTTGACATCTCCTGCATTTGCGATTCTGCAGACAACGATTTGAAAATGTCTTTTGCTTATTTCCTGGCATAGCAACTTTCCAGTGTGTGTAGCCTTCAGCATTACAACTACTGTTTAGCAAAATTAGTAAGCTTGCATTTCAGTAAAAGCGATGAAGCTTCTATTGCAGCTCATACATGAAAGCTACTTAATTTGTCTACATCTTTATATAGATTGTGCTGTGGAGAAGGTCAAAATAACATAATCATAATCAACATACCTACATACTCATACTCATCAGGCACCAAAATAGGTACATTCTATGTCATTCTATTCATATGCTTATAAAAGTGATCTGTTCATGATATCCTTATATACTTTTCATCCGTGTTCTTGGACTTTCCTCCATTAACTTAATGCTCTTTGTTTCAGGGATCCTGGTTCCTGTTCTCCTGATCCAGATGCATTTGAAGTCTGATCTTATCTTTGTCAAGTTGCTCTACGATGGGTTGGTGTCCTATAATCTCACATGCATTACCAATAAGGGATTAGTGGAGCTTTCCAGGTCCCCCCTACTCTGTGTTGTCATAATCTCACATTGCATCAGGCAGGGCCACTTCTCAAATCATCTCAAAATCATCCCGGCTAAATAATTCAATAAATCTCCCTCCTGAATGTTCTGTTACTCTTTCTGGCTCCCTGTACCTGGAAGACCTGGGACATTGCCCACATATGTGCCACCTCCATATTCCACGCCTCTCTGCATATTCTACCACACTCCCCTAAAACTCTAGTATTCCCTGGAACAGTCTAATATCACGACCCAGATTTGGGGGCTCCGTAAATTCCTAATTCTCCTACTGTAGCATACAGAAGCAATCTGCAGGTTGGGACTTTTAAGCACCCAGCATTTCAGATCAGACCATCATTCATGGAGAAAAAGGACCAACAACACCTTTAGTTAGTGTAGATTCAGACAGCCTTTATTTTTGCAACAAAGCCACATACTTAAATCATATAGTATCCAATCACACAAGATTAATTAATCTCCCCATATCATCAAAGGTCAGGGCTATTAGCTGCCTACTTCCTCTGAGCTTAGGAGTCTGAACGTGTACGATTTCACAATTTGTCTTCCCTCTTGCCCTTTGATCTCCGGTTAATTAGGAACAGATAATTAACATGTCCTTGTCCTATTTATATTTCCCAGGAGGTGGTTTAGCACCTAGTGTCATCTCTGCTCCCTTGGTTAGAGCCAAATGGTTAGATGCAAAATTTTGTAAACCTTTTGTGATTCTATAGACTTAGACTCATTCAACTTCTGTTATTTTGAGATCCGGGCTTGCAAGTGGAGGTCGCAAGTTATTCTGCTATCCAACTGCCTTCCGTTTCCGGGCTCTGATCCAGTTACGTGCTGTGAGTTGCGATCCATTGCGATTTGTAAAATCATAAGTGAATGCCCTCCAAACCTTTGATCTTTCACGGCCGCAAGAGTCCCGAAAGGCTAAAATCGCTATTCAATTGCTCTGATTCCCACTCGCTAACCGCTCTGTCAAGCCCGCAAATGGCAAATATCTAACCACAAGTTACTGGTACCAAGGAGGTCTTGCAAAGGGCTTAATGACAAATCAGAGTACTTTAAAAGCAAATAAAAAAGCAAAACTGTACTTTTATGAAGAGTGAAAGTTATGTTAGGTCTTAGAATTAATAGCACAAAATTATCCAATACTTTATTTCTTGTTTAATTCTCATGTTATATCGAGCACAGCAATCAATGTCAAGTCCTACGGGCTTCAACCTCAAAGCCCGTAGGACTTAGAAATCCAACCTCCATTTTCTTCAAAGTCCTATGGGCTTGGTCATGATGACGATCTCTGTTCAAATTGGCTGTTTCTGCATCAGGAGTTACCTGCTTGCTCCCAAGCCCCCAAATGCTACTTCCAATGGCAATAGTTTCTGATTTTCGCAACCGGCCCCTAACTTGCATGCATGGCCAATGGAATAGCACCTTAACTCGGGCCCACAGCAGGCCCACAAATGTAAATCCAACATTAAGTAACTTACAATGCCTCAATTGAATGAGTCTCTTAGTGTCTACCTAAAACCCCCTTCCTATAAGCTCCCTCCAGGCCTCATATTTCCTTCTGCTTGCTCACCCCATAACTCTAACCTTATCCACAGAGGATTCAGGAAATAAACTTTATTATATTTCTCTGGGAAAACCTGTCATTTTGATACTACACATAGCTGGGTACCATCCATACATCACATATAGACAAGTATAACATGTCTCACACACGGGATGGCTGACAGCAAAACAACTCCCATTATTGTGTGGCCAATATTAAACAACTCATGCCAACAGGGCAATACCAGTCCATGTTAATCCAGGCCCTCCCCAATAGTCCAACAGTCTCCAAGAGTTCAGTATGCCCTCCGGAACATAACATCAACAGCCTCATTTAATTGCTGCGATTTTGAGATCCAGACACGCTACTTAGCTATTGAATTGCCTTCCATTTGCAGGCTACGATCAGGTTCCATTGTGATTCATAAAATCGCAAGTTACTTCCCTCCAAGCCCTTGATCTTTCACGGCTGCAAGAGTTGCGGCCACTAAAATGACAATTTGCTATTCAATTGCTCCTATTTCCCCTCCGTCAAGCCTGCAAATGGCAAAAGTTGAACCACAGGTTACTGGGACCAAAGAGGTATCACAAAGGGCTTACAGACAAATTAGATCACTTTAAAAGCAAATATAAAATCAATCCAGCACTGTAAATGATGGGGAACACAATGGGTGACATTAGAATTAAAAGAACAACATTCTCAAGCTCCCACATCAAAATACTTTATTTCCTGTCAATTTTCCATCCCAAGTCCTACAGGCTTCAACCTTCAAGCCTGTAGGACTTTGGAATCTAACCTCCATTTTTTTTCAAAGTCCTAGGGGCTTGAATAGTGAGTTAAGGGCTTGGAGGTTATTCAAGCCCGTGGGACTTTGGACGGAAATGAAACATGAAATAAAGTATTTTATTTTGGCGATGTGCAGGCTTGGGAATGTTGTGCTTTTAATTCTAATGTCACCCATTGTGTTTTCCATCATTTACAGTGCTGTATTGATTTTATATTTGCTTTTAAAGTGCTCCGATTTTTCCCGCAAATGCTACTGCAGAGCGCATGGTCTTGATTCTCGTGACTTGCGCCTAACTTAGAGGCCTGGCCAATTGAATAGCAGAGTAAAAGTAGACCTAATGGAGCCCGCAAGTCGATCACAGGAAATCGGCTACTTGCGATCGAGTTACTGCCCGAACTGAATGAGGCTGCAGGTGTTTAAACTATACACTTACATTCAATTTGCGGTATGACCCACGAAAAACATACCGCCCAATCATCCTTCCCAGAACTCTTATTGCATTTTTTTTTGCAAAAGCACAATTTTTATCGGCAGAAAATGTACTGAGTTCAGTTATATCAATGTAATGTATTGCACAAATACGCTGTTAAATTCTGCGACAATGATGCAAAAGCAATGCTGCACAAGAAAAGTCAATATGCTACAAGTTGGATCTTTCTAATTAGTGAGATGGGATCATAGATTTCCTATGTTCCTATAGTCATTAAAACGACATGGTATTAATCAATGGAACTATATATCATCAAACAGAGCATTGAAAACCAAGTGAGAAAACATTTTTGAACTTTAAAAGTTGATTCATATATTTCACGGTTTTATAAGAATATTTACTTAACACTGTAATATACATGTTCAGTTTTTTTTTCTTTGGTTTCTCCAGACATACAAAACCAAAAAGGAAAAGTTGAATGTATTACTGTAGTGAAAAGAGTATGTATGCATTTTGAGGGACCTTGTTATTTATGGCCATTTCAAGACTTTAGATCACCCAACTATTACTCCCCATAAACTTGTGCTGCTGAAGTGGTAATAACTAAGGTAACAAAGCACTTTAAAGGTTAAAACATTTATGAAACATGAAAGGATAAAATGCTTTTACAGCTTCTCCACCCACTTGATTTTGACTGACTACATGATAGCATAGAAGAATATCCAGGTGTTCTATTGGAAAAGCTAATTAGCTCTTCATAAGATAACATAAGCTTTGGAGACATTGAGCCTCATTCAAGTGAGCAATTGTAAGTTACGGGCGCCCGTAAAGGAGCCTGTAAGCTAATTTTCTTTTTGCGACCTGCAAACTGTCTACGCGTTACGGGCTTGAAATGCTTGCGGTTGTTACAACCAGAACTTAGTCTCCATCTAAGCCTTTGATCTTTCCTGTCTGCAAGAGTTATGATTGCTAAAATCTCAAATCACTATTCAATTGCTACAATTCCGCAAGCCCGCAAATGTTTTCACACCCGTAAATGGCAATTATAGAAGAAAATCCTTTGAGTGCTAGAGAGGACTCGCAAGGGGGTTAAAGACATGTCTGTAGCACTGTAATTGCAAATAAAAATTCAATAATGAACTGTAAATGATGTGGAAAGCGATGAAAGACATTAGAATTAATTGCACTACAGTCTCAAGCTCCCAAATCGGCAATCAAAAATCTTTTTTTTTATGTTTTAATACGGGGTTATAGCGATCTTGGGAATCAATGAGTTAATATATATCAGGCCACCCACATGGACTAGAACAGAATCTGCATTCTTTTTTATTATTTTGTATTTTGTTGTATTTTGCGGTTTTGCAAGTCCGATCGCATATCGGACCTATAAACACTAATTGATTGACATGTAACCTTCATCTTATACTGCCGTAATGATAGTGTTCTCATTTTCTATTAGGCCTTGCTTAATTGATCATATACCCACCCTGAACTGCTACGTACGAGTGCATGGTTTGCAGTTTTGGCTTTTGGCCCGTCACTTGAAGGCTCGTTAAATTGAATAGCTCCATAATTGTAGCAGAGTGCTAGCCTGCAGCAGGCCCCCCGACATGCGGCAGGTATACTGCGAGATGCAGGCTTCTAATTGAATGAGGCTCATTGTGCCTTACTGGTGAGTAAACTCTTACCTTGGTGAATACATCCTAATGGCTTCATACTGACCATGATATTTAAGTTTTAGGTAAAAGCCTGCAGCAAATAACACATAATATATAATAAAATATATTTGTCATACAAATAAATATCTTTGAGTAACGGTTTATTGGTATACATGGTTTTAAAAATTGTACTGTGCCATTTAATTAAATTGGCCTTGTATAGAATATTGTAAAAGTGTGTGAATGCGTCATTTCTTACTGCAAAAATGGTCAACATAAATAGTACAGATGCAATGTCACTTCCTCAAGGTCTTTTTTCTTTATATCTAATGATCAAAATGTGTTTCCACTGATGTTATTATTAAGGAGACTTGGTTATGCTCTTACCTGCATCCTTTCTGTTCATTTCCCCACTGCTGCACTAAATTGAGAGCTTATAATATTTAATCATTTTACAGGGGCAAATGTCTCATTTTTTTCTAATGGAAAGAAAAGTTCAGAAACACAGATTCTGAAAAAAAATCAAAGCTGAACATGCTGCACTTTAAAACAATTTTGCCAGAAGGGGATTTGCAATAAAAAATCACATTAAAACATATAATTGAATATGAGGAAAAATAAATCAATATTCTATTTTACTATGCAGACTTCCCTATTCACTCTATCTGAATATATATCTGACAGATATACGACTCATAATGTATTTTACATTAAAATGTTATGGACTTATAAATACATTTTAATTGGAATCATAATTTAACACCTTGAAAGGCTGGTGAAAAAAAAGAATTTTTATTTAATAAATGCGCATTGCTATACCAAAATAATTCCTTTGAACAGCATTTGTCTTTCATTTCTATTATATTTTATTATTATGCTTTATTTGTAACACGCCAACATATTGGATGCCAACGCAAATTATATAATTGTTGTTGACATCCAATAAGGTCCAATTAACCCTAGCGTGCCTATATCCTTTATATTTGGTTTAATTAAATGTGTAATCGCCTTCTGAATCGCTACCTTGTCATGGTGAAGTGGCCTGTATACTTCAATGAAGCTATGAGCTATATCATGAAGGGTCACCCAAGATGGGCAGGTCATAGCAGAGAGGTAAGGCATGGTCCACTGGAGGAGGAACGGGCAACACACCCCAGTATCTTTGCCAAGAAAACCTTATGGATAAGCACAGCCAGAAACAGCCATGCGGTCCATATGGTCACAGAGAGTTGAACACAGTTAGAGGACTGGACCGCAACAAATAAACCGATGATTAGTATCTATGTAAACCACAAGAATAAAAACTATTTAGAGACTCTTAGCAGACACTGCTAGAGACTAGAGGCTGACATGCTTCTTATTCTTCATGGCAGGTGTATGAAAAGTGTGTGTACAGAGCACTTAAGGCAGGATTTGCAGTCTGTTGAGCAGCTGCCTTCTTCTGAGCATGTGTAGTATGGAGGAGGAGTTATACAGCCTCATTAAATTGCTACGTTTTTGAAAATCGTAGCTTGTAGCGTAGCTCGCAGCGTAGCTCGCATGATTTCAAGCTATTGAATTAGCCTTTTAAACCTCCCCGCAGACGACTTGCGGGGTAAGCTGCAGGACGGCCGAAAAATGCCTACGGGAGGTGAATGTGGAACCTTGCAGCCTGCAAATTCTTTGATCAGTCAAGCCTGTAACCGCTACATGTTCAATTCAGCTATTAAATTGCAACAAAGTCACCCTTCGAGCTATCCCATAACACGCAAATGGAGCCCAAAGCCCAACGAGTGCACAAAAGGACTAGCAAGGGGGGTAAAGTACAAAACGTAGCACTTGTAATGCAAATAAAAACACACTACTGTATATTTATTAAAATGGAAAGTGATGTTAGGTCTTAGAATTACTTAAGAAAAAAAAAAAAGGACAAATCTCTAAGTGGAATAGAGTAATTAATAATATCAAATGTGTGTTCCCAGTAACTCTGGATCCTATGAGTCTATGTCCAGTGTACTAAAAAACACCTAAGACTCTATTTTGAAATATGTAGCAACTAGTTACTAGAAAAAAACAAAATAAACTTTATTAGAGAAAAAAAGTGTGAATAAGATATATATACAATGTGTGTAATAAAAGATATACTAAAGTATATCAAACAGCAGGCTTATAAAAAGGGGAGAAGGGGGTACAGTCTAATGAGTAAACCCCAAAGTAATAATATGAGTACTCACATATGGTAATTTAGTTATAAGGTCAGCACCTGTCTTTTTGAGAGGACAGATGGCGGCCAACAGTTGCTCCAGTTACTATGACAAGTGGATCTCTATGTTTCCCATTGGAGAAAAGAGCGACAAAGCACTCACCATCCCATAAGCTGAAGTAAGTTCAAAAATTGAGACAACATAGATAATATCCACTATCAAAAAATAGTATAATGATCCTGATAACACAGCACAATGCTGTAATCAAGAGAGACCCTCCCTTTCAGTTATGGGTTAGGTGGGTTTCACAATTAATTTTCTGCACCACAAATTACTACAGAACAGAAAATGAGAATTGTATCTCATTACCTTGTAATGGTGCAGACATCAGCATTTGTACATACCCATGGGGATAGACTGTCCCCTAAAGCCTGCTGTTAAGGTCCCAACGTAGGTTTCCCCGTTGTTATTATTACGGATTCATCAGGGGATATATGATGCCTATGAAACGCAGGTTTTTAAAGGGATCCCGCGATTTGCGTGACGCGATGACATCACCGCGTTCACGTTCACGTTGTGACGTCATCGCATTCCCGCAATCGCGTATTCTCACGAGATTTGCGGAAAAGTCCTGCGAAAGCGCTGAAAACGCTATCTTTCTGAGTAATAGTGCCTCTACAGGCAGGTACATGTATGTATTCATGTTATTGCCTTGTTAATCTCAAATCGGGCTATTAATTTGAAAGGCTGTGTTTTAACCTTGTTGTTAAATACATTTTAAAAATGCCCTAAGGAAAGAGATGAGAAATAAATTAATAAACTGAGGGTAATTCTAATTATATGTCCACACGAACCCCAAGAGGTAAGGCCCTCCGAAGGAATGGTAATACTGACTGGATAAGTTAGATGTAAGAGGATATGATAAACTTCTATAATGATAGTAGATAGACCCCTCATTAGAAAAACATGAAGAGAGAAAAGTATAAGGTTAGAGTAGATCAAATGAAAAAAAGACTATCGTTATATAGTCCCTTGGTATGTGCTAGAAACCTAAAAACTCTAGTTCCTTAGAAATCTAGAAGGGTTTAAACTGTCTGGTAACAACAGAATATAAGGATATGCTAGATAATGATGCTGAACTATGAATACCAACTAAACCTTAACTGAAAGAAAAAATATATATTAACTTTTAACTGAAAAAATGAGAGGGCAGGGAAGTGGGTGTATATTATAAAAAGGGGTGACTAGCTATAACCCAATGGTGAAGAAGGTTCGGAGATGTTAAGGGGCTGATGCTAAATGAAAGGGGTGAAAGTAAAGCCTTCATTGAGGCCATGAGGAGATAGTGTTTTAAGGGTAAAAGATCCACCAGGCTTCTCGCTGGAGTAGTTTAATTTCCATGTTACCTCTTCTGGGAGAGATGTTAATTTTTTCAATACCCATGAATTTCAGAACCATTATATTTCCATCGTGGATAGTATTTACATGTCTTGCTACTGCCCCGTCCTGCTTGTTCGTTATGCTGTTGACATGCTCAAGGACTCTGCGGCGAAGCTGACGTGTGGTTTTTCCTACATATTGAAGGCCACACCGACATTAAATGAGATAAACCACCAAAGTGGTTTTGCAATTAATATGATTGCGAACTGAAAATTATTTTTGGCTATGGGAACTGGTAAACTTATTTGTAGTGCTTATATGCACACAAGCTTTACACTTTCCGCAGGGCTTGGATCCGGATGTCCGTGTTTGGAGCCAGGCACAGCCTGAGTTTTTCTGTGCCTCGAAGTGGCTGTGGACTCATTTATCCCTGAGGCTAGGTGCCCGTCGGTAGGTAATTGACGCAGTGTCTGGTAGCCTTGACCTTAGTTCCTAATCGCCCAGGAGGATATGCCAGTGATTTTGTAATATTGAGCGGATATTTTCACCAAATTTATTGAACGTCCCAATAATTCTGACAGGTTGTTGCTCATTTGATTTTGACAAGGTAGAATTGTACAGCAGGTCCGTTTGTGAACGTTGTTTTGCTTTTGCATAGGCTTTTTTCAGAACGTTGTGAGAAAACACAGCCTTTCAAATTAATAGCCCGATTTGAGATTAACAAGGCAATAACATGAATACATACAGGTACCTGCCTGTAGAGGCACTATTACTCAGAAAGATATCGTTTTCAGCGCTTTCGCTGGACTTTTCCGCAAATCTCGCGAGAATACGCGATCGCGGGAACGCGATGACGTCACAACGAGAACGTGAACGCGGTGATGTCATCGCGTCACGCAAATCGCGGGATCCCTTTAAAAACCCGCGTTTCACAGGCATCATATATCCCCTGATGAATCCGTAATAATAACAACGGGGAAACGTACGTTGGGACCTTAACAGCAGGCTTTAGGGGACAGTCTATCCCCATGGGTATGTACAAATGCTGATGTCTGCACCATTACAAGGTAATGAGATAAAATTCTCGTTTTCTGTTCTGTAGTAATTTGTGGTGCAGAAAATTAATTGTGAAACCCACCTAACCCATAACTGAAAGGGAGGGTCTCTCTTGATTACAGCATTGTGCTGTGTTATCAGGATCATTATACTATTTTTTGATAGTGGATATTATCTATGTTGTCTCAATTTTTGAACTTACTTCAGCTTATGGGATGGTGAGTGCTTTGTCACTCTTTTCTCCAATGGGAAACATAGAGATCCACTTGTTTTAGTAACTGGAGCAACTGTTGGCCGCCATCTGTCCTCTCAAATAGACAGGTGCTGACCTTATAACTAAATTACCATATGTGAGTACTCATATTATTACTTTGGGGTTTACTCATTAGACTGTACCCCCCTTCCCCCCTTTTTATAAGCCTGCTGTTTGATATACTTTAGTATATCTTTTATTACACACATTGTATATATATCTTCCTCACACTTTTTTTCTCTAATAAAGTTTATTTTGTTTTTTTCTAGTAACTAGTTGCTACATATTTCAAAATAGAGTCTTAGGTGTTTTTTAGTACACTGGACATAGACTCATAGGATCCAGAGTTACTGGGAACACACATTTGATATAGGTCTTAGAATTAATAGCACAACATTCTCAAGCCTGCAAATCAGCACAAAAAAATACTTTATTTCATGTTTGTATTTCGTGTTATATTGATCCCTGCAATCAATGTGTTACGACATACAGTATACTGTAACTCGCATGTAATAGAATATCATATTTACGGCTTTATCAATATTGCATTACAGGGTCCGATCACAAACTGTAATTTTTATTGAAAAATAACCTCCCCTTTTTCAGTGACGTAACGCTGACAATCTCTTCTTCATTGCCTCGGTCTAAACCAGTAACTACGATCTACACTAATTGATCGTTCGAACGGGCGAAAATCGAACATTTTGCGAACAAGCTACGATTTGCGTCTCAAACCCATTACTTGCAGACCTTTCTAATTTTATTGCATCGTAACTCGTAACCATATTTCAAGTCTGCAGCTGTTATCTCAGGGCCTCATTCAATTGCGATTTGGCCAATTGAATATGGCTCTAATTAAGCACATAGCATATTTTTTTTAAAGACATTTTTAGTTAGTGAAAACCTTGCTTTTGGATAGATGCTTACTAACTAAAAACTTCTTTAAAAAGTATATGTTATGTACTTATTTAGCACCCTATTCAATTGGCCAAATTGCAATTGAATGAGGGCCCCAGTATTTAATGAGGCTGATAGAATATTAAAAGCTGAACTTATTCACCAATGAGGCCACATAGTAACTCATTACTCCTCAATTAAAAGACAGAAAATGCCAAAGCTCCAAAGAAAAATGCCAAAGAAAAGATGAAGAGAGACAATATGGAATCCCAGAGACAAGGAGTCTGCTAAAAGTACAATTTTCTCACATTTTTTTTAATATTCCTGGCTTTCATAGCTGTTATGTTGCTAGTTTGTTACAAACTTTAGTGGTCCCTTAGTTAGTACCAGCTCTTTTGGGGGTATACTCCATAAAGTCACTTTCCTTTCTATGTATTTGAGGATATCCTTTTTGTGCACAGGTTAGTCAATCAGGATGACTGAAGAAGTGATTCACTTACCTGTAGGCTGAAGGTATATACTCAAATCCTGGCCCGTGTGGGGCTCTCCAGGATCTAACTTGCCCGTCCCTGCTATAAAGTAATAGCTCCTCACATTTCCATGACTACACAATCATCTAACTTTACAGCATAAACTTTTTTATCCTACTATAATTCACATACTGAATAATCCATAATAAGCTTTATATAAGGTAGTATAGCTTAATGCATGAAATATTTTTTCATGTCTGTAATTTGATAAATCCCTTGATATTTGTAAATGTTTTATTTAATGATATATTTTATCTCATATTGTATGACACAATATTGCAGAAAAAATTATGAAGTGCTCACAAGATAATAAATGTATCTTCATGGGGACATTAAAATACAAAATAGCTTAAGCAACATAATTAGGAAACCTAATTAAGAAAGCTCTGCATATAGATCAGCAGGATGTATGATTAATTATTACTGTAATGTAGGCTACAGTTTATATAATGAAGATCCCAAATTCATATAGACATATATTTTCAAAATCCATCGTATTCCTTAAATTGAATGTACAGTGGGATATAATGTGTTAATATTTTTCATAACTTGCTATATGAAGAAGAAAATAAATAAATCTTGCCTTGAATCAGTATTTTAGCTTTCAGTGGCGCTACTCTCTTACAAATTAGAGTACAGTTATATCTCTAACCTGTCACCCCAACAGGAAGTTGATTTTGTGTTAAAGTGCAGTAAACACTGACTATATTGCGTTAGCCGTTTTTTCTCTACATTAAATAATTTCTGAAAATTATTTTCTGGCTCCTCTATGCTAATGTGTGGATCAGGGAACCTGATAAGCAGCCCTATTAAATTCCCCTAATGTGTAAAACCGTAGCCCATAACGTAGCCCGCAAGACTTGCAGCTATTAAATTGGCCCCGTAAAGAAAGCTGCTACTGATCTGCGGGTTATGGGTGAAAAAAGCCTACAGGACGTGGAACTTGCAAGACTTGCGGCTATTAAAATGGCTCTGTAAAGCAAGCCGCTGCCAATCTGCGGGTTATGAAGGAAAAAAGCCTACGGGATGTGGAACATGGAACTTCGCGCCCGCAAATCCTTTGATCTGTCAAGCACATAACTGCTATGTTCTAATTCCGCTATTAAATTGCAATGAATTCACTGGCGTTCAAGCCTGTAACCCACAAATGGAGCCAAGAAGTGAACAGGTACTCACAAGGGGGGTAAAGTCCAATGCAAATATACACACACTACTGTACATGTAATAAAAGGGAAAGTTCCACGTTCCACGTCCCATAGGCTTTTTTCCCTCATAACCCGCAGATTGGCAGCGGCTTGCTTTACAGGGCCAATTTAATAGCCGCAAGTCTTGCGGACTATGTTACGGGCTACGGTTTTACACGTTAGGGGAATTTAATAGGGCGGATGCCCTCACTTTGATTAAATAATTAATTTGTAAATATAAATTAAAAATGATTAAAGCAAGATAGTTACAAAATAATGTAACCCCTATATAAGATCCCAGGACCTTACTTTTATTAGCTAAGGTTTGAGCGTGTGCAGTTATTAAATCTAGACGGAGTCATTTTTTTATCCATTCAGCTCATGAACTCATTTGGTGTTTTTTCCAAAATGATTAGTTTGCAGTGGAATATCTTGATATTTTATAAAAGCCAGTTCAGCACAACATTTAAAGTACTTATTTTTAACAATTACTGTACCCATTTTAAGGCAAGATAAAATAAAAACATTTGCAATATTTAAAACAGACTCTTTTAAATCCATAATAGAAAATGCTAGAATTTTCTATCCTTTTTAATAAATAGAAAAACAATCAAATAAGATGGGGAACTATGATATTCAAGTATGAATCTCCATTCATATCCTTCATAAGCATAAATAATAAATCATTTTACTATTAGTAGTAAATTAAGCTGTGACAATAGTTCTGTTTGATACATATTATAGTACAGTGTAACAAGTTCTAATAAATATCTACTTCTTGTAGACAATTAATCAAAGGCGACGTAAAATGTACCACAGTTCACTTGTTTTGCAAAGGAAGTCTGCTTCTATACATTTTTGAGGAAGGGCACATATTCATGTTCCTAGCTGTTCGGGATAACTGCAAATGCCAGAAGGCATCTAAATAATGTAGCATCTGTTACATTTTACACTCTGTAGTCACAAATCTTGCAAAGCCTCAATGCATTTTAAACTGTATTATTTCTAAACTATTGAAGATTGATGGGTAATGCAATTGCACCTTTCATTTTACAGTGCTTCCTAATTTAATAAAGCATTGTAACATAAAATCACAGAGCTCAATATTAGCATTTGGTTTAACATGCTTAGGTTCCAGTTAACATGCAAATTAGCTAGCATCCAAAATGCTACTTTACTTATCAAAGGGTTTTGAGTTGAGTTTGCTTGTTTCAAAGTGCACATTTTAAATATTAAAAAACATGGCATTTTTTTTTCATTACTGATCCAAATTCTGGAAAGTTTATATTTATTTA
Source organism: Discoglossus pictus (assembly GCA_027410445.1). NCBI lineage: Eukaryota > Metazoa > Chordata > Amphibia > Anura > Alytidae > Discoglossus > Discoglossus pictus. Next base: position 42,302,884 of record CM050173.1, read on the forward strand.
CAAATGATCAGTAGAAATGATCAGTAAACACAAGTTTTTAATTTATTATGACATCAGTAGTGTCAAGCTGAATGGAAATACTATTTGATAACTAAAATCAGATGAATTACATGGTATAAAATAGAATGGATTTGGTGCATGGAAATAATTTAATTGTTAATAATTTAATAACTTAATTGTTTTACATTTTTGACCATGTTACTAATGTGTGAGAGGACGTATGACAATGGACATGATACCCTACATAGTGCATCTGACCCAACCCAAGCTCCGGCTAACCTCTCATTCAGGACCTGTTTTGCCTCTTGCCTGTGCACCTGTCCCACCAAATTTTAGGGGACTGCACCAACAGTCTCCCAATTTCACATGCTTCTATCTCTTAGTGCTCTTAAACTCTTGCTTACACCCTGGATGGGAGATGTGCCTACGTGCAGTCTATACATGTCAGGGCACAATTAATATAAGGTGCCAGACTTACTGGCACCACAGAGTTCCTCATGGAAAGTAGGAGGTTTTTGGATTTGATGACTTCAGGTTCCTAGGCATGGTGCCTACTACATTACTGGACAATGGGATTCTCCAGCAACAAATCCCAGAGCAATTAACATTGGCAGGTCAAGGATTAGGAGACACTCAAGAGAGGAGGTGTTCGAGTTGAGTATGTTCTTTTTGTTTAATGTTTGACTTGCTTATTAATTCCTTTTAAAATGTTCAACCTTCCCCCAATAGACATTATATTGTTAACGATTAAAAGCTAGAGAGATGTACTTAATTTGTTCATGGAACTACTCATAAAGCCATTTTTAGTATTAATTCTCTCTGTTTTGTATACCCAGATACGTCAATATGTTCTTTGGTTCCCTGCTGTTGTTCTGAAATACTGTACCACATGACAAAAACAAAAGCTCTGCCCCACATGACAAAAATAGATGTTGCCAACCTAGAAATCAACATTAGAGTATCCCTCATGTCATTGAATCACCACATATCATTATATCAGATGTATCCAAATCCCTGAGGACCATCAAGATGTTGTTCACAACAAACTTTGCGACTTCTATCAAGTATCTAATCTACCACTGAGAAGAATGTCAGGACTGCTGCAAGATGTAAATATGATAATAATACTCCTGTCACTTTGTTGTGGTAGTCCAGAGTAGCATATATTGACCCATTTGTTTAAATTGTAAGTTTGTGAGTTTTCAAACTTTCAAGGTGCTTTTGGGAAAGCACTTTGGACACTGAATTCTAAGCTCAAAGACAGGGCCCTCCATCCTTTGCAACATACTAATACTGCTATTGTTTTTTGGATTGATCGTAACCCATGTATAGCACTACAGAATATTTTGGCGTGTTACAAATAAACCATAATAATATACCAGTGGATGTGCAAGATGAAAAACATGTAGAGGTGACTGAATCTTGGGAACTTTTATCATAACCATCCAACCAAATTTTCTCCTCCTCTCTGATGTGTTTCTTCACATAGTTGAAACATTGTCCTATCTAGGTTCCAGCATTCCATCCTTTTGTCCGAAGTTTCATAGTACATTATATTTTCATAGTAATTTAGGTTGAAAAAATACTTTAGTCCATCAAGTTCAACCTTTTTAGATCTCCTCTAATCTGCAATACTCAGATTTATTGTTACTTGATCCAGAGGAAGGCAAACAGAAAAAAAAACCCAGTGAAACTTTGCCAATTGTGTCTCAACAGGGAAAAAAATATAAAATTCCTTCCTGACCCCAGATACTGGCGATCAGATTCATCCCTGGATCAATACTCCCTCTCTATTTATCCAGGATAGCCCTTAATGCCCTTTTTATTTAAAAAATATATACAATCCCATTTTAAAGTTATCTATTGAATCCGCTGTCACCACCTCCTTTGGTAGAGAATTCCACAGATTAGCCAACCTTACTGTGAAGAACCCTTTTCTTTCTTTAAGGTGAAATCTTTTTACTTCTAATCTCAAAGGATGTCCCCTTGTCAGTTGAAAACCTCTTAGCACAAAAAGTTCCCTTGACAAAGCCTTGTATCGACCCTGGATATATTTATATAAGGTAATCATATCTACTTTTAGAAGTCTTTTTTCTAAAGTAAAAAAGTTTAATTTGGTTAGTCTTTCTTCATAACTTAGCCCCTCCATTCCCTTTATTAACTTTGTTGCCATTCTCTGTACTTTATCCAGCTCTAAAATGTCATTTTTATGTAGTGGTGCCCAAAATTGTACTCCATATTTCAAATGAGGGCGTACTAGAGATTTGTATAGTGGCAGAATTATATTTGCTTCCCTTGCTTCTATCCCCTTCTTACTACATGCTAATATTTTATTTGCCTTTGCAGCTGCTGCTTGGCTTTGAGCATTGTTAGCTAAGTGGTTGTCCACAAGCACTCCCAAATTCCTTTCAATATCTGATACCCCTAGATTGCTCCATTAAGATTATAAATTGCATGGCTATTTTTCTTTCCCAGATGCATAACTTTAAATTTTTTCAGATTAAATCTCGTCTGCCACTTAGATGCCCATTCCTCTAATTTATGCAAATTCCTTTGGAGGGAAAGTACATTATTTTCTGATTTAATTGCCTTGCACAACTTTGAGTCATCAGCAAAAATTGAGACACCACACTCCAACCCCACTTCCAGGTCATTAATAAATATGTTAAAAAGGAAGGGACCTAATACTGAGCCCAGAGAAACCCCACTTACTACATTAGTCCAATCGGAGTATGTTCCATTTACAACAACCCTTTGCTTCCTGTCTTTCAGCCAGCTCTCAATCTATAAGCAAATATTTATGGCAATTCCTGTATCCCTTAGTTTGCTCAATAGTCTCCCAAGGGGCACTGAATCAAAAGCCTATGCAAAATCCAAATGGACTACATCCACTGAGTTGCCTTGATATAAGTTCCTACTAACCTCCTCATAGAAACTAATTAGGTTTGTTTGACATGACCTATCTTTCATTAATCCATGTTGGCTCCTACTTATAATCCTGTTTGAATAGACATATTCCTGTATATGATCCCTTATTAACCCATCTAAAAGCTTTCCCACTACCGAATTGAGACTCACTGGTCTATAATTCCCTGGATTTGCTCTTGCTCCCTTCTTAAATATAGGTATCACCTCTGCCTTTCTCCAGTCATCTGGTAGAGACCCTGTGTTGAGTGAATCTTGAAAAATTAGATATAATGGTTTTGCTATTACATAGCCCAATTCCCTCATACCCTTGGATGTATTCCATCAGGACCTGGGGCTTTATTAACATTTATTTTTTTCAACCTTTTTTGGATTTCTTCCTGCCTTAACCAGTTATTTGGTGATGGTAGTGTAGCCCCATTATGTACCAGTGATCCAACCACTGGTACCTCCCTTGTGTATACAGAAGAAAAGAACCTATTTAGCTAATCTGGTCACTAATTATCAGACGGCCTGTGTCACATTGTAATGTTCCTATAGCTTCCTTCCTGGCCTTCTTCACATTAACAAATTTTTTAAATATTTTACGGTTAGTCTTACTCTCCTTTTGCAACTAACTTTTAATTTTCTATTTTAGCCAGTCTAATAGCCCTTTTGCAAGCCTTATTGATTTCCTTGTACTCCCATAAAGCAGTCTCTGTCCCCTCTTGTTTGTATAATTTAAATGCTTGTTTTTTACTCCTCATCTTCATCTTTAATTCATTGCTAAGCCACATTAGATGTGATTTACTCCTTGTACTTTTATTTCCACATGGTATATGATGATAAGTATGTTTATTTAGTAAGGATTTGAACGTTGTCCATTTATGTTCAATGTTTTTACCTATCAGTTCTCTGTCCCAGTCTATACTTAGACCATTAAAATCTGCCCTTTTAAAATTAGGAGATTTCCTCAGCACCTTACAGTTATGTTTCTTTAATTCAATCTCAAATGAGACTGTGTTGTGATACTATATCAATATTATTTGTGATAACTAAATCCAAGATGGCCTTATTTCTAGTAGGTTATTGTATTACCTGGGCCAGATAATGATCCCTGGGTGTACTCAAGAACCTGCTCCCCTTAGCTGAACTGCTGGTCTCATTTATCCAGTTTATTTCAGGGTAATTAAAATCTCGCATTATGAGAACTTGACCATGCTTAGCTGCATTTCCAATCTGTAACAATAATTGTTCCTGTAGTCTTGGGAAATGACGTTGATTATAGTGAGATCAGAATCATGGTATCAGGAATGTCTTCAGACACCAAGGCATCACAGAGCACGAACAAGGTGAGATACAAGCCTGGAACTCTGAGCTTTGTATAAAAGATAATTTTCTACTCTGCCACCAGGAACAGATATATGCTTTAAGATCTATGCTTCTAAGAGCTAGAGTGTGATAACAGCTGGCCATTTCCACCTGCATCCGATAAATATGGAGTTTGACATAGTCTCTGTGTTCAGTAATTGAGATCTTGCTCCTTAACCCAGCATAATCCTGATTCATATCATATTTGACCATAGCTTTTTATGTGGATTTCCCCTCCTGTCTTCTGCTTGTACCTGACCCTTGGACTGATTGACTTCACCTTTGCTTATCTTCATGTCTGGCTCCATCCCAGAGCTTCAAGCCAGCAGCTCAATGCAGAGATCTACAGTTCAGTGTCTAGCTCCTCCTGCTTCCTTCTGCAAGGGGACTACACATACCATGATTGCTTCCTGCACGAACTGCCATCATTGATTGCTACATTGTATTCAAATGTATTAGCTGCCTGTGATTGGCCAAACGAATGATGAATTTTATTCTAATTTTAGTAGAGATATCCAGTGGTGTTAACTAACAAAAGCAACTGCTTGCATACACAAAAGATTTAGCAAATATCAGGGTGAGTTTGTTAATTTTTATATTGTTTTTTTTTTTCATGCAAAAAATGTATTCATGCACTACTGATTCTCCTCTGTCAGATGCATTCATAATACAGGAAACTTAGATATGCCTTTAACTGCTTTAGAGGGTAATTGTGGGATTACATATATTCTCACTAGGTTAATCAGATTTCACATGGCATTTTATCTCTATTTTTTATAAGGGCACCTACTACGTAGATGAGGTGTGTGCCTTCATTCCAAGTAAACTGTCTGACGCGGAGGCTGCACAGGCTTCCTGGGTCAGCACGTAGCGTCGCGTGACCCAGCGGAGCCTGTGAGGCAGTCAGCCTATCAAGAGCATCGGGGGCGTGTCGTGCATCCGCGTTTCGCGCCGTTTAGCACAGCAGCCCGGTCTTCCAACTGAAATCCCACCCACCCACCCTGTTATTTTGGTCAAGTGTTAAAAAAGGTTATATGAAAAAAAAAAAAAAAAAAAAAGATTTTGTATTCAAGGTATTAGTGGAGAAGTGGCATTTTGTTGTGTAATTTGCTATGTTTGTGACTGGCCTAAGTGGGCGTTGGCCCTACGTCACACGGCATGCTTAATATAAGCATTGGGGCTTTGGGCAGGGCCCAAAGCGCGAGGTCACTGTCCGTAGCCGGGCTCCTCCCCCGGAAAAGTATTGCGGTACTTTGTGTACATAAAGTTATGTTTTGTTATATATAACTGTTACAAATAAAGCTGTGGCCCGCTGTTTTTCCCAATCAGTCGTCGTGTCCGTTATTTCATCATCCCAGCCTAAATGGATCATGCATGGGTCAAGGTCATAGCACACATCAGCATATTGCTACAGAGATCCAGTGAGTTTGTTACAATGCAATCATGTATTGACAGGTGACCAGGCTGTGTTAATTTCCTGTTAGAAAATACAGATTGTGTTAGCAATACAAGTTTGAATCTCCTTGTTTTGTAAGAGTTCACATACTGTTGATTTGTGACCAAATTCTATATGGGATATATCTTTCTTCCCAGACAAATAAATGTTCCTTTATTATAGGATTTTATAGATCAGATAATACCCCTGCATTCATTACATTTTTCATTGACTACAATAATGCTCACCAAAGGCGGTATTATAAATGTCCTCTGTTGAAAACTACCCTTGCAGGTCATCACAGTAGTTTGGCACCTCTGTAATGTCTTACTGAATCTCCCCTCTGGCAAGGATAGTTATGTGGTGAACCACACAAATTACATTTGGCTCTTTCTCCACAAGTCAAGATGGTCCAGGTTAGCTCAGGAGGGAGCTGTACAGACTAAAAAGGTGGCTGTATAGTGTTTAGCGTGTAAATGGCTTGGAGGGATATGTTTGTTAGTTGTGTTGACTGTGGGAGATACCAGTTGAGAAAATTGTAAACTCATGACAATAGCCTCTGGACAAACTGGCACATGCTCCACAGTCACTCTTAATTATGGAGACAATGAATGGAGACAATGAACATATGTGCTGAAGATTGGTGTGCCAGGAAGTTAGTCCTTGTGGGTAAAGGCAGGCATGTCTATTCATGAGAGAAGGCCATTAGACAAAGGGACACTAAAGGACTTCCCTAACTGGTAGCCGCAGTCTAAAAGTAGACATCTAAGAATGTCCCCTATGTATATACGTTATATGTTACAGTAAATATTGATGTTGCTTTAGCAAGGATCCAAGTATTGTGTTGTCTTTTTTGTAATTCCTTGAGTTTACGAGCCACATACGCAGCAAATTCTTCATGTTGCTGTATCTTTCCTTACTGCCCGCAGTCTGTGTCATCACATACTCTGTTGTCCCTTTAAATTTAGCTGAATATCATACAAATGGCTAAAAATCTACATGTCGATAGAACTGTGCACATATTTTTGCAACTCCCAATGATGCAGTTTAATAAAAAATCTGTGTTGTTTTTCATTGCCAAAGTAAATAACAAGATGATTTAGGCAAGTTAAATGACTTTTTGATATTTTCTTCTTACAAATATTTACCTGTGTAATTTGTAAGCCATGTATTTGCAATGAGCGGGGAGCTAAGGGAGGGAGGTGAATACAATAAAACACATTTTGAAATAGTGAACATCTGCAGAGGCATGGTTTAATGAGCAAAGACAATTGAAGGCATTCTCTGTCCTAATTTCCACTAAGTTGACTGACAATGCCCCACAACTCTCTTTCGGATCCAGAATAAACAAATAAGCTAATCAGAGCAGAACAAGCTGTTTGTGAGCTTTATTCTGTAATTATGGTTTATGAGGATGTGAATTTTTACAGTAACACATACAGTTTATATGTCTTTCTGATTAAATCTGGTCTGATTCTATGCTGTGAGCAACACATATAAGGACACTGGTACAATGTCTCATTGCTGTGCAAGGATATTCCATGGATTTTTAGGTTTATAAACAATAGGTTTCAAATATGGTACAATTTAAAGTCTATCAATAGTAACAAGTATTTTATAAATTGAATGATGTTATTTTTTATTTTGTTTTCTTGCAGGAAACTTACATTGATTTTTTAAGCAAATTTGTCTTGCTCACCAAGCTTGATATCTTATTCTTGTGTTACAGTGTAATCATTGCTAATTACTTCCTGGGGGTTGAAAGTGCTCAGGTTCATGTAATGAAATTGAATTTGAGGACCCTATTCTATTAGAAGCCTGAAAATGCCTCAAACTTGTATATTTTGGCTGCAGGTGTTTTTTTTCTAAATGTTTAGATGTATTCTATTGACTCCAGCTCGCAATTTACCTCCATAAACCTAAACACATAAACTCTGCCTTTTTAAGTAGGATTTCATGGGGCGTGATCATATGATTTGACAATCTTTAAGCAAGACTGTAATTTACTTTTTAGACTCAGCCAATAGTAAATGAGACCATCATCATGATGTCAGTAATACATGGAAGTTAGACGTAATGTGCAATCAGAGGTTACAAATTAATTAGTGTCAATAAGTAAAATTTGCTGATCGTGCTCGCATTCACACACTCTAGCACTTTATAAAATGCATTAGATCATCTGTTTCAGTCCATGTGGGTTTCATGATATGCATTAACCCCTTGAGTCCCGGGATCAATATTACTCAGAAATAACAGTTAAAAATAATATTTTTAATTGCATATTTGTGGAATTGAGACTGTAGAGCAATTAATTCTAATGTGTTTTCATGACTTCCTATGCTTTTAAAGTACAGTATTGTATGTTTAATTGCTGTTATAGCTTTAATAAGTGTTTGAAAAAGCCCTTGCGAGTCTTATTTAGTACTCATAATATTTTTGACAGAAAAACTCAGACTTTATTTGTGAGCTAGAGCTACGGGTCTCATATAATATCAATTGTTTGTAACTTTCATTATTTATAGCTCATAATATTTCAAGCTGTGCTAAATCCAATGTTGTTCTAAGGCCGATTTTGCAGATTTGGCTGGCCCGTCGTTATTGTGGGTGAGGAACTTGTTATTGGATTGTGAGTAGCTAATAGAATATGTGCCAATATTAAAAGCAGTTTTAAGTGTGTATAAATTTACAAATTGGGCAATAGAATAGGGCCCATTGTTCTTAACCTCTAAGCAACTGCTTCAATCACTCTGAGCAATAACTAACAAGGATTACACTCTATCATAAAGAGAGAGGATGAGAAAAGCTTACTGATAGTCAGGATTAACATTTTATATGTACATTTACTGTAAGAGAGTGCAATTTTGAACTACAACTCAGTTGATAAAGAATATGTGCCTACCTACAGTTACATTTTTGATACTCTTTACTTGATAAAAAGTACCTTTCAGCTGCTTCTTTTGAAATGTGTCATTCATTAGTGCCAGTGACTTCAAAAGGACTAAGGCAAATCTCATTGTCATTCCCATTTAAGAAAGCCTGTTAAATAATTGGCTCAGACAAATCAATGGATACCCTAGTAAAGAATATAATAGTTAATAAATTATATATAATAGTTTTGTACTTTCTAAACACATTGAGTCTCATTCAATTGAGCTTTCGGGGAATCCAGGCTTCGGAAATGTAGCCCGCAAGTTATTTTGCTATTCAATTGGCGTCTTATTGCGGGCTCCGATTGGGTTACGGGCTCCGCCACCGATTCACTGCCATGGTTCACATTGCAAGTTAATGTCCCTTCAAGCCTTTGATCTTTCACAGCCTCAAGAGTTGCGAACACCAAAATCGAAAATCGCTATTCAATTGCTCCAATTCACCCTTGCTAACCACTTAATCAAGCCAGCAAATGGCAAATGTCTAACCATAAGTCACAGGTACCAAGGAGGACTCGCAAAGGGCTGTAGCACTTTAAGCAAATAAAAATGCAATACTGTAATATTTTTAAAAGTGAAAGTGATGTTAGGTCTTATAATTAATAGCACAACATTCTCAAGCTCGCAAATCGGGCCCAAAAATACTTTATTTCATGTTTAATTTCTGTGTTATACTGATCATGGCAATCAATGTGTCGATACATATAATGGAACTCCCATGTAATAGAATATCATATATACGCCTTTATCAATATTGCATTATATCTGGAATGTGGGTCCGATCGTAACCCATAATTCAAACCCGTGGGACTTTGAAATCAAAACTCCATTTTCCATAGACATAATGATGATGATCTAGCCAGCAAGCCTGCCTTTATATTTGGACCCTTTATGCTTGTACATTTTTGGTTACACTGCCAGTCTGAAAACCGGTGTATCACACAGTGTGTTTAAAACATATTTACAGAGAAGAGCTGTAAACAGCCATAAGGAACTGCCTGCAGGCAGGGGCTTATTAAGAAGTGGCCAGGGATAAAGTCTTGCAATAATTTAAAGTGACAGTCAATTAAATGAGCCATTCCTAGCCAGCAAGCCTGCCTTTATATTTGGCTATTGTATGCTTGTACATTTTTGGTTACACTGCCAGTCTGGAGACCTGTGTATCACACAGTGTGTTTAAAAGATATCTACAGAGAAGAACAGTAAACAGCCATAAGGAACTGCTTGCAGGCGGGGGCTTATTAAGAATTGCCCTGTGATAAAGTTTTGCGAAAATTTAAAGTGACAGTCAATTAAATGAGCCATTCCTAGCCAGCAAGCCTGCCTTTATATTTGGACACTGTATGCTTGTACATTTTTGGTTACACTGCCAGTTTGGAGACCTGTGTATCACACAGTGTGTTTAAAAGATATCTACAGAGAAGAGCAGTAAACCGCCAGAGGGCTATGTGGCCAACTTTATTGGTTGCAATTGGAGTAAAGCAGGGGAATAGTACAGCCCCAAATGAGGAAGGCTACATAATACCCAAAGAAACCGTTTAAAGGACTGGCTCTGTGGTTTTGGGACTAGGGGCAACAGGGATGTTTATATCCGGCTAGTAAAGTTACTCAGCTTGCTGACCCTCCGGCGACCATCCAGCTGGCTGTTTCAGTTTCTATGGGGCTGTTCCTGTTAAGCTTGTAATTCTGATTTCAGACACTAGATTTGAATCTGACTGTTGCTTTAAACTGGTCAGCTGCCAATAAAGTGTCAATAAGGCAGCAGTGGATACTATTAAACTTAGGCTGCTGAGGCAGATAAGAAGAAAAGAGAAAAAAAAAAAAGACTCTAGTAAATTGAAGAAAATAAAGCCGTGTGGTTCCAGGAGACTGCTGCTGTAAAATACATCAAAAATTATGATTGTTTGATTGTAACATCTGCTATTCCTTTTTTTCTATTATTATGTGTACTTGTAGCATTGTATAATGTTTCCATTTGTCTGCAACCCTTAAATAACATACCTGTATATTCTGTGTAAAGAGAAGAGAGAAAAGGGGAAGGGGAAAAAGAAAGAAGAAAGGAAAGGGAAAAAAAGAGAGGACAAGGTGCTTTCCAAAAAGGGAAAACTTACAGGGGGTGTAGCTAAAACGTCATCAGTGTTGGGTAACTGAAGCGGGACAAATAAGCAAAAATGATAAGGAAGGATGTGTCAGTGGTAAGAAGTAAAAACAAGGGCAGAGATACCAAATTGCAGGGTGCTATCTCAAAAAGCCCACTAACAACTAGAGAAACAGTGAAAAGGAAAAAAGTAAATTTATCTAGCTCTCAATCGAATATATCCCAAACAGACACAGAAAACAGTGAACACGTTAATATATCAGAGATAGTAGACCTCCCCGATAGATTGAACACAGGTCAACCAGAAGCATTAACTGCAGAGGCAATGGAAAGGTTGTTTTATAACTTTGAAAACAGAATCAGGAAAGATATACTATTAGAGCTTACAGAGAATACAAAAGCAGTGAATGCGTTACTAGAAAGAATTGGCCAGCTGGAAGGCAAACAAGAAAAGCTTGTGGAGGATCATTAGAGATTAGAGACCAAAGTTGGGAGGCTTGAGGATGAAGTTGTAAGTCTCAAGAACAAATTATGTAGAATTGAAGATTTCTCTAGACGGAATAATTGAAGGCTGAGGGGGATTTCAGGGAAAGTCCTGGACAATGAGTTAGGCGAGTATGTGAATGAGTTTTTTAAATCTATCACAGGGAATGATAACACTCTGGAAGGTACGTTTGAGAAGATACACAGGCTCCCATTACCTAGGGCGAAGAGAGCAGGATGTAATAGTAAAATTACAAAATTACTCCTTCAAAGAACGGATAATTAAATGTAGTAGAGAAAAAAGACAGTTTGAGAGCCCTTATGAAAAGGTAGAAATTTACCAAGACTATTCAAGCGAAACTTTAGCTAAAAGAAGAGAATTAAGTTCTATCACTAAAGTGCTCAGAAGAGAAAAGGTATTATATAAATGGGGGTTCCCTGTTAAACTAATTATAACTAAAGGTAACCAAACTGAGGTCATCAAGTCTGTCGCAGAAGGTGTGCATTGCTTGGAACAGTGGGGTTTCGAAATAGAAAAAGAAGACACGAGAAGGGATGGGAAAGGCCCCAACTTCGATGGAGGCGGTAAAATGGGAAAGTGAAAGTGAAGTACGTAGGTGAATAAAGAGAAAGGAAAAAAAATAAAAAAATGGAAAAGAAAATGTATAAAATATACTACTTATCCGAGACAATTTTGGGAAATGTTTCAATATTCTATTGTAGAGTCAATTAAAAGTTTTGGACATGAAGGAAACACTTAATGTGTAGTTGAGTGCTTCTAGGAGTAGGGTGAGGGGGCAATGGGCGCACTCCCAAGGTTCTGCCGGGGTCTTTTTTTTTTTTTTCTCTCTCTTTTTGAAGTTTTTTCTCCGCCCCGGAGGACCAGACATCTTAAAAGATGGCATTAAGTTTTTCTTGCCATCGGGAGGAAACGGTATGTGTGGTGTTTGTATGCTGTTGGAAGGGGAGGGGAAATGAAGGCAATAAAAATTGTATGATAGGGAAGGAGGGGACTCGGAGGTTATCAAGTAAATCACTTTGATGTTAAAAGTGATATCGCAAAATGCTAGAGGCTTAAATTCACCCGGCAAACGGCACTGTGCCTTTAGTCAATTTATAAAAGAAGAATTGGATGTTATGTGTCTACAAGAAACCCACTGGGTAAAGGGGAAAGAACCTAGAGTAGGATATAAACAGTTTGAGTTGGGTTTCTCGTCTAGCTTCAGGAAAAAGGCTAGAGGGGTTGCTATTTTGTTTCATGATAAGAATGTGATTGTAACGGATCATGTAGAATATGATGGAGAAGGGAGATTTATCATTTGGTTAGGACAGGTAAATGGTCAGTCATTTACAATTGCAAATTTATATTCTCCGAATGCGAATCAAATAAGCTTTTTGAGTAAGTGTTTAAAAATTATTTCCAAACTAAAAGTGGGTAAGCTTATTATATGTGGGGATCTGAATATGGTCCTGGACATAAAAATTGATAGGAGCTTAAGGACGAGCGATTTGGCTCTGGAAAGATTGTCTAGAAGATTTAATGAGATATTGTTGAAATACAAACTATATGACTCTTGGAGGCTAAAAAATCCTGAGGTCCGGGACTATACTTATTATTCTCAGAGACATAGTATATACACAAGGATTGATTTCATACTGGTTGACATAGAGACATGGAGAGAAGTGGATGATGTGGAGGAAGGGGTTATATCATGGTCAGACCACGCCCTGGTAAAAATAGTACTGCAAGGTCGGGGGACTAGCAATGGAAAAAAAAGAGAAAATATTAATTCAGAAGTATTTTATACAATAGAAGAAAAAAAAGAAATTAAGGAAGTAATTGAAGAGTTCTTTAGAGTTAACAGTGGCTCTATAACCTCAGATTTAAGTATTTGGAATGCGCACAAAGCGTATATGAGGGGTATTCTGAAAACAAGAATGATTAAGAAGAGGAGGGCCAGGGGGAAATCGCTGCATGATTTATATTTAGAACTCTACAAGTTATCATATGCCAACAAAAAAAGCCAGGATAACATGTTGATGGAACAGATCTATAAGATACAAGCAGAGATAAATATGATCTTACAAAGTCAAATAGATAAGAAGTTAAAGGAGCTAAAAATAAAAAATTATCATCTAGGTAATAAAGCAAATAAATCACTAGTGGATCTTATTGGGAAAAAGCGGAGCAACAAAAGGATAGTGAAATTCCTCGATGCCAAAGGAATTATGAAAAAGGATCCTATTGAAATAGGTAGAATTGCGGCGGAGTATTATAGCGCCTTGTATAATCTGGAAAAGAAACCAGGGTGGGTTAAACCTGATAAAGGGCAAATACAGGATTTGTTTAAAAAGTTGAATCTAAAAAAAATTTCCGAGGAGCAAAAGGAACTACTAAATGGGAAGATTTTAGTGGAGGAAATCGAGAATTGTGTGTCCGGTTTAAATGTCCAAAAATCCCCAGGTCCAGATGGGTTCCCGATACTGTATTATAAACAATTCTTACCAGAATTGGGGGCTCATATGGTAAAAGCATTTAACAAAATTAAAGACGTAGGATGGGCTCCTAAGGAGACATTAGAAGCAGCAATAATTATGATACCGAAGGAGGGAAAAGAACTGGCAAATTGTGCTAACTACAGGCCCATCTCTTTACTTAACATCGATATCAAAATATATTCAAAGATACTAGCACAAAGATTAAATCCTCTTTTAGACCAGTTAATTGAGTCAGATCAAACAGGTTTTGTTAAAGGCCGACAAGGGACAGATAATCTGCGAAAGCTTATCGATATATTGGCACATGCTAAAGATAATAAAATCCTGTGGGTGGCAGTAGGGTTAGATGCGGAAAAAGCCTTCGATAGGCTCAACTGGGAGTTTATCAAGTGTACTTTAGAAGAAATTGGATTGGGCAAATTCGGGTCAAGTGCGATTATGGCGCTATACTCTAACCCTTCAGCCTTCATAAAAGGTACAGACTTTCAGTCGGAATCGTTTGAGATTAGCAATGTGACGAGACAAGGATGCCCCAATGATCTTCAATTTGTGTATAGAAGTGCTGGCTCAAATGATAAGGAAGAATGATAGGATAAGAGGAATCATATGTGGAGCTATAGAATCGAAGATCACTCTATTCGCAGACGATGCAGTTGTAGTCTTATCAGAGCCACTAGAATCATTGGTGTATCTCATGAAGGAATTAAAAACCTTTGGTTGCCTATCATATTATAAAATTAATTCTTCCAAATCAGAGGTTATCTGGCTAAATGTGAACTTAGAAACAAAAACCTTGTTACGAGAGAAATTCCCATTTAGATGGGAGCAGAATAAAATAGAACATTTGGGAATAGAGTTGACTCTGTGTGTTGCTTCCATGTTAAAGAAAACTTGGAAATAACTTTTGTTTCAGTGTGCAAACTACTGAAGTCATGGGAGAGGCTAAACCTAACCTGGTCAGGCAGTTTCATATGTGTTAAGATGTTCATTTTACCAAAACTTACTTATGTTTTAAGAGCAATCCCTCTATTTATATCCAGAGGAAGTATTACTAAATTTCAGAAAGTGGTAGATCATTTTATATATAAAGGAAATAGGGTTAGAGTCAGTAAAGACCAAGTAAATAAAAAGTATATAGAAGGTGGATTAGGGGCAATCAACCTCTGGAAGTATGCAGAGGCTATAAAATTGTACTACTTTCTGAGATGGACAGAAGGAGTGGAAGGACCCAAGTTTGTCCAGTTAGAAGAAGCATTAAGCCCCAAAATAGTTCTGCAGCAAGCTCTATGGTATAAGAAATCGTCCAACTTTAAGACTCAGATAGAGTTCAGAATAGGGAAACAATGTTGGGCTAGTTGGCTCAAAATGAACTCAAAATTGAAGTTGCTCCCTTTTCCATCTCCATTAACACCACTGGAAGTAATTTATGATATACACCCCGAAATAGATAAGGTAGAGTGGGGGAAATGGGGTATTGACAAAATTAAGGATTTAATCAGAAATGAGGGCTTTATTAAATTTGAGGAACTGAGGAGAGTGAAAGAGGTCCCAATATCAATGTGGCTGAAATTTCTGACCCTTAAGAAGATATTAACAAAAGAAGGTTTTGATGTAAGATCAGTCAGGGATTTGACACCTCTCGAAAAATTCCTGTCATTAAGAACAAGTAATAAGAGTTCAGTGTCAAAATGCTTAAAAATTTTAGACGAGTACAGAAGTTCTGGAAAATCTGTAGCCATGGAAAGCTGGGAATCTGATTTTAGAATTAAGAAAAATTTGGAGGACTGGGGAAAAGCGTATCAGCTAACAAAAGATAACTTGATTTGTACAACTTACAGAGAAATCCACTTTAAAATTACACAAAAATGGTACATAGTTCCAGAGCTTCTGTCTAAAATAGATCCAAGCAAATATAGTGAGCTGTGTTGGAGAGGGTGCTCGGAAATAGGCACCCAAAGCCACATGTGGTGGAAATGTGTTAAGATCAAAGTGCTTTGGGAAAGGTGTGTCACCAAGTTGGTGGGTATGGGATGTAAGGAAGTGACCTTAAACCCAGAAGCTTTTCTATTACATATCTTTCCAAGGGAATGGTCTAGTGAAACAATTGGGATAGTGGTGCAGGTTCTCATGGCAATTAAATGGTGGATTGTACGGAGATGGAGAAGTGGGGAATTGCCTAAATGGAATGAGATTTGTAGTACTATGGAAAGGAATAAACAGTATGAAATGGAATATTTAAGTTTTGATTCCAAGTTAAGATTATCAGTGGTTAAGAAATGGGCAAGATGGGACGAAGAACTGTTTGCCGGGCCTTTCTGTTAATAGATATTTTTTTTGTTGTTGTATTTGTTGCCTTTAGCGAAGTTACTTTAATTATATAATAGGTTTCAGGTATTGCCTCCTTCTGTAAATAATGAGAATATTGCCAAGGGGTGGGTGGGGGGTTTGTAGGTGGGTGATTGTGTATGATTTAGATGTAAGTATTGTTTTACTATATGTATTTTATTTTTGTTGTCTGTTTCTAAAAACAATTAAAAAAAAAAAAAAATATGATAATGATGATGATCTCTGCTTCCATTGGCTGTTTCTATCTCAGGAGTTACGACCTTCAAGCTGCTACATACAACGGCATGGTTTCCGGATTTCGCTACATTCATAAACAAGATATTGCTTTTTACTGATTGCAAGTACCACCTGTATTTCATTGTCATTCTGACTAAAGTAGTCAGAGAAAAAAAAGTGTATATATTTAGGAAATAATTTATAAACCGGTCATTAATGGAAAACCATCACATAGTTGTAAAATATGAAACAAGCTAATAGCATTAGCAGCTAGTAATAGACATAAAAACATTTTCAAAGAAAATATTTGTCACAGACCCCTTTTTCTCTGCCTTGGTGTTGGCCCATTTAGCCACCATAAAAGCACAGACTGCTTGGCTGCAGCAGTGGATCATCTGCATAAACACCTCCATTGTATTTGTAAATCAGCTTTGTCCCATTGTTTGCCAGATAAAGTTGATCAAGTCTGATATGTGCTAGAGACGGCAGGATGTGTATTGGGGGTTAAGCCTATTGCCCTCAGGAAGCTACTGTTAGACCCATTGTGGAGTTTATCTCTTGTGTTTGTCTGCCACTCCCTGTCATTGTTATGCTGTATACACCCCTCTGTATCTATCCCATATAAATATTATATGACTTTTCAAAATAAAACAGTTCTTCTGGAGACATATAGAAATTGTGTGTCTCTCCTGTTCTCCTGGATGGCTGCAGGGAGGTACTGGGAGACTCTGTAGGATCCTGCTGGGGTAGGTTTGACTGTAACAAGTCTTATCAAGACCGCTAAGAAGAAGCAGATCTGGAGTCTGAAAGTGCTGATTTCTGATGCAAGGACCCTGACCTATACAGAAGCCAAATATCAGGGTGCTGGTGCAGAGATTTCAAAGAACCCAACTGTCCTTGTGGGTAGTTAACCTGTAGTCTATAGCAGGTGGCTCTGGGCTCGTGCTGGGATCTCAATGTAAGAACTGTCAGCAAGGAATCTTATTTTTAGCACACTGTACTAGTGCGTAAAAGCTGCCATGACAGTAATACTTCATTTTCAAATCATGAGGGGAAGGTACAGTGTAGCACAGGCAGACTACAATCTACTTAGCATGTACACGAGATCAGAAAGATGTCAATTATTAATTGCTTACCTGAATTGACAAATAAATCAACACTTCTCCTTCCTCCTACTTCCACTCCTGATTACATAACAAAAACTAGCAGAACACACATTCCCATGCTCTAAGCCAGGAGGAAGATCAGAAGCCACAGAAGACATAGAATCCCTTGTGCACAAGAAGTGTCTGCTAATATAGAGATTTTCTCTAAAAGATATGACACTTTTCTCGGACTACAGTGTTCAGGGCCCAGTTTACTATTAGTCTAAGTAGTCAATGCTAGCAGCCTGTTCCAGCACTGAAAAATGTATTAATTCTATGGCTTAAATATCTATATCAGGAAGTTTTGTATTCTTGGTGGGTGGGAATAACAAAGCTCTTCTCTAACAGCTCAACAAGACGCTTCCTCTCTTCTCTACAAAGCATTTTGGGAGATGTATACCTATTATAATATAAATTGGCTGAGTTTGTGAATGGAGGGCCCCATTAAAAACAAACTTTTTTGTGTTAAGTCCTTCTACCAGGGTCCCCTTCCGGTGACAACTCATTTTATATATATATATATATATATATATATATATATATATATATTTATATATGTCAGGTTAATTAAGCTTGAGTTGTAGGAGAGGCCACTTCCTTTAAATACTTACCTACTCCAAATTCACCTCCTTGCATGTGTGTCAATATCCCTCTGCCCGTGCAGTGCTGCCATCCGGTCTTGCTGATCGTCCCTTTTCTTTCCTTCATGTGCCTCAAGGTTGGCTTCTCTGAACTGCCCCCCAGGCCTCTCTCCTGCCCTGCATTGTTCTTCTCCCTGCCAACTCGGCTCCCTCCTCCCGTCTTCCATTGCCGCTTCCTCGATGTCGCTTCCCCAGGACATTATCACTCAGTTCCCTGGAGAATACTCCTTGTGTCTCATGCCTGCTGCTGTCCGAGAATCTCTCTCCTTTCAGGTGTCTAGCTGCATTTGCTTTACACATTGCACTGTGTTTGTTTGTGCAATACTTTATTGTACTCCTAACCTACCAAGTCCTATCATAAATGTAGCATACCAAGCCTTATTATACCATATTACAATCAGAGACATACTCCTAACATGCTCCTAGCATACCAAACCATATTATACCATATCGTACTCTGAACGTACCAGGTCATCATCACTCACAACGGAGAGAGGTTGTCCTTGTTGTTCTATCTTCCAGCATCTTCCCTGTCACATATATTTTCCAAATAAAGTATCATGATTCAATTTCCCCAAAACTAATTTTTTGAAGTGTGTATAATCAAATAAAACATGGCTTAAATTCTTAGCATTGTGTAAAGCTGCATTATACAGGGTCAAGTCATATTATTTTGATGTCAGTAGCATGTAGCCAATGAAATATGGCATGTGTCATGAGCTGGCTTGGTGGATATATAAGGTGACCTGCAAGTATTCTGCAAACATATCAACCATCAATGTAATAGGAACATTTTTCAATTTATCTGAAGTTAAAAAGAGCATTGGCTTTTGAGCCAAGGGTGGCAGTATTTCTGAAACAGCACAATTTGTGAACTGTGCGCTTGCTGCTGTAGTTAAAGTGTACCATGACTGTACAAATGGCACCATTGAGAATAAACGTTGTTGAAGCAGCAGCGCACCACGTACCATTGATGTCAAAGGTGAACGTTGGCTGCAAATGTGTGTGAGGGCCACGCTACAGTTGAGCAACTCACAGTCCAAATGAATCAGAGAGCTAAAATATGTGTGCCTAAAACTACAGTACAGCGAACCCTGTTGTGTATGGTGTTCCCGAAGCAAACAGCTGATCACTGAGCCCATGCTGATGAGGGTTCATCATCAGAAATTGGAGATAATGGGAGATTTTAATTACCCTGACATAAACTGGGTGAATGAGACCAGCAGATTCTTGAGTACACTCAGGGATCATTATCTGGCCCAGGTTATACAAGAACCTACTAGAAATGAGGCTATCTTGGATTTAGTTATGAAAATTTTTATTGATATAGTATCAAATGTTGAAATAGGGCAACCTTTGGAAAACAGTGATCACAACACAGTCTAATTTGAGATTGAATTAAAAAAACAAAACTGTAAGGGTGCAACAAAAACTCTTAATTTAAAAAGGCAGATTTTAACGGTCTAAGGGCAGCAATACAAAGTATAGACTGGGACAGAGAACTGGCAGGTAAATATACTGAATATAAATGGACAACATTTAAATCCTTACTAACCATACATACTTATCACCATATACCATGTGGGAATACAAGTAAAAGGAGTAAATTCTCCAATGTGGCTTAACAATGATTTAAAGATCAAGATACGGAGTAAAAAACAGGCATTTAAATTATTAAAACAAGAGGGGACAGAGACTGATTTACTGGCTAAAATAAAAAAAGAGAAATTATTTGCAAAAGAGAGTAAGACTAACCCTAATATTTTTAAAATATATTAATGGAAAGAAGGCCAGGAAGGAAGCTATAGTAACATTACAATGTGACACAGGTCCTCTGAAAACTAGTGACCAGGAAAAGGCAGATGAGATAAATAGGTTATTTTCTTCGGTATAAACAAGGGAGGTACCAGTGGTTGGGTCACTGGTACATAATTGGGCCACACTACATTCACCAAATAATTGGTTAACTAAGGAAGAAATCCAAAACAGGTTGAAAAAAATAAATGTTAATAAAGCCCTAGGTCCTGATGGAATACATCCACAGGTACTGAGGGAACTGGGTTCTGTAATAGCCAAAACATTTATATTGGATTCACTCAACACAGGGTTGCTACCAGAAGATATTTAAGGGAGCAAGAGCAAATCTGGGGAATTATAGATCAGTGAGATTTACTTCTGTAGAGGTAAAGGTAGCTTTTAGAAGGGTTAATAAGGTATAACATACAACAATATGTCTATTTGAACAGGATTATAAGTAGGAGTCATCATGGAGTTATGAGGGATAGGTCATGCCAAACACAACTAAATAATTTCTATGAGGATGCTAGTAGGAACCTGGACCAAGGCAACTCAGTGGATGTAGTCTTTTTGGATTTTGCAAAGGCTTTTGATACAGTGCTGCATGGAAAACTATTGTGCAAACTAAGGGATACGAGAATTGCAGTAAATATCTTCTCATGGATTGAGAGCTTGCTAAAAGACAGGAAGCAAAGGGTTGTGGTTAATGGAACATACTCCAGTTGGACTAATGTGGTAAGTGTGGGTCCTCGGGGTTCAGAATTAGGCCCTCTCCTTTTTAACATATTTATTAATGACTTAGAGGTGGGACTGGAATGTGGTGTCTCCGTTTTTGCTGATGACACAAAATTGTGCAAGGTAAATAAATCAGATAATGATGTACTTTCCCATCCAAAGGGTTTTACATAAATTAGAGGAATGGGCATCTAAATGACAGATGGGATTTAATATGAATAAATGTAAAGTTCTGCATCTGGGAAAGAAAAAAAAAACATGCAATTTATAATCTCAATGGAGCAAATATAGGGGTATCACATATTGAAAGGGATTTGGGAGTGCTTGTGGACAACCACCTAGGTAACAGTGCTCAATACCAAGCAGCAGCTGAAAAGGCAAATAAATCATTAGCATGTATTAAGAAGGGTATAGAAGCAAGGTAGGCAAATATATTTCTGCCACTAATCTGAGTAATTTCCATTTACAACAATGTGGTGCACTAATTAGGGGTTTGGGTTTTTAGAGTGCTGGGCTGACTTCTCTGTAGCAGGGATGGATTGCACCTTGATGATGAGGGAGCTTTTGTGCTAGGGGATAGGATGGTAGAAAGGCTGGAGGAGTTTTTAAACTAGTAGGTGTGGGGGGGGACTAGATATAAGTAATGGGTTAGAAAGTGTTGAGGGTATAACGGATGTATTAACAACTTATAGGGGAGGAGATGGGGGGAGGGGTAGTATAGTCAATAGGGAGGTAGAACTAAGTAAGTCAAGTACAGTGGCAGGCACTACAGAACTACAGACTCATAACATAAGGTGTGTGCTTGCTAATGCCAGAAGCTTGCCAGGAAAAATGTGAGAGTTAGAATTATTAGCACTTAATGAAAAAGGGGATTTAATAGGCATTACCGAAACATGGTGGGATGAATCTCACGACTGGTCTGTTAATCTTGATGGTTATAACCTATTTAGGAAAGATAGGGACAATGGTAAATGAGGAGGAGGGATTTGTCTGTATGTTAAGCCTGAATTTAAGCCTATAGTCAGAGAAGACATTTATGGCGGAACTAGTGATAAATTTGTATGTTTGTGGGTAGAGTTTAATAGCGGAGCAGCAAATTCCAAAAGAATATTAGTAGGAGTATGCTATAACCCCCAAATATAGCTGAAAGTGAGGAAATACAATTATTGTTACAGATTGGAAATGCAGCTAAGCATGGGCAAGTTCTAATAATGGGAGATTTTAGTTACCCTGAAATAAACTGGATAAATAAGACCAGCAGTTCAGCTAAGGGGAGCAGGTTCTTGAGTACACTCAGGGATCATTATCTGGCCCAGGTTATGCAAGAGCATACTAGAAATGAAGATATCTTAGATTTAGTCATTACAAATAATATATATATGTATAGTATCACATGTTGAAATAGGGCAAACTTTGGGAATCAGTGATCACAACACAGTCTCATTTGCGATTGAATAAAAAAAACCTAAATTTTAAGGGGCCAACAAAAACTCTTAATTTAAAAGGGAAGATTTTAACGGGCAGCAATACAAAGTATAGACTGGGACAGAGAACTGATAGGTAAAAACACTGAACATAAATGGACAACATTTAAATTTTTACTAAATATACATACTTATCACTATATACCATGTGGGAATAAAAGTAAAAGGAGTAAATCACATCCAATGGGGCTTAACAATGATTTAAAGATCAAGATACAGAGTACAAAACAGGCATTTACATTATACAAACAAGAGGGGACAGAGACTGTTTTATGGGAGTACACGTAAATCAACAAGGCTTGAAAAAGGGCTATTAGACTGGCTAAAATAGAAAATGAAAAATTAATTTCAAAAGAGAGTAAGACTAACCCTAAAATATTTTTTAAGTATATTAATGGGAAGAAGGCGAGCAAGGAAGCTATAGGAAAATTACAATGTGACAGAGGCCATCTGAAAATTAGTAACCAGGAAAAGGCAAATGAGCTAAATAGGTTATTTTCTCCAGCATACACAAGGGATCAAGGCAACTCAGTGGATGTAGTCTTTTTGGATTTTGCAAAGGCTTTTGATACAGTGCTGCATGGGAGACTATTGGCCAAACTAAGGGATACAGGAATTGCAGTAAATATCTGCTCATAGATTGAGAGCTGGCTACAAGACAGCAAGCAAAGGGTTGTTGTAAATGGAACATACTCTGATTGGACTAATATGGTAAGTGGGGTTCCTCAGGGTTCAGTATTAGGTCCCCTTCTTTTTACCATATTTATTAATGACTTAGAGGTGGGACTGGAAAGTAGTGTCTCCATTTTCGCTGATGACACAAAGTTGTGCAAGGTAATTAAATCAGATAATGGTGTGCTTTCCCTCCAAAGGGATTTACATAAAATTAAGAAAAGGGCATCTAAATGGCAGATGAGATTTAATACTAATAAATGTAAAGTTATGCATCTGGGAAGGAAAAATAGCCATGCAATTTATGATCTTAATGGTGCAAATCTAGGGGTATAGATATTGAAAGGGATTTGGGAGTGCTTGTGGACATCCACCTGGGTAACAGTGCTCAAAGCCAAGCAGCAGTTGCAAAGGCAAATAATATATGCATGTATTAAGAAGGGAGGAAGAAATGTGGGGCTGTGAATAATATCCTATTACACTTTATTTACATTTAGGATAATGGTGCACACACAAACATTTAAAAACATTTAAAAAGGTATACAAACACCCTTTGTTATTTTCTGTGTATTAATCAGGATAGATACCTTTAGACTCTATGAGTCTTATTTCTATTCAAAGAGTCCTTTCTACTACTTGTATTATTATAAAGAGACTTTTAATTGAGCTCTTCAGAGGGATCAAGATCTATTTATGGACAAAGTAAAAAAGGGAAGACATAGGTTCTTATAATTCCTGTATTTGAAGATAAATACTATAGGAGGGAGTGAATTATATGTTTATATCACTGTTTGGATATCCAGTATAGAGGAACACTTCCTTATAGTGTATATCTGAATCAGATAGGATTTTTTTTCCCATATGCTTGTTTAATTAGTGAATATATGGGCTTCCTACTGTTAATAACAGCTAATTTCCCTATAAGGGTATATCATGCCCTTCTATTTCACTGTTCATACACTGAGCTGGGTTTATTGCTTGATTTATAATAACCACTCTTATATATATATATATATATATACACAGATAGTGATCCTCTCTAAGATTCCAATATTGCAGATTACCTTCTGCTTATAAAAGGGAATGTGCTGATGAGGGTCACTACCCTCCGTAAGAACTTTTCCTCCACTTCCCTGAATGGTGCCCTTCAATTTCCCATTATTCTATTCTGTAATTACAGGGTACTTGAAAGTCTTCTCTTTAAGCCTCCATATTTTTAAGTCACTCTATATTGTTCATCCTATAGTGGGGACCGTGTCTTCTATTTTTCTATAGCTAGATCAAGTTCCCCTTTCTATCTACTCCGTCTCTTACGACGCAGGCGTGTGACGTCACGCCGTGCGTCCTTTGAAGCTAACGCACGTTTCTGCACTGAAATGTCTTTCTCAAAGGGAAGGAAGGCGAGGGTGATTGACGTTGCCTCTTTGTAGAAGTGATGTTACCATGGTAACCTAGATTAAATACTCAGAATTTTTGTTTACCACAAAATACTTGTAAAGAGATCAATTTTTCTGTTAATCTTATCATTAACCAGCATTCGGGAGGATATTGAGATGAATATATCTCAAAATAAAGATTGATAATCTGTATGTATATATATATATATATATATATATATATATATATATATATATATATATATATGGTCCATGGTAATAAACTATGCATTTATTACTTATATATGTATATAGTATTAGACCAGTATAGACTTATTGTATATTAGTTGTTCTTAAATTTATTTCACTTTTATAAATTGAATCTTCATATTTAAATGGCATATATCTACCCCATTTTGGATAGTTTTTTTGCGCTACTTTATTTACTTATATGATCTCTGTTTGTTTATATTGACTGTCAAGTAATAGTTGTTTTTGTATATACAATAAAACAGATTGCCAACATTCATTTTTCTTCTTAGTTGATTCATTAGGTTGTGTCCTCACACAGGGGCCTAGAACTGATGCCATCACAAATAATATGGGATCTAATCAAAAAAGAGGAGAGGATCCCCAATGTATGTGCCTACCTACAGGTAAGCGCTGAAACTGAAGCCCTCATTTAGCCATCTGGTTTTTGGGCATGTAGCTTATATATCCAATGACACTCTTTTTTTTAAAGTATCTTGTCAATGTCCCCTCTTCAAGGGCCCAATGTTGCTCCGTCAATTGCATAGAAAGGAATCAGACTAGTATCTTTATTATTGTGATATTTCATATGTCTGGATAGGGGTGTATCAAGATCTTTTTCAATCGCATATATATGTTCCCTTATCCTGCGTCTGATCTGGCAACTGGTTTTCCCCATGTAAATTCTAGTACAAGCACAATGTGCTACATAAATAACACCCATAGTACAACAGTTAAAGAAACCCTTGATTGGGAATTCTTCCCCTGAGTTAGGGTGTATGAAAGATTTGGAAGGTCTAATGAGACTACAGAACTTACACTTTCCACACCTGTAGCATCCATTTATGGTTGCAAATCAGAGGAAATCTTAAAAGATTGAACTTGATGGACTGAACATATTTTTTCAACCTTAATTACTATGTAACTATGTAACTATGTAACCCTTTGCTTCCTGTCTTTTACCAGCTCTCTATTTACTATATCCCTTAGTTTGCCCAATAGTCTCCCATGCGGCACTTTATCAAAAGCCTTTGTAAAATCTAAAAAGGCTAAATCCACTGAGTTGCCTTGATCCAAGTTCCTACTAACCTCCTCATAGAAACGAATTAGATTTGTTTGACATGACCTATCCTTCATAAATCCATGTTGACTCCTACTTATATCCTGTTTGAATGGACATATAATTCTATATTATACCTGATCAACCCTTCTAAAAGCTTTCCCACTACAGATGTGGGGCTTACAGGTCTATAATTCACCGGATTTGCTCTTGCTCTCTTATATAGGTATCACCTCTGCTTTTCTCCAGTCATCTGGTAGCGACCTAGTGTTAAGTGAATCTTGAAAAATTAGATATAATGATTTGGCTATTACAGAACCCAGTTCCCTCAGTACCCTTGGATGTATTCCATCAGGACCTGGGGCTTTATTAACATTTTTTTTTTTTTGCATTTCCTCACTTTCTCTATTGTGTATACAGAAGAAAATAACTTATTTAGCTCATCTGCCTTTTCCTGGTCACTAATTTTCAGACGGTCTGTTTCACAATGTAATTACAATTGTAATGTTCACATAGATTCCTTCCTGGCCTTCTTCCCATTAATACAGTGCCTTGCAAAATTATTCACCCCCTTGAGTTTTTACATATTGTGTTACATTACAACCTTAAGTTCAACGTTTTGTTAATCTGAATCTTATGTGATGGATCAGAACACAATAGTCTAAGTTGGTGAAGTGAAATGAGAAAAATATATACATAAAACTATTTTTCAGAAATAGAGAACAGAAAATTGGCATGTGCGTATGTATTCACCCCCTTTGTTATGAAGCCCATAAAAAGCTCTGGTGCAACCAATTACCTTAAAAAGGCAAATAATTAGTGAAATTATGTCCACCTGTGTGCAATCTATATGTTACATGATCTGTCATTACATATACATATTTTTTGAAAGGCCCTAGAGGGTGCAACATTTAAGCAGAGGCATCACTAACCAAACACTGCCATGAAGACCAAGGAACTCTCCAAACAAATAAGGGACAATGTTGTTGAGAAGTAAAAGTCAGGATTAAGTTATAAAAAAATATCCAAATCTTTGATGATCCCCAGGAGCACCATCAAATGGAAAGAACATGGCACAACAGCAAACCTGCCAAGAGACTGCTGCCCACCAAAACTCACGGACCGGACAAGGAGGGCATTAATCAGAGAGGCAGCACAGAGACCTAAGGTAACCCGGAGGAGCTTTAGAGTTCCTCAGCAGAGACTGGAGTATCTGTACATAGGACGACAATAAGCCGTACGCTCCATAGAGTTGGTATTTATGGCAGAGTGGCCAGAAGAAAGCCATTACTTTCAGCATAAAACAAAATGGCAAGTTTTGAGTTTGCGAAAAGGCATGTGGGAGACTCCCAAAATGTATGGAGGAAGATGCTTTGGTCTGATGAGACTAAAATGTAATCTTTCGGCCATCAAAGAAAATGTTCTGTCTGGCGCAAACCCAACACATCACATCACCCAAAGAACACCACCGCCACAGTGAAACATGGTGGTGGCAGCATCATGCTATGAGGATGATTTTCAACAGCTGGGACTGGGAAACTGGTCAGAGTTGAGGGAAAGATGGATGGAGCTAAATACAAGGAAATTCTTGAGCAAAACCTGTACCACTATGTGCGTGATTTGAGGCTAGGACGGAGGTTCACCTTCCAGCTGGACAATGGGACAAAAACACACTGCTAAAGCAACACTTGAGTGATTTAAGGGGAAACATGTAAATGTGTTGGAATGGCCTAGTCAAAGCCCAGTCCTCAATCCAATAGAAAATCTGTGGTCAGATGTAAAGACTGCTGTTCACAAAAGAGGAAACCATCCAACTTGAAAGACCTGGAGCTGTTTTGCAAAGAGGAATTGGCAAAAATCCCAGTGGTAAGATGTGGCAAGCTCATAGAGACTTATCCAAAGCGACTTGGAGCTGTGATTGCTGCAAAAGATGGCTCTACAAAGTATTGACTTTAGGGGGGTGAATAGTTATGCACATTGACTTTTTCTGTTATTTTTTCCTATTTGTTGTTTGCTTCACAATAAAAGAAAAATAAGAAAACATTTTCAATGTTGTTGGCATGTTCTGTAAATTAAATTATGCAAATCCAAAAACAATCCCTGTTAATTCTAGGTTGTGAGGCAACAAAACACGAAAAATGCCAAGGGGGGGGGGGGGTGAATACTTTTGCAAGACACTGTATACTTAAATATATTTTAGGGTTAGTCTTACTCTCCTTTGCAACAATTTTTTCTTTTTCTATTTTAGCCAGTCTAATAGCCCTTTTGCAAGCCTTTTGATGTCCTTGTACTCACGAAAAACAGTCTGTGCCCCCTCTTTGTTTGTAAAATGTAAATGCTTGCTTTTTTTTTTTTTCAGACAAAAGAATACAAATACAAAAACAAGACGTAGATACAAAGTACAGAACAGACAAACAATCACGATTCATGACACTCTTCTGATAATACTCTCTCTTCCCCCTTTTCCCTTGTATTTTCCTCTTAACGTGGGTAACTTATACCTCCAAACCAGATTTAAACAATATATGCATAGATATACATATATACAGAGAAAAAATATTACATCTGTATCCCCTATATTACAACTTAACTTCTTTAGACCCAGGGCTGTGAGTTCTGTTAGATACTTTGACAGATCTTAACACCTTCTTTAATATTTGCATCTATATCAATGGCTTTTCGCCATCCCCCCACCCAAAGTTAATTCCAACATTATGTGAGAGAGTTTTTCGCTAACCATTATATAGGGACCGAGGTCTACCCTCTCTTTTAGAGAAAGGTCTATTATTCTTTATCACTTCTCATTCTTAACTATCTGCCTTCCCGCACTTTTCCCTATATTTGTGTTTTCAGTAAAGACGTCTGTATAGTAACAAAACTTTTCTTTTTTTTCCTTTCCCTCTTTTCCTTCCCTTTTTTTTTTCTTTTTCCTATAAATTCAAGGTATGCCCCCGTTTAACCTCCTTATATCTACAGAATATTTTACTAATATCAAAAGGAAACAAGAGAAGAAAAGGAAAGAAAAAGAAACACATAAACCATTCACACTGTACCAGACCGATGACCTACCAATAGGTTGTTGCTGGAGGGATAAGAGTTTGGGTTCCTAATCTACCTATTATATGATTTATGGTCTTTTTCCTTGACTACTCCCTTTTTTCCTTCTCCCCTTCTACCTCTTTTATAATTGCTAAATTATGATCCTGTCCTGTTTGTCTATACTCATATAGAACTTGCAAATGTATCCCACTTCTGCCAAGGGAAACGGGTACCTGTTTCCATCAGCCAATTCTTGTCTATGGGATCAATAATCTCTCTATTTTCTTGTATTGCTGCCACCAGCTGTATTCTTGACGGAACATAGGTTTTTTTCCAAGATTTTACTATCAAACTTTTGGCTACTAACAGAATATGACATATCAAGATACCATCTGAATCACGGAATTCCTCCAAATTCCTATGGAACAGTACCAATGACGGGGAGCACCTAATTTCTTGAGCTAATATTTCTTCTATTAATTGACACAAATCTATCTAAAACCTGTTTATTTTAGGGCACTCCCACCACATATGAAACGATGTTCCCAACTGCTTACAGCCTCTCCAGCAGGTCCTTTAATTTTTTGGGTCTATTTTATTCATACGTTCAGGAGAAAGGTACCACTTATTTGAAAGCTTAAAAAACATTCCTATATACCTTGGCAGACCTGCTGCTTTTTTTACCGTTCTTAAGCTTTGGTACCATACCATCGCTTCAAAGGTTTCTCCCATAGTTGATTCCCAGTACATCAAACCTGAACTTTTCCTAAGTGAGCGGTTCTCATTTATAATTTTATTACATTTCGAAATAGTTTGTAAATTATCTCTTTTTATCACTAGATCTTCCATTTTAGTTGTTTTTAAATGTGAGATCCTGTAACTGCAGACTACTTGTCTTTTTTTAATACACTCATATTCTAGCCAAGTCAATTTTATATCTCCAAATTTCTTACATATCCTTTGTAGGTCTATAAGTTGTCCATCTTCGAACAGTTTTGCTATGGGTGTGTCACCCTTGATTTTCAGAGATGTAATTATTGGGTTAGAGCCCCCCCGTTCCAATGTATCAATTGGGGCAGCCAGTGAGGGAAGGTTAATTAGCTGCATGGATAGTCTATTTCAATACCAAAATTTGGTTAGGGAAACCAAATTCTTCGGGAGATCTCTAATCACCTTCTCGTTCAAACTAGGTAGCCACAACACGGAATGGATCGTAATATTTCTTAATAAGGCCTTCTCAATTTCCATCCATCTAGGTTGTTCCTTTACTAAATTCCAGCTAATAAGATGTGCTATACAAATTTGTTGGTAAATATCTAATATACAGGGGGAATTTAACCCACCTTTCTCAACCTTTTGATTTGCCATTATTTTTCCCACCCGGGGTTTCTTCCCACCATAGATAAACTTATCTAGCTGCACTTGTACTTTTTTGACGTAGTTATATGCCAGCGCTCCCGGAATACATCTCAGACAGTAAGTGATTATTGGGATGATATTCATATTGATAGGTGCAATTTTAGCTAACCATGATAAATTTAGTTGTTTCCAATTGGTCAAGGTAATGTTTATTTTACTCATGGTTTCATCTAAATTAGCTTTAATCAACTTACCCAATTGGAATGAGAATTTGATTCCTAGGTGGGTGATACTATTTGAATGCCAGTTACACTGTAGCATATGCTCTAGAGCATCCCTATCTTCTATCTTTAATCCTCTTTTCAAAGCCACGGACTTAGTTTGATTTATTTTAAAGTAGGAAATTCTACTGAATTCCTCCAGAATGTCCAAGAACTTTTGACATGATGTCACAGGCTCTGTAAATGTCACTACTATATCGTCCGCGTATGCTAATAGTTTAAACTCATGTTTCCCTATTCTGACTCCACTGATATCCGCCTCTTCCCTTATACGTATTGCCAGCGGTTCCAGAAACAGGATAAATCCTAGCGGGGATAGGGGACAGCCCTGGCGCGTGCCATTGCTTATACTAAAAGATACTGATTCAAAATCAGGATTGACTATGCGCGTCTTTGTTTCCCCATAAAGTACTTTAACTGCCTTCAGGGCAAAGTCTCCCAACCCAAATTTCACCAGGACGGCCTCTAGAAATACCCAATTGACCCTGTCAAACGCCTTTTCGGCGTCTAATGACAGGGCCAATATGGGCACTACCCTGGCTTTAGCATGCGCAAGTATATTTAGGAGCCTTCTGGTACTGTCCGAGGCTTGACGCCCTGGAATAAAGCCCGTTTGATCTGTATGTATAAGTTTATGAATGACCGTTTTTAGTCTGTTTGCTAAAATTTTTGAGTAGGTCTTCAAATCTATATTTATCAAAGTAATTGGTCGATAATTTTTGCAATCATCTGGGTTTTTATCCTCCTTTAATAAGTTTATTATTTTAGATTCTGACATTTCTCTTGGGATCTCACCAGATATTTTAATATCATTATATACATTACATAGTGGTTCTTTAATCTGTGGAAGAAGAAGTTGAAAGAAGGCTACATCAAACCCATCTAACCCTGGGGCTTTGTTTCTCTTGTTACTGTCAATTACCTCACAGACCTCTAACGCTGTAATATTGCTGTTTAGATAGATTCTTTCTGGCTCCGAGACAGATGGTACATTTATCCCGTCCAAAAATTTTGATATATCCACTTTAGTGGGGCCTGTAAGTTGTGAGTCCTTTTCCAAATTATATAGCTTCCTATAGAAGTTTAGGAAAACCTCCCCAATTTTATCTGGATGATATTGATATTTTCCTTTTAGGTCAATTATTCTGGCTGTTCTATTTTGCTCTTGTTGTTTTTTGAGTCTATTCGCCAAAAATGTCCCCGTTTTACTGCCGAACTTCCATGTGATTTTGACGATAGCGCCACAGTAAATTATCGGCTTGTAATTGCAGTATTGCCCTAATTTCTTTATTTATAATGCATATTTTATCACCTATCTCTTTGATATATTTTCCCCTGTTAATCTGATGAAGCTTTATTAATTCCATATAAAGCAGTTTTAGGGGTTTTCCTCTTAGTTTCCTTCTTTCTGCTGATCTGGCAATTTATATGCCTCTAATGAAGGCTTTGTATGTGCACCATATTGTTTTATGTGAGCCCACGGTTCCTTCATTTATTTTGAAGAATTCCCTCATTTTTTTTTTTTAGTTCTTTCATAAATTCCTGATCTTTTAATAGTGATGTATCCAGTCTCCAATTCCTATTCTGGCTTTTTTTTACTGTATCATATAAAACCAAAAGGTTCATTGAGTGATCCGACCAGGGGTCCTGTTCTATTTCTATTTTTTTAATCAAACTTATCGTGGCCCTATTGGAGAAAATGTGATCTATTCGAGATGACGAGGAAAATCTATTAGAGTAAAAAGTGAATTGGCATTAGTCTCCATAGATCGAAGTACTCCTTATCCTTCATTATACCTGAGAAATCTTTTGCGATTTTACTTAAATTATTTAATGACGTCAACTTACATTTACCTTGTCTATCAAGCTCCGGGTCCATGACCATGTTAAAGTTACCACAGATAAGGAGGGTCCCATACTCCACTTTTTTTATCTCTGCTAAAATTTTCTTTAGAAAGCTACACTGTTTTTTATTTGGAAGGTACAAATTAGCCAATGTTATTGGTCTACTGTCCACCTCACCCCTCCAGACTATGTATCTCCCCATGGGATCTATTATACTGCCCTGTTCTTTAATATTGAGTCTCCTATTAAAAAAGATCGAGACTCCCTTAGACTTATTTTTAAATGTAGAGTGTATACTTTTGGAAAATATATTATTTGACAGATAGGATTCATTGCCCTTCTTAAGATGTGTCTCTGGTAAGCATAAAATATCTATATTCAGCTTAGTATAGTTGTTAAACGCAATTTTTCTTTTGGAAGGGGAATTGAGTCCATTTACGTTATGTGACACTATTTTTAATCCCATATAAACCACATAGTAAAATCTAGCTGACTACAGCTATCTTTTCCCTCCCATACAGCCTTTAAACCTACCGGCAGTTCATTCAGGTTTGGTACCTAAACTTAAAATACCAAGGGTGGACGCACCACTCCCACTTGGTAATACAGGGCTAAAGCCTGATATTTGGAAATGATAGATTGGTTTCTACAACCATAGTTGGGAGAGACCCAAGGGCTACCTTTTCCTCCCCTAACAGTCCTCAGACTGGACTGGGAACGAAGAAGAAGAGGTGGTGGGGGAGGGGGAAGCCCCTAGCTTCTCTCTTAATGGAGAGAGAGAACAACCCAGCTACTCTATTGTCAACTCTATCCTCCCCTATAGTTGATATTTTCTTATTCGTTAAGATTGAACTCCCCCCTCCTCCTCATCCCCCCCATCCCGCCCCCAGTCAGTGTGTAGCAAATTACTGACCGCGACCAACTTTGTCAACATACAACATTTATTCCTTTAATATCATACCCCTTTGTTCTTATGATTTCCCTTATCTACTTATCAATGTTATATTTCCCACCCAGAAATATCCTTATCAAGGATCTATAGGAGTTCAAGACTCACCCAATTTTATCCTAATTTAGGGTATTTCTCTGATGTCCTGGCAATAGAGCATATTTGGTAAACCTTTTATATGTTCGTATTTCCAGCCCTTCTTACAGGGTCCACCCGCTATCCGGCAGGGTATAGGGTCACATATTTTAAGTTTATTCCCCCTTACTCATAATCTCAGTTTATTCAAGTGATATTAACCTGATTCCTTTTACATTAATCTCTAAGCCCAGTGAGTATTTCTAAATTTAACTATATGTATCTATGTAGCTCAACTGTCCATTATACTAAGTGATTATAACAAGTATTATAAGGGGCATTTTAGCCCATTAGGTTTCAGCTAGTAGTGTCCGCACCGTGCTCGTGTTTTACAAAGAAAAAGTCTAAATAAATGCTTGCTTTTACTCTGTATCTTGATCTTTAAATTATTGTTAAGCCATGTTTGGAGGTAATTTACTTCTTTTACTTTTATTCCCACATGGTATATGCCAATGTGTATGTATATTTAGTAAGGATTTAAATGTTGTCCATTTATGTTCAGTATTTTTACCTATCAGTTCTCTGTCCCAGTCTATACTTTGTATTGCTGCCCTTAGACCATTAAAATCAGCCCTTTTAAACGTAAGAGTTTTTGTTGGCCATTTACAGTTTGTTTGTTTTTTTCACTTTCAAATGAGACTGTGTTGTGATCACTGTTCTTCAAAGGTTGCCCTATTTCAACATTTAATACCATATCAACATTATTTGTGATGACTAAATCCAAGATAACTTCATTTCTAGCAGGTTCTTGTATAACCTGGGGCAGATAATGATTTCTGAGTGTAACCAAGAATCTGCTCCCTTTACCCGTACTGCTGCTTTCACTCATCCAATTTATTTCAGGGTAGTCAAAATCTCCCATTATTAGAACTTGCCCATGCTTAGCTGCATGCTTAATTGCATTTCCTCACTTTCAATTATATTTGGCGGTTTATAACATACTCCAACCAATATTGTTTTGGAATTTGCTGCTCTGCTATTTAACTCTACCCACAAACATTCAATATTATCACTAGTTCCAGCATAAATATCTTCTCTGGCTATTAAATCCAATTTCTCATTAACTGCTAATAATTCTAACTCTCCTATTTTTCCTGACAAGCTTCTGGCATTAGCAAGCACGCATCTTATGTTATGAGTCTGTAGTACTGAAGGGCATGCCACTATACTTGAGTTACTTAGCAGTTTCTCCCTATTGACTATACTAACCCTCCCGCATCTCCTCCCATATGACTAGTTAATTAATTCCTTACCTCCTCTACACTTACTACCCCATTACTTCTATCTAGTCTCTCTCCCCCCCACCTATTAGTTTAAAAACTCCCCCAGTTGTTTTATCATCCTTTCCCCTAGCACACCACCCCCCTCTTCATTAAGGTGCAATCTACCCCTGCTATACAGATTGTACCCAAGTGAAAAGTCAGAAGAATTGCCTTTCTAAATGGCACACTTGTAAACAGAAGCAAATCCATCTTGGATAAACCTCCCCTGTAGAAGTCCAAGCTAAAAAGTAATCTAAATTTAAGATTTTTTTTTCTAATATGCTTTTATACCCCTGGCTTATAAAACTGCTAATATTGCTATTCCATTACTCAATTCACAGATATTTGAAGTTTTTCTAAAACTACATTGATGAAGTTTCTGATCCATATTACAATAAAGTTTCTATAATATATACTGTTTGATAGAGGAATCTTGGTTGTGTGTGGGTTTTTCTGAAGAGCGTGATAACACCAGAGAAAATGTTTTCTGGAGGGGATTACATTCTATTTTCTATACGTATAATTATAACTTCCCACATAATATAAGCCAAAAAGCCATAAGACACTTTTAATATTATAAGGGCAATGGTCCCTTGTGAGATACTGAGGATATGTAAGGGCACTAAAGCTGTTAAATACAGATGGTGCCAGAGCTCAAGCCACACAGTTCATTGCTGCTATCTGTGAGTAATTGCTTCTTACCTTTGCATTGAAACTCGGGTATATTTATAGAACATGCAGTTCATTTTGTAAATATTTAAAATACAGAATGTTACAGGCTAATACTTTTAAGAATTACTTTGTTAAAGGGATATTGCTATATAACAGAGGTTATAATGCCCTTTAAATAGGTACCTAGTCAGACCTCACATACAATACTCAGGCCAAAATGTCCCATTAGGTTGAGTTGGCAGCTGCCTTCTGGTGCCTTCATATGGAGAGCAGCATATGCTGCCCATACAATACCCATAGAGGTGTAATGAGGGCCTTGGGAAGGGAGCATCAATGCTCCTGACTTCCATTGTGCTTCTTATCTACAAGTGTCTTCCATCCATGAAGTTTAGGGTTTTATCGCTTTGGACATGTAAGATTTGTAGCGGAGAGGCAATATTCCCCAGGGTATCTCCGCTTATAATCCTAGTGAGGCTCAGGAACAAGTAAATGGTAAATCCACAGGCAAGGTTTCCAACAGGTAAAATAATAGCAATATCCCAACCGCAATCCCAATAACTGGACGACACACAGTTTCAGGAGCAGAACAATATCTTTAATGACAGGGAATCTCCTTTTATGCCATGGTGCCCTCTGAAGGGCTACACCCACATAATTATCACAGCCAATTATATACATGGTTCAACCCCCACGTCTCCTCCCCTCAGATAACAGGTAACACAATTAAAACAGACCCAATTTTAACCACATTCTGGATGTACCCCAAAAACAGGGGGTACACCTTTAAGTCCAGCACCGTTCAATAGCTCTCCCCCAGGGGAACAACATATTAAAAAATGGCATGAATCAGACCAGGGGTTCAAAAGTTAGTAAAAGTATCTTTTACACATAACACACAAACATTTCACATATTCTCCATAGTTGGCCAAACAATACACATTTAGGGACAATAGGTGAGTCACACCTCCCTGAGGCAACTTGATACAATCAGACAATGATTAAATCAGCCTTCTTTGTTCTTATGTTTGAGAATGAATAGACCTCCTTATCTGTAACAGGATTATCTATTAGCCTAGGTCTGCAATAATCTGGCTAATATTCTGCAGAGCATAAAGCAACATACATTTCTTTTAACACAAGTACAACATACAGTTATGCGAATGCAGCTTATTCACAGTAAATTGCAGGACAGCCCAGTGCCATCCGCTACACTGCTCCCCCTTGCCCACAAGCCGGCATACACAGTCTGATCCACCACGGATCGGCTTGGGGATGTCCGGGGACTCACGGATCATTTTTCCAGGTCAGTTTGTCTTGACAACCCGTCGGCATTCCCATTCTGTTTATCCGGGCGGTACTGGATATTAAAGTCAAAAGGCTGCAGCGCCAAACTCCAGCGCAGCAGCCTGGCATTGTCCCCAGCCACCCGGTTTAGCCATACCAGCGGGTTGTGATCCGTGAGTAATGAAAAGGGCTGTCCATATAAATACGGCTGCAGTTTCTTTAAGGCCCACACCACAGCCAGGCATTCCTTCTCAATGGCGGCGTAGCTTACTTCTCGAGGTAACAGCTTGCGACTGATGTAAGCCACGGGATGTTCTCGGTACTGCTCCCAATCCAAACATAGAAGCGTCTGTGTGAACAAGAAAACGTTTAGTTGGATTGGGAGCTGCCAAGACAGGGACATTTACCAGTGCATTTTTCAGAAGTTGGAATGCCTGCTCACACTCCGGGGTCCAGGTCACCTGGCGGGGCAAATTCTTTCGGGTAAGGTTAGTGAGGGGCTTGGCCAGGGCACCCAGCAGTCCCTAAAAATGCTAAAACCTGGGTTTTAGTCCTAGGGGTGGGCCACTGGGCCACAGCCTCTACTTTGGCTGGTTCAGGCTTTTGTTTGCCGCACCCCACTCTATGTCCCAGGTATTGTACCTCGGCCAACCCTATGCTGCACTTGGCCGGTTTCAACGTCAAACCAGCTTCCCTAATCCTGTCTAGTACCGCTCCTATATGGGCCAAGTGCTCCTGCCACGTATTACTAAAAATGGCAATATCGTCCAGGTAGGCGCAGGTGTAGTCTTGGAACCCGTCTAGGAGGCGGTCCACCATCCTTTGGAAAGTCGCTGGGGCGTTTTTCATCCCAAATGGCATGACCTTGAACTGGTACAAGCCAAATGGGGTGACAAAGGCCGACTTAGGGATGGCCTCTGGGGCCAGGGGGATTTGCAATACACAAGTCAATCGTGGTGAGGTATTGGCCCCTGGCCATTCCGTCCAGTAACTCATCTATGCGTGGCATAGGATATGCATCGGACACCGTTTTCTCGTTTAATCTCCTGTAGTCTACGCAGAAGCGAGTCGTACCGTCCCGCTTTGGTACGAGTACTACAGGAGAAGCCCAAGGGCTATCTGAGGGCTCAATCACCCCTAGTTGGAGCATCTCCTCGATCTCCTTGCGCATGTTCTCCCTCACCGCTTCTGGAATGCGGTAGGGGGTCTGGCGCATGGGTAATTGCCCTGGGGTCTCTACCCGGTGAGTGTCCAAAGGGGTGTACCCAGGTACATTGGAGAATGTGTCTCTTTTCTCCTCCAACAGCCGTTGTACCTCGATACGCTCCTGTGGGCTCAGTCGATCCCCCAGTGCAACCTCCCCTAAATCCCCAGACATCTGCCCATCCCCTAGCAGATCCGGGAGAGGTAGACTGTCAAACTCGTCCGAGTTTGGCGCACAGATTGCGGTTACCTCCTCGGAGCGCTCTTGGTAGGGCTTCATCATGTTCACATGGAGCATGCGTCGCCCTCCCGTCCCGGTGCAAGGGCCGATTATATAGGTGGTGTCACATCTCTGTTCCACCACCCTATAAGGTCCCTGCCAGGCCGCCTGTAGCTTGTCATGTCGGACAGGCTTTAAAATTAGCACTTTCTGCCCGACCTGAAAGCTACGGTCTCTGGCTCCCCGATCATACCATGTATGCTGGCGTGTCTGCGCCGCCCGAAGGTTTTCTCTGACCGTCTGCGTTAATGCTTCCAGGCGGTCGCGAAAAGCCAGCACATATGGTATGATGGGAGTGCCATCTGCGCTCCGGTCCCCCTCCCAATGCTCCCTTATAAGATCTAAAGGTCCTCTGACTCTCCTCCCAAACAACAGTTCAAACGGGGAAAACCCTGTGGATTCCTGTGGCACCTCCCTGTAAGCGAACAGGAGATGCGGCAGGAATCGCTCCCAGTCCTTGTGGGTCTCTGCGAAGGTTCGGAGCATTTGTTTCAATGTACCATTGAACCGTTCGCATAGCCCATTAGTCTGGGGGTGGTAAGGGGCACTGATAATAGGCTTAATGCCACAGATCCTCCAGAGGTGTTGGGTGAA
Organism: Discoglossus pictus; assembly: GCA_027410445.1. Taxonomy (NCBI): domain Eukaryota; kingdom Metazoa; phylum Chordata; class Amphibia; order Anura; family Alytidae; genus Discoglossus; species Discoglossus pictus. Next base: position 42,341,225 of record CM050173.1, read on the forward strand.
CTCTGCGGTAAATTGGGTACCCTGATCAGAGATAATCTCCCTGGGTAATCCCATCCGGGAGAATATCCGCATGAGGGCATCCCCAACCGTTTCAGCGTGGATGTTGGTCAGAGCCACCGCCTCTGGGTATCTAGTAGCATAATCTACTACCGTCAAAATGTACCTTTTGCCTGACGGGCTCGCTTTCTTAAGGGGTCCTATCAGATCTACCGCTATTCGGCTAAAAGGTTCCTCAATGGGAAGGGGGTGTAGTTTCGCCTTCCTCCCGCCTCCCCTTTTCCCTACCCTTTGGCAGGTGTCGCAGGTGGTGCAATACCTGTGTACCTCCTGACTGATCACTGGCCAGAAGAAACTTTGGGTCAGTCGGTACCTAGTGCGACTGACCCCTAGGTGTCCAGATAGTGGAATATCATGCGCTATCCGGAGTAACTCTGCTCGGTACCGCTGCGGCACCACTAGCTGCCTCATCACTATGGGGTCTGACCCAGTAACCTGCTTGTCCGTCTCCCTGTACAAAAGCTGCTTGTCCCAGACAAATCTCTCTCCCTCCCCCCCGGGTGGGCCAGCGGTAACCTTGTCCCTATATACTTCTAACGTAGGGTCGGTCACTACCTCCGCTGCAAATTCATTGGATGTGGCCCAGGGAACACATTCTAAGGGAGGGGAAGTGTCCCTTACCTGAACCTCCGGGAGTGTGTTGTAGTCCTGGGTGCGGGCTTGTTGTCGGGTGACCACAGGGTAAGCTTCTCCTGTGGTGTGGGTCTGGGGCTCAAAAGCAGACATGAGCCTCCCCAGATCGTTCCCCAATAAAACCTCTGCTGGTAACTGCGGCATCAACCCCACCTCCACATGCCCTGCCCCCGCTCCCCAATGCAAATGAACCCTTGCAGTGGGTAGCCGGTATACTGCTCCCCCGGCTACCCTGACGGCCACAGTCTTGTTAAGTTTAGCCTGGTCTTAAACCAGGTAACTTTTTACCAAGGTGATGGTAGCCCCTGAGTCTCGCAGCCCTTGGACCGCTTTACCCTCCAGGTATACGGTCTGCCTGTGATGCTGCCGATTATCAGCATTGGCCTGGACTGGATTTGCCTCGTGCAGCACCTCCCATTGTTCCACGGTTGTAATGGGAACAGCTGAACTATATGACGTGGCTACTATGTCCTGGTAGTGGTGGGCTGCGGCTGCTCTCGGTGGTGGTGGTGGGCCTGGACGTATCCAGGTGGACCGGTCTCGCAGCTGGGGACATTCCTTTTTATAGTGTCCCCATTTCTGGCAGTGGTGACAGGGGCCAGAAGCGGGCTGGCGGAAACGTGGCTGTGCAGCGGGCGGTGGTGGTGGTGGCAGTGTTCTCGGTGGGGCTGGGGTGTAGCTGGTTCCCCCAAAGGTTTTAAAAGGAGTCTTTGTTGTTACAGATTTTTGCTGCCTGCGTGCATCTAGGTACTCATCTGCCTTCCTGGCAGCTTCGGTGAGGGAGGTAGGGTTTCGGTCTCTTACCCACTCTTGTACCTCGCCAGTTACTCCCTCATAAAACTGCTCCAACAGCATCATCTGTATCACATCCTCCATGGACCGTGCCTTGCTCGCTTGTACCCACCCAAGTGCTGCCCTTTGTAGCCTGCATGCCCATTCTGCGTGTGAGTCTTTTTCCACCTTCTTTAAGTCCCTGAATCTCCGCCGGTATGCTTCTGGTGTTATAGCATACCTGGCCAGAATAATTTCCTTTACTTTGTTATAGTTCCTTATTTCCTCATTAGGTACAGTACGATATGCCTCGGCTGCCCTCCCCGTTAGCCTTCCTGCCAAAATCGGTACCCAGTCCTCTGTGTTGATTCTATGCAGGGCACACAGTCTTTCAAAATCCTGCAGGAAAGCGTCTATATCTTCCTTTGCCTCCACATACGTTTTAAAAGCCTGGTATGGTATCTTAGGCTTACCTTCTTGTGGCATATTTATTGCAGAGCTGCGTTCTGGGGCTGTTTGTTTCCTCAACATAAATTCCTGGACTTCTGTCATGGTCCTTGAAATAATTTCTGTTGAAGGTTGTTCCCCATAAAAAGACAGCCGAAATTGTACCTGCCTCCGGAACTCCACTTGTTCCGAATTTTCTCCCGAATCCCCCTGTTCGGGAACCGAATCTCCGTCCATTCGGTACTCCTCCATCAGCTCAGTAATGAGTACCGCTTTCTTCTTATTGCTGGCTTGTATACCCCTTGCCTCCAGGAGGTCTTTTAGCGTGGAGCGTTTTAGTGTGGCAAAATCAATCTCCATCCGTACTCCATTTATGCTTGTTCCTCTGTGAGTCTGGATCCCAGCGCTGCCAACCAATGTAGCGGAGAGGCAATATTCCCCAGGGTATCTCCGCTTATAATCCCAGTGAGGCTCAGGAACAAGTAAATGGTAAATCCACAGGCAAGGTTTCCAACAGGTAAAATAATAGCAATATCCCAACCGCAATCCCAATAACTGGACGACACACAGTTTCAGGAGCAGAACTATATCTTTAATGACAAGGAATCTCCTTTTATGCCATGGTGCCCTCTGAAGGGCTACACCCACATAATTATCACAGCCAATTATATACATGGTTCAACCCCCACGTCTCCTCCCCTTAGATAACAGGTAACACAATTAAAACAGACCCAATTTTAACCACATTCTGGATGTACCCCAAAAACAGGGGGTACACCTTTAAGTCCAGCACCGTTCAATAGCTCTCCCCCAGGGGAACAACATATTAAAAAATGGCATGAATCAGACCAGGGGTTCAAAAGTTAGTAAAAGTATCTTTTACACATAACACACAAACATTTCACATATTCTCCATAGTTGGCCAAACAATACACATTTAGGGACAATAGGTGAGTCACACCTCCATGAGGCAACTTGATATAATCAGACAATGAATAAATCAGCCTTCTTTGTTCTTATGTTTGAGAATGAATAGACCTCCTTATCTGTAACAGGATTATCTATTAGCCTAGGTCTGCAATAGTCTGGCTAATATTCTGCAGAGCATAAACCAACATACATTTCTTTTAACACAAGTACAACATACAGTTATGCGAATGCAGCTTATTCACAGTAAATTGCAGGACAGCCCAGTGCCATCCGCTACAAGATTATTAACGATAGACAATAGAACAACAATACACAGAAAACCAAGGAAATATATGAAGTGAATGAGATCTAACAGTCATCTAATATGTCCAAAAGACTAAAATTAGTGATTCTGATTCCCCTGGATGAAGTATTTAAAAATTGGGCTTGTACAAAACTGACCCATGATGGCCCTCCTTGTCTCCAGAACCCCATAAAGGCTATTCCCCTATGTGGCTAGCCCACTGGAGCCCAATTCCCAATTTTCCCTTTTGATCTGATTATCGTTATATGTATTATGCCAATGTATAACACAAAATAATGGTCCTATAAATGAAAATAGACCAAGATCCATCTAGGCTCAAATGACCTGGTGAAAAGGGGACTTATGGGTCCAGGGCACATAACCATAGCTTGGGGAAAGACATTACACAACATAACAAATAAAAAAAGTGGTAAAGTATTTCACAAGGTCATTATGGCCATTAGAATACCCCTTTGATTCAACTGGCTAGGTGGTTAATGTTTACCAGGGTCCACTGACCAGACCCAAAGTTCCAAATGTACTGGGGTTTGTGATAAGATCAGAGGAGTCCCACTCTGGCCCCAAAAAGTGGGTTGTGACAGTGTCAATCAGCTCTAGTCCACCCTGCAGTCTATGGAAGCCTTAGCCAGCTTCCTAACCTCCCCTTAAGTCTCATTTTATGGATTCCCAGAAAGCCTCAAACCCCTGAAGTTCCCAGACAATACATGGAAAGTCTGATTGTTTGATGGAAAGATAAGCTTACACCTGGCTGGGGGAAGTAGACATCCTGTCACCCCTGACCCTGCTGAAAACCCTAAATCCCCTTACAAATTCCTATACTCCCCACCATTCAGCACTCACCAAGTAGCTTGCTGACTGGTTCAGGGCTGGCTTATGTACCATTGTTTTATTGTATGGAAAAATGATTTCTAAGGAATAATGATTTTGCTCTTTCTGAGACACATAGAAAATGTGTGTTTCATTTAGGGGGAAGGTATTTATTATTTTTACTGGGCTATAATAACTTTGTATCCCGAAACTCTGCTGGAAAAAGGAGTTGAACAACTGGATTAGATCTGCAGTAGCATTGTCTTCTTGGCCATTTCAAGCCCACTGAAGAGCAGATCATGACAGTTATGCTCCAATGATCCTGTGTTCCTGATGCTTCTGCTGAGGATCCTGATATGACCGCTGGGCACTGAGAAGCCCTCACCCCTCACGATTCTGAAGGAAAATTCCTGAGTTTTGGGGCGAATGCAGGCCCCCTCCCCTAGGTTGTGACAGTGATTATGGTTGGGGGCATCTGGTTGGGGGCATCTGAAGTATTTTCTATAGACATCATGAATGTAAATCCAGTCCTGTGTCCATTATCTCCAAACTAATTCAAAGAAGAGGAACTAAATTGGTTAATGGTAAAAGGGCAAAACGTATAATGAAAAAAACATTATGACCTTATTATGTATAGCTTAGAGTGCAGAATGGTGAGGGGTGATGTGAGAAAAATCACATAGTTTAATATTTAGTTTATATTTTTCTTTTTTTAAATAAGTATAGCATGAGATAATCTTCTTATTGTCATTTGGTCCTAATTTGTTACCTCTGGTTGTTATCTTTTGCTACATGAGACATATACTTATTTCATGCTGTTTTTTATAACTTTGGAGCATTTAATAAAAATATATCAATAAGGAATCAAAAAGAAAAAAATTCTGACATTTTTTAAATACAATTCCTGATGGAAGTATTTCAAGAAAAAGAAGAATGCAAATAATTGACATTGAAGGTTTGAACATTTAGGAACTATGGGCCCTATTCTATTGACCAATTCGTAAAGTTATACACACCTAAAATTACTCTTAATATTGCCACATATTCTATTAGCTTCTTGCAATCCGATTAAAAGTTCCCCACCTACAATCACTACGGGCCAGCCAAACACGCAAAACTCAATTCGTTTTAGCACAACTTGAATATTATGAGCTCTAATTAATTAAAAATCTATATTCTTTTAGACCCTTAGCTCTAGCTCACAAATATGGTCTAACCTGCAACTGAAAAAAGTATCAAGTTTCTGTAAATATTACGAGTACTAAATAAGACTCGCAAGGCCTTTTTTAAACATTTATTAGAGCCGTGGCAGCAATTAAACACACAATACTGTACTTTAATAGCATGGGAAGGCATAAAAAGACATGAGAATGAATTGCACAACAGTCTCAAACCCACAAATATTTAATTAAAATATTATTTTTTAATGTTATTTCTGAGTAATATCAATCTTGGGACTCAAAGGCTTAATACATATCATGAAATCCACATGGACTAGAACAATGAATTTTATAGAGTGCTAGATTGCTTGATTGCAAGCCTAATCAGCAAATATTACTTATTGGCACTAATTAAGGGCCACATTCAATTGGCCGAATTTGAGATCCGGGAGCCCGTAAGTGTGGTTGCAGGCGAATTTGCTATTCAATTGGCGTCTTTTTGCGGGCTCCAATCCGGTTACAAGTTACTGGTTTGAAATACTTGCGTCCATCAAAGTCGTAACTTACAGCCTTCAGAAGTCTTTGATTTCTCACTTTCGCAAGGCTAAAATCGCAAATCGCTATTCAATTGTTCAATTCACCAAAAGCTCGCAAACTTATCCACACTTGTAAACAGCAAATGGAGGAGAAAATCCAACGAGTGCTAGAGATGACCCGCAAAGGGGTAAAGCACATATTCGTAGCACTGTAAATACAAATAAAAGATCAATCCTGCACTGTAAATAAAGGGAAAGAGATGACAGACATTATAATTTATTGCTATACAGTCTCAAGCCCGCAAATCGGAAGGAAAATACATTTATTTTTTAAGTTTCATCTCAGGGTTAAATCGATCTCAGATATCAATGAGTTAATACATATCAGGCCACCCATATGGACTAGAACAGTATTGGCATTACATTTAATCATTCTTTATTTTTAAGGTTTACTTGTTTGATTGTATATCGAACCCCCGAATCTAATTGAATGACATGTAACCTCCATGTTTTACTGGCGTAATTCGGACAGTCTCATTTCCTATTAGCTGTTTCGAAATGGGAGGTTACAGGCTTGCTTAATTGACCATGTTTCCGCCCTCATCTGCTCCAAACCCGTGCATGTTTTGCGATTGTCGCTTCAAGGCCGCAATTTGCGAGCTTGAGCAATTGAATAGCATCGCAAACGGAGACCGCCTGCAATTGAGTTACGGGCCTGGAATTGAATGACTTACATTTGCGGGCCTGCTGTGAGCCCGCATCGGCCACAAGTTAATGAGATATTCAATTCCCCGGGGTTGCAAGTCCCTGCCCGATATCGAACATCGTAAACCATTCTATCGACAGTAGCATTTTCGGGCTTGAAATTTGATCGTTGATGCAAGGCTATAACAATTAGAAACAGCCTATGTAATGGGGGTCCAATAGTGACCCATGGTTCAAGACCATAGGACTTCCAATCTCCATTTTTCATTGAAGTCATATGGGCTTGAGCCTTGAGTCATGATCAAACCCACATTCTATTGGCTCTTTCTAACCGGGAGTTACAGCCTTGCAATAAGCCCATAAATCTGCTATATTAAATTAAACTTTTAATGAGTAATTTTCGAGGTTATATAAATCTCGGGAATCAATGAGTTAATACATATCAGGCCACCCACATGTACTATTACATTGGCTTCATTCATATTTAATATTTAGTGCCTTTTTGATTGACATGTCACCTCCATCAGCTCTATTAAATTCAAAGTGCAACATTGAAATTAAATTCTAGCTGGGCGCAAGTTACGGGCTTGAGACTCAAGCCCGTAAACCTTAACTGAGCTCGCAAGCTGGAAAGAGGACGGACTAGCCGTAATGGGCCTGAAACATCCAATTGAGAAATAACGCAGTGCGACACAGGCCTCCCAGCCAATCACATGCGTGCTAGACAATATGATTGACAGTGGCAGCTTATAAATTTGATTGACACACGCCCATGCGTTGACTGTGTTGTAAATTTCATTGGAAGTAGCACGCAGGTCCAGGAGCTGGTGGGTGAATTTGTTGGAGAGAAAGAGTAGTAGTGGTTTTGAGAGTGGTAGATTACGTTTTTTGATTGTTTATATTATATTTCAAACGTATTTACACGTAAGACTTACACATATTTAGAGATTACACATATTTGCAATACACATAGGTTAAAGAACACACATAGAGATATATAGAATTAGGACACATACCCCCATCCCATCCTCCACACCCCATCCCCCAACACTTATTGATAACACATAGCACATAAAAAAAAATTCCAACACTCATATTACAGAAGTACTTTTTTTTACTTATCCTTCTTTTAATTTTGAGGAACTTTACTTTTTGGATTGATCTATATTCTATTTCAAATGTATTTACACTTAAGACTTACACATACTGTATTTACAGATTACACATATTTGCAATACACATAGGTTAAAGAACACACTTAGAAAATTATAGAGTTAGGACCCCCCCCCAGCACATCCCACACACCCCATCTCCCAACACTTATTAATAATACATAGTACATACATTTTTTCCAACACACATATTACAGGAATACTTTTTTTGATTTATCCTAATTTTTATTTTGTTTAAAGATGGAAGGTAGAGTTGGGGAGGGGGAGAGGAGAGTGAAGGAGGAGAGAGAGGAGCGGAAGGAGGTCATGTAGAGTGGAGGTGGGGAGGAGGAGGTGAGGAGGGAGAGGAGGCGGAGGGATAGGAAGGGCAAGGAGGGAGGAGAGGAAGGGGAAGAGGAGGGCGAGGAGGGAGGAAAAGATGGTTAGGAGGGAGTAGAGGAGGGCGAGGAGGGAGGAGATGAGGGCAAGGAGGGAGGAGAGGAAGGTGACGAGAGGAGGGAGGAGAGGAGGGTGAAGAGGGAGGAGAGGAGGTGGAGGGAGAGAAGTTAAGTGCAGTGGCAGGTGGTGGAAGGAGCCCTAAGCATCAGGCACATCTAGAGAAGGGACAGAGGGGAAGGGGCCTCAGGGACAGGTCAGGGAGGCTAGGGTCCCCGTCCACAGTTGAGAGGACAAGAATCTAGGGGCAAGCACAGGGCCCACAACTGTACAAACCGGGATAATGTGTTCATCCTCTGTGCGATCCGTGTCTGCCCCGTTATCCTCACAGAAGTGAAGCCTTATGATTTGATGACATAAGGGCCACAGTGAGAAGGATGATGTGCATAGAGGAGTAAGGCCTCAGCGTGACCTGTAATGAATGGGAGAGGGTCGGAAAGGTTCCCGGCCTCTGGAGCTTCAGGGCTAGTGGCCCAGCAGGACCCAACCTCCATGTCAGGTGAATATGACATACACCAACATGCCACCACATGTGCATCACACTACACATGTACATGATGACCAACAAGGACACTGACATGTCAGCTCCATGGAATTAAAAAGAGATTGATGGATGCGTCATTAAATCCATGAAGCTGACAAATCACTGTCATTCCTGGGCATCACAACAGTTATCAAGCAACAGAGAGTCCATTTATTGGTGTGCCCACTGCAGCCTATACAGTTACAGACCGAAGCCGGAATCAAGATAGCGCTAGGAGCTAAGAATGACTAAGACCATAAACCTAAGAATAGATCAAATCAAGCATATGATAGCTAATCTGAGTTGCAATGAGGTGAGTCATCCATGTTCAAGGCTGGATAACAGATAGTTAGGAATGAACACATAACAATGTATTATTCATTATACTAATGACATGTACCTTTCTTTTCTATCTCTCAGCATCTAGGAAGATGTCTGGGTCTGTTGGTGAGCATGAGGCGGGGGCGTCAGCAGGAACCAGAGCAGAAGGAGGAGGAACGAGGAGAATCAGAGGGCCCTGGCTCTGAAGAGGGTGAGGTCATTGTGGTGGGGGAGTCCCCCCTGGACAGACATAAAAGCACACCTGGATTTGACCCCACTATCTCCCTCCTCGAACGACTTTGGATTTCGCCCGGGCCCTCCAACCTGCAAGTTTCCTGGCCAACAGCTCCTTCCCCACACAACAGTGCGCTGGCCTGGCCACCACCCCCACCGGGGACACAGACACCAGCATCACCCCTGGCTCCAGCCGGGCCCCGGACCCTCCCCACTCCATCCCCGCCACCTCCACACCCGGCCCTGCAACTAGGACCTCCATCCCCACCACCACCACCGAGCCAGGCTGCACAGGCGGAGATGCTGGCCATCATGCATGAGCAGCGTGACTTACCTTGTGGGATCCAGGCCAGCATCTCTGCCAACCATGGGGGGGTGATGCTCAGCCTGGTCAGGCACTCTAGGGAGGAGAGGAGGCATGAGAGGTGACAGAGACTTACCTGGCTGGGCTGCTAAGATTGAGGCTGGCCCCCAGCCCCCCATCCTCTACCTCGGAGGCATCGCCCATCCACCAGCAGCCCGGCCCTCCTCTCTTTCTACCATGCCTCCGACCCCACCAAGCGTGGTGCCGTTGTCTCCCCTCGCCCCCCTCACCACCACCACCAGCGGAGAGAAACAGCGCCTGGCCGTGAAGGATTTGGGCCCTGTGGCGAGGCGGAGGAGGATATAGGGGCTACGAACATGTTTGTGCCTTCTCAACAGCACTCCTCAGTGACAACCTAATCTAGCCTGGCTACAGAGTCTTGGATCTTGGCCTAGGTGATGGTGATATTTTCAATGCAGATGGCTACCTCCCATCACATGGTCCAGGATCCTCTTCTCTGTGGACACGTAGGGTTCTGTTTAATATGTCACCAATTGATAGTCACTGATGAATGCTGCTGAGAAGAGATGCTGCAGTACCTATGTTTTTTTCAGGTTTGTTTAAGGTTTTCTTTTTTTTTGGTACAATTAAGGTCCATGATGGCATCTTCTGCATCTGCAAGCATTGTGGAGGAAATGCATGAGGTGTAAGGTTTTCCCAGTGCCTCTCAGGTAGACATTCCTTCAATAACAACCCCCCCTTAACATGTAGTTCCCACAATCTTAAAGCTATCATATATCCAGATATCTCAGGCCTGATTGTTGTTAGCTTCAATGTAGACTAATACCGCTATGGCAATGGACTTGCAAAGTCTCACAATGGCATGTTAATGACAGCCAGCATTAATATATGCACCAGTGCAGCATGTGATCATTACCTCAATACTGGTCTGAGAACAGATCCTTGGGTCTGATGTAAGTAACAGTGAATCTGGCTGCTGGCCTTTGTGTCCTCTCCGTGTTAATGGCTATTTGGCCATATTATTGATTATCCTAGCTAATAGTTAGTAATGCTTGCAGATGGAAATCAGGTGAGTTGGTTTATTGGTACAGTATTTAGCACTGTACTGTACATGCATTGTGATTAGTTGTGTTTTTTATCCTCCTCCGCCTTTTTTTAGTTGACCACTTTTTCATTTTTTCCATTCTTTTGTCGCCACACTGTATGTGTGAAACTGGATTGGATTACTCAGTCCAGAGGTTGAATCATCTGTTTACTTGAACAGATCCAAACAAGTTGTAAGTGCTATGCATATTAGTGGTTTCTTCAATTAAATGGAGTGATTTGTAATGATCCTTGTTTTCATCAGTCAGGTTGCAGTGGTGTATGACCGCATGTGACACTGGTAGGTGCTATGCATCATGATTATTCTAGACTACAACATTACCCCTGTAGGTATCCCCATTTTCCCCAATAATAGCCTTTTGCTTTCTCTGGACGTGCTCACACCACACTTATGATATTAATGCACATTCTTATCCACTGCTGACTGTGTCAGTGTGTTTTCAATGGTTAGGGTTATGGGACATCCACATGCATCAAATTAGTGTCACATTCCTATAGATGTAAACTAATGAGCCCTAGTTAACATGCAATAGATCTCTACATATAAAAAGGAATAATAGTCAAAATAGCAATAAATATCATATAATACAAAATATCAAATCTAATAATAATAAAGGGTTAATACACAGGTCAAGCCCAATTAGTGATACTGTAGAGTAGGAACATTCCCCTGAGGGCCTAAAAGGAATAGTAGGTTGCCAGTTCCTTTTCTAGTGGACTGGGATTTGTCTGACCTTTCTGCTATGACATACCCACCTACAATGGCCCTACATGGTATAGCTCACAGCTTCATTGAAGTACACAAGCCCCTTCACCACTACCACTTAGCATATGTGGGAATGCAATTACTTGCACAATATTCCCCCAATAATAAAAATGCATCTGCAAAATATATTTTTGTTATCATATGTTGTAATGCTCATGCGAGTGCCAATATGAAAAACCTTGCTGCAACATGCAGAACATAAAGCCACACTACCTGATTAAATAGCAACACCAAAACATGAAACACATGCCATATGAACCCTTTCCCACTCACAGAGGCTCAATTGTGGCTCCTAAAATGTCAAACTAATTGCATTTACATCTCGCTCTTTACATTTACATGTGGGAACACAAATAGTGGTCATATTTCACCGCCACATCACATAGATCAAGTACCCGGTGAACGTTTAATTATTTGTTGTTCGGTCCTGCAGTCGTATCCGACTCTATGGACTGCAGCACATTCAGCTATGTCTCTGCCTGTGCTTTTCCACCAGGTTTGCATCGCCAAAAAAACTGGAGTAAGTTGCCAGTTCCTTCTGTAGTGGAGTGTGATTTGTCTGCCCTCTCTGCTATCATCTGCCCACCTACACTGGCCCTACATGATATAGCTCACAGCTTCATTCAGGTACACAAGCCCCTTGACCACCACCACTAAGCAAAGCTGAAGGGGACCAGGGGAACATATACCACACTAATCTACTGTAACCCATCATGAAGGGCCGCAAAAACACATGGAGGCTGTGCAGAGGCACGGGGATCAACAGCCAAATCACCTCCATCAAGGATAATCTCCGCTACGCCCATCCTGGAAAGTCCAACACCATTGCTGATGCCCTTCTCATTTGGTGACCTCCCATTATGTTCATCAATTTACATGAGTGTGGATTGCTAAGTGGTGGTGGTGAAGGGGCTTATGTACCTGAATGAAGCTGTGAGTTAAAGCATGTAGGGCCAGTGTAGGTGGGCAGGTGATAGTAGAGAGGTTAGAAAAATCCCAGGCCACTAGAGAAGGAACTGGCAACCCACTCCAGTATCTTTGGCATGCAAACCTTGTAGAACAGCAGAGACATAGCTAAATGTGCTGCAGTCCATAGGGTCACAGAGAGTAGGACGTGACTGAAAGACTGAACAACAAATAAACAAATGTTCCCCAAGTACTTGATATTTGTGATGGCCACTATTTGTGTTCCCAAATGTAGATGTGATGAGCGAGATGTATATTCAATCATATTGATGTTTTAGAGGCCACAATAGAGCCTCTGTAAGTGGGAACGGGTTAATTTGGCATGAGTTTCATGTTTTTGTGTTGCTATTTAATCAGGTAGTGTGTCTTTGGTTGCTTTATGCATCTTGCAGTAATGCTTTTCCTATTGGCATATGCATGACCAACATATTACAACATATGATAAAATAAAATATTTTTATATACCCTATTTTTATTTGGGGATTATTGTGCAAGTAATTGTAATGTCTTGTCATGCTTTCCCTATATTTTAAAGTGCACTGTTGTGTTTATATTGTCCTTTACAGTGTTTAAATGTGGTCTGTGAACCCTTTGCTGGTCCTATTTGCAGGCCGTAATGTTTTGGACTCCATTTTTGGGTTACAGGCTTGAACGCCATGACGTCTTTGGAAATACGTTCCAAAACAGAAACCTAGCAGTTACAGGCTTGACAGAACAAAGGATTTGCAGCCGCGAAGTTCCACATTTCGGCTTTAAGCCGAAGTCGTGCGCTGCTTGATTAATGGGTCCGATTTGATAGCTTTAAGTCTTGTGGACTACGTTACGGGCCAGGGTTTGACATCTGACGTAATGTTGATGGGCTACATTTTTGTTCGCTGTTTCTAAATCAGGAGTTGCGGCCTTGCGTCAGCGATCATGTTCAAGTCCATAACACTTCAATGAAAAACGGAGGTTGGATTTCAAAGTCCTATGGGCTTGATTTACAAGTTATGATCAGACCAACATTCTAGATATAATGCAATATTGAAAAAGCTGTAAATATCATATTCTATTACATGTGAGTTCCATTATATGTATTAACACATTGAGTGCCAGGATCAATATAACACGGAAATTGATTTTTGTTGCTTTCAAAGTGCTCTGGTCATGTCATTAAGCCCTTTGCGTGACCTCCTTGGTACCTGTAACTTGTGGTTTGATTTTTGCCATTTGCAGGCTTGATGGAGTGGTTAGCGAGGGGGAATCGGTGCAAATGAATAGCGATTTGCGATTTTACCGTTTGCAACTCTTGCGGCATCGAAAGATCAAAGGCTTGGAGGGCATTAACTTGAATGAATCGCAATGAATCACAGCTTGGAGCCCGTAACTCGATAGGAGCCTGCAAACGCAAGACAATTGAATAGCAAAATAAGTTACAGCTCCATTTGCAAGCCCAGATCAGCAAAATCGTTGCCTATAAAGTTAATACATTTTTATGACACTCTAAAAATGTATTGCAAATATTTATGTGTAGTTTTTAAATACATGACCCAGTAAGACCCATTGGTGCCTTCCCAATAAATAAACAAAACAACTGTTAGAGGTAAAACTGGCCCCAGCGTATTTATTAAATTCTACATTCGAAAATTACCTGGGTGAGGAGGAGCCTTGGCCTTGGCAGCAAACCCCCATACCCTGAGCCTGTACTCAGGGCCCAACTGTTGTGCCGTCAGCACACCCTCCTCGGGGTAGCGACAGCCTTTTTTCACCACAGGCCCGGCAACTCCTCCACCAGCCACTGTGATATATACAGTCCATTTAACCTTTTTACCTTTATAAATAAAATTATAAATCTATATCTATAACATTAAGACCTCTTTTTTAGATACATTAATTACACTCATTTCCATTATACTTATTATTTTCTTTTCTTTATTTATTTTTTAGAACAACATATGAAACATTACATATTTTACAACAGTCATAAATCACAGCCTTAACTCAGGGAAGGGAGGGTAGGTATCTCTTCTGAGCCAGCCGCGGAATACAGAGAAAATGGTGTTCACGCTACTGGGAGGCGGAGCAAGCCATTCCACCTCCGGCCGTCGTGCGTCAAGCTGCACATCCCGGCCCAGGGTTCCCCCCGTTTTAAGGGACCCCCCTACTAAGCCATCAAAGCTGGTTCCGCCTCAGGGCTTCTCCAGTAAATTTAAAAGAAATTACCACATTGGTTCTTTAAATATCAGTTAATGAAAGAGATTATCTTCAAGAGACTGGCCTTATAAGCAAATGGGTGTGTGCAGCTAGGTCAGCACTTTTACAATGCATCTAAATTGTAAAGTTAATTGAGTAAGTTTCAGCAATACTCTGAATCAATGTTTCCTTAAACTGATAGATTGTCTGCACGCACATAGGTTATGAAATCAGTGCACATAGGATATTGAACTGTGGACAAAAAAATATTGTTGTTCAGAAGTTCTGTCGTGTTTGACTCTCAGTGATCCTATAAACCAAGCCCGCCAGACACATCTGATGGCTACTTCCCCTCTGAGCTCAGTCAAGCTCATGTTCCTTGCTTCAATGGCCACATCTAGCTATCTTCGCCTCTGTCGCCTCCTTCTTCTTTTGCCTTCAATATTTTCACAGCATCAGAACCTTCTCTAGGGAATCCGATCTTCTCATGGTATGGCCAAAATATTTGAGCTTCAGCCTCATGATCATATCTTCCAGTGAACGGTTTGATTTCATGTAGTATTGATTGATTTGATCTTTTTGCGATCCAAGGAATTCTAAACAGTTTTCTTCAGCACCACGATTATTAACTTTATTATTATTAACTTGTATTTGTAATGCGCTAACATATTGCATAGAGCTGTACAGGGGATAAGAAGAAAAAAAATAGAATATTCACAAACTTCAGAAAATGGAGAGGCCTGTTTTGAGCTCAAAATCTTTGCAGAAAGTCCTTTTTTTCCAAAGAGACAGTAAAGACTTAGGACATGTGAGAAGGAGAAGATCTGAGCGAATTATACAAGCCATAAATAGGGGAAGTGTGGGAGTAGAATGGGAAGAGCCAAGCTACATACAGCAAACATTTGTAATAGCTACTACCTTTCAATTCCCTTGCCTGGGCTACGTTTAAAGTCTCATCCTACAGCCAGTTTTCCTTATTAGGTTTGTTTCTTTCTTTGATGCTGTTTTCTGGACAATGTCAAAAAATTATGGCCAAAGTTATTTAGGCACTCTATCTACTATATCTAGTCTCTTAATCTATTCTTTACCTTCACTGCATATTTCTTGGGGATATGATTTATTTTATATCTGGTTAATTACCGTATTTATCGGCGTATAACACAAACTTTTTCTCCCTGAAAATAGGGGCCAAATGATAGGTGCGTGTTATACGCCGATATTCCCTCCCCCCTCCTCATCCTCAACCTCCCTCCTCACTCTAAACCCCCTCCGCATGCTAACCCCCCCTCCTCAAACTAAACCCCCCTCCTTCTCAACCTAAAGCCCCCTCCTCCTCAACCTAAACCCCCCTAAATACCTCCCCTCACTTAACTGCTTCTGCTCCGGCCTCCGCTCCGCTCCTTGACCCGGTGACGTCACATGCGCGCCATGGGGAGGTATTAAGGGGGGTTTAGGTTGAGGAGGAGGGGGTTTAGGTGGAGGAGGAGGGGGGTTTAGAATGAGGAGGGGGGGTTAAAATGAGGAGGGAGGTTGAGGTTGAGGAGGGGGGTTGAGGATAGGGGGGTTGAGGTTGAGGAGGGGGGTTGAGAATAGGGGGGTTGAGGAGGTAGGATGAGGATGGGGGGTTTGAGGATGGGGGAGTTGAGGAGGGGGTTTGAGGAGAGAGGTTGAGGAGGGAGGTTGTGGATTGGGGGTTGAGGAGGGAGGTTGAGGAGGGGGTTGAGGATGGTGGGTTGAGGAGGGAGGATGAGGAGGGAGGATGAGGAGGGAGGTTAAGGATGAGGAGGGAGGTTGAGGAAGGGGGTTGAGGTTGAGGAGGGGGGTTGAGGTTGAGGAGGGGGGTTGAGGATAGGGGGGTTGAGGAAGGAGGATGAGGATTGGGGGTTGAGGGGATTTGAGGATGGGGGGTTGAGGAGGGGGTTTGAGGAGGTAGGTTGAGGAGGGGGTTGAGGATGGGGGGGTTGAGGAGGGAGGATGAGGATGGGGGTGTTGAGGAGGGAGGATGAGGATGGGGGGGTGGAGGAGGGAGGATGAGGAGGGAGGATGAGGAGGGGGGTTGAGGAAGGAGGATGAGAATGGGGGGGTGGAGGAGGGGGTTGAGAATGGGGGGTTTGAGGAGGGGTTGAGGAGGGAGGATGAGGAGGGAGGTTGAGGAGGGAGGTTGAGGTTGAGGATTTTGCTTCAAAGTTGTTTATTTGAATTATTTTTTCCCCCTGAAATTCCCTTCTTAAAATGAGGTGCGTGTTATACGCTGGTGCGTGTTATATGCCGGTAAATACGGTATGAACTTTGCAATAAGAAGCTCATGATCTGAGCAGTAGTAAACCCCAGGTTTTATTTTTGCTGACTGCGTAGAGTTACTCCATCTTTGGCTACAACGTATATAGTCAATTTGATTTCTATATTGTCCATCTGGTGATGTTCATATGTATGGTCAACTCCGTGGCTGTTGGAAGAGGGTGTCTGCTACGACGAGCACATTATCTTCATATAATTCTGCACATCTCTGACCTGCTTCATTCTGTACTTCAAGGCCAAACTTGCCTGTTATTCCAGGTATCTTTGGGTTTGGAATTTTAGTATTCCAATCTGTTATGATAACAATAACATATTTTCTTGGTGTTGTTTCTAGGAGGTGCTGAATATTCTTGTAGAATTTAACAGATTCAGCGTCTTCAACATTCATGGTTGGAACATAGACATGGATTACTGTTATGCCTTGTCTTGAATTCAAGTTGAAAACATTCTGATATATTTTGGTTGTAGTTGAGCACTGCTTTGGCCATGCTTTGACTGATCATGAGGGCTACTCCATTTCTTCTGTGGTATTCTTGTCCTCAATAGAAAATCTGGTGGATATGAAATGCCCCAATCCTGCCCATTTGAGTTTGCTACTTCCCAGGAAATTAATGTTTAATCTTGTCATCTCATGTGTAACCACATATTTGCCTTAGCAGACTTTACAGTCCCTTGCAAAAGTATTCACCCCCTTGTCATTTTTCGTGTTTTGTTGCCTCACAACCTGGAATTAACATGGATTGTTTGAGGATTTGCATAATTTAATTTACAGAACATGCCCACAACTTTGAAGATGTTTTTTTTTTTTTATTGTGAAGCAAACAACAAATAGGACAAGATAACAGAAACAGTCAATGTGCATAAATTTTCACCCCCTTAAAGTCAATACTTTGTAGAGCCACCATTTGCGGTCATCACAGCTCCAAGTAGCTTTGGATAAGTCTCTATGCGCTTGCCACATCTTACCTCTTAGATTTTTGCCCATTCCTCCTTGCAAAACTGCTCCAGCTCCTTCAAGTTGGATGGTTTGAACTTGTTAACAGCAATCTTTAAGCCTGACCACAGATTTTCTATTGGATTGAGGTCTGGGCTTTGACTAGGCCATTCCAACACATTGACACGTTTTCCCTTAAACCACTCAAGTGTTGCTTTAGCAGTGTGTTTGGGGTCATTGTCCTGCTGGAAGGCGAACCTCCATCCTAGCCTCAAATCACACATAGAGTGGTACAGGTTTTGCTCAAGAATATCCCTGTATTTAGCACCATCCATCTTTCCCTGAACTCTGACCAGTTTCCCAGTCCCGGCTGCTAAAAAACATTCCCACAGCATGATGCTGACCCCACCATGTTTCACTGTGGGGATGGTGTTCTTTGGGTGATGTGATATGTTGGGTTTGCACCAGACATAGCATTTTCTTTGATGGCTGAAAAGTTCCATTTTAGTCTCATCAGATCAGAGCACCTTCCTCCATACATTTTGGGAGTCTCCCACATGCCTTTTCGCAAACTCAAAACTTGCCATTTTGTTTTTTGCTGAAAGTAATGCCTTTCTTCTGGCCACTCTGCCATAAAGCCCAACTCTATGGATTTTATTGTCGTCCTATGTACAGATACTCCAGTCTCTGCTGTGGAACTCTGCAGCTCCTCCAGGGTAACCTTAGGTCTCAATGTTGCCTCTCTGATTAATGCCCTCCTTGCCCGGTCTGTGAGTTTTGGTGGGCAGCTGTCTCTTGGCGGGTTTGCTGTTGTGCCATGTTCTTTCCATTTGGTTATGATAGATTTGATGGTGCTCCTGGAAATCAACCAAGATTTGGATATTTTTTTATAACCTAACCCTGACTTGTACTTCTCAAAAACATTCTCCCTTACTTGTTTGGAGAGTTCCTTGTTCTTCATGGCAGTGTTTGGTTAGTGGTGTCTCTTGCTTAGGTGTTGCAGCCTCTGTGACCTTTCAAAAAAGGTGTGTATATGTAAAGACAGATCATGTGACACTTAGATTGCACACAGGTGGACATCATTTCACTAATTATGTGACTTCTGAAGGTAATTGGTCGCACCAGAGTTTTTTATGGTCTTCATAACAAAGGGGGTGAATACATACGCACATGCCAATTTTCTGTTTTCTATGGCGAAAAAATGTTTTATGTATATATTTTTCTCATTGCACTTCACCATCTTAGACTATTGTGTTCTGATCCAATACATAAAATTCAGATTAAAAAAACATTGAACTTAAGGCTGTAATGTAACAAAATAGCTAAAAAGTCAAAGGTGAATACTTTTGCAAGGCACTGTACTTTCCCTTCCAGATACATCCACTGCAGAGGTTCTCTCGACTTTGGCCCAACTACTTCATTAGATCTGGTGCTACTTGTACTCGCCTTCTCTGCTCTTCAATAGGAATGTGCTAAGCACTTTTATGACCTGTGTGGCTTATCGGCAGGTGTCATATCAATATGACTCTGAGCTTGCTACATGTGTGAACATTATATATGTCTCTCTCTCTCTCTCTCTATATATATATATATATACAGTAACTCACAAAAGTGAGTACACCCCTCACATTTTTGTAAATATTTTATTATAACTTTTCATGTGAAACTGAAGAAATGACACTCTGCTACAATCTAAAGTAGTAAGTGTACAATTTGGACTTTTCCACTTAGGGGTGTACTCACTTTTTTTGCCAAGGGGCTAGACATCAATGGCTATGTGTTGAGTTATTTTGAGGGGACAGCAAATTTACACTTTTATACAGACTGTACAATTACTACGTTACACTGTGGCAGAGGGTCATTTCTTCAGTGTTGTCTCATGAACATACATAATAAAATAATTACACTTTTGTGAGATACTGTATATATAATTTTCTTTTTTTCTCACTCCCCCTTCCTTCCCTCTCACTCCCGCATTCTCTCTCTCACACCTCTCTCTCTCACACCTCTCTCTCTCAGTCTCCCATTCTCTCTCTTAGTCCTCCATTCTCTCTCAATCCCTCCTCTCTCTCTCCCTCTCCTCTCTCTCTCCATCCTGTCTATTGCTCCTCTCTCTCCCTCTTATATCTATCTTCTCTCTATCCATCATCTCTGTCTCCTCCTCCCTCTCTTTCTCCCCTCATCCCCACCTTCTGTCTCCCTCTCTCTCTCCCTCCTCTCTCTCTCTCTCTCTCCCTGTTTCTTTTCCTCTCTTTCTCCCTCCTCTCTTTTTCCCTTCTCTACGTTCCCCATCTCCTTCTCCCTCCTCTCTCTCTCCTTCCTCTCTCTCTCTCTCACACACACACACACACACACACTCTTTCAACCTCTCTCCCTTTTTCTCTCACTACTCTCTCGCTCCCTGCACTCTTTCTCTCACACTCTCTCATTCACTCTCTTTACTTCTCCCTCTCTCCCTCTCTCTCACACTTTCTCCCCCTTCTATTCCCCCTCCCAATATTCTCCCTCCTCTTTCTCTCACTCTCTCTCTTTCACTCTCCCTCCCATCTCTCCCTCTTTCTCTAACTCTCTCTCTCTCACTTTTCTCCTCTCTTACCTCTCTCTCACTCTTTCTCCCCCTTTTATTCCAACTCCCAATATTCTCCCTCCTCTTTCTCTTACTCTCTCTCTTTCACTCTCCCTCCCATCTCTCCCTCTTTCTCTCACTCTCTCTCTCTCTCACTTTTCTCCTCTCTTACCTCTCTCTCACTCTTTCTCCCCCTTCTATTCCAACTCCCAATATTCTCCCTCCTCTTTCTCTCACTCTCTCTCTTTCACTCTCCCTCCCATCTCTCCCTCTATCTCTCACTCTCTCTCTAACTTTTCTCCTCTCTTACCTTTCTCTCACTCTTTCTCCCCCTTCTATTCCAACTCCCAATATTCTCCCTCCTCTTTCTCTCACTCTCTCTCTTTCACTCTCCCTCCTATCTCTCCCTCTTTCTCTCACTCTCTCTCTAACTTTTCTCCTCTCTTACCTTTCTCTCACTCTTTCTCCCCCTTCTATTCCAACTGTCAATATTCTCCCTCCTCTTTCTCTCACTCTCTCTCTTTCACTCTCCCTCCTCTCTCTTCCCCTCCTGTCTCTCTCCCTCCTCTCTATATATACAGTGGTAATTCGATTTTCATCCTTAATCCATTCTTGACAGCAGGATTAAAATAATCTGGGTTGAACTGATGTTCTTGTTTTTTTATACAAAACCTTAAAACTATACAGACATAAAGAAATAAACAATAATTAGATCAAATAACATATATAACATGCTACATGCTCCCAGCTCCTCTCCCACTGGTGGTTCCTTCCCCTGCCGGATCCTCCTCTGCTCCACAAGTCAGAGGAGAGAGCAGCAGCCGGGAGGCATGGGGGCCTTGGGGCAGGAGAGCCAAGGGGTGGGGGGGTGCAGCAGCTGGAGGCATTTTTGCCAACCCCAAACAAGTTCCCCCATTGCTATGTCACTGGGCTAAGTTATGAAGAAAGACAAACCAAATAATTCTTATTTTCTCTTTTAAAGAGGTGTCTCAGAGGGGATATGATTCCTTATATAAATATTTCCAGGATCAATAAAAGGCCTTGTCAAGTGAACATTTTGTACCAAGAGGTTTTCAACTGACAAAAGGACATCCTTTGAAGTTAAAGTACAAAGCTTCCACCTTAAAGAAAGAAAGTTCTTCACAGTAAGGGTGGTTAATCGGTGGAATTCTCTACTAAAGAAGCTGGTGACAGCGGATTCGATAGATTATTTTAAAAAGGGGTTGGATATATTTTTGAGTAAAAAATGGCATTCAGGGTTCTCCTGAATAATTAGAGAGGGAGTATTGATCCAGGGAGGAGGCAGTATCTGGGGTCAGGAAGGATATTTTTTTTCCACTTTTGAGACAATTGGCAATGTTTCAATGTTTTTTTCTGTTTGCTTCCTCCAGATTAATTAACAACTAATTTACATATTGCAAATCAGAGGAGATCAAAAAAGGTTGAACTTGATGGATTAAAGTATTTTTTCAACCTTAACTACTATGTAGCTATATGTAACTATATTTAAAAAGCATTTTAAAATTTACATTCTCTAATGCAAAATAGCATTTGCTAGCCATCTTTGATGAACATCCGCCATTACAGGTGGATAAATGTACTAAAATAAAAACTTCAAAATAACAATGTTTGTACTAAAAAATAACATTCATTTATGTCAAACATTTATACAGTACATATTAAAATATTCGCTCATTACCACCAGCAATGTTTTTATAAATGAATATACACTTGAAAAACCTTTTTTCATTGTATAGGGAAAATCATCTTCATGAACTAGCTTACAGAACAGAAAGGAGAGGGTTCATGCCGTAGAAACCTTCAAATATATATATATATATATATATATATATATATATAAAGATTCACCTAGTTCAAGAGGGAAATATCTTCCAAAAAAAAACAAGAATGAGATATCTTCAGTTAAAGTTTGGAACCTGGAACTTTTGGTGGTAATGTGAGAAAATATTTCTTTATAAATAAGTAGTACATAACTGTCACATCCTTCCAGTCCAAGTCATAGGGTCAAAGTAATTTTTCGGCAACTTAAAGCACTATAAAAGAGGACTACAAAAGTTTCCATGTGTATTAAGCACTATCAATTATTGGGTGGAAAATTATGTTGAAAAGTTGTTTATATTTATAAATTGATCAAGAATTCATTTAGATATTGTCATATTGAATGGACACATTTTTTTGGGAGAACTACTTTATAGAAAGGGTGGTAAATATGTGGACTATATATCTGGTGGATGTGGTTGGGACAAATGTCTGGAATAGTATTAATATTAAATACATCTGAGCTTTTTAAAGAACCTCCGTGGACATATTTCTAAAATGTACTATTTTGAAGAACTTCACTTGAATATAAGTAAAAATAATACATATTAATAATAATATATATTCCTTATAAATGTATTTATGTTGCTGTGGATTCTGCCGTTTTGATTTTAATAGATCAATTTCCGGAGTTGGAGGATACACAGGATCTGCACAATGGGGAGGTGGCAGTAACTCCCGCCAGGGCTCTCAGTGGCAAAAATGGAAAGCTTGTTAATTTAGTCCACACCCACCTGAGGAAATAACAGACAGCAGCAGGCAAGAAAAAAATAAAAGCCTGCAGCAAATAATAATTGCATATAAAAGTTGCAAAATGTAAAGTTTGTGTTTAGTTGTTTTTTTTTCTATCTTCTAACATTTTGCCCACGTCATTATGTTTAGTTAAACAAAAGACTGCATTAAAAAAATGACCACAATATTCCTGTAATAAGAATGTTTGCAATGTTTTTAAAATATATTGGGTATCCATGCATTTCTGTCTTTTCTGTGTTTTTTTTTTGTCAGGGACATATTATCATGTGAGGTATACCATGTCACAAAAGTCTGGGCTCCTCTGATGCAGAGCCATGTTTTCCCCTGTTAGAGGGACACTGAAGTCTACTATTTACAGAATCCAATTGATATTAACAATGGACCAATTAAAACAATCCTATATTTACCTAATTATTATATGTAATACTTAGCATCTGTATTGATGTTTTATTAGATCTCCTCTACATGTTTTTATACGTCTTATCCAGTAGGAGGTAGCCTTATATATTGAAACAATATCACTTATCTGCATTGTAATATCATATTTTCTTTTGTACTTTTATAAGAAAGTTGAAATTGAAATTAAAAAGTGTGATCTAAAAGGACTACTGGAATGCCTTAAGAAAAGAAGATAGTTTATTTACTTATGCATTGATCTTGAATAAAATATGCTAGTCAGTGATTTGTAAAATCAATATTCATTATTAAACTTCTTTCAAAGATTAGTGTATCAGCCTTCCTTTGAGCTGTTGCCCTCCATCCTTACACGCTCTTAAAAGAAAGGGATGGGTAGGATAAACATATAAATAATATTCACGAAAATGTGTTCAAATTGAAATATACATTGATAGTCTGCCTCCCACCTAGGACGTGTTGTCAAAGGAAACCAAGTTAGCACAGCAAGGCTACAGCCATTGGAGAGCACTGTTGCTGATACAATCCTGTGCCTGGCAGATTATGCCGCTTACGTGTTGAGTTTATAACGGTGGAAAACCAGCAACTGCTGACCTTTGATCTTTGAAAGTACATGTAATATTAAGTGTTGCTTGTTTTAAATAATTGAATATGAATTTTATCAATGACAAATGCCTAAAGCATTGGTAATTTAATAGAGCCTTTTTAAAAGAATTTGAGCATTATCAATCCTAGTACTTCATAATTTAAAATATGGGACTTCAGTGATGTTTTAATACTCATTTACTGATCCTGGCCCATTTACAACAGGATAGAAAATAGACACCACTGAATGGCATTAAAATGGAAGCTGTACAACCACACATTTTTTATTTTTACTTTTAACTCCATCTAATAAATAATCTATAATTACTCCATATATTTTACATTCACTTTAACAGATCAAAATAATTGCTAAAAGTATGTTATGCTCATTGGGTTGCCAGTTGCCCATAAGCTAATTTGAGCTAGATTCCAATAAATCAGATAGGTATTGCAATATTCTCTGGGAGATTAGTTAAAGCAGATACCACTCCAGCATTGGTCTTGCTTCATCTACTGACAAAGTAATTAGCAAAAATGCAATAAGCCTCATTACAGTAATGTTGCCAATATATCTGCCTTGTTCTAATGGTTCGATCCTAGTTCCAACTGCTCTTAGCCCACTCGTGCATTACCTTTGTAAAAAAGCTAAATTAATATATTTTCTGTTTTAACCACAGTCTCAATCAATTACTTGTCTTGCTACATAATCAGTTTGAGTGATAAGGTGATGGTTTTTTTTTTTATATATTTTAAATGAATATTTTTTTTTCTTTCTTTTTTATAAAAAAATTGTTACAAAAATATTTTATACATTTTAAAATTGGTGCATATTTGCCAATTTTGTAAGGGTTGTTACATAACCTAGTTGTCACTACAACTTCTTGCATCTCAGCAGAGAATGTATTTGCAAATACTGAAAGACCAAATTTAACCAGCTCCCTGCAAATGGCAATAAACTCTCATTGCTCATTGTATATCTTTGAATTCTTTAGACATAATAATCTCAAAGAAAGTACATTTGAAATGTATTACAGCAGTAAAGACAACTTTGAACATTTATATTGAGCTTGTAGTTTATGGTCCATTCTGGACCTGATGGGATGTACATAAAAGCCCAATAAATCTTGCATTTATGGACATTTTAAATAAACAATTTGAGTGCCATCAAACCTACCAAAGCAGCATATTTTAAAACGGTGAAAAGATTTTCAAGTAAAACTGTTTTTACACATTCTCTGCTCAATTTTTTCTGCTCTACATGATGGCGTAGAGCACATTTTTCAAAGATTTTTTTTATCATACTGTGGTTCTTTCCCTTTTAGATATATGTGAGTTCATCCAATATGTCTGGGTTGGTTTTCTCTGCCCAATGCCCTAACCATCACTACAGAGTAGCGCTTTTGAAGACCTCAAACCCTAATAATCTTTTGAAAAAATATTGCTACAATCAATCAATAATTATAAGGCATTTATTTCAGTGCCGCCTTTCCAAAGCTATTTACAGTGTTAATTTATAATCATCAAAAATGTCCTATTTTTAGAACACAACACTTAGAAATGTTGACACAGAACCTCCCTATAAAATCAAGCTTTCAAGAGCCTGTGGTGTGTACTGTACCAGCTAGCAATTAAAAATAGGTGATGTTCAACATTATGCATATTATGTACCAGTAGTGAAAACACATTTGCATTATATAAATGTACTATATTCTACTTTTTTTATGACTGTTTTTTAGTCCTTTCTAGCTAAGTGGATTTTTTAAAAATGAAAATGTTAGAGATTCTATTAGGAATCAATGTGTTCAAATATTAGTATTTTAATAACTAAGCTTGATAATAGACAAAATGTTGAGTTTTAAAAAAACAACCATTTGTTTATTTACCTTTATATGCAATTGTTCTTTATTGCAGGCTTCTGTCTTTACTGAGACACCACTTGCAGTTTCTGTCTGATTAGGTTGTATCCTTATGAATGAATAAACATTTAATTAGACCCAATACATTATCTATTCCAGATTGAATCTTCCTATGCATTCAAGGTCTCTTTCCATCTCAGGAAGTAGATCAGGGAAAAGTAAAATAGCAGCATAATTGCATATAAAAGGTAATAAACTGAAGGCTGTATTGTTTAATTTTACATTATAAACATATATTTCTATTTGCAAGTTTAGTTCTTCAAAAGAGCATAGGTTAAGTAAAAGACTGCAGTGGGTCTTTAATATGGTAACATTGGAACCTAGTAATTGAGGTTGAAAAAGACAATTGGACCCTCAAGTTCAGTAATTTTAGATCACCTCTGACCCTTGCATTATGTGTATTGTTAATTGTTCCAGAGGAAGACAAACAGTTGTCTCATAGAAGAAAAACCAATTCCTCGTGCCAAATATAAGCCATAACATAGTACCCTCCTGAGCTCCTACCCCCAGCATGCACCCTAATGGTTGTTACTGCTGGTCCTCTTGTTAATGAGCCCAAAATACCACTGCCACACAAGTTTGAGAATGACTACACACTATTTTGAACATTCTGCAGTTCATGTCAAATTTGTTTTCTGCTGAAACTTCAGACATCTGCTTGAAATGCAAAGTCCTGCATTTCAAAGTCTACAGTCCTTCTGTGATGCCGTGGGAAGGAAATATGAGGATTCCCAGAACATTTCTACTGACTTTGCTGAACTTAAGGCACGGCCAAAGAGCTGCTAAAGATTATCTGGTGGGATTCACCTTGTTGAATGAAACTGCTTTGTTACATCAGTTTAGGGTATTCTGAAAAAATGAAGGATGTACTTGCCAGATATCAGCTCCCCGGAGGATCTAGCTTCTCTAGTTATACAGATAGACAGAAGACTACCAGAGAGGAACAATTAAAGGGCTGCTACCTGTTCATCTCCATCCCTGGACAAGTTTGCCCCCATTTGTACTTCTGAAAGTCATGCTGAACCTAATGAGTTTGGAGGAGCAAGAAGGCATCTAACCTCCCAAAAAAAGAGATCAATGAAGGAGGGATAACATATGCCTATTTTGTGGACAACCTGGCCATTTTCTCCATGACTGCACACTGAGGAATAATTCCACCTTTGATAATTCTAGTTTACAACTTACTGCATCATTGCCTTTAGTGTCCAAGACCCACCTGATTATTCCTGCTGTATTGCAGTGAGGTCCAAACCAAATTTCCAATCAAAGCAACTTTTGATTCTGGGGTGAGTTCTTGCTGCGTGGACACGCAACTGGATGCTAATTTTCATATGCCATGTCAAGAGAAGAAGGCTTCAGTACCCACACAGTTAATAGATGGGATATTGATCAAATCTGCATCTGTTACCCAAGAGATAACTCTGGCTGTCACTGCTGATTGCCATCATCAGGAAACCCTAATATTTCATGTTGTACATACTCCTCTGTTTCCTCTTGTCCTATGCTTTCCTTGGTTACAATTACATAATCTCTCTATCAACTGGGCATGAAGGAAGGTCATAAACTTCATGGAATATTGTCAGTATTATTGTTGCTTCTCAATTCTTGCTTCCAGTTTCTGTGCCACTGGCAGTATGTCTTACTCTCATCTGATCCCTGCACCATATAGGGCCTTCTCTAATGTTTTCAGCAAGAGAGAAGCAGAGGTCCTTCCTCCTAAAAGGTTATATGCCTACCCTATTGGACGGTTACCATGAGCAAGAATCTCCAGTACAATATACCCTTTGTCTGTTCCGGATAAACTAGTCTTAAAGGAATACATCCAAGGCCATCTGAAGGGATTGATTTGTCCTTCTATATCTCCAGCTAGATCACCAATATTCTTTGCTAAGATTTATGAAGGGGAAGGCTTGGGGAAATGTATTATTTGTTCATATCTTCAAATGGAGTCACAAGAGCTAAAAATAAAATATGTTTTTTTAAAAGAATTAAGTCTTTAATGTTTCTGTTTGTTTTGTTTTTTAATAATATGCTCAATTCTATGTTTTTTTTTGGCATACACCTCCCTCACTGTTGCTATTCATCTGGAATCTGAGATGTCATATATCCATAAATTAAATACCACCTAAAATTCTTTACTCACATTAAAATGAAGTGGATTGGAATGTGTAGGCATTTTTTATACAGTTCCAAGAGGCATACAAATGTAATATAGAATATCTGCTATTTTAGTTCTGCAATATTTTAATTGTATTGATAAATGTAATTACGTATATCATCAACTAGCTATGACACTATATAATAATTGGGAAAATCAGTTAAAGTGCAAGTCAGAACAGTTTTTGATTGGCCCATAACTGATTAATCTGGAATATCCCTAAAACCTGCCCTGCAGCTTTTGATCATTGGAGCGCACCAAAACTAGACCCTTATTATTCAAGAAGAATGATATAGACATGTAGGATAATGCTGGAATATGTATTGGAGGGCTAACATAATATTATTTGGGAAATATATGCTATGCATCTAATCAGTATACACGCTTGTGACAAATTAATTGGATTTATATTAATGAAGTAATTTAAAATGTTTCTAAGTATAACATATATATCATACAACTGTCTATTAATATTTCCAGTCATGGAAATTGAACATAACTATTAATTAGTTTTGTGTCATCCTTTTACCAGGACACAGTTATAAATAATTAACTCTGTGGATTCATAAATACATTTTTATAAGAAATGCAAATTAGCATCCTAAGCTGTTACTCTAGCCATGTACAGAATTTGCACACATAAGAAATACAATTTTATGCAGGTCTACGTTTTTTTGGCTAGGGGCATGTGTAAAACTACAGCTATTCCTCTCGCCTTCTTCTCTCCTTCTTGTGTAATCCATGCAAATGTTTTAATAACAACATTTTACCAGATAACAATTAAAAAAAGTATTACTATCTCTTTATTCAGAATAAATAGAGAGATTACAGTGAGGGAAAAAAGTATTTTATCCCCTGCTGATTTTGAACGCTTGTCCACTGACAAAGAAATGACCAGTCTAAAATTTTAATGGTAGGTGTATTTTAACAGTGAGAGACAGAATAACAACAACAAAAAAAAACAAGAAAAACGCATGTCAAAAAAGTTATAAATTGATGTCCAATTTTCCTTTCAAAAAGGATGACATTTGGTATTCTCTAAAATTCTATGCATGTTCTATTTGCTTCTTGTTTTATTCATTTTATTCTGGGAGATATTCATTTTATCCTTGAGATATTTATTGGATGTACTGTATATTTTATAAATAAGCCACAATTTCATGGTCTAATCTGGATTACGAGTCTTCGTAAATGTTGACTTTCATATTTAAGAATTGAATACATTTTTCCAAGCAAAAATAAATATTTTATTTTATATTTTAAACTGTTTTAAATGGTTATGCTAGTTAGACAGCAGGTAGATTGAGAGAAAGAGTCAAAAAGAACATAGGGTACTTGTATCATTATTTTATTCTATTAACCTTTATGGCTTTACAGTATCTTATCTTTCAATATTTATCTTTATTATGTGTATATTTGCCACTCAGTTTTCTTACTTGCAATATACAAGCTTTCTTTCTTGAATCATAGGGCTGTAATTATTACAAGGCCATTTTCACCCAAAAGGCAAATACATTCCATATGCCTATTCCATATTGACTTGTTTGTCTTTGCTAAAATGCCGCGCTTATTTCCATATCATTGGAAAATGTAATCAGTTCTGCAATCATGACTTTACTGCAGATCACAAATGAGAAGGCTACACCAGCATTGATATGGCAATTATATAGGCTATTTGACTTGTTTCAAAAATACATAACCTTTTAAATGCTATATTGCCTGTGAATGTAGAGGCTTTGAGGTTTTTCCTTTTAGAAAAGCTCTAACTATAGAACTAAGAGAAATATTAGATTAAAAGTTTAAATAAGCATATAGAAAATTGAAGATATTTCCTGTTTTGATGTATTCATACAACTGGTTTGTTGAAATTTGCGTTTGTTTTGCTGGTGGTAGATTTTGCTACAGTTCCCACATAAATCTGTAAATTATCACTGAATCATATGTACTTAAAGGACCACTATAGTTTAATAAACACTTCACATGCTTGTGAAGTATGTAACACAATAACATTAGCAAGTGTGCAAGACAGGAACATAAAACCATTTTAGCGAAAATTGTATATTTATATGACTCTGAATGTGGCACGGATGAATTCATCTTCAACTTCTTTCCTGTCTGTAACTTGAGAGGGAGAGCTATCTTATGGTGCCTTACTCAGTCATTAAATACTATGGTTAAGGGGCTATTTGAGGAGGATGTTTCAAGTAGAAATCATTACAGATCTTATCTAATTCGATTGTTCCTTCCACTCTTCCAAGTTTTCTAATCCTTATAAAAAGATAAACTGACTACCATCAGTAAAGCAAATTTAATACAATTGATGAAAATTTAGGTTGTAATTATTTTTTTTTTAAGTTGTGTAGAAATATTTAGGTAATTTTCAAGTCAGGTTCTTCGAAAAACCACACCATAAATATTATACAGCCATGGTCATTTTTGTGAAGCATGCATCAGACTAACAACATAGGCAGCTAAGTCATCTGTCAGCACATTCCCTTCAATCCTCCATCCCACATCTTTCCACTCTGGAAGCAATAATAAAAATTAGCAGGACTTCACCAAGCAGTTTCTAAGAAGTGTGTAAGTGTGGAAAACACAAACATGCCATGTTTCAGACACAAGCAGTGTCTGCTAAAATAAAGATTTTACTTAAAATACATTTACTCAACTGCTAATTTTGTTATTTGATGGCAAATATCTAAAGTTTGCTCCAATCTACAATGATCCTTTAAGCAATGGATAACTCTTGTAAAAGTCAAAGCTTAGACCATTTGTCCGATCGAATTACGTACGAATAGAGTTCTCCTAGAACTCGCTAACACGTTGTCCTTTAGTACACCTTGCTCATGTGTTGATCTGCAATTACAAAACAGCTACCATTTTAAACTTTTTTTTGTAAAGTTTTTTTCAATAAAGATTTTTTTACAATTCATTTCAAAATAGATATGAACAAAATAAGTACATATCTCTGACCAAAAGTATAGTGTCACGATCTGCTTCTTCTTGGGGGCTTGATATGAACCTAGTTCAAACCTACCCCAGCAGAATCATGTAGTTCCTGTTCTCTGTGGCACAAAAGATGGCCTCTGAAGAGGGCAAGGCCCAACCGCTACAGGCAGAGGATACTGGATCCAGGTTACTTAGTGGCCCATAGCAAGACCACTCCCCAAGTCAGGATACAACACACAGAAATAGTCTCACACCTTGTTTATGTGAAAACTCTCCCTCAACCACCTTTATTTTGGAAAACACCATCTTTTAAACATGCATACAAAATTACCAGGAGGGGCTACCTTTAGCCAGCCCCTAACTGCCTCTGGCCAATCAGGCAGGGTCCCTACGTGGGAACCATGAGACTCCTCCCAGGTCTGCCCACTAGGTGTGGCTACCTAATTCATTTGGTCTCTGACTTTCAAGGGAGAAACATCTCCCTGCCCTCTGGGCTTTGCCCTGATTCTCTGAGTGAGAATCCCTGTAGACCCCCTGGGGTTATGGTGCCTCTATGTCTGTGGAGATCCCTTTGTTCCTGACTACTATCATTTCAAGTGTTTACCTTCAGGGCCATATGGGCAACTCCTGACTGAGAGTTTATACAATGGGGAAGGGTTGACTAATCAAAACATAGCTATCACTCCATAATACAATATACAATATAATACTAACATATTATAACCCATAACATATTTCCCCATTAATATATTATACCTAGGATACATAATAACCATGTACAGGCAACATATAACCACACAATAACACATAATCCCAATGTAACAATGTCATGCTCCCTTGGACATACTCACAAACCACTGACAATATGAGTCCTTAAACAATTAAATCATGACAACTTCTTCCCCTTCCTTTCTAGTATAGCATAGAGGATCATCCTAACGGATAATTCTCTAGCTATACTGCTTTTACTTGTCCTCCTGTCTGGAAAGTCCATCCAGGTGATAGCCTCAGTGGCTCTCTGCCTCCCCCTGTCCAGGGTGAATACTCACTCCTTCCCAGTGGCCTAGACACCTTCACAAGCCCTTGGGGAGACTTATAAGACAACTGCCATAGAGGACCCTTCAAGGTAGTCCAGGGGAAACAGTACATCCCAGCCAGTAAGTCCAGCATAAACTTGGGAGGATCCTTACCCAGCAAAGCCCTCTCCTTCCAGGCTAGGGGGACCTCTTGTCCTGTTGATTCTGGATCAGCACTCAGTCCCATGGGTAAAATTGAAGAGTACAAGGTTCCCTTTGTCAGGCCTGAGCTTTCTCCTGAATAAACTGGGATACTGGAGTTGCAACATGGGCTAGTGACATTGACTGGTGGCATCCATGCTGGATTAATGGGCAGTTCTGATACAAGCTGTTGTGGCTCAGTAGCCAACCTCTCTCCCACCAAGCCTGGCCAATGGCCCCTTCTTTCCAGGGTTACAGGTACACATCCAGTGTCTTTGGGCAGCTGCAGGTGAGTCATTGTAGGGAGACCAGGAGACAAATCACAATCTGGGGTACCCTCTGGCTCTTTGGTCTCTGGATCCTCAGGTGGAACCTCCTGACTCTCTCCATCTGAGACTGCCTGGTGTGTAGTTACAGGCAGCCCTTGAGAAGCAGCTGCTACTGCCTCTTGTTCAGGCTGAAGAACAGGGCTACTTTCTGTTTCTGCTCCAGGGTCTGTGGCTGGCTCCTGGACAATGGTCATCCAAGGAACCTCTCTACAATTTCCACAGTCAAATAGTAGGGCCCAGTGCTCATTAGGTTCTTCTCTTACACTAGGAGCAGAGTAGCTTTTCCCCAGTTCTTCCCCTGGGCCCGGCACTGCTGTGGTTTGCCCCTGTCCCCATTCCTCTAACTGGGTGAGACTTAGCCCCTAAAGATAGGGACCAGTTCTTCCTCTTCCCAGTCAACCCCATGGATGCCGGCATCCTTGTTATTTTGAGAATCATGGATATCGAAATTCTCCCCCCAGTCCATACATTTATTTTCTGACCCAGCTTCAGCAATATTTAGCTGGGTCTCTGTAGTACCTGTTCGGTGGTTCTGTTCCATGCCTGACTGGCATGAGCCCTCCCAGCTGGCTGGCCAACAACCATCCAGGGATGCTTCATCCAGTAAGCCTATATAATCCACCTCCAGCTGTAGCTCCTGTTGGATCAAAGGCCAAAGTAAGTTAGCTGTATGAGAGCCTGTCTCCAGTCCCAGCATGTGACAGTTCTTGGCAAACAGACACAGCTTTCTTTTCTCTGTCCCCAAGCCCCAGTCCGGATCCCCATGTACTATGTCCCAAAGTGCCTTTTCCAGCCCCAATGAAAAATGATGATGTATCCCAACAGGTCCAACCCAATAAGCATATTGATCTTCCAGGGCGACCTCCTCATATACCAATTCTTCCAGCCATTCCATTAGCCTGTGACCTGGCCATAGTCCCAGGAATGCCATCCATTTATTTAGAAGGCCCATTCCTCTACAGTCCTTTCCAG
This sequence comes from Discoglossus pictus, assembly GCA_027410445.1. Taxonomy (NCBI): domain Eukaryota; kingdom Metazoa; phylum Chordata; class Amphibia; order Anura; family Alytidae; genus Discoglossus; species Discoglossus pictus. The sequence continues at coordinate 42,374,523 of CM050173.1, forward strand.
TCACCAGAACATTCTCTATCTCTACTGGGGATAAACATTTCCCCTCCACAGGAGCTGAGACAGGGCCATTGCTTACCCTTCTCCTGTTCCCCTTTACCCCCTGTGTGATTTGTATCCGGAGTTCCCTCTGCTGATCCTTAGTAAAACCTGCAGGCATTACCTCCATCCATCTTTGATACCGTCTGGACACTTCCTCCTCCTCTGCTGCAGACATCTCTTCATAAGCTGCCATCCTTCTGTGTTTTATACAGAGATCCCCACCGCTGCCAGCCAAATGTCACGATCTGCTTCTTCTAGGGGGCTTGATATGAACCTAGTTCAAACCTACCCCAGCAGAATCATGTAGTTCCTGTTCTCTGTGGCACAAAAAATGGCCTCTGAAGAGGGCAAGGCCCAAAAGCTACAGGCAGAGAATACTGGATCCAGGTTACTTAGTGGCCCATAGCAAGACCACTCCCCAAGTCAGGATACAACACACAGAAATAGTCTCACACCTTGTTTATGTGAAAACTCTCCCTCAACCACCTTTATTTTGGAAAACACCATCTTTTAAACATGCATACAAAATTACCAGGAGGGGCTACCTTTAGCCAGCCCCTAACTGCCTCTGGCCAATCAGGCAGGGTCCCTACGTGGGAACCATGAGACTCCTCCCAGGTCTGCCCACTAGGTGTGGCTACCTAATTCATTTGGTCTCTGACTTTCAAGGGAGAAACATCTCCCTGCCCTCTGGGCTTTGCCCTGATTCTCTGAGTGAGAATCCCTGTAGACCCCCTGGGGTTATGGTGCCTCTATGTCTGTGGAGATCCCTTTGTTCCTGACTACTATCATTTCAAGTGTTTACCTTCAGGGCCATATGGGCAACTCCTGACTGAGAGTTTATACAATGGGGAAGGGTTGACTAATCAAAACATAGCTATCACTCCATAATACAATATACAATATAATACTAACATATTATAACCCATAACATATTTCCCCATTAATATATTATACCTAGGATACATAATAACCATGTACAGGCAACATATAACCACACAATAACACATAATCCCAATGTAACAATGTCATGCTCCCTTGGACATACTCACAAACCACTGACAATATGAGTCCTTAAACAATTAAATCATGACATATATCAATTTTGTAAAAGGACTACGTGAAACCAAAAAATGGCCAGTGATATTAACCATCAATAAACAACTTACATAGTTACATAGTTACATAGTAATAAAGGTTGAAAAAAGACTTTCAGTCCATCAAGTTCAACCTGTTAAGATCTCCTCTGATCTGCAATATACGGAATAGTTATTAATTAAATTATTGGTTAAATAATTATTAATAGTATAGTATTGGAGGATGAATAAAGAGTTAGTCCATTAAGTTCAACCTTTTTAGATCTCTATTGATCTTTTTAATGTGGACTATTTATTATTATTTGTTAATTGTTATTTGATCCAGCGGAAGGCAAATAGAAAACAAAAAATTCCATTGAAACTTTGCCAATTGTCTCATAAGGGAAAAAAAGCAAAATTCCTTCCTGACCCCAGAAACTGCCGATCAAATTTCTCCCTGGATCAATATTCCTTTGCTAGTTATCTAGGATAGCCTTGAATGCCCTCTTTATTCAAAAATATATCTAACCCCTTTTTGAAGTTGTCTATCGAATTCGCTGTCACCACCTCCTTTGGTAGAGAATTCCACAGTTTAACCACCCTAACTGTGAAGAACCCTTTTCTTTGTTTAAGGTGAAATCTTTTTTCCTCTAACCTCAAAGGATGTCCTCTTGTCAGTTGAAAATCTCTTGCTACAAAAAGTTCACTTAAAAAAGCCTTATATTGACCCTGGATGTATTTATATAACGTAATCATATCTCCTCTTAGACGCCTTTTTTCTAGCGAAAATAAGTTTAATTTTGTTTGTCTTTCTTCATAACTTAGCCCCTCCATTCCCCTTATTAGTTTTGTAGCCCTTCTCTGTACTTTTTCCAGCTCTAATATGTATTTTTTATGAGGTGGTGCCCAAAATTGTACTCCATATTACAAATGAAGACGTACTAGGGATTTGTATAGTGGCAGAACTATATATTCTTCCCTGGCTTCTATACCCTTCCTAATCCATGCTAATATTTTTTTTTGCCTTGGCGCTGTTACCTAGGTGGTTATCCACTAGTACTCCCAAATCCCTTTCAATATCTGATACCCCTAGATTTGCTGCATTAAGATTATAGATTGCTTGTCTATTGTTCCTTCCCAAATGCATAACTTTACATTTATTTGTATTAAATCTCATCTGCCATTTAGCCGCCCATTTCTCTAATTTATGCAAATCCTTTTGTAGGGAAAGTACATCATTATCTGATTTTATTACCTTGCACAACTTAGTGTCATCAGCAAAAATGGAGACACTACATTCGAGTCCTACTTCAATGTCATTAATAAATATGTTAAAAAGGAGAGGACCTAATACTGAACCTTGAGGAACCCCACTTATCACTTTAGACCAATCGGAGTATGTTCCATTCACAACAACCCTTTGCTTACTGTCTTTTAGCCAGCTCTCGATCCTGTATCCCTTAGTTTGCTTACTAGTCTTCCACGTGGCACTGTATCAAATGCCTTTGAAAAATCTAAAAAGACTACATCCACTGAGTTGCCCTGATCCAAGTTCCTACTAACCTCCTCATAAAAACTAATTAGATTGGTCTGACACGACCTATCCTTCATAAATCCTTGTTGACTGCTACCTATGATCCTGTTCAAATAGACATATTCTTGTATTCTGTCCCTTATTAACCCTTCTAAAAGCTTCCCAACTACAGAAGTGAGGCTCACTGGTCTATAATTCCCCGGATTTGCTCTACATCCCTTCTTAAATATAGGTATCACCTCTGCTTTTCTCCAGTCATCTGATAGAGACCCTGTAGTGAGTGAGTCTTGAAAGATTAGATATAATGGTTTGGATATTACAGAACCCAGCTCCCTTAGTAACCATGGATGTATTCCATCAGGACCTGGGGCTTTATTAACATTTATTTTCTCCAACCTCTTTTGTATTACTTCCTGCGTTAACTAATTATTTAGTAAAGGTAGTGTAGCCCCATTATGTTGCGGTGTCCCAACCACTGGTACCTCCCTTGTGTATACCGAAGAAAGAACCTATTTAGCTCATCTGCCTTTTCCTGGTCACTAATTATCAGATGGCCTGTGTCACATTGTAATGGTCCCATCGATTCCTTCCTGGCCTTCTTCTCATTAATATATTTAAAAAATATTTTAGGGTTAGTCTTACTTTCCATTGCAACTGACTTCTCATTTTCTATTTTAGCCAGTCTAATAGCCCTTTTGCAAGACTTGTTGATTTCCTTATAGTCACATAAAGCTGCCTCTGTTCCCTTCTTCTTGTATAATTTAAATGCATGTTTCTTTTTCCTCATCATGATCTTTAAGTCATTGTTAAGTCACATAGGATGTGATTTACTCCTATTCATTTTATTTCCACATGGTACATGCTGATGAGTATGTTTATTTAGTAAGGATTTGAATGTTGTCCCTTTATTTTCAGTATTCTTCCCTGTAAGTTCTTTGTCCCAGTCTATATGTTGTATTGCTGCCCGTAGCCCATTAAAGTTAGCCCTTTTAAAATTTAGAGTTTTTGTTGGCCCCTTACAACTCTGTTTTTTGTATTCAATCCCAAATGAGACTGTGTTGTGATCACTGTTCCCCAAGGGTTCCCCTATTTTTACATTTGATATTATATCAATATTACTTGTGATGACTAAATCCAAGATGGCCCCATTTCTAGTAGGTTCTTGTATTACCAGGGCCAGATAATGATCCCTGTGTGTACTCAAGAACCTGCTCCCCTTAGCTGAGCTGCTGGTCTCATTTATCCAGTTTCTTTCAGGGTAATTAAAGTCTCCCATTATTAGTACTTGCCCATGCTTAGAGGCATTTCCAATCTGTAACAATAATTGTATTTCCTCACTTTCAGCTATATTTGGGGGTTTATAGCATACTCCCACCATTATGCATTTAGAATTAGCTCCTCCACTATTTAGCTCAACCCACAAAGATTCAATGATGCCGTTAGTGCCAGCATAAATATCTTCTCTGACTATAGGCTTAAATTCAGGCTTAACATAAAGACAGATCCCTTCTCCTCTTTTACAATTTTCCCTATCTTTCCTAAATAGGTTATAACCATCCAGATTAACCGTCCAGTCATGAGATTCATCCCACCATGTTTCCGTAATGCCTATTAAGCCCCATTTTTCTTGTACTGCTAATATTTCTAGCTCATCCATTTTCCCAGGCAAACTTCTTATGTTAGCAATCATACACTTTATGTTGCTATGGCTCTGCTGTTGTGAAGTGCCTGCCACTGTATTTGAGGCCCCTATTAATACCTCCCTACTTTCTATTGTAACCCACCCCCTTCTCCTCCACCATGGGTAACTAATTCATCCCTTTCCCTCTCTACCCTATTTACCCCAATACTTCTATATAGTCCCTCCCCCCCCATCTACAAGTTTAAAAACTCCCCCAGCCGTTCTACCATCCTATCCCCTAGCACAAAAGCGCCCTCATCATTAAGGTGCAATCCATCCCTGATATACAGGGAGTGCAGAATTATAAGGCAAATGAGTATTTTGACCACATCATCCTCTTTATGCATGTTGTCTTACTCCAAGCTGTATAGGTTTGAAAGCCTACTACCAATTAAGCATATTAGGTGATGTGCATCTCTGTAATGAGAAGGGGTGTGGTTTAATGACATCAACACCCTATATCAGGTGTGCATAATTATTAGGCAACTTCCTTTCCTTTGGCAAAATGGGTCAAAAAAAGGACTTTGACAGGCTCAGAAAAGTCAAAAATAGTGAGATATCTTGCAGAGGGATGCAGCACTCTTAAAATTGCAAAGCTTCTGAAGCGTGATCATCGAACAATCAAGCGTTTCATTCAAAATAGTCAACAGGGTCGCAAGAAGCGTGTGGAAAAACCAAGGCGCAAGATAACTGCCCATGAACTGAGAAAAGTCAAGCGTGCAGCTGCCACGATGCCACTTGCCACCAGTTTGGCCATATTTCAGACCTGCAACATCACTGGAGTGCCCAAAAGCACAAGGTGTGCAATACTCAGAGACATGGCCAAGGTAAGAAAGGCTGAAAGACGACCACCACTGAACAAGACACACAAGCTGAAACGTCAAGACTGGGCCAAGAAATATCTCAAGACTGATTTTTCTAAGGTTTTATGGACTGATGAAATGAGAGTGAGTCTTGATGGGCCAGATGGATGGGCCCGTGGCTGGATTGGTAAAGGGCAGAGAGCTCCAGTCCGACTCAGACGCCAGCAAGGTGGAGGTGGAGTACTGGTTTGGGCTGGTATCATCAAAGATGAGCTTGTGGGGCCTTTTCAGGTCTAGGATGGAGTCAAGCTCAACTCCCAGTCCTACTGCCAGTTCCTGGAAGATACCTTCTTCAAGCAGTGGTACAGGAAGAAGTCTGCATCCTTCAAGAAAAACATGATTTTCATGCAGGACAATGCTCCATCACACGCGTCCAAGTACTCCACAGCGTGGCTGGCAAGAAAGGGTATAAAAGAAGAAAATCTAATGACATGGCCTCCTTGTTCACCTGATCTGAACCCCATTGAAAACCTGTGGTCCATCATCAAATGTGAGATTTACAAGGAGGGAAAACAGTACACCTCTCTGAACAGTGTCTGGGAGGCTGTGGTTGCTGCTGCACGCAATGTTGATGGTGAACAGATACAAACACTGACAGAATCCATGGATGGCAGGCTTTTGAGTGTCCTTGCAAAGAAAGGTGGCTATATTGGTCACTGATTTGTTTTTGGTTTGTTTTTGAATGTCAGAAATGTATATTTGTGAATGTTGAGATATTATATTGGTTTCACTGGTAAAAATAAATAATTGAAATGGGTATATATTTGTTTTTTGTTAAGTTACCTAATAATTATGCACAGTAATAGTCACCTGCACACACAGATATCCCCCTAAAATAGCTAAAACTAAAAACAAACTAAAAACTACTTCCAAAAATATTCAGCTTTGATATTAATGAGTTTTTTGGGTTCATTGAGAACATGGTTGTTGTTCAATAATAGAATTAATCCTCAAAAATACAACTTGCCTAATAATTCTGCACTCCCTGTAGACATTGTACCCAAGTGAGAAGTCAGCCCAGTGCTCTAAAAACCCCAAACCCTCTGCACTGCACCACTTTTTTAGCCACGCATTAACCTCCCTAAGGTCCATCTGCCTCCCTGGGCTAGCACGTAGCACTGGTACTATCTCAGAAAATACTACCTTGGAGGTCCTTGCTTTAAGCTTATTCCCTAATTCTCTAAAATCATTCTTTAGAACGCTCCATCTTCCACTAACTTTGTCATTGGTACCAATGTGTACCAAGACCGCCGGTTCATTACCAGCCCCTCCCAATAATTTATCCACCCGATCCACAACATGCCGAACCCGAGCACCCGGGAGACAGCAAACTGTTTGATTGCTGCAATCTGGGTGACAAATTACCCTGTCTACCTTCCTAATAATAGAGTCCCCTACCACCAAAACATGTCTGTTGCTCTGCCTATTCTGCCCTCCCTCTCCTCCAGTAGAACTGTTCTCCCGGCTGTTAGAGGGAACAGCTCTATCTGGCATTGCCATTCCTGAATGTACATCCCCAACAGTTTCACTCAATCTGGCAAATCTGTTGGTGTTTGCCAACTCAGAACTGACCTGCCTCCTCCTGTTCCCCCTGATTCCCCTTCTAACTGTAACCCAGCTACCTCCCTGGCCATCCTCACTAGCCCCAGCTCCTCCCTCCATACTAGGCCCAACTAAACTGTGCTCCGTGAGCACCACCTCCCTTTACAGTGGAGCAGTATCACTAAGTGCTGCAATTCTCCTCTCCAGATCTTCAATTTGAGCTTCCAGAGAGGCAATATGCTCACACCTGTCACAGAGGTATGGACCCTGGATCATCTGTTCCAGTAGTGCATACATTTGGCAGGATGGACACTGAGTGAGGTTTCCACTGGACTGACTCATGATTATCAGTTACAAAAATACAGTGAGAAAACAAATCAATGTATTTGTATAAAGATTTCTTTTCCACACCTTAAACCAAACAAAACAGAAACAATATATACGTTTGTTTTCTGTTTTTTCTTATAATACCCCTTTTCTTTGGATTTCCTCCTTTTATTTAATCTCCTACACACTAACTACACTTACATTAGAAATGTTTGCAAGCTCCCAAGCTCGCTCTTCCCTTGTTAAAATAGACCCCGCCTACTCACCTGTACAATGATAAATGAGCACAGGATAGAAAACACTGTCCTGCCCCACAGAACCGATTCAACAGAAAACAACAAAATGCACACAGATATAACTTACACAGGCCAAGCCACACCCACTCTCACCTGTACACTGATTACTGCAACAGGACAGAAAACTGTGCACTGACTTAGAGCGGATTCAAACCAGACCTCACACAAATGCACCCAGATATAACTTACACAGGCCAAGCCACACCAACTCTCACCTGTATCACTGATTACTGCAACAGACAGAAAACTCTGCACTGACTTAGAGCGGATTCAAACCAGACCTCACACAAATGCACCCAGATATAACTTACACAGGCCAAGCCACACCCACTCTCACCTGTACACTGATTACTGCAACAGACAGAAAACTGTGCAGTGACTTACAGAGCGGATTCAAACCAGACCTCACACAAATGCACCCAGATATAACTTACACAGGCCAAGCCACACCCACTCTCACCTGTACACTGATTACTGCAACAGACAGAAAACTGTGCACTGACTTAGAGAGCGGATTCAAACCAGACTCAACTTAAAATATAATAAAAAAGAAAAGCAACTTAAAAGACCATTGTACGGGGGGGCGTGTCCAGCCAGCAGAGAGAGCAGACGTGTTTCTCTGCTGCTCTGCACTACAGTGCAAAAAAAGGGTTTTTTTCCACCCAAATTCTTGGCAATTTAGCCAGTGGCACTCTGTGCTTGGCTCCAGGAGCTGCCTGGGTTTATCGGGCAACGAGGAGTGCCCGGAAAAGAGCCCCCGGGGTACCCGTTGAGTGCAGCCCGCCACGAGGGAGAGGCCTCTGCGGGAACGCCATCTTCCCCCAGCCTGTGTGTGACCCCTCTGCCTGAACATCAGCTACTGGGGAGGGCTCTCTCCTTGTCTGCCCCTGCGCCGGCGGTGCAGGAGAGATCAGTCGCAGCACCGGAGTGTGGCGCCAGAGAGGACCGAGCTGCCCGGGGGGGCATCCAGCAATGAGAACAGCACAGTGAAGGAGGCCGCGGAGCGACGGAGGCGCCTAGGAGGGTGAGTGGGGTAAAAGACACAGAGGCCCCCGAGGGGAGGAAAGGCTACGTCGCAGGAGGCCAGGTCCCAACCCCCAGTACCGCACAAGGCACAGTACAGGCCTGATAGGCTTCTCGCCCACCATAAGGGCCCGAGATAGGGCTGAAAAGAAACAAAAAAGAAAAGAAAAACAAAACAACTCACATCCCCCCCCCCCCGCGACCAAGGGACCCTGACAGGCAGCTTGTGCTGCAGAGACATATACACAACCCTATATAGGTGCCAGAGGATCAGAGTGACGTGGGGGGTTACAATAGAGCTGCCAAAAAGCTTCCCCCTTTATCTAGCCCAGAGCAGCCATTTTCTCCTTCTTTCCCTGCCTATTTGGCGCCAAAAATATCCCCAGAAGAAGGGAGGCCATATTGGTTCCCTAAAGTGTAGGGGGATCATCCTAGGCTCCTAATTGGCCTCAAGGCATATAGCCATTCATAAAGGACCAATAAAAAAATAAAAAAAGACAAAAAAAAAAGAGTAAAAGGAAAATAATTAAATAAATACGAAAAAATAAAAAGGAAAAGAGGAAAAGAACAGAAAAATATTCTACAAAAAAGGGAAGACCAAAGTTACGGGCTAAGAACAAATAGAGACCTGCATAAAATGCATACTTAGGAGGTTTTATTGGAACACAGAAGTAGCAGATGGACTTTGGCCTAACAGGCACACGGTTCCTGAATTACCAAGGGGAGAATCCCACCATGAGAGTGAGCGCCCACCCCACTGTCTTTTCTCTCTATTGCTCTTTTTTTTTATTCTGCAAGGGTCTCATGGATGGAATCTAGAAGATAGAGCAACAGGGGGAGCAACAGGCAGAAAGTCTTGAGTCTTAGACAATGCAAGACTAAACAAAGATGAAACTATAAATTACCCCAACTCAAGCAGCACCTTCCATAACATTTTTACATAGGCACTTCCCAGAACAGTACTTAGTGTTCTTTTAAGGGGTGCCAAGACAACTATCAGGGGAAAGATACCCTTCTACCAGGGGGACCGCCTAAGAGACAAGAGAGCCAGGGAGGAAACTGAGCGAAAGATGAAGAAGGCTAAGAGAAGCACATCCTCCAGAGGCATCCCTGAGCATTTCCAGGCAGCATCCAGCTTGACCACCAAAGCAGGGGAAAGCTCCCCAGAAAGATCTGAGATGTCGGAGAATGAAGGGGAAAGGCCCAACACCATCACTGACGTGGATTTCTCTGTCTCGGCAATGGCGAAATTTGAACTAATGTTGAAAACTCAACTTGCAATAGCACTAAAGGAGATGAGAGAAGAGATCAGTGCAATAGGTCAGAGAACACACGAGTTAGAAAAAAGAACCGAGATGATTATTTCCACACAAGAGGATGATAAAATTGATATCAGCTCCAACTCTACTCGTATAGAGGCTCTTGAAAATAAATTGGAAGATCTGGAAAATAGATCCAGAAGACACAACGTACGGCTGAGAGGTGTCCCTAAAAATGTACAGGATCTTGTACCCTATCTAGAAGCGGTATTTACCACCATTCTACCGAATCAAGCAGAGGAGGTGCTGCTCATTGAAAGAGCCCACAGGGCCCTTGGAGGTCCAATCAATTCAGAGAAACCTAAGGACATAGTCGTTCGTTTTGTGAGACAGAGCTCCAGAGATCTGCTAATGGCAGCGGCCAGGAAATTGCCTAGAATAGTTGGCCCGGACGGAACACAATTACAATTGTTTATTGACTTAGCTCCATCTACCTTGGCGAAAAGGAGAGAAATGAGACCGGCTTTGGAAATTCTAATAAAAAACAGAATTCAGTATCGTTGGGGATTCCCCTTTAGCCTACAATTTCGCTGGAATGAGCAAACACATGTAGCACACTCATTGGGTGCGCTCCAAAAAAAGCTTATTCACCTACAATTGCTCCCAGAAGGCTCCAATCTAATGGGCCAACTCCCGAAGCCGAGGGAGAGACCAACTAGAGATTGGATAGAAGTCTCTGCCAAGAAAAAGCAAAGGAATGACAGTAACAAGGGGCTTAGGGACCGGAGTGATGGAACAGTAAGAATCGATCAAGGGAATGCCTCAGGAGAGGGTTGACTTTCTCTAAAGATGATTTCCAAGGTTGCAGAGACTATAAGGTTATTCTATACAAATGGACTCTATTGTAAAACGCAGGAATTTCTATTATTAGACTTAGGTATGAGGTGGGGTAAGGTTTCCCAAAATATCCACGATATCTGATTCATATAAGAGAATACTAGTTTCAGTTTATAGTACTTGTTGCTCCTTCCAATGTAGTGGGGGCTAGCAATCCAGTTCAGTACTTTTTGACTCGCTCAGTTTTAGGAACAGGTTAGATCACGATAGAGAATTTCCTCATTCTAGGGAAGTATCCGGGATTTTTTAGTGGTTACTCCCTAGGCACGATAGGTGCAAGATGGAAGGAATTATGAGGAAGAAGAAAGGGGGGGGGGGAGGATCAAAGGTTCGAAAAGTTTTATTTGTATATGTTTGGTCATCAACTTGTCTCTCTTCATACTATCCACAATCAGATTAGCGGATGGAGGACTGCGGGGCCTTCTCGCCGGCTTTCCTACTCCTCGGGCGCTGACTCCGAATCCTCTCTTCCTAAGGGTAAGTCTCGGCAGACATTAGCTACACACGTTACTCTAGACCATGGGTGAAGCTGAACACGTCTTTATTACACATAACGTTAAAGGATTTAATTCCCCCACTAAAAGGAACAAGGCGTTTCAATTTTACAAAACACTTAACCCTGCTGTAATTTTTATTCAAGAAACCCACTTTAAGCATCAACAAATTCCGACATTTATGAACAGAAGTTTCCCTACGTTCCACGCTACAAGTAGCAGTACCAAAAGGGAGGGGGTGGCAATTCTTCTCCACAAAAACTTTCCCTTCACCCTGGACAAAAAAGTTACAGATAGACAGGGAAGCTATCTTTTTTTGATGGGAAGGGTTCTAGACATCCCGGTCACGCTAGCAGTAATATATGCTCCTACCATCTCTCCTCATAAAAATCTCATCAGGGCATTGAAACATTTGTCTTTGGTAAAACAGGGTAGGATTATTCTAGGGGGGGACCTTAACTTGGTACTAGATGCCAAAAAGGATAGAACTGGGAAAGACCTGGGAGACAAGTTCACTAAAAGATTGAAACAAATCAACAGACTGCTAAGAGAGCTTGAGTTAGCGGATCTCTGGAGGGAAAGACATTTAGGACACAGGGAATTTACTTTCTATTCCTACCCCCATAAAACATACTCCAGAATAGACTACTTGTTAACCGACCCTTCCTTTATACCTGACTCTCAAAACGTGGACATAATACCGTGTGCCTGGTCAGACCATAGTTTGGTGAAGGCGACCATAAACCTGGGATCCTTGACTAAACCTCCTTATCAATGGAGACTGAATGAAAGAATACTGACGATCCCGACAGTTAAAAAACGAATAGCCCAAGAATTGGAATTTTTCTTTGAAAGAAATGAGACACCTGGGGTGGGGACCGGCTGGGTATGGGCAGCCCATAAGGCGTACATTCGGGGCATTTGTATGAAAGAGACATCCAAGTTCAGACGAGAACAGAGAGCCCAGGAAATAAAACTCACAGAGGAACTAGGAAGATTAGAAAAATTAAATCAACAAAACCCTACAACTCAGATTAGGCGAGAAATAGAAAGCGTGAGGGTGGAACTAGATAAGATTTATTCGGAAGGGGCGGAGAAAATTCTTAGGAGAACCCAACACAAATTTTACCTCCAAGCAAACAAACCGGATAGGATGTTAGCGAAAAAATTAAGATCTAAGCAAGCTCTCTCGAGAATCTATTGCATAAAAAATAACGAAAATATCAAAACAGCAGATCCTTCCAAAATACAAGAATTGTTCCATAATTTCTACCAAAAACTTTACTCAGCTTCAAGTAAAGAAACAGTATACAGTATCAGAGCTTGGCTAGATAGACTTGACTTGCCCTGTTTGGAGGAATCGGAGGTAAATTCTCTTAATGCGAGGATTACACAGGAGGAAGTAGGAAAGGGAATCCAGGCAATGAAACTGGGAAAGGCACCGGGTATAGACGGGTTCACGAACATGTACTATAAAACCTTTACGGATATATTGACACCTAGACTGACTAAATTATATAATCATATTCTGGAGGGTCAGGAGATCCCCTCCGAAATGAACTTAGCGGAAATCACCCTATTTCCTAAAGAAGGGAAGGACAGCTCAGAGATTAAAAACTATAGACCCATATCCCTTCTAAATGGGGATATTAAATTACTGGCAAAAATAATAGCGGACAGAATTTCAAAATTTCTCCCAAGGATTATACATAGGGACCAGGTGGGATTTATCCCACATAGGCAAGCCAGAGATAATATCAGGAGGGTGGTGAACTTAATACACCACGCTAATAGTACAAAAACCCCGGCCTGCATGTTAGCACTAGACATCGAAAAGGCCTTTGATTCATTGGAATGGCCATACCTGAAAGAGGTCTTAAATAAATTTGGATTTAATGGGAGTTTCTTAAATTTAATAAATACGTACTATAAAAACCCAGTAGCCCGACTTAAACTACCTGGCAAATACAATCGGACTATTAAAATAGAGAGGGGAACTAGACAGGGGTGCCCTCTTTCCCCACTGCTGTTCGCCATTGCGATAGAACCTCTCGCTCAGGCGATCCGGTCGAACTCAGGAATTAAGGGGCTTAAAATAGGGCAGCAACATTTTAAAATCAACCTATTTGCGGACGACATGTTATGCACAATCACAGACCCTTGCAAATCAATCCCACTACTATTTGACACCCTAACAGAATTTGGCCAGAGATCAGGTTTACTTGTAAATGTCGAGAAAACAGAAGCATTAGCATTAAACGTAGAGGCCAAAACAAAGGAAATAATAACGGAAAGGTACAAATTGCAATGGGCTAAAACCTACATCCAATACCTTGGGATAAAATTAACGTTGTCTACAAACTCCATATATAGGGCTAATTACCCGCCCGATTTATAAAAAACTAAGCGAGGATATGCTGAAATGGACTAGATATCCTATTTCCTGGCTGGGCAGAATGAATGCCTTCAAAATGACGATTCTTCCGAAGCTCTTGTACCTGTTCAGGACCTTGCCGGTCCCCATCATTCAGCTCGAACTGAAAGGATTCCAAAGAAAGGTGTCACATTTCATTTGGAAGGGTAAACCCCCCAGAATTAAAAAGGAAATAATGTTTAAACACAAGGATAAAGGCGGACTCTCATGCCCAGACTTAAAGAAATATTATAGAGCAGCGCAGTTGGCTTTCATCCCTATAAGCCACTCAGGGATACACCATCCTTTATGGAAGATTATGGAGGATCAAATACTACACCCTTACTCCTGGGATACATTGGTATGGCTAGACAAAGTTCCAGATACAATAGGAGGGATTAGACATCCGGTTATCTCCACCACAGTGCAAAGCTTGAAATGGGCACTAAAGCATACATCCCTTTTCAAACATCCCTCCCCAATGCTATCGGTCCTTTGTCACCCATGGATGCCGCAGGGACTAGGTTCAGAAGCTAACTGGTGGTGGAAATCTAGGAAACTGGATAGACTGGGAGCTTGGTTGGGCTCCGAGACCCCTTTGACTTTTGAATTTTTAAGAGACCACCATAACATTCCCATTAGCCAACATTTCAACTTTTGTAGAATCAAACACCTGGTTAACAAGATATCTAGAACATGGGGGACTCCCAAAAAAAACCTGGTTATCGGTAATATGCCAGAGGGCCCCTTTAACTAAGGGAATTATTGGGGGGATCTATGATATATACAATGAACCACCAGAGGGAACAAGGGACAGATATATGGAGGAGTGGGAGAGGGATCTAGGCGAACAATGGGATGAGGAGAGATGGGGGGAAGCATGGAAAAGCATATACAAAGGCTCCCTAAACCAAACACTCCTAGAAACTGCTATTAAAGTTTTGCATAGAACATACTTGACCCCGGAGAGATTGACAAAATGGAGCAAGTCAGGGGAGAGAATGTGTACCAGAGGGTGCCTCACTCTAGGAACTTTTAAGCATATGTGGTGGGACTGCCCCATAGTTTCACAGATGTGGAAAGAGGTGTCAGATCTTGCCTCGGAAACATTGGGAACACGAGTAGGGGGCACAATAGAAACCTGTTTATTAGGAATCCCAGATTTGGGGTTATCCTACGCTCAAAACAAGCTTCTCCAATATATATACTTAGCCACTAAATCACACATTGCAAGGCAATGAAAGTCAGCCACACTTGAACTACAGGCAATCAGGAACAAAATAAATTATATAGCGGTGAACGAACACATGACTCATATACTAGCAGATGCTATTCAGAAGTATAGGGACATTTGGGATCCCTGGCTTGTTAACAAGGGCCCTAACATTAGAAACAGGGATAGAGAGGAACCCATGGGAATCAATTAAGATAACAAAGGGTTGGGTAAACCTAGACAAAAAAACAAAAAAAAAAAAAAATCAAGGATAAAGAGGAAACAAGAAGAGATGGAGGAGGAGGAGGCGGTGATGAGGAGGCGGGGGAGCCGGCGAGGAGCCTGGGCGCAGCAAGGAGGTAAGATAACAAGCCTACGTTAAAAGGGCAATTCGGTCTTTCCCTCCACTCAGATCGATTCAAATGACCAAACTGAGTTAAGTTTTTGTGTTTTTTACGGGGATTTGATTAATTGTAAAGGGGAGGGAAAAAGGCAAGAAAGACAAGGGTTAAGTTTAAAGCTACTATAAGTTTAGGCCTTTAATACAGGAGCTTCCTGAGAAGCCCATTAAAGAAGACCCTAGACCCCACATAGAGTATCCTACTCTAAAGAAATAAAAAGGATAACATTCCCCTAACTTTAGACAATATTACACCCAGTTATATGTTTAGTTAATTTCAACAAGGTGCCCTAGCTCCAGGAGGATAGAATTAGTACATGTATAGGAGGAAAGGGGGAGGAGAGGTCATAGCAGAGAAGGCCTGGTGGGTTTGGGCATTGATTTATCAATTGAAACATAGGCCTCATATTCCTAGCCTGCGAGCTAAGGATTACTGTGATAGATACTGAACAGTTTAAAAAAAAAAAAAAAAAACGACAGTTATAAATGTTTAATGTTTAGAAAACGGAAAAAGGTGTTAAGGAGGTCTCAGGACTGGTTAAATTAAAATTTCCACCTATACAAGATGTGAAATAGCATGATGCTGCCTGATCTGTGTATCATGGCTTACTGATATACCGTGGAATATATATATATTTTTTCCCTTTCTTTAAGGGACCAATAAAAAGGAATATGAAAAAAAAAAAAAAAAAAAAATTGTACAATAAAAAATATGTTTGAAAACTTTGAGTCTGGTTAAGTGCATAATTAAATTGGGAAAAAGTAATGCAGCTAGTTTTAAGTTAGAAAATATGCATTTTGATGCTTCTGCTGGACCTTGGAGGCATATATGATAATGTGGTGGAGCTGTGTATGTGAGAGGCAATGCACATTTCTGGCGAAAGGATGGAGAAGGGGTGTGGTATCAATTTCAATTTAGCTCTATTTATCCAACAATGCCTTTTGATCTCTTACTGTTCCGTCCTACACCCTTCCCTGCACTGGTAGATAAATACCATTGGATTAATCTACCCATCTTCAAAAATGTTGGTTTTCTCTAAAAATAATTGTATGTCCAATGGCTTACAGAGCTACTAATGTTGGTAATTTGTTACTAATAAATATTTCACAACCAAGTGCTGTTTTTCTTGAACTACGTTGATCGTTTAAAAATATAAACACAGAACTTCTTGTGTCCCGTCTGAACTCTTCCAGTTAAATCAAAGTGAGTGACACCATTATTCATCCAATGCAGCAAGCAATTTTTGCCAAAACTTGCCTTTTTTTTTAAAAAAAACAAGATAAGTCCTTTACTCACCTCATAAATTTAAATTTCCTTTCCGCATAAACTTAAAAGTTCTCCTCTATTGCAAAATCTTTCCCTATACCCTATAACTCATAGTTTGATATACAGTGGATATAAAAAGCCTACACACCCCTGTTAAAATGTCAGGTTTTTGTGCTGTAAAAAAATTAGACAAAGATAAATCATTTCAGAACTTTTTCCACCTTTAATGTGACCTATAAACTGTACAACTCAATTGAAAAACAAACTGAAATCTTTTAGGTGGAGGGAAGAAAATAAAAAATAAAAATAATGTGGTTGCATAAGTCTGCACACCCTCTTATAACTGGGGATGTAGCTGTGTTCAGAATTAAGCAATCACATTCCAAATCATGTTAAATAGGAGTCAGCATACACCCGCCATCATTTAAAGTGCCTCTGATTAACCCCAAATAAAGTTCAGCTGCTCTAGTTGGTCTTTCCTGAAATTTTCTTAGTCGCATCCCACAGCAAAAGCCATGGTCCACAGAGAGCTACCAAAGCATCAGAGGGATCTCATTGTTAAAAGGTATCAGTCAGGAGAAGGGTACAAAATAATTTACAAGGCATTAAATATACCATGGAACACAGTGAAGACATCATCAAGTGAAGAAAATATGGCACAACAATGACATTACCAAGAACTGGAGCTCCCTCCAAAATTGATGAAAAGACGAGAAGAAAACTGGTCTGGGAGGCTACCAAGAGGCCTACAGCAACATTAAAGGAGCTGCAGGAATATCTGGCAAGTACTGGTTGTGTGGTACATGTGACAACAATCTCACGTATTCTTCATATGTCTGGGCTATAGGGTAGAGTGGCAAGACGAAAGCCTTTTCGTACAGAGAAAAACATCCAAGCCAGGCTACATTTTGCAAAAACACATCTGAAGTCTCCCAAAAGCAGGGGGGAAAAGGAGTTTTGGTCTGATGAAACCAAGGTGGAACTTTTTGGCCATAATTCCAAAAGATATGTTTTGCGCAAAAACAACACTGCACATCACCAAAAGAACACCATACCCACAGTGAAGCATGGTGGTGGCACCATAATGCTTTGGGGCTGTTTTTTTTCAGCTGGAACTGGGCCTTAGTTAAGATAGAGGGAATTATGAACAGTTCCATATGC
This sequence comes from Discoglossus pictus, assembly GCA_027410445.1. Lineage (NCBI taxonomy): Eukaryota > Metazoa > Chordata > Amphibia > Anura > Alytidae > Discoglossus > Discoglossus pictus. The sequence goes on from CM050173.1 coordinate 42,392,008, forward strand.
CAGTCAATATTGGCACAAAACCTTCAGGCTTCTGATGGAAAGCTGAACATGAAGAGGAACTTCATCTTTCAGCATGACAACGACCCAAAGCATACATCCAAATCAACAAAGGAATGGCTTCCCCAGAAGAAGATTAAAGTTTTGGAATGGCCCAGCCAGAGCCCCGACCTGAATCCGATTGAAACTCTGTGGGGTGATCTGAAGAGGGCTGTGCACAGGAGATGCCCTCGCAATCTGACAGATTTGCAAAGAAGAGTGGGCATATCTTTCCAAGTCAAAATATGCCATGCGGATAGACTCATACCCAAAAAGACTGAGTGCTGTAATAAAATCAAAGGGTGCTTCAACAAAGTATTAGTTTAAGGGTGTGCATACTTATGCAACCATATTATTTTATTTTTATATTTTTTCTTCCCTCTACCTAAAAGATTTCAGTTTGTTTTTCAATTGAGTTGTACAGTTTATAGGTCACATTAAAAGGTGGAAAAAGTTCTGAAATGATTTATCTTTGTCTCATTTTTTTACAGCACAGAAACCTGACGTTTTAACAGGGGTGTTTAGACTTTTTATATCCACTGTACCTCTACTTTACATGTATCAATGACTCTCTATTCTATAAAGCTCCCTTAGGGGCTACAATCTGTCCCTATTTGCCTCACACCTTTGGAACTGCCGTTCAGATTATTTGTCAAATACCTTTTTCATACCAAATTAAAGGTGAATCTAAAAGATCACCTGTTAAAAAAGCATCCCAAGAGATTCTCTAGCCAAGGCACCTACAAATGACCTTAACACTTACAGATACCCCTTAACCAGACTGCTTCATCTACTGTAAAATCGTTTTCACTGAATATAAAGGAAACTTATACAACTTGTTGTGAACACCCTGAATTTCAATGATCATTCATGACAGCCTCTCCATAGTCCACTTTCTAAAATACTTTGCCCATTATCAACTCTTAAGCAAGAAGATTGTAAATGTAATGTTATAGTTACCCTTTAAGTAAAATTTGTTAAATGTGAGATCAAGTATAACTACATACAGCACTGATCACAGGCAACTGTCCATTATATGTGATTTTTGAGTTAAACTTTAGATACAATTTAATCAGAGAGTCCACAGTTGTAGACAAAGCTTTACATGGTTTAATTACACTATTCCAGGACATGGCACAATACAGATGAAAAATAGCAACAGAAAATGTGTAGCAATAATGAGTAATCTATAATCAGCTGTATTTATTTCCGTGGGGATCGGTAAGAATGGAATCAGCATGATCTTGTTCCAAACATTCTAAAGAAAAGAAATCAGTATCTCATTCATAATACAAGGAAGGATAATTATAGACAAATTATTTCAGAAGGGCATCAGCAAACAGAGATTCTTTTTTTATTTTTATTGAACAAGGCAATCAAAGCGCCAAACATGGGATATGTCCACATAACTCTGAATGCCTTGCCAGTACTCTTTGTTTTTCATGAATAAAGAATATACACTTTAAAATATATATTCTAAAGTTGAGATTCTCATAGCTAAATACAGTTTTAATGAAAAGCCTATAGATGTATAAAAAATGCCTACTGATTTTTTTTTTCAGTAAGGTGCTGCCCTGTGTGGCTGCAGGTGACGTGAGCACAGCTGTATCTACCTGTTGAAAAATGTTATATTGTGCACATTGTATATTAAATTCTTTTAAGCACCTGTGTATAAAACCAACACAGTTTGATTTTTTTTTGCTATTTAAAAAGAGATGGATATTATTTTTTTTTATGTTAAAGGCATTCTTTATTAATAGAAGTTGTTGCAAACTCACCCTACAGTCATTGACAATCAGTCCATCTCAGCTGTGGCTCATGTTCCAGTATAATGATCAACATAATTATTATTGGGTGTGGAGCATGGATAAAGGATAATTAGCTTCAAACTATATTAATGTACTATGTACAAGTACTTACGTGCAAATAGTTATAATGTATTAATAAGTAACTACACACTTAGAGCCCTATGTAAATTAACCTTCCTGGCGGTCTGATTATGTTTGTATCTTTTAAACAAAACAGGGCCCCCTTGTTGTACTGTCTCCCCCCACCCCCCCCCAAAAAAAACAGGTCCCCCTCAGAAGCATCATTCAACCCCTTAAAACACCCAGGGACCCCTTGTGGCACCATTCATCCCCCCTACACTTCATTCAACCCCCTCCCCCCCCGGCTCTTACTTGTGCGCGGCAGTCCTTGTCCCAGATCCCATTGCTCACAGGTTGGGTACTCTTCCCCTGCTGGAGCTTCATGCTGCAGGGTCACGTGATGTCACTAGGAATTCCCCTCCCCTGCAGTATAAAGGTCCGGGTGAAGAAGGATACCCAACCTGTGAGCAATGGGATCCGTAACAGGGACTGCCATGCACAAGTAAGAGTGGTGGGAGGGTGAATGAAGTGCAAGGGGGTGCATAGTGTGACAAAGGGCCCTAGGGGGTTTTGAGGGGGTGAATGATGCTGCTGAGGGGCCCCTCACAGAGCAAGGATCCCTGGTAGATCCGCCCCTCACAGTGTAATCTGGCTCAGGGTTACCGCTTTAGGTAAAATTAACCCAGAGTCACGCTCTGGATTACCATTAGGAAGGATAAGTACTCTAATTTTGCTGCGGGAGCTTTTTTTTCCTAACTTCTACTGCTATACAGCCGTAAATCCTGCTTTCGATGTGACAGATTTCTGTGCAGGGAGGTAATGCCCTGATTTGTGAGTGATGCGTAAAATCTTAGTAGCATAGGATGTGGGTGTCAAAGTGGAAGGGAGTAACACATAATTTATTGTCAGTGCAAAACTTAATGAAGATCTATGCTTTGCTTTTTGGCTTTTTGCTAAAGTTCACTTATAGCACTGGACCCATAGCAGTTATATCGTTACATAGTAATTTAGATTGAAAAAATACTTTAGTCCACCAAGTTCAACGTTTTTAGATCTCCTCTGATCTGCAATAAGCAGATTTGTTGTTAATTGATCCAGAGGAAGGCAAATAGAAAAAAAAAAAACAGTAAAACGTTGTCAATTGTCTCAACAGGGAAAAAAATATAAAATTCCTTCCTGACCCCAGATACTGATGATCGGATTCATCCCTGGATCAATACTCCCTATTTATTTATCCAGGATAGGCCTCAATGCCCTTTTTATTTAAAATATATATCCAATCCTTTTTTAAAGTTATCTATCGAATCCGCTGTCACCGCCTCCTTTGGTAGAGAATTCCACAGATTAACCACCCTTACTGTGAAGAACCCATTTCTTTCTGTAAGGTGAAATCTTTTAACTTCTAATGCCTTCCAATGTTTATGGATAGGGGATTTAGACAGAAAGGTAAGATTTTCTGTGCTGCTATGGCACTTGTAATTCATTTCTCAGGGATTAGCATAGGGCTCTTAGTTTTAACTTTAGTGAAGGTGATATTAGTGTAGGATGTAGCTTTAAAAGCAGACTATGCACATATTTTACTTGACATTCCCAAACAGTGATGGTAAATCTAAAGATATAAATGTTTGCTAAGTTGAATAAACTACCGTCAGGGCCGGATTACTCACTAGGCCAACTAGGCAGCCCTGTGAAGGGCGTCACTTTAAAAAAAAATGGTTCCTGGCTTAAAAAACGCAATTCAGCAGTTTATAGACTAGCTACTAGGGGGTAACCACAGAGAACAAGAGAGTTACAACAGGAAAACAGTGCATACCTTGCGTACTCACTAGCAGGGGCTCCTCCACTTCACTACCTAGAGGCTCCAAAAAGGTAGATCTGGCCCTGACTCTAGTGCAGTCATATTTCATATATGTTATCCCTATAAGGGACAATTGTGGGCTAAAGTTATTTTTTTTCTTGGAGAAGATAATTTGGCCCATATGAAGTCAAGTTCTTCAAAAATACTAAATATCAGACAACAGTGTCCCTCCAATATCAGGATCATAAGCAAATAATAATAATAATAATACTATTACCGAGAAAAAGAATAGTAAAGACAGTAAAATATTCCTGCACCCAGGTAGTGAGTATCTTAGTATTGTTCGTGGGGAAAAGGGTAAATCATTTTCCAAAAACCTGCTCGGTGTATAGCGAAAGTGTTCTTGTAGATTCTAGACTCTGTGCATTTAGTTTAAATACCAATTGTATGTCTGACTTCAAGGACCTGTCAGAGTCTTGTCTATGTCCTCCAAATGGGAATATATAATCGACTGAAGGGTTCACAGAGCTATAATAGAGTTATACAACACTTTGTACTGCATTTCAAATTCTTGGGTGATGCTCATCATTCCTGGGCAACATCACAAACATCCTAAACACAACTGTCCTTTCTGTACTGATTATAGCATCTGTTACCAGACAGTGATCCTGTAACTTTCTCTTGACTGACTATGTATGACCTTGGCCTGTGAACTATGTATGACCTTGGCTACTTGCATTAAACCCATAGGGCCTCATTCTATTATCGGCCGCAGCCGTTGCGGGGCCGCAAGGACCGGCCGCAAGCTATTCGGCTATTCTATTCCTTTACGGCCGGAGGCTCCGGCAGGCTTGCGGCCGGTGCCTTGCTATCTCTTGCGGCCGCACGCGCCGGAGGAAAGCCTTTGATCTAAAACGGCCGCAAGAGATTTGCAATTCAATTGCTCCGGGAAACCTCTCTGCAAGGCTAAAAGCGAGCCGCAGTTACTTGCAGGAAAAAGGTCTCGCTAGCACCAATTAAGCACATAAAATAGCTCAAATAAAGCCATCCTGCACTTTGAGAAGACTATAAAGGGATTTTAGGTGTTAGAAAAAATAGCACATAATTATCCTGTACTCAAATCCGTAAAATATTTCATTTTTAATATCCGTAAAATATCCATGTAAAAAGTCCAGAGTGCTTGGAGCACTTCAGACACGCCCACGCCGCAGCCGGAAAATAAACAGTTAATTTGAACTCGGGTTTGGGCAGATGTGCAAGCTTGAGAGTGGGTTCCTTTTAATCCTCATGTCCCCCAATATGATCCCTAGCATTTACAGAGCTGTACAGTGCAGGCTTGAATTTATTTTTGCGTTTTTATATTTCACAGATTACGGCCGGTTCCAAGATATGCGGCCAGCCGTAAAAGGAGATCCTTGCGGGGCCGTATAATAGAATCGCGAGTTAACTGAACCCTCGCAAGGAATCGCAGCCTTACGGCCGATTTACGGCCGATAATAGAATGAGGCCCATAGCATTTAAACTGCACTATTCAGTCTGCTGTCTCTCGCTAACCTTGGATTGATTTCCGGAAGTACTGATTTATTGGATCTTCTTGCAGTCCAAGGGGCTCTAAGCCGTTTTCCCCAATACCACAATTCAAAGGCGTCAATTCTATGGCACTCAGGCTTTTTTATGGCCACCTCTCACATCCGGTTGTTACTACTGGGAACACCATAGTTCTAAATATGCAGACCTTTGTTGATAACAAAAGCAGTCTAGTCAGAGAGAGAGAGAGAGAGAGAGAGAGAGAGAGGGGTTGCTGTTTTTGGCTCTCCTTCTCTAACACTATGAGCCAGATTCAATTGAGCAATTGTAAGATACTGGAGCCCGTAATGCTAATTTGCTATTCCATTGGGGGTATTTTTTGTGAGCTAAAAAAAACGCTTAGGTGTTACTGGCTTGAAAACTTTGCGGTTGTTAAACCCGGAAACTTACAGCCTCCTGAAGCCTTTCATGACCGCAAGAGTACTGATCGCTAAAATTGCAAATTGCTATTCAATTGCAAAAATCCCTCAAGACCAAACCCGCAGTCAAGCCCGCAAACGTCAAAAGGCAGCCAAAAAGAAAACGGGTTCCAAATAGGACCCGCAACGGGTTTACAGATTATTTTAGAACACTGCAAAAAACAATAAAAAAACACCAATGCATTTAAAAATATGACCAAAGCAATGGAAAGCATTGGAATTACTTGCACAGCAACTCCCAACTATCAAATAGTGAAAAATATTAAATTGTATTTTCTCAGATGTAGTAATGGTCATGCGTATGCCAATATGAAAAGTCATGCAGCAAGATGCTGAAAGCTATTAAAGACACACTCCCTGATTAAATTGAAACACAAATACATGAAAATGGCTGACATATTAACTCTTTCTCGCTCACAGAGGCTCTAATGTGGACCCTAGTAATACAAAGATCATCTTATATACACCTCACTCATCACATCTAAATTGGGAAAATAAATAGTGGCCAAATTACACAACCACATGGCATATATCAAGTACCAGGGGAACATTTCATGTGTGGTTGTTCAGTATCTCTGTTGTGTCTGACTCTCTGTGACCCTATGGACTGCAGCACACTTACTTACGTCTCTGTCTGTGCTTATCCACAAGATTTGCATGCCAAAGATACTGGAGTGGGTTGCCAGTTCCTTCTCTTGTGGACTGTGATTGTCTGACCTCTCTGCTATGACCTGCCCACCCACAGTGGCCCTACATGGTATAGCTCACCGCTTCATTGAGGTACACAAGCCCCTTCACCACCACAAGATAGCAATCCAGAAGGGGGCCAGGGGAACATACGCCACACTAACTACTCTAACCCATCAGGAATGGCAGCAAAAACACATGGAGGCTGTGTAGAGGCATGTGGAGCAACAGCCAACTCACCTCCATCAGGGATATTCTCCGCTAGGACCATCCTGCAAAGTACCACGCCATTACTGGTGGCCATGTTCCAAGATGTATACCCATTATCATTTGGTTACCTCCATTAAGTGTTTTGCTATTAATCAATTCACATTATCACCTGTCATATTTTTATCAGGCCTTCAGGGGAATGTTGATATTCCACAGTATCATAAATTGGACTTTGCATGTGTATTAACCCTTTTAATATTATATGGACAAGACTGTGCATTAATAGCATGAGTGTGGTGTGGGAGGATCCCGGGAAGGCAACAGGCTTTTGGGGAAAAAAGGGATACCTAAAGGGGCTAATGTCATAGTCCAGAGTAAGAATAAGACATAACACCTACCAGGGTCACATGTGGTCACTACATCACTGCAACCGAAATATGATAAAAAAATAGATCATCACAAATCACTCCATTTAATTGAAGAAACCATTAATGTGCATAGCACTTACAACTTGTCTATATCTGTTCAATGAAACAGTTGCTTAACACTCTGGACTGTGTAATCCAATCCAGTTTCACACATACAGTTTGTTTGCAAAACAAAAATCTGAAAAAAAGTCAACGCGGAGGAGGATAAAAAAAAACATGCATGTACAGTACAGTGCTAACTACTGTAACTGTAACAATATACCAACTCACCTGATTCCAATCTGCAACCATTACTAACCATTAGCTAGTTCTTAGGATAACTCATTGGCCATGGCCATTAATAATGATGTATCATCTCACAATAAATGCTTAGCTGTGACCAGTGTCATTGGTCAAGGTGTACTATCACCTTCGCAATATGATATTGTTAATCAACATTAATATCATATCCATCAACTATATGTTAAAAGACACTCATGATATCAGCAATAGAGGGAAATACCCATTAATAAGGAAAGGACACAAAGGTCAGCCGCCAGATTTAATGTTACTTACATCAGACCCAAGGATCTATTCTCAGACTGATAATGAGGTCAGGATCACATGCTTCACTAGTGGATATATTGATGCTGGCTGTCATTAATATGCACTTGTGAGACTTTGCAAGTCCACCGCCATAGCGGTATTATTCTACATTTAAGCTAACAACAATAATGTCTTGGATATCTGGCTATATGATCGCTTTAAAATTGTGGGAGCTACATGAGGGAGTGCTGTCATCGAAAAAATGTCTACCAGAGAGGCACTGTGAAAACCATACATTCACAATGCTTGCAGATGCAGAAGATGCCTTCATGGACCTGAATTGTACCTAAAACAAAATAAAACAAAAACATAACACCTACAATATAAGCCCTTAAAGCATCTCTTCTCAACAGCATTCCTCAGTGACTATCAATTTGTGAAATGTTAAAACCCTACGTATCCACAGAGAAGGGGATCATGGACCATGTGATGGGAGGTAGCCATCTGCATACAAAATACATAAGACTCTGTAGCTAGGTTAGATTAGGTTAACATTTGGACCAATAGATTGTCACTAAGGATTGCTGTTGAGAAGGCACAAAACATATGTGCAGCCCCTGCATCCTCCTCCGCTAGCATAAGGGCCCCAATCCCCCATGGCAGGACGCCGTCTCCTTGGTAGTGAGCAAGGCATCCCCCCAGGAGACAGCTGCAATAGCAGTGGTGGTGGTGATGGTGTCGATGGCCTTGGCGGAGGCCACCGACATCAGCATGGGGGAAGGAGAGGGGCGGTCAACCTGCGGGAGGGCGGGGGAGGCCTCCGGGATGGAGGATGCGGGGCTGGGGACAATAGACCGTCTCTTGGCATCTGCCGTGACTTGCTGGATTGCACTCTGGTCTGCCCCCATCCTGAGCAGCCCAGTCTGGTATGATTCTGTCATTAGGTGGTGCCTCCTCTCCTCCCTATTGGTTGATTATTGTTGTTGTGCCCATGAATGACAGCGATTTGTCAGCTTCATGGATTTAATGTTGCATTCATCTATCCCTTGTTAATTCCATAGAGCTACGTAGTGTGTGTGATGTACTTGTGGTGGCATGCTAGTGTGATATTCACCTGACATAGAGGCTAGATCCTACTGGGTCACCAGGCCTGAAGCTTCAGCGGCAGGCAAATTCCTCAGAAGGTCCTTGGCCACCCTCTCCCACTCCTCGTTGTACTTTACAGTCACTCTGGGGCCATCACTTGTTCCTGCAGCTTGCTTCTCCTACTTGGCCATCCTCCTCCTCACCTTGGCCCTGATGTCATCAAAGCTGTGCTTCACAGACCTTTACATCCCTATCCCCTGTACCCACTGCTGTTACTGTAGCCTCTATCTCCTTCCATGCCTGGGCCCTAGGGCCGGGCCTAACTCCACCCCCCCTGCAAGGATAACGAGGCGGCCACACCTCCTCCACTCCACTATCCTTCTCTGATCCACTTTCCACCTCCTCAACTCCTGCACCAAACTCCGTCTACTCAACTCCTCCTCCACTCTCCACTCTCCTCCCCTCTCCACTTCCTTCACCTCCTTCGCCACCTCCTCCTCCAACTCCTCTTCCACCTCCAACTCTTCCTCCTCCAACTCCTCCACCTCCTCCTCTCCTCCACCACTCCTCACTTCCTCCTCTCCTCCACCACTCCCCAGGGCCACCTCTCTCTCCTCTCCCTCCTCTTCACCTCTCCCCATCTTATCCTCCCTACCTCTCCACTCCTCTCCCCTCCTCTCTCCTCCCACCATTTAAATCCCAAACATAAAATAAGGATAAGTACAAATAAGTGTTTCGGTATATGTATAAAGAAGAAACAATGTGTCTCTTATGTGTATTTATTAACTGTTGGGGGATGGGATGGGGGGGGGGGGGGGGTTGTATGGAGTGTCCTAGCCCTATGTGTATCTATGTGTGTAATTGAATTTATGTGTATTGGTATTATGTGTAATCTGTAAATATGTGTAATCAAGGATTAAGAATAAATTAGTAAATAGATGAATAGAAATAAATAAAACTGCAATATACTGCTCTCAGAACTCTCCTACTGAACTCTCCTACTCTCTCACTCTCTGCAAAAATCTACCAACTCCGGCACCTGCATGCTACTTCATCAGAATCTACAACACAGTCAACGCAAAGGCGTGTGGAACGCAACTTTATAAACTCTGTCAATTATCTTTGGCAAGAATGCTTTCTCTTGGCTGAGAGGCCTATGTCGCACTCTGTTATACTGTGATTGGATCGTAACTGCGGACCGCATCTCATCCAGCCCATTAACAGTTTGCAGCTGCAAGAGGGGTTGAGGCCTCGGCCCGTAATTTGCGCCCTTGTTCAATTGAATAGCACCGGAATTGGAGACGACAGCAAGCCGAAACAGACCCTCAGACATACGGCCTATATACCGCGAGTTGCAGGCTTTGAATTGAATGAGGCTCTATGTGAGGTTTTAAATTAAGCTCCTAAAAGATAAACAATCTTGCACTGTGATTATAAAATTATTTGCCAGCATTTACAATAAGCAGTAAATGTGGAGCGACAGAGAGATGTGACAGGCCAATATCCCCAACTGGACTGATCTGTACAACGCGCAAAGTGCTAGGGTTTGATTGGACTACATGAGGTGAGGCATTATCATTGCAGAGCAAGATTTATACTTGGAATAGCTCCCTTAATGTCCACACAAATGACATGACAAATGTAGCCAAGTCCTGTAGAAAGCAATGTTCTGTGAAAGCATTTTGTATCTCAGCTTGCAAATAAACACAGGGAGCATTTGATTTTCATTTACTACTTTTTAAATCTCTCTCCCAGGAGACCCCCAGGCATAACCTGTTGTATTAAACAGCTGTTGTTGCATAGACTTCATAATGAAAGTAACCAAGAGAAAACAGAAAGCTGTCTTTTAGTGCTTATTGGTGCAGTTCCAGCAGATGACTTGTAATTAAAAAGATGAAGCAGAGCTTTGAAACAAAACACTGTATTATCTATATAAAGCACTTTTTTTGTATGTGTGTGCATTGTAGATATAACATATAATTTGAATGTGCACATATGAGTATTCAAGCAGTGTTACAGGGATACAGCACGTTACACTTTATATATAATTTGAAACTATAGGTACAAAAAGGTGATATATCAATTAAATATAATTAATAATTGGATTTTATTATAGTAAACTGACACTGAAGTTTCCAATTTTACATGTGCATTAGCCTTTCTGATACTCCTACTATATCTCTGTCTAATGAGAGATTATTGGCAATAATGGGTAATTCTCCCCTGGGGTTCATGACAGAACTCACAAGACAAAGCAAGTGCAGAGTTCCAAGACTGATTAGACTGATTTATACTGAAAACAGCATCAATTATTGGTAATAGTCATTGATTAAAAAGATTGATCGATAAGTAAAAATATCAAACTTCAATGTAATTTACTGTTAGAAAATAAAAAATGTATAACTTCTACAATTTTTAAGAATACAGTATATACATTGTTTTAAGAACCTTCACTTTATAAAGTACTTGTTAATATCTATGGGTTTAAATTTGACAAATATTTAAGACTTATATCAACAATAGAAGTGCTCAGGCAGATAAAAAACTATCCTTTTTTTTTTTTCTTTTTTCTTCAAAACATACATACATCAGAATATAGTTAAAAACATTTTCCCGGCAGATACAAGACACACAGGTGCATCGCAACAATCTTTAACCAAGTGAGACAAGCCTACTTTACAATAAACCAATATTTAATGCTACTATAAATATCTCTGGACCAATTATCAGTGTTAAAAGATGAGCAAAAAGAAAAAAGAAAAAACAAACCAATAATTGTCAATAACCATATACTTCAGTTATTACTTTTTTCGTGAGCCCCATTCAAATTTTTCCATATACTGATCCCATATAATCCAATTAATAGTATTTATTTTTTTGGATTTTTCATTAATATTTTCTTTCATCAAATCTTTATTATAATTAATTTTATTGATGATCTCTTTCCACTTAGGGATTTCCAATTTATTCCAATATTTGACTACCATTGCTTTAATGATCAGTAATATATGGGATATCAGTAATTTATTACTGGGGAAGAATTTTTCTATCCCTATATGGAACAATATTAATTCCGGGGAACACGGACATTTTGTTCCAGCAATTTTCGTCAGGTGTCCACAACATTCTTCCCAAAATTTTCTTATCTTAACACAATCCCACCAAATATGGTATGTATTGCCTTCTTTGCCACAGCCTTTCCAGCACAGTGAGGATTTTTGGGAATCAAACTTATTCATAATTACAGGAACCATGTACCACTTATGTATCATTTTAAAATATACTTCTCTATACATGGTATTAATAGATGATTTCTTTATTAACTTAAAAGCCCTTGACCATTCTTGCTCGTTATAATCTATATTAAGGTTATCTTCCCAATCTTTTATACTCTTTGTTTTTTCAAATTTCGTATGTTTAATCCTACTTTTACTAATTTTAGATACCAGATGGTTCACCTGGCCTTTGATCAGAATTACTTCCAAATCATACAATTTTTCTATTTTATCGCGTAAAAATCCCTTTTGTTTCATTTTTTTCAACATTATTCTATATTTTATCCATGAGAAAGATTTAGGTACCCCTTTCTCCTGAAGTTCCCTTTGCTTTACTAATCTCCCTTCAGGGAATAAATCAGCTATATGCGAGATTGAAGCTTTTTCCAATAAGTTCACTTCTAAGTTAAATGATTTATCTCTTAAAATATCTATAGGTATAGATGCTGAAGGTATATGGAATAACTCTGATCTAATATTGCTTTCCCCCCAGAATTTTATAATCGTTCTAATACCTTCTGGTAATTTCTCCCAAATTGTTTTTTCCCCAACAATGTTCTTATTGGGACAGTTCCCACGAGATCTTCCTCAATATTTTTCCATCCTATTGTCCTATGTTTTAGATTCATGTTAATTATATGAGATATTGCTATGTTTTCACTAACCATTTTCATATCTGTAGATCCCATACCTCCCTGTGCGAACTTTCTATTTGTTATGGTTTTTTTAACTCTCACTTTTTTCCCTGCATATATAAATTTATCTAATATTTGCTGGATTATTTTGATGATATATTCTGGAACTTTTTCGGGGACACATCTAAGTAAATATGTTATTTTGGGGACAATACTCATATTAACTATGGCTATTCTAGGCGACCATGAGAATCTTATTGTATTCCAGTCGTATAGTAATATTCTGATCTGTTTTAATATTTCTGTTATATTATTAACTATAATTTTATTGTTTTGAAACGTGAATTTTATGCCTAAATGAGTAACATACTTTTTGTTCCAATTAAATGCATATAATTTTTTTAATTTATTTAATAAATCTTGCTCAATAAAGTTGTGAATAATGTCTGATTTAAGAGGGTTTATTTTGAAGTATGAAACTCTACCATAATCAGATAACAAAGATTGTAAATTGGCGCAGGAATCTATTGGGTCTGTTAATGTTAGCATGATATCGTCAGCAAATAGCATTATTTTATAGTCATTATTTCCTATTTTTATGCCTTTAATATTTTCAGCTTTCCTTATTAGTGAGGCCAATGGTTCCATAAACAGCAGAAAAAGCAATGGGGAAAGGGGACATCCCTGTCGTGTACCATTACTAATCCCAAACCTCTCTGTTTCGAAATTTGTTCCTGTAATGTAAGCTGTTGTATCCTTGTAAATAGCTTTTATTGTTTTGGAAGCGAAATTGACAAGCCCGAACTTCTGTAATACTGCATCCAAGAATTCCCAACTAACCCTGTCGAATGCTTTTTCTGCATCCAGTGACAGGATTAGTGTGGGGATCCTTCTTTTCCTAATGTAAAACATTAAGTCAATTAGACGTCTGGTGTTGTCTGATGCCTGGCGACCTTGAACAAAGCCCGATTGATCATAGTGTATCAACTTTGGTATAAATTTTATTTAATCTGTTAGCCATAATTTTTGTGAAGATTTTTAGATCTATATTAATAAGGGAGATAGGACGGTAACTAGTTACTTCTTCTGGATTTTTCCCAGGTTTTAAGATATTGATTATTTTAGCTTCTGATAGTTCTGACAGCATTTTCCCCTGGTTTTTAATCTCATTAAACATATTTTGCAAGTGTTCTCCAATTTCTTTTTTGATACATTTATAGTATAAATAGTGAAAACCGTCTGGTCCTGGGGCTTTATTCGCTTTTGCTTTATTAATTACTTCCTCTATTTCTTCCACGGAAATATCTTGATCTAAAAATCTTTGATCTTCTTCTTGTAATTTTGGTAGAGTCACTTGACTTAAAAATATATTTATCTCTTCTATACTAGGTTTTTTGAATGTGGGGTTATTATTTAAATTGTATAGTGAGCTATAAAACGTCTTCATGATTGCGCTTATTTTATCGGGGTGAAAATTCAAAATATTATCAGGTCCTCTTAGGCTATAAATTTTATTTTGACTTTTTTGTCTTTTTAATTTATTGGCCAAGTATTTACCTGTCTTGTTCCCCATTACAAAATTAGATTGTTGAAATTTCCAAGTCAAGGAGTCAACCTGGTTTTGTAAGATTTTATTTATTTGAGCTTTCTTTTTTGCAATCGACTCTGATCTTTCCACCGATGGGTTCGCTCTATTTTCTCTTGTTTGTTTCTCCAAATCTATATGGAGTAGTCTCAGGGATTTCCCCCCTTCCCCATGCATCGCCGCCATTCGTGATATCATTTGACCTCTTATAACTGATTTATATGCGCACCAGAGCATAGATGGTGAATCTACAGTATTTTTATTAATTTTAAAAAATTCGTTAGTTTCCTTTTTTAGGAATTCCAAAGTATGTTCATTCTTAAATAGAATCGGATTTAGCTTCCATTTTTTTTTTTTACTTATCTTTTCTTCTTTTAAATTGATACATACCAAGGAATGATCTGACCATGTAACGGTATATATTTTTATATCCTTTATCTGTCTTATTGTATGTATATCTGTTAAGAAATAGTCTAATCTTGAGTAAGAATTAAAACGATTTGAAAAAAATGTATAGTCCCTCTCATGTGGATTCAATAATCTCCATGCATCAAAGAGGTCTTCGTTTGATATTATTTTTTCAAAATCTTTAGAAGTTTTCTTAATCTGATTTTCTGAATTTTTTTTAATTGTACCTATTCTATCTTTTACCGGATTCAGCACCATATTAAAATCCCCTCCAATTATTAATTGTCCTTTTCTATTTTTTTTTATTTCTTTCAGTACCTTTTTGAAATATCTAATTTGTTTTACATTTGGGAGATATATATTGGCTATTGTCATATTTACTCGATTTATTGTACCAGACCATATTATGTATCTTCCTAGGGGGTCTATAATCTTGACTTCCTCATGAACTTCTAAATTATTACTAAAGAGGATTGATACCCCTCTGGATCTTTTATTATATGTTGAATCTATTTTTATGTTATAGTTTTTATTATTTACGTATCTTAGGGTATCTTTGCCCCAATGAGTCTCTTGTAATAGAAGAATATCTACTTTATTTTTTTTATAGTAGTTATAAGCTATTTTCCTTTTTGATGGGGAATTTAGTCCATTAACATTATGTGATATTATTTTAACCATTTTTTACAATTAGTTCTTTTTCTTTGTCTTTTGTTTTTTTAAGTAGTCTCTTTTTGGTATATCTATTTCTGTCTCGTCTCTTTCTGTTAATTGCATCTGAATATACTGTATCTCCGGGAAATTCATTCATTCGTACATTCTTACAAACCTTGGGCATAGTTTCCTTGGAACTTGAAATAAGTCTGATTTTACTTGTTTTCATATTTTTGCCCTTCATTCTAATCAATTTATAAGGGCTATTATGCCAATTTTAGGAAATGCTAGGAATTATAATAAACTTACTAGTTCATTAGTTGGGAGGTCATGAGATCTTATATCCCTGATTTACGCCCTTCTTAAGTATTGTATCTTTTTATATTAATTTAGATTTTTCTATTACTCTCCTTGACCCTCCTATCTTCCTTATTCTTTTATCCAACTAGGTAGTTCTCTGGGTATGGTCATCCACTCTGAGAGCATCCTCTATTCGCTCACTTGTGTCTTTTACTGGGGGAGAAATATCCTGTAGTATATCAGTCTGGTCTCACTCAAAAAAGTGACCCAGCCCTGAAATACCAGGCAATTCTACCTTGAACAGGAGAAAGCACAAGCCCCAGTTGTACATTTCAGCTTTAATTGGACCTCGTCAGAGAGGTGTAGCTGACAAATTCCTAAGGCACAGTGAGCAAGGGGTACACGTCTGGAGTCACCTATTACCCTTAGGGAGACTAAGCCCTAAGGGTCATTTACATAATTAATACCAACAATAGATGTGCTCAGGCAGAGAACTAACTATCCTTAACAAGTATTTCTATGGATATGGTCATCCTCTTTTAGACCCCACAGTGTCCTTTTAATATATATATATACAGTATATATATATATATATATATATATATATATATATATATATATATATATATATTCTGTATATATATATATATATATATATATATATATATATATATACTGTATATATATATATATATATATACTGTATATATATATATATATATATATATATATACTGTATATATATATATATATATATATATATATATATATATATATGTGTGTGTGTGAGTGTTTGTATAGTATATTAAAGATATATATATATATATATATATATATATATATATATATATATATATATATATACATATATTATATTATTTACATAAAGTAACATTACAGGACTAGTTTGACACTACACAATAAAAATATTAGTCTCAGTTGTCATATATTTTTGATATGGCGAAATAAGAAAGCTTGACAGATAAATATAACTTTCAAATTACTGCTCTCACTGACATTCTGCAAATGTTTCAGAAAAAACATTGTAATTTCTAAATGTCCTCTACACAAACTGAGAAGTCATTACCAGCATCTAAAGCACTCTATTTGAACCACACAATGCTGTTATTTTTAATTAAATTTCCTAGTCTTAGGGTGCTGTAGATTAAGTTTTTTGTTATGCCTGAGGATAAGACATATTGGTATAACACTTCATGTAGTTTAGTAAGTTACTTTGTGACATTTTATAAAGCATTCATAATGCGGCTGTTTCTAATGTTGATATTTGATATTCCACAAAATACATACATATTACTATATTTTATATTTTTGAATACTAATGCATTATTTGCTGACAACTGGCAATAACGGTAGCAGCTTAATTGGATATTGAGGATTCTCTATTTTTAATACTAATATAATCTACTTATTTTAATTATTTTTTAACAAGTGCATCCAGAAAATGGAAAATAAAATATAAAACCTTTAACGAATTATTATATTAAATTTTGCTTTAATGGTATTTTCTTTTGTTCCTTAATTGATTAGAAACCTGGTTGTAATTGGAAGAAACTTTGATTCAGATAACATATCTGTTCAGTTCTTTTAAAAGATTCCCACTATGAATAGCCAATTCACAACAGGACTGAATAGAGGAGCAAGTTCCAGTATGATAACCCTCCATTAAGCCTGAAATTAAACTTGCTGTTCAAGATGGAAGTGCCGTGACATAAGAAGAACACATACACATTTGGTTGTATTTATATTCCAAAATGAAACAATAAAAAGGCATGCAACACATTTATCATATTTCACACAAAATTGTAAGTTTTTTTATTTGTTTGTATTTTTTTTATTGCTGCAACATGGTATCTTCTAGATGCAGATTTCAAAGCTTTATGGGCTTCAATTACGAGTTACGATTGGAACCCGCAGTCCAGATATAATGGAATATTGATAAATCCGTAAATATGATATTCTAGTCCATGCGAGTTAGATTATATGTATTAACACATTGATTGCCGGGATCGATATAACACGGAAATTAAATTGGAAATGAAGTATTTTATATTACAGATTTGCGAGCTTGAGAATGTTCTGATATTCATTTTAATACATAACATCACTTTCCATTTACCTGTGTATATTTATTGTGCTATGGATAGGACTTTAACCCACTAGCAGGTCCTCTCTAGTACCCGTTGGCTTTTTGGCTACATTTGCAGATTATGGGCTTGAACGCCAGTGAATTTTTTGCAATTTAATAGCGTGATTGGAACATAACAGTTACGGGCTTGGCAGATCAAAGGATTTGCGTGTGAGCAGTTCAAATTTTAATGCCTGTAGCCTTTTCTCGCCCTTCCCCTTCAAGTCATTGGTGGGTTGCTTTATGGGGCCAATTTAATAGCTGCCAGGCTTGCGGCCTACGCTATGGACTACAGTTTTTAACGTTGAGGGAATTTACTAGGGCTAGTTAACTACCTAAGTTGAAGAATTAGCAGTGGCTAACCAACCCTTGTTTCAGTAATGCTTATCATATCAATACATCATTTCTCCTAAATATGTTTTAACCTTCCAAATTAATTGCCCTGTCATGGGAGCCAACCAATGTTTCAGTAATGCTTATCATCTCATAATTCTCATTTACCATTAAATATTCTTAGTCCCCCATATTTTTCCTGACAATCTTCTTGCATTAGTATACATGCATTAAAGGTCTGGAACTCTGCAGGTTTGAAGGACTCACTACTTGATTTAAGTTACTTACCATGACCACACTATTGACTATATTAACCCTTCCCCTTGTTCACCATCAAAAACAATTAATTCATCCCTTACCCACTGTACACTTTCTACCTTATTAATTCTATCTATCCACATCCACATTACCTACTAGTTTGAAAGTCTCAAAGCTAATGTACCATCCTCCTACCCAACACACAAGCTCCCTTTTAATTCAGGTGCAATCCATTACTGTTGCTGAGATTGTATCTCATCCCAGTGCTCTAAGAAACCAACACTCTCATCCCTACACCACGTTTTCAGCCATGGTTTAATCTTTGCAAGCTCCTTCTGTCTACTTGGACTGCCACATATTACTGGCAGTATCTTGGAAAAACTTACCTTAGAGGTCTTTACCCTAAGCATTCTCCCTTGATCCATAAAATCTCTTTTTAGGACACTTCATCTTGCTTTGACTTTGGCGCTAGTACCAATGTGTACTAAGACTGCTGAGCCATCTCCAGCCCCACCCACTCCTCCTCCGACTCTTAATTGGTAAGGCAGATCAAGATCGCTGCCCATCACACCCTTGGACCTCCCTGCCATTGGGTTCCACGTATGCCTGTACTGGTCATATCACATATATAGTTGTCAGCAATGCGGGTTGTTGCTAATGCTTGCGTGCTCGCATAGCGAGCCCGCCGCAAGTGCTGCCCTGGTAAAGCGAGGGCCACAGTTGCTGGCAAGGAACACCAAAGGCGCTCCTTGGCTGGTGGAGATGAGTGCTGTAGGCGCTCATCCCTACAACCCCCTACGACTTTCGGACCGCAAATGCGGACCCTCGCGAAGTGAGGGGGTTGCATTTGCGGAGGTGGAGGCTCCCACGTCGGCTTCAATGAGCCACAGGCTCATTGCAGGCCGCAAATGCGGACCCTCGCAAAGCGAGGGGCCGCATTTGCGGAGGCTCTACGGTGCCTCACAACCCCTTACAAACCACCACACAAGCGGGAGTTTAAAGAAAAAAAAAAACACACAATGACTAACTGCGGACTTACACAAAAACAATTATGACCCGCGGGACTTCGAAAAAATCCATTACGGACTCCTTAACGTACAACCCGTGCACACCGGCAAACATTAAAGAACACAAAAATACACACAAAAGTAAAATAAAAACCTTACCCACACCAAAGGGGGACACCCGAAAATCCAATCCAATCTAAGCGAGAGAAAAAATGGCCGGGGGGAAAAAATGAAAACGAGGCTACACGACTCCTAAAGCAGCTAAATACCACAAAGCAAATACGGCTTTTACAAAAACCCGTACAACCTACAACATACAGCATTAGAAAGGACGCTTCATCATACAAACCCGCCTATCACATACAGATTTGCCGCCATTTTACAACACTAACTTAAAGAATGTGGAAGTACCCAGTTACACTAACGGCTTCCACTCGCGCACACAGCCTATTTACACTACATACTGCAGACATTACTGACACTTACACCTCAGCTCCACAACACTGCAAACCTACATTGTATGCTGCATGGACATCAAAACAGATTGTCAGCTCTTCAACACAATGCTTCCTGCATATATTACTTACAAATAGGTAAAGTACATTCATTTATCACTTATTTAATTAGCATCACAAGATACATATACACAAAAAAAACAAAAAAACAACATTATCCCAATAAACACAAAAGCCATTTACTGTGCGCCTCACAACGAGCGCCAACGCTGCTCATAGCACACAAACTACACCAGGGGACAGCCTTGCAATAAGCGCAAAAAGCAGATCAGCAACGACCTTACAATGACAGCAAAAGCGCCACTGATAAAAAAAAATACAACAACCAAGAGGCTTGCAATGAGTGCCGAAGGATCTCAGACCACCCAAAAAAATTATGTCTGTGGCAAACAGCATTACCTGCCTTACAATTTTATTGCTCCGTCATTTTTGGGTCAAGTAGCTAGTATTTCATAATGCTTTCTAATACAAGTAGTTCCGTAGACCCCAGTTTGAGAACCTTTAAAATAGAAGCTTGAAAAGGCAAAAAGATTCAACCAAACATGACTGTGTCCTATCTAGTTATGTTTGGCCTGTACTATTGTGCCATGTTTCTCTGTGCATCTCCAGTAAAACATCAGTGACCTTAGTTTTAAAACAGTTGGAGGAATTTTTCTGAGAGGATTGGGTGTGGAGCCAGAAAAGTGATTGACTTCTAAACAAAGCAAGAAAACAAAGGCAAAAACTACAGAGGAGTATTGTAATACAAAAAAAAAGTGTAACTTCAATACGAAAATATATTTTACAGAGAAAACATCCAGTATAAAAATAATAGCCTATGTTAGCATTCAGCCTATATCTGTGAAGGTAAAAAAAAAAAAAGAGCAGTGTTTGTATATTAAAAAAGCTATAAATGGTTAGCACACATATAAAAAGTAAAATGGATATTATTATTATTACCTAAACGAATGTATAACATTACTGATTACCCATGTAAGGGTTCACAGTAGCATCCAAATAAAATGTAAAGTAAGGATCTCCAATAGCATCTTAATATAATTAAACATAATACTCAATTGGACTGTAGTGAAAAAGGTTTAGTTATCGTTTGCCAGATCAATTGCCGATCTAATGGTTCTACTTGGTCATTTCTTGAAGACAAATGTGCTATATTATACTCTTGGGCAGTATTCTACTGGCTCCTTTATCATAAGTGTTGGCCTCAAAGGCAAATAGCTTAAAAAAGTACAGCTGCAAAAAATGAATATTGTAGAAATTACATTATGCAGAGACCATTTTCTTGTCCTATGGAATGAATCAGAATATTTTTTTGGTCAAAGTAGTGATGGTTATCTTCTATAGAAAAATTGCTTATACAACCAAAATATTCAGCATAAAAATAGCCTATGTTGGCATCTCAGTCTAAATCCTTGTAGGAAAAAAAAACATTTTGTATATTAAAAAAATTATAAATGGTCAATAAACATAAACAAGTGAAAATTATATATTTTGCATCTAAATTATTCGTGCAGCATTACCAATTATCCATGTAAGGCTTTAACGTAGCATCCCAATATAATTAAACATAAGGAACTATATTAATATCCCAATGGAATTATACATAAGGATCTACAATAGCAGTATCATTACAATATAATTAAATGTAAGCGTCTACAGTAACTTACCATTAGAGTTAAATGCAAGAATACTTTCATTCATTTTGAGAGATAGTTCCTACAGTATATAAAGCATAAAGCTGAACAAAATAAATGTAAGTTAAACATAGGCAAGTGTAATAGAAGAACTTGGAGGCTGACAGCTCTGAAGCGAAGACTGAAGAACAATACCTTCCACAAAAAACGCTCTTGGAGTAAGCCTTCATTTACATTTCCTACCTATTGTTCATTGAAAGACCAGTCATTTTGTTGTAGTTGTATTCTATAACTAAGAATAAAAAAATCATACCATACTAGTACTAACATTTTGAACCAGTTATCTTAAAATAATGCAAGATGTAGATCTATAATTTTAGAAACCATTGTAATCTAAATTCAGTACTTATTGATTTAGCTCTTTTGTACAAAACGTTTTCTCAGGCAAAGAATTTTCAACAAAAAAAAACATTGCTAAATTGTATGGTTTATAAAAAAAATTACACTTTATCACTGCAAAGCTGCCAAGTATATTTCTGATCTCAGAGTTGATTTAAAGTTATGGGAGAGTTGGAAAAAATCTGATTTAATATACCAGACTATATGTTATGCTATATTATTTATAGTATTGCTGTCATATAGATAATTCATATGAACGTTTGTCAGATTTGCTCTTAAACTGTAAATGGCCTTCTGCTGACCAAAATATGTACATGTTATATACAAATGCAGTTGTTGACTAGCATATGGGATTACATGGGAGAAAGCAATAAGGTTTGCAGTCCTTTATAAAAAATGGGAGACTTTACACTACCTAATATACACTTTCAGCTCCTCTCAAGCTTCCAGGTACCATGTAGTTACAATCACACCTGCTGGTGCAAAATGGTACACAGTGAAACAAGACACCTGCAAGAAAAACATGTATTGAATCTAATATATTACAGCCCATTTGTCGCACTTTACCGAAATGAAAGCATGCACAGTGCCTTGCAAAAGTATTCACCCTCTTGACTTTTTACCTATTTTGTTACATTACAGCTTTAAGTTCAATGTTTTGTTAATCTAATTTTTATGTGATGGATCAGAACACAATAGTCTAAGCTGATGAAGTGAAATGAGAAAAATATATACATAAAAATATAAAAAAATATATACATAAAACTTAGAAATAGAAAACAGAAAATTGGCATGTGTGTATGCATTCACCCCCTTTGTTATAAAGTCCATAAAAAGCTCTGGTGCAAGCAATTACCTTCAGAAGTCACATAATTAGTGAAATGATGTCCATCTGTGGGCAATCTAAGTGTCACATGATCTGTCATTACATATACACACCTTTTTTGAAAGGCCCCAGAAGCTGCAACACCTAAGCAAGAGGCACCACTAACCAAACACTGCCATGAAGACAAAGGAACTCTCCAAACAGGGTTAGGTTATAAAAAACATTTAAATCTTTGATGATCCCCAGGAGCACCATCAAATCTATCAAAACCAAATGGAAAGAACATGGCACAACAGCAAACGTGCCAAGAGACTGCCGCCCACCAAAACTCCTGGATCGGGCAAGGAGGGCATTAATCAGAGAGGCAGCACAGAGACCTAAGGTAACCCTGGAGGAGCTGCAGATTTCCACAGCAGAGAATGGAGTATCTGTACATAGGATGACAATAAGCCGTACTCTCCATAGAGTTGGGCTTTATGGCAGAGTGGCCAGAAGAAAGCCATAACTTTCATCAAAAAAGGCATGTGGTAACTCCCAAAATGTATGGAGGAAGGTGCTCTGGTCTGATGAGATTAAAATTTAACTTTTTGGAACTGGCGCAAACACAACACATAACATCACCCAAGTGTTTTTCAGCAGCCAGGACTGGGAAACTGGTCAGAGTTGAGGGAAAGATGGATTGTGCTAAATACAGGGATATTCTTGAGCAAAACCTGTACCACTCTGTGCGTGATTTGAGGCTAGGACGGAGGTTCACATTCCAGCAGGACAATGACCCCAAACATACTGCTAAAGCAACACTTCAGTAGTTTAAGGGGAGACATGTAAATGTGTTGGAATGGCCTAGTCACAGCCCAGACCTCAATCCAATAGAAAATCTGTGGTCAAACTTAAAGATTGCTGTTCACAAGAGCAAACCATCCAACTTGAAGGAGCTGGAGCAGTTTTGCAAGGAGGAATGGGCAAAAATCCCAGTGGAAGATGTGGCAAGCTCATAGAGACATATCCAAAGAGACTTGGAGTTGTGATTGCAGCAAAAGGTGGCTCTCCAAAGTATTGACTTTAGGGGGGTGAATAGTTATGTGCATTGACTTTTTCTATTTGTTGTTTGATTCACAATAAAAAAAAAAAGCATCTTCAAAGTTGTGGACATGTTCTGTAAATTAAATTATTCAAATCCTCAAACAATCCATGCTAATTCCAGGTTGTTAGGCAACAAAACACGAAAAATGCAAAAGGGGCTAAATACTTTTGCAAGGCACTGTATATACAACATCAATAACATATAGATTATTGCTAAAAAATAACATAGGATTTTTTTTATGATAAAAAAAATCATATTATGACAAAATAAAAGTTCTCTGATTTTAATAATAAATCAGTCTACCTAAGGCCTCCATTCAGTTGAGCAAATGTTAGTTACTGGAGCCCGTAATGTAGCTGTAAAATCATTTGCTATTCAATTGGCATTTTTTATTTACCCGCAAACGATCTGTGAGTTCCAGGCTGAAAATCTCTGCCGTTGTCAAAATCGGAACTCCAACCATCTAAGCCTTTGATCTTTCAAGCACGTAAATGTTACAATCGCAAATCGCTATTCAATTGCTACAATTCCTCACGCCCTCAACTGTTTTCACACCTGTAAATGGCAAATGTAGACGAAAATCCTACGAGTACCAGATAGGACTTGCTAGGGGGTTAAACACCTATTTGTAGCACTTTAAATGCAAATGAAAAAACAATACGGCACTTTAAAAGACAGAGAAAGTGATGAAAGACATTATAATTAATTGCACAACAGTCTCAAGCTCACAAATCTGCAATCAAACATTATTTTTTTTTTACGTTTCATTTCGGTGTTATATCAATTTCGGTAATCAAGGAGTTAATACATACCAGTTCAACCACATCAACTAGAACAGTATCATCATTAATTTTTATTATTTTGTACATTGCCGGATTGCAAGTCTGATCGCAAATCGGACTTCTAAATGCTAATTTAATTACATTTAATCTCCATGTTTTACTGATGTCATCAGGACTGTCTTATTTACTATTGGCTGTTTCTAAATCTGTAGTTACGGCCTTGCTTAATTGATCACGATTATGGTCTGAAATGCTACTTACGGGTGCATGGTTTATGGTTTTGGATTTTGGCCAGGTAGCTGCCGGCTTGTTTAATTGAATGACTCAATGTAACGGTTGCAGATTTCAGGTCCGCAAACTTAAGGTAACTGCGGACTTGCTATTGAATGGAGGCCTCATTGTTCATATGCATATTTAAACATCATTTTATGAATAATGTTTAAAAACTCTGAACCCTATTCTATTTTAGAAAATTAAACTACTGACAGGGAGGAGGGACAAAACTTATATATAAATATATATATATATATATATATATATATATATAGATGATTAATCAGAGTATTGCAGTATATAGTGATACAAGTCTCATATCTGCTTCGGACTTGAAAAGGAGAGGTGCGCTCTCGAAAGCTACCCATGAAAACTATGAAAATGTTTGTCCAATAAAAAAGATATAACTATACACTGCAATACTCTGATTATTCATCTAGATTACTGGACAGTAACGGCTACCTCACTCTTCATAATTATATATATATCACATATTATAATTGTCTAACTGCGATTCGTCGTCACGCTTCAGACGAATCGCAGTTAGACAATTATAAACTGCTGCGCATTGTGCAGAGCGCGGCGCAAGCAGTGCATGTGCAGAGCGCGGCGCAAGCCGCGCTTGCGCAGAGCGCTGCACAAGCCGCGCATGCGCAGAGGGCGGCGCAAGCCGCGCTTGCGCTTGCGCGGCCCGAGAGCAGATTAAAGAGTGGGGAAGAGGGGGGTAGAGGCACAGAGGGAGAGTGGGGAAGAGGGGAGGGCGAGTGGGGAAGAGGGGGGGGAGAGGCACAGAGGGAGAGTGGGGAAGAGGGAGAGTGGGGAAGAGGGGGGGAGAGGCACGGCACAGAGGGAGAGTGGGGAAAAGGCACAGAGGGAGAGTGGGGAAGAGACACAGAGGGAGGGGGGAGAGACACAGAGGGATAGGTGGGAAAGAGACACAGGGGAGGTAGAGGAGGGGGAAAAGACACACGGGAGGGAGAACAGGGGGAAGATACACATGGGAGGGAAATGAGGGGGGGGGGAACAGACACAGGGGGAAGGGCGAAAGAGACACAGGCCAGGGGGGAACAGGCACAGGGGGAGAGGGGGGAAGAGGCACAGAGGGAGAGGAGGGAAGAGATACAGAGGGTGAGGGAGGAAGAGACACAGAGGGAAGGCGGGGAAGAGGTACAGAGAGAGGGGGAAAGAGGCACAGAGGGGGGGGGACAGAGGAAGGGGTGAAGAGACACAGTGGCGAGACACACAGAGAGAGGCGGGGGAAGAGGCACAGAGGGAGAGGGTGGAAGACACAGAGTGGGGAGAGACACAGAGGGTGAGGGGGAAGAGACAGGGAGGAAGAGGCACAGAAATAGGAGGGGGAAGAGACACAGGGGAGTGAGAGGAGGGGGAAGAGACACAGGGGAGAGAGTGCAGGGGGGAAGATACACAAGGGAGGGAAATGGAGACACGAGGAAGGCTGTAACAGACACAGGGGGAGGGGGAAAGAGACACAGGCCAGGGGGGAACAGACACAGGGGAGGGTTGGGGGAGACACAGGGGGGGGGAAGAGATGCATGGGAGGGAGAAGGGGGAAAGAGACACAGGGGAGGGGTTTAGAGACACGGGAGGGAGAGGGAGGTAAAAACACAGGGGGGCAGGAGATACAAAGGAGGTAGACGAGGTGGAAGGAGACACAAGGGAGGGAGAGGAGGGGGGAAATAAGACCCGAGGGAGGAAGTAGACAGAGGGAGAGACTCGCAATGAGCTCCAAAGGGGCTCATTGCAAGGCCTGTGATGAGCGCCAAAGGCGCTTATCACAAGGCCAGTAAAGTAGAGGGGGAGAGGCTTACATTGTGTGGCAAACAGCATTGCCAGGCTTCAGTTTTTATTGCCGTCATTTTTGACGGGCAAGTCGCTAGTATATATATATATGTGTGTGTGTGTATGTTGGAGGGAAGGGTATATGTTTGTGACATATACATACATTTAATATAATACTTTATAGAGTAATGAGGACTTTATCCCTGGTGGTCCCCAGTAATGTCACCTCTTGTCCATGTTTACAAGCATCCTTTGTTATTCTGATTTTGTGTCCAGTTCACAGGACTAAGAGGGAGGACTCAGCCTCATACACATTGCACATGCATGAAATAACTCAGGAGCACTCAAGGCCCTTTGTTATATGAGGACTCATACACCAGTTACTCCTGTGTTGGGGGTCCTACTAAGTTTTCATGCCAAATAAAATCTCCCTATGTCACAACTTGATGTTACTAGGACCACATATAATATCAATTTCCAGAGAGTCATTCCTTATGATAACAAGGGCAGTTAAAAAATAATGTAAAACTCCACAAAGCATATAGGAGAAAATCATTGTCTAGTATGGATTTTCATTTAATCAAGTATCTGTTAGGTGTAATGTATTTTCTACCCCAGTGCAAGAAAATAATGGATGAGCTGGAAGCTACAGAAAATAGAATATAATTGAGAAAGGAGAGTGCAGCTACATGACATGCAAGCAGATAACATTTTTATTTAAAAATACATAAACTGTAGAAATAACTAGCATGTGCAAACAATGATAATACTCTGCATGTGGAGAGGACCGGGCAGAATAGGATTGTTGTGCTTGTAATATATCAAAAGTAATAATAGATTTGACAGTTTCCATGTTCCTTTTAAATGCATTCCTTCCTATATAAAGCACACAAATCTCAAATGTATAAATATGCTTGTTGATCTAAAAAAGTATATATATTTGTAATAAATAGTATTGCATATATACTGTATATATATATATATATATATATATATATATATATATATATATATATATATATATAAATGTACTGTATATCACATATATAGTTGTCGGAATTGCGGGGTTGCCAAAAGTTCTTGGTAATGCAATGTCAAAATGGTTTCTGCGCTCATTGCCTAAGTCCCATGCGGAGTAGGGATGAGTGCCTGCGGTGCTCATCTCCACCAGCACAAGGAGTGCCTTCGGTCCTCATTGCCTAAGTCCCGCGGGTCACATGGATGAGGGGCTGCGGCGCTCATCTCCACCAGCGCAATAACTCATTGCTTAAGTCCCGTTGGTTGCGGGGAAGAGGGCCTGTGGCGATCATCTCTACCAGTGAGGCGTGCGGCTGCGGCCTGCGAGTGCTGTGCGGGCCCACAATTTTACCATGGCATTACCAACAACTTTTGGCAAGCCCGCACTGCTCAAAACTATATATGTGATAGCTGAATCCTCTGAAGGTCTATTGACACGAAGTCTCATTCAATTTCGAAGCTCCCAGAGGGTCAGATGTCTCTGCAAGCTGCTTTTCTCCTACGTTTCCAAGGTTATTCAATTAGCCAAGGGCGAGTCGCGCTGCCCGACATCCGATTTCGGAAACACAGGTTTCCCACGTAGACAGAGCTGTGCTTGCGAGTGCAAGGTTGGAAGTTGAGACCATCATGATTGATGGTTCTCAAAGCTGTGAGTGTTCTCACAGCCTCCCAATATGTAACCCTGCTGCAGGGGTCCCGATCGGACCCCTGTAGTGTCCCCACATTAAACCCAATGATGCAGGGGTCCCGATTGGAACCCTGCAGTATCCCCACATTAACCCCAATGATGCAGGGGTCCCAACACATGACCCACGTGATGCAAAGTCCCCATATTAACCCTAGCAGTGGGGGTCATGGTAGTTTCCCTCACTGCATTTAAAATGTTAATATTCCCCAACGTGAGTCCTTAAAGGGCCCGCAGCACACTAGTAGGTATGAATGGCAGCAGAGGGTACTGTAAGTACCCCCACCGGGGACCCCCGCAATGTCCCCACATTAACTCTTCCAGTTACCCCCACTGCATTTAAAATGTTAATATTCCCTGCCGCAGGCCCATAAAGCGCCTGCGGCAAACAAATAGTTAAGACTGGCAGAGGGGGTACTGTAAGCACCTCAACTGGCACCTAACATTTTTATATTCCCATTCGCTGGTCCTTAAAGGGCCCGCAGCACACTAATAGTTAAGGCAGGCAGCAGGGATACCTAATGCATTCAAAATTAAAATTTCCCGCCTTGCAAGTTCTTAATAGACCGTAAAGGTCCTTAAAGGACCAGCACTAAATAAAAATGAACCCTATCACCCCATGAGCCCCTAATTAACCCTGTCACTCGTGGGGGTCAGTAAAGACCCCCTTATCCTTAACTAGCCCTGTCACTCGTGGGGGTCAATGCAGACCCCCATAAGCCCATAATTAACACTGTCAGTCATGGGGGTCAATACAGACACCCATCGGCCCCTAAATAACCCTGCCACTTATGGGGGTCAATACAGACTCCCATAAGCCACTAATTAACCCGGTCACATGTGAGGGTCAATAAGCCATCAATTAATCCTCTCCATTGTGGGGGTCAATACAGAGCCCCATAAGCCCCACATTAACCCTTACGATCGTGCCCCCACTCCATTTAAAATGTTAATATTCCAAGCAGCTGGTTCTTAAAGGGCCCGCGGCACACTAATAGTTAAGGTAAGCAGTGGGGGTACCCAATGCATTTAAAATTCAAATTTCCCTCCTTGCGGGTTTTTAAAGGACCGTAAAGTTCTTTAAAGGACCCGCGCTAAATTAAAATTAACCCTGTCACTCATGGGGGTTAATAGAGACCCCCATAAACCCCTGATGAATCCTGTCACTCATGGGGGTCAATACAGACCCCCATAAGCCTCTATTTAACACCATCAGTCCAATAGGGGTCTACATAGACCCCTAAAGGACACTAATTAACAATAAGTGCCATGAGGGCCATCCAAGACACTCATGACATAAACTCTAAGCACTACACTATTAACCCTAACTATACCCCATTAACCCAACCCTGGGCCTATCTAACCCAATAGGTACTGTAAGGGTTAAATAGGTACTGTTAGTGTTAAAAAGGCCCAGTTATGGTGGGATCTGCACAGTTAGGGTTAAATAGGCCTAGATAGTGTTACTGGGTCCAGATAGGGTTAAATCAGTACTGTTAGGGTTAAATAGGCCCAGTTAGGGTTAGATATGTACTGTTTGAGTTTAAAAGGCCCAAACAGGGTTAAATAGGCCCTGTTGGTTTTAAATAGGCCCAGTTAGGGTTAGATAGGCCCAGTTAGGATTAAATAGGCCTTGATAGTCCAGATAGGGTCCAGATAGGGGTAAATAGGAACTGTTAGGGTTAAATAGGCCCAGTTAGGGTTATATATGTACTGTTAGGGTTCAATAGGTACTGTTGGGGTTTAATAGGCCCAGTTAGGATTAAATAGGCCCAGTTAGGGTTACATAGGCCCAGTTATGGTTAGATAGGCCCAGGGTTAGGTTAATGGGGTATAGTTAGGGTTAATAGTGTAGTGCTCAGACTTTGTGTAATGAGGGTCTTGGATGACCCTCATGGCACTCATAGTGTTATTATAAAGCTTAATTAGTGTCCTATAGGGGTCTATATAGACCCCTATTGGACTGATGGTGTTAAATAGAGGCTTATGGAGGTCTGCTTCGACCCCCATGAGTGACAGGGTTAATTAGGGAGTATGGGGGTCTGTTTTGACCCTCATGAGTGACATAGATAATTTGGAGGTCATGGGGCTCTGTATTAACCTCCATGAGTGACAGGGTTAATTAGGGGCCTACGGGGGTCTGTATTAAGTGACAGGGCTAATTAGGGGCCTATTGGGAACTGCATTGACCCCATGAGTGACAGAGTTAATTAGGGGCACATGGGGCTCTGTATTTACCCCCATGAGTGACAGGGTTAATTAGGGGCCTATGGGGGTCTGTATTGAACCCCATGAGTGACAGGGTTAATTAGGGGCTCATGGGGCTCTGCATAGAGCCTCATGAGTGATAGGGTTAATTCTTATTTAGCGCTGGACTTTTTAGGACCTTTATGGTCCTTTAAGGACACACAATGAAGGAAATTTATATTTTTAATGCAGCAGGGGTCCGCAATCAGGGCCCCCCACAGGATTAATGTGGGGTTAATGTGGGGACCATGTGGGGGTCCCAGTGGGAACCCCCGCCATTGGGGGTATAATTTTAGGTGCTGGTGGGGATACGTACAGTACCCCAGCTCCCAGCTTTTTCTATTAGTGTGCATCGGGCCCTTTAAGGACCCGCAGCAGGAATTTTTATATTTTTAAATGCAGTGGGGAACACGATCGTGACCCCGACTGCAAGGGTTAATGTGGGTCCAATTGGGACCACAATCATGGGGTTAATGTTGGCACACTGTGGGGGGACCAATCGGGACCCTGCAGCAAAGGGGTTAATGTGGGGACTCTGCAGGGGTCCCAGTGGGGACCCCTGCATCATTGGGGTCTAATGTAGGAGTGGGAGAGGGGGGGTGCTAAGCGCACTGGGGACATTCAGGGAATCTTCTGATGCCCTTGCATCATTGGGGTCTAATGTAGGAGTTGGGGTCTAATGTAGGAGTGGGGGGTGTTAAGTGCACTGGGGACATTCAGGGGACATTCTGAAGCCCTTGCGATTCCTCCTGAGCACAAGCTTTATGCATTTTGCAGCATGGCTTTTCATATTGGCATATGCATGACCATTCCAACATATGATCAAATAATTATCATTATAAATGCTTATTTTGTATTTGGGATTGTTGTGCAAGTAATTGTAATGTCTTTTAATGCTTTCCCCATATTTTAAAGTCCACTGGTGTGTTTATATTGTCATTTATAGTTGAGAAATTGTCTGTAAACTCTTTGCGTGTCCTATTTGGAAGCCGTAATATTTTTGCCTCCATTTGCGGGTTACGAGTTTGAATGCCAGTGGATTCGTAGGAATTCAATAGCGATTTGCGAACGTAACATTTACGGGCTTGACAGATCAAACACTTGCGCCAACGTAGTTCCAATTTTGACATCCCGCAGCTCGTTTGTGGGTAGCTTTATAGGGCCAATAAGTCCAGCCGGCTCCCTTACGGGCTACAGGTTTTAACATAGGGGATTTTAATAGGGCTTTCAGTCTATTGTGGTGGAGTTTTCCACCATATCATTGAATAATTAATCCACAAAATGGAAGAAGTAATCATCTTTTTTAACATCTTCTTGCTATTACCCTTCTGTTAAACTCTGAAGATGTTATAGTCATCTTGAATAGTCCCTAACAGGCAGCTGAGCAACTTACAGATCACAGGTAGATTGTAATGATTGTTGTAATATTACAGTACATGCTATATGGCTCAGGGATATCAGAAGCATCAATATAGTGTAGTGTAGGAGACTCCATTTTGGTATTGGAAGGGGACCAAAGATTTCCAATCAATCCCAGTATTATGCATCCCAAGTCAAAAGAAACCTCTTCTCTTCTTGCAAAGCATATCATAACTATGGCTGGAATTTCACTTGTCTTTTGTTTGAGAGAAAACATATGTCTTCGGTGGGCTCCCCTTCACACTCTATTCACTAACATGATCTTAAGACAAATACAGTAGGTAAAGGAACTCTATGTTTGCTATGGTAAAAATAATACTCAGCTGAATACATATGAATACACATGCTTTTTTACATCAAAAGTTCAGCTTTAGCCACATAGATACAGTGCCTTGCAAAAGTATTCACCCCCTTGATATTTTTCATGTGTTGTAGCCTCACAACCTCGAATTAACATGGATTGTTTGAGGATTTGAATAATTTAATTTACAGAACATGCCCACAACTTTGAAGATGCTTTTTTTTTTTTTTTGTTATTGTGAAGCAAACAACAAATAGGACAAAATAACAGAAAAAGTCAATGTGCATAACTATTCACCTCCCTAAAGTCAATACTTTGTAGAGTCACCTTTTGCGGCAATCACAGCTCTAAGTCGCTTTGGATAAGTCTCTATGAGCTTGCCACATCTTACCACTGGGATTTTTGCCCATTCCTCCTTGCAAAACTGCTCCAGCTCTTTCAAGTTGGATGGTTTGCACTTGTGAACAGCAATCTTTAAGTTTGACCACAGATTTTCTATTGGATTGAGGTCTGGGCTGTGACTAGGCCATTCCAACACATTTACATGTTTCCCCTTAAACTACTCAAGTGTTGCTTCAGCAGTGTGTTTGGGGTCATTGTCCTGCTGGAAGGTGAACCTCCATCCTAGCCTCAAATCACCCACAGAGTGGTACAGGTTTTGCTCAAGAATATCCATGTATTTAGCACCATCCATCTTTCCCTCAACTCTGACCAGTTTCCCAGTCCCGGCTGCTGAAAAACATTCCCCCAGGATGATGCTGCCACCGCCATGTTTCACTGTGGGGATGGTGTTCTTTGGGTCATGTGATATGTTGGGTTTGCACCAGACATAGCGTTTTCTTTGATGGCTGAAAAGTTCCATTTTAGTCTCATCAGACCAGAGCACCTTCCTCCATATATTTTGGGAGTCTCCCACATGCCTTTTCACAAACTCAAAACGTGCCATTTTGTTTTTTGCTGAAAGTAATGGCTTTCTTCTGGTACTCTCTATGGAGAGTACGGCATATTGTCGTCCAATGTACAGATACTTCAGTCTCTCCAGGGTTACCTTAGGTCTCTGTGCTGCCTCTCTGATTAATGTCCTCCTTGCCCGGTCCATGAGTTTTGGTGGTCAGGCGTCTCTTGGCAGGTTTGCTGTTGTGCCATGTTCTTTCCATTTGGTTATGATAGATTTGATGGTGCTCCTGGGGATCATCAAAGATTTGGATATTTTTTTTATAACCTAACCCTGACTTGTACTTCTCAACAACATTGTCACTTACTTGTTTGGAGAGTTCCTTGGTCTTCATGGCAGTGTTTGGTTAGTGGTGTCTTTTGCTTAGGTATTGCAGCCTTTGGGGCCTTTCAAAAAAGATGTGTATATGTAATGACAGATCATGTGACACTTTGATTGCACACAGGTGGACATCATTTCACTAATTATGTGACTTCTGAAGGTAATTGGTTGCACCAGAGCTTTTTCTAGGCTTCATAACAAAGGGGGTGAATACATATGCACATGCCAATTTTCTGTTTTCTATTTCTAAAAAAATGTTTTATGTATATTTTTTCTCATTTCACTTCACCAACTTAGACTATTGTCTTCTGATCCATCACATAAAATTCAGATTAACAAAACATTGAACTTAAGGCTGTAATGTAACAATATAGGTAAAAAGGGGGGTGAATACTTTTGCAAGGCACTGTAGCAGGGGGGTGGACTTTGGTCTGACTTTTAAAGATTAACATTATCTTGTACATTAATTCCCAGAGTTATCAGACTATGTTTGTCTGTGCATTTTCTAGATTCACTAAAATCAACAGTTGCTGTAGAAGGCTAGGGTGGCATTATTTTCTGTGGAAAAGTGAGTGCAGAGAAGGCTACTTCTCACAAAATTGGCAATCACAATGTATTCTAACAAAGAACAGTAAGAGTTATTCAAGTCTAGCCTTTTCAAGGGAGAATTTGAACTGTGTAACCTTAGGTGGATTTGATATTCCCCAATCTTATTGTTCCTCCTGGGGTCATTATGAAGAGGAGATTTGTCAATGACAAAATCTCCAAAGATGTGTTCAGGTTTTTTATAACAGCATTTGTCCATATTTTTAAAATCTTAAATAAAAAAGGAAGATATAATAACTTGATGGATGAGTAGAAAAGTTGGTATAATCTAATGTAGAAGACCAGAAGGTGACAATATGTGAAAGGTGAACAGATAGTGAAGGTAGTCGGCAAAACAGTCATATAGCAATTTTAGGGGAATAGAAAGGACTATGTACTAAGTGAGAGGCAACTGGAGAATCAAATGCAAAGGCTTTGAGAAACACAGGTCTTGTGTGGTCAATCATGGATCTAAATAATATTGTGTATTTAGTAAAAAGAGATCATCCACATCATTCTCACATTTCCAAGCCTATCCCCATTTGTAAGACATCACACAAATTGCCAATTTCTCTATCCTAAGCACAAGGCACTGATCATGTTAGGCCTGTCATGTCCCTTCACATTTGAAATTTAATTTCAAGTAAAAATGAAATTAGGTTGAAGTTGTTCAATATTCAGTGATATTTAGCATCTTTAATCCATGCAAAAGATTAACAGTAAATACTCTGGCACCAAAAGCTGATAAATTATGGCTCTCCTATCAAAACGAAGTGAATTTTCATAATATGAAACTATGTTGATGTTACAGTGTGTTCCTTTACCTTTTCCTGCAAATGTGTTACGCTCAGTCCTTTAATTAGACCTGTCAAGAATACTATTGCTCTTCCTCTTGGAAAATGCTTTGTAATGATTTGTTTTCTTTTAATGGGCTTATACTAGTGGGGCATAATTACTACAACAGTAATAGACTGTCACAAAACTGAATGATTCTATTACATGGATCAATGCATGAACAGTTTCTATGCTTCCATTTTAAATATGAACATTTTTCAATTGCTACTGAAAAAAAGAGCCAATTGGGAGTGAAATGTTGTGCTAGCGGAAGCAATACTTCTAGGTTTTGCTAGGAGCCAGGGAAATCTTAATCTTAAGAATAATTACAAAAAAATTATGCATTTTGTCTCTGCGAAAAAATGTTGACAATAAAAATGAAATGATGATTAGAACAGTGTTTATAATTTACCATATTTAGGCTTTATTTCTTATGCTCAAATAAATAAACTACATATAATGAATCGTATAACATTGTATACTTGACTGTCTCACCACTTATTTTGTACTTATATTGTTATTCATATATTTATAATTTATATATGTATTTTCTACTTTCATTGCTATCATATTTATACTATTATATGTGAATTTTCTGTGCTGGGTATAAATAATATTATGTATTGCTTCTTATGAAACTACAACATTTTAACTAGTGCTATTTATAAATGTACTATACATGGAAATGACAAATCGAAAACAATATAATGAGATATAAATAATCAAAAATATCATACAATGCAGTAAAACAACAAATAAATGGGAGCTCAAAATACCTAAATGCTGTATATGTTTGTTTTTTATTTTTTTATTTTAAAACACATTCTTTGAAAAAAGGTGTTATCATCGTATTGCTATACATGCTGCCTGGCTTCAAAATGGCAAGGAATCCTCAAACCCACTGATGCGACTTCCATTGACCTATTTCATGCTGAGTGAAAGCAAAGGTAGGGGAAATTCATTTAGGACACATTGTACTGCTATTATGATTAGCACTACGGAATATGTTTGCGCATTACAGATAAAGATAATTAATAACAACGATATGCCATGGGAATAGCAACCAATTGGACCATGCCTTATGTCTGTGTCTCTATTGGTCAAGATGCTAAAATTACTTTCTGTGCTGAGTTCAAACTTCCATTGTCTCAATTTCAGAATTACAGAAATATTTTATTTATATTTAAACAGTATTCTAAGTGCAACACAATGAATTAAAGGTTTATAAAGATTTGAATAGGTACTGTACAGTTGCATTTAACGATGCTTGAAGTCAACAACATTGTTTTAAGAAGGACTAAAAGTATTAATCATTTGACATGACAAATTGAGATTTCTTTAATCTGCTGAAATTAAAGCTCAAAATTTAAAATATTTTTTTCAAATAACTAATTTGGGAATCATTCACTATTTTTATTGTCATTCAGCAAATTAAAATTTGTTGGAAATGTAATTTGCCAATGCAAAGCAAAAATTATTTATATATAACACTTAAAAGGGAAATAAATGAAATGATTTTGTTATCTAAACACAATTATTCTAATTATTCTAGAAGTGATTTGTAAACTGCCTTTCGATTCTGCCTTGTCGAATGTGGTTGTTATATTCTGTTTGTATAAGCTACAATACAGTGATTTTTATTAATACATTGATTTGCTTCTTAATAAATATTTATGTCTATTGAATGATAGTAATTCTGCTATACGCTTATATCTAGGCCACTATATTGGACCGGTGAACTTACATAACGTCACAATGCACTCTTATTACTTCTTTATATTTTCCATTTATTTCTTATTTCATCCAAGTTTCCACCTAACCTTAAGGAAAATGGAAGTCACCATATGTGCTCTATATCAATGGAAAGAGGGTGGAAAATCGTGTGGAAAAAGTCATAGGGCCTCATTCTATTAGCGGCCGTAAATCGGCCGTAAGGCTGCGATTCCTTGCGGGGGTTCAGTTAACTCGCGATTCTATTATACGGCCCCGCAAGGATCTCATCTTACGGCCGGCCGCATATCTTGGAACCGGCCGTAATCTCAGAAATATAAAAACTCAAAAATAAATTCAAGCCTGCACTGTACAGCTCTGTAAATGCTAGGGATCATATTGGGGGACATGAGGATTAAAAGGAACCCACTCTCAAGCTTGCACATCTGCCCAAACCCGAGTTCAAATTAACTGTTTATTTTCCGGCTGCGGCGTGGGTGTGTCTGAGGTGCTCCAAGCACTCTGGCCTTTTTACATGGATATTTTACGGATATTAAAAATAAAATATTTTACGGATTTGAGTACAGGATAAATTTGTGCTATTTTTTCTAACACCTAAAATCCCTTTATAGTCTTCTCAAAGTGCAGGATGGCTTTATTTGAGCTATTTTATGTGCTTAATTGGTGCTAGCGAGACCTTTTTCCTGCAAGTAAGCTGCGGCTCGTTTTTAGCCTTGCAGAGAGGTTTCCCGGAGCAATTGAATTGCAAAACTCTTGCGGCCGTTTTAGATCAAAGGCTTTCCTCTGGCGCGAGCGGCCGCAAGAGATAGCAAGGCACCGGCCGCAAGCCTGCCGGAGCCTCCGGCCGTAAGGGAATAGAATAGCAGAATAGCTTGCGGACGGTCCTTGCGGCCCCGCAACGGCTGCGGCCGCTAATAGAATGAGGCCCATAGTCTTTTTAAAATTGCTGCTCTTAATTTAGTAATGGGCAATTGAAGTTTGCGGTTTAATGGTGCTTATATCCTGCTCCTGCATAGTCAGATTACCTGAAGAAATGTGCCAGCCAAAGTTACAAATTAGAATAAGGTGTACAGTTTGTGAATGGAACTGTTTCCAATATTGGATCTATATTAGATATAATGTTTTGTTCAGCCATTATAAAACATGTAAATCATGTAAAAAAGGCAAGAGATTAGGAAATGGCAGCCCTGGGTTTGAATCCCCCTAGTGCTGTTAAATATACATATTTATTTTGGTTAAATAAATATATATATATATATATATATATATATATATATATATATATATATATATATAAATTTAAACTGTATACAAAATGTTAATGTAAGGTTTCAGACTCACAACATATAATTCTAAAGCATATGCTTTTGCTCCATGTCCTATATTTCTGTATGATAGGCACAAATTATAGAAATGAATACAACTAAAATATAACTATTGTATATGTCAAAAAAAATCTCATTATCTATTCAATTTCTTGTAAATAGGAGGGCTTCTAGGGCTATATAAATAATAACTAAAACTGGCAATATCTAAGTCAATTCTTGACCAAATAAAAAAAAATTATAACTTTCCCACATGATTTTCCTTTCTCAATCTCATGGGGAAGAGTTCATATGGAGATTTCAGTAGCCCTTTAACTGTTGGGAAATGGTACTGCTGATTCTATTATATTACTTATGGCTCTAAACTTTATTGATATTATGTTATTGGTGGAAAAAATAAAGTGCACTTACAAAAAGTATAGATGTAGTTTACCTGTTATACATGAATTTAATTAATATTAACAGTAACCCCTTAAGGATTTAGGAGTCTTAACATCAATTAATCTGGTTAATACACAATTTGGTTAATATACAAAGCATACCAACTTATTTTAAAGCAATAAGAATATATTTATATATATCCGTGTTTTCGATTCTATCTGCCCTCAAATGTATGTTTATTTGTGTTTGTTTATGGCATTACATTGTGTATTAATTTCCCTTTAAATTGACCATTGCTTTGAGCATTGACTCTGCCTGAAATTACCACTTTGTGACATCTAATAATTTATCCCATAAATACCATTTCCAACAAACACTGTAGGCCAGTGTAAGATTTGATTGACCAAAACGTCTTTCCTGACACTGTTGACTGTAATGTTTTTATCCATATACAATACAGCTAATGTCTTATGAGGAAGTTGATTAACAAGTTCTTGTCCATTGTACTGTTACAAATATAGGATTCCTTTTGCACATTTCTCTTGCAATTCTCTAAGAGGCTGGACTGGTATTTCATCTTCCGATCCTCAAACCCTGCAGCTAATCATGAGCTCCGCAGCTATAGGATTTTCAGACACTCTCACTACACATCAGCAACCCATTTATCGATTGTGCTGCATTGGTTGAAAGTAGAAGACAGAATTCAATTTAAGTTATTGACCTGTGCATTTTGTTCAGATCATACTGCGCCCCCATTGCACATGTAATGCTTTAGGTAAGAGTTATGATACTTTGCAAACACTGTGCCAAGACACATTTCTATAGAGATTATTTTTGCATTTGGATTATATTATATTATATATTATATATATTATATTTTCACAAAGGAAAATACAATTATTTTCATCATATAACTATACTCAATAAAGCTCAATATAACTGCATTCATTTTTTTACTAAATGACCACTTTGATTTGTTAAAACCTTAACATGCTTGTAAATTGTGTTACAAGGTAACATTTGTTGTTCAGTCATTTAGTCGTGTCCGATTCTCCATGACCCTATGCACTGCGTCACGCCAAGCACATCTTGTGTCTGGCTGTGCTAATCCGTAAGGCTTATATGGCAAAGATACTGGAGTGGGTTGCCAGTTCCTTCTCCAGTGGACCACAATTTGTCTGTACTCTTTGCTATGACCTGCCCATCTTGTGTTACCCTACACAGCATAGCTCACAGCTTCACTGAGGTACACAAGCCACTTCATCATGATAACATTAGCAGGGATGCAAAACACATCCCTGGAACATAAAACACATTTTAAAGAAAAACTTATATTAGGGTGACTCTGATCATCTGGATTACTAGTTTGTCTGTTCTGTCAGTCTGTTTGTTATCCTATGGGGCCTTACTCTGCCATTGAGATCAATTGTCAAATGGCAATTGGAGAAGATGTTTTAGCAGAATTGAATATAGATCTCGGGCCCCTCCAATTCTTCCCTGATTTATAATTCTTTTACATCAAGGATAAAATATCTGTCATCATTAAAGCAAAAGTGAATTCAATAGATTACAGATAAAAGCTATACTTATTTATTTTAAAAACAGCATCTACGGACTTACACAAAAAAAGATGAGCCGGGGTACTTAGAAAAAAATCAGTTGCGGGCTTACACAAAAACAATTACGACCCGCGGGACATTACGGACTCGCAAAAATACGACCTTAATGGACAACCCGCGCACAGCGGGAAACATAAAAAAAACACAAAAATACACACACAAATAAAATAAAAACCTTAGCCACACCAAGGGGGGACACCCAGGACCTCTGCAAAACTGCGTAAACCTCGAATTCTGGCAAATTTACAGAGTTTACACACTCAAAATTCCCCTAAGCGAGAGAAAAAATGGGCGCCGAAAAAAACGAAAACAAGGCTACACGACCCCTAAAGCTGCTAAATTTCACAAAGCAAATACGGCTTTTACAAAAACCTGTACGACCTACAACATACATCACTAGCAAGGGCGCTTCATCATACAAACCTGCCTACCACATACACATTCGCCGCCATTTTACAACACTAACTTACACAATGCGGAAGTACACAGCTACACTAACGGTTTCCCCTCGTGCACGCAGCCTATTTACACTACACACTGCACACATTGCTGACTCTTACACCTCAGCTCCACAACAGTGCAAACCTACATTGTGTACTGCAGGAACATCAAAACAAATTGTCAGCTATTCAGCACAATTCTCCCTGCATATATTACTTAGAAATAGGTAAAGTATATTAATTTATTAATGTATTACTTATTTAATTAGCATCACAAAATACATATACACAAAGAAATAAAAACACTATCGCAATAAACGCAAAAGATATTCATTGCGCGCCTCACAGCGAGCTCCAACGCTGCTCATAGCACACAAACTACACCAGGGGACAGCCTTGCAATAAGCGCTAAAAGCAGATCAGCACCGACCTTACAATGACAGCAAAAGCGCCTCTGCTTAAAAAAAAAATACAACAACCAAGATGCTCGCAATGAGTGCCGAAGGCCACCACAAAAAATAATGTCTGTGCCAAACACCATTCCTTGACTTACAATTCTATTGCCGTCATTTTTTGACGGGCAATTCGCTAGTCACATATATAGTGCTTACCGAAAGTTGTTGGTAACACAATGTTAAAACTCCGGGCTCGCACAGCGATGTGGCCTGTAACCACAAGTGTCTCCTCCTTTCTTCCCCTCATTCTCCTCCTCCCTCTCATGCTTCCTCCTCCTCCCTTTCTCATTCTCAAATTACCCCATCCTCTCCCCTCACTTACCTTCATCAGCTGCTCTCCAATGTGTCTTCCGGCTGTGTCAGGAACCGGCATATGCTAATGAGGTGACGTCACACACGCGTCACATCATTAGCATATGCCGGGTCCCAACACAGCCGGAAGACGACATGGAGAGCAGCTGATGAAGGTAAGTGAGGGGAGAGGAAGTGAGGGGGCGGTTGCGGCCACACAATGAGCACTGGGGGAGATGAGCAGCACTCATCGCGAGGCCCCCCAGAATCCCATCACCCCCATTGTCTCCTCCTTCCTTCCCCTCATCCTCCTCCTCTTTCCCCTCATTCTCCTCTTTCCTTCATCCTCCTCCTACCTTTCCCTCTCTCCTTTCCCTCTCCCCTCACTTACCTTCATCAGCTGCTCCTGCTGCTCTCCATCGCGTCTTCTGTGTCAGGACCCGGCATATGCTAATGACGTGACGTCACATGCGTGTCACGTCATTAGCATATGCAGGGTCCTGACAGCCAGAGTGAAAGGGGGGGAGAGATACAGAGGAGGTAGACAGGGGTGGAAGAAACACAGGGGAGGGAGGGGGAAGACACAAGGGAGGGGGGAGACACAAGGGAGGGAGTGGGGGAGAGACAAGAGAGGGAGGGAAGGGGGGAGGAGACACAGGGGAGAGGAAGGGGAAAGACACTGGGGAGGGAGAGCGGGGAGACAAAGGGGGGGAGAGGAGTGAGAAAGGAGACACAAGGAAGGGAGAGGAGGGGGGAAAGGAGACACAAGGGAGGAAGTAGACAGGGGAAGAGGCTCGCGGTGAGTGCTCACATTGGGTGGCAAACAGCATTGCCAGCATTACAATTGTATTGCTTTCATTTTTGATGGGCAAGTCGCTAGTGTGAGAATAATATTAATCTAAAATGCTACTGCATCTTATTATGTTTCTTATATGTTCATTTCAGTTAGATTTGTTAATTAATATTATTATATTTGCCAGGAGGGGGCACTAAATTACCCCCTATGCCATGGAGGTCCTCATGAACCCCTGGAGCATCTAATATTAAACTCTTTACAATGGGTGTCCCAACAGACCCCATAGTTATGGGATTAAGTTATGACAATGGGGGTCCTAATGGACCCCACGGCACACAAAGTAAGCCCAATAGCCAGAAGGGGTTTAAATAAATACATAGGGACAAGGGAGGACGTTAGGGCTAGTGTGGTGTATTCAAGTTGTTCTCCTATAGAGACTACTAACATTCATACTCAGAGTCTCCAATGACCAGGCTGCGACAACATGTTTTAGGGGGAGTTAGAGCTCCAACAAACCCAGAGTGAGAGTCTGTAAATTTTACGTTTTTTTTTTGCGTCATAGAATCATAGAACAGGTCCGGAAAATTGTTTTTTTTAACTCCCGTAGCTGCAAGTCAGACTTACGAGAATTCTTATGGGAGCCATGGAATGGAATTATAAGTCAGTGGTTGGCCTGGTGACCTCTACTGCCTCTATTCTGTGGTTGTATAATAGGCCACTATCCCACAGCATAAATTTACATAAATGCACTATGTACTTTTAAAACACACATTCTCTTGTTTTACCATGTACAGTCAATTCAGTCTTTCTGTTTCTTTACATGTTTTTAAGTTTAATCTTCTTAGAAAATCTGTAGGTTTGAGTCATTTTGTTTTGGATCTTACAAAACCTTTAAAGGTAATGTGCATTGTGGGCTGCATGTTCGTCTCTGATCAGTCATCACTGCTGTATGTCATTTACATTCCCAGAAAGTGTTAATGTTTCTTAACAGAAAAAAAGAATAAAAGATTGAAGTATTTTTTCTGACTAAAAGTATTTAAATTACATATCTGAATCACTAGATATCATGTATTTGTTTTTGGGATGAATATGCATTGGATAGTAAATTGAAAGACTTTGAGATTATTACTACTTTGGCCATAACTATAATTTTACAAAGGCTAATTGTTTCACTTAAAATTGGTTTTTTTTGTACAATACTTCATTCCTTCTGTCCTTG
Organism: Discoglossus pictus; assembly: GCA_027410445.1. Classification (NCBI taxonomy): domain Eukaryota; kingdom Metazoa; phylum Chordata; class Amphibia; order Anura; family Alytidae; genus Discoglossus; species Discoglossus pictus. The sequence continues at coordinate 42,435,184 of CM050173.1, forward strand.
ATACATGTTATTTAATGTTTAAAGGAACACTATCACAAGGTTTTGTGGTAAGTTATAAAGGCACATTATCTGTTTCATTTCATTTCAATCTTGCCCTACCTTCAAGATGGGTTTCTCAGTGTAAAACTGGCTATTATATAGCACCCTCTGTTTCCATGTTTTTAAATGGGTATAGTTGCAGTTATCGATAGATGTTCAGCTGTCCAGATCGGACCCCCGGTGCATTTAAAGAATGGAAATGTCCCGCTGCCATACTAATGTTTACTCCCATGCTGCGGGGGTACAGTAAGTACCCCCTTGGCAACTAACATTAACCCCCCCCCATGCTGCGGGATCACCATCGGGAACCCCGGCGGGTCCCTACATTAACCCTTGCAGCATGTGTATCGACCCCCATGTGATCACACATGGGGGTCTATACAGGGTTAATTTAGGCACCTTTATGGTCCTTTAAAGAGCTCCGCGGCACCAAGTTTGAATTCTAAATGCAGCGGGGGTCCCAAAGGGGGATTAATGTTAGTTGCTTACAGTACCCCTGTGGCATGGGTGTTACCATTTATATGCAGTGAGCCCTTTAAGGACCCGCGGAGGGGGAATTTAAAAAATGTTAAATGCTGCAGGGGGGTTAATGTGTTGACCCTGCGGGGGTCCCGATTGGGATGTAAAAGTAGAGCTACTTGTGCAAGTAGCCAAAAAGTAGCAAATCACGAATTTACTTGCACGTAGCAGCCCCAAATTGTATGAGGCCCTAAGACAAGTAAAACCAAGATTGCTTATTAATACAAAGCAGAAATAAATATGTGTGAGATTGTTTAAACATGTATATATATATACAGTATCTCACAAAAGTGAGTACACACTTCACATTTTTGTAAATATTTTATTATATCTTTTCATGTGACAACACTGATTAAATGACACTCTGCTACAATGTAAAGTAGTAAGTGTACAGCCTGTATTACAGTGTAAATTTGCTGTCCCCTAAAAATATCTCAGCACACAGCCATTAATGTCTAAACCATTGGCAACAAAAGTGAGTACACCCCTAAGTGGAAATATCCATATTGGGCCCAAAGTGTCAATATTTTTTGTGGCCACCATTATTTTTCAGCACTGCCTTAACCCTACTGGGCATGTAGTTCACCAGAGCTTCACAGGTTGCCACTGGAGTCCTCTTCCACTCATCCATATTGACATCACAGAGCTGGACATAGACATATGTGTATATATGTTTGGTATGGGCCTGCATGAGTGCTGCCGGTACTGGGGAGCTTCAGTTCATTAAGGGAACCATGAATGCCAACATGAACTGTGACATACTGAAGCAGAGCATGATCCCCTCCCTTTGGGACCTCTGCGGTAGTTAAAAACACAAGCCCTGCCATGAGGGGTACTCCAAGTACTGCCTGGCACCTAAAATTAACCCCCCTCAATGCTGGGGGTCCCAATCGGGACCCCTGCAGTGTCCCTACATAAACCCTTGCAGCAGAGGCCCAGATCGGGACCCCTGATGCATTTAAAAGCACAAGCCAAGCCGCAGGGGTTACTCCAAGTACCTCCGGGCACCTAAAATTACCCCCCCTATACTGGGGGTCCCCATCGGGGCCCGCGGCACACAACTAGTCAAGGCTGGTCGCATGGGTACTGTAAGTACACCCCCTGGCACCTAAAATTAACCCCCCCAATGCTGGGGGTCCCAATCAGGACCCCTGCAGTTTCTCTATATTAACCCTTGCAGCAGAGGTCCCAATCGGGACCCCGTTGCATTTAAAATTAAAAATTTCCTGCTGTTGGTCCTAAAAGGACCTTAAAGGTCCTTAAAGGACCCAAGCTAAATAAAAAAATGAACCCCTGCAATTGGGGTACTATAAGTACCTGCTGGTGAAGACTACCAGGAGGACTGGGACATTGCGAAAAGGTAAGTGTACTATTTATAATGTTTATGATTATATGTTTAAATCAATTTTTTTTTTTTATTCTAGGGGTGCCGGACCTGTGGACATCTAGGAAGGGCACTTATGCTAAGGACGAAGGGAAAAAAAACATTGTCACTGGAGGGGCATTTAGGCAAGGTAAGTGGGCTAATTTACCCTATTCAAGTTTTAGTGATGGGAGTTGTTTTAGGTGAGATTTAGGGCTTTCTATTTATTTATATGTATTTAGGGGTTTCATTGTATGTAGTTAGGGGTTTAATTGTATGTAGTTAGGGGTTAACTGTATGTATTTAGGTGTTAAATTGTATGTAGTTAGGGGTATTCATTTATTTAGTTAGGGGTATTAAAGTATGTAGTTAGGGGTTTAATTGTATGTAGTTAGGAGTTAACTGTATTTATTTAGGGGTTAAATTGTATGTAGTTAGGGGTATTAATGTATGTAGTTAGTGGTATTAATGTATGTATTTAGGGGTTTAATTGTATGTAGTTAGAGGCGGGAAATTTTAAAGGGGTTGATATGGGAACACTGCGGGGGTCCCAATGTACCCCCGTGGCAGGGGTCAACTATTTTACTGCTGCAAGGGTTCCGATCGGGCCTCCTGAAGCATGGGGATGTATTTGGGGACCAGGTAGAGGTTTAGAGGCTAGAGGGAAGGTTCGGGGACTAGATTCAGGGTCCTTTTGGCTGCTCTTGCATCCAAAGTAAGGCTTTTAGAGAACTAGGGCGTGCTCTGGAGCACCTGTGGGGCTTTGCCCTCCATTTGCGTGTTAGGTGCTAGCTCGCGTGGGACACCTTAGCAGTTTAATATCAACATTGGATCGTAAGGGCTACGTGTTTGACAAATCTATGAGTTTTCGGGCTGCAACATTACACATTGCTTGTCTCTTTGGCAATTCTCGGGCAGCCTGCATTTTCAAACGCAAGTCGGCTGCGTGTCTGTTTTAGAGGGGAATTTAATAGCAACAGAGTTTGATCTTAGCCGTCGGCGCTCATTGCCTAAGTCCCGCGTGTTATAGGGATGCCGGCAGTATATTTTTTGATCATCCTTTGTTGTAGATATATAGTTGAAATATTAATAACCATCCTGTCTGAACCCTATATTTTATAGTTATAAAGATTATTTAGAGTCAGAATTATCATTTGAGCTATTATTTCTTATGTAGGGTTAATAATATTTTTCCAAACTATTTACAGGATTACCTATTCAAAAACATATCATATATCTTAATGACTTATTCCAGAATTTTTTTTGGCATATTAATGAAGATATATAAGCACATAATGTCATATTTTCAAATTTCAATGAGACTTCATGCTATTACCAGGTATCAAACCACACTATATATAATATAAACTACTCTGTGAGTCCCAACAACATATATTTTTAAGTAAAACCTTTTATTTTTTTAAAGCACAAATAAAAGTTAACGAGTTATTTTCTTTATATACCGTTGTAATACTCAATCTCTGTAGCAACCTTGTATAGGTAAAAATTATTCAAGACCTTGTAGCTATCCCTACCTATTTTGTATAATTTGAAATAAAATATGGGCTGAACTGTGCACTGCACTATAAAGTGAATGTGTGCATGGATTTATATATTTATGCTGGACCTTGATGAGACCTTGACATCATCTGTTCCACCATCAAATTGTTCTTTAGAATTAAGAAGTAGAGCTTGGTTGTTATAACTGTTTTGCAGATATATACATATTTACCAGCTTATGTTCTCACTGCTTAGTACATATACACAGAGGGGTGAAAATGGACATGGATAACATTCAGTAAGCCTTTTCATGGGTCATCAACATGTTCCATATAGAAAATAATCATTGCTACCTTGTACAAAGCATTAACGCTTAGTGAATCTAGGGTGGCTCTAAATATTCCTGTTATATATTTGAGTACATATACATATGTACTGTATGTGTAAAAGACATTGAATGTTGAGTGTAAGTTTGTGTGAAGGATCCTCACCAGTGTTCACATACTTAGCAGCTAAGAAAGCTATGACTAGGTGAGTTGAAGATCCAGGTCTGATTTTGCCATTATCAAGTTTAGTTTAGTAGAAGAGTCAATAATTATACCAGTGATCAATAGTGCCTTCTGATTTGTTTACAAATGACTGACAGGTCCATCATACAATCAGAATGGGATATAGGGGTGTATCCCATTGTGATTGGCTCACACCTTAGCGCCTTCTGATTGGCTGAAATATGATTGACAGTGTTTTCAGCCAATCAGAAGGCATCATTTCCAATGACTAGGTGAGTTGAAGATCCAGGTGTGATTTTGTCATTATCAAGTTTAGTTTAGTGGAAGAGGATCTGACCAGGGGACTATCCTGATAGGAGTCTAAATTATACCAATGATCATAAATATTTGGGTCAGCCTCCTGGGTAGACACTTTCTTGCCCAAGAACACTAAATAGTGGGTAGAGAAAAGCAGCTTTGCTAAAATAAACAAATTAATCTTTATTGTATGATGGAGAGCAGATATTGTAGGACTAGCGTTTATTAGTTGTTTTAATTAAAAAAACAGATAACCCAGGTTAACACTTAGTATGCTTTTGTAATTATATCTTGACTGCATTGATTTGTCCATTCAATTATATTTCATCCTATATGCACTTACACACCACAATTCATTAGTCCTGGTTGCTGTAAACAAGCAATTCTTTAGTTTTAACTAAAAAGTCAATAATGGAAAGGTCAATAAGTTAATGGAATGTGCCTTAAAAGTGAGGAAGACAAGTGATAGTTGTATTTAAACAGAAAGGTAATTATAATTTAAGTAAGTCTAATGATCACATTAAGCTACTGCTACGTAATATTTATATTTTGTGACAAATGTGTTAAAAGAAATGAGAAATGTACAGCTTAAGCTGCAAACAACTATCCTCGGTATCATACATTTTATAGTTATTTAGTAATGCTAAAAATAAAAAATACAAATATTCAAAATGTTACAATTACAATTATAAATAGAAATACTGCTTGAAGTGTTGGTTTTTCACATTGATTTTAAATTATATGAATGTTAACAAATAGAAATATAGAGCCTCATTCAATTGAGCAGTTGTAAGTTACAGTAGCCCGTAATGGAGGCCGTAAGTTAATTTGTTGTTCAATTGGCGTTTTTTTTGCGAGCTGCAAACGGTCTACGTGTTACGGGATTGAAATCCTTGCGGTTGTTACAACCATAACTTACACCTTATCTAAGCCTTTGATCTTTCATGTCCGCAAGCGTAACAATCGCAAATCGCTGTTCGATTGCTACAATTCCTCAAGCCCGCAAATGTTTTCACACCCGTAAATGGCAAATGTAGAAGAAAATCCTACCAATTGAACAATAGCCTCAAGCTCGCAAATCTGCAATCAAAAATCATTTTATTTTATGCTTCATTTCAGGGTTATATCAATCTCGGGAATCAATGAGTTAATACATATCAGGCCAGAACAGTATAGACATTCTTTTTTTATTATTTTGTGTTTTGCTGTTTTGTGAGTTTGATCGCATATCAGACCTCCACATGCTAATTGATTGACATGTAACCTCCATGTTTTACTGACCTAATGATGACAGTCTCATTTTCTATTGGCTGTTTCTAAATGGGTAGCCACGGCGTTGCTAAATTGACTGTGTAACCACCCTGAAATGCTATGTACAAGTGCATGGTTTATGGTTTTGGCTTTTGGCCAGTATTGTTATTATTATTATTATCATTCATTTATAACGCGCCAACATATTCCCTAGCGCTGTGCATACAGCGAGATGCGGGCTTCGATTGAATGAGGCTCCAAGTCTCTAAATTCACTAATGAAAACTATGGTGCTTTGAGTAATTTACCTAATTTAAAATGAACTCAACTTTAAATTACTGTGAAGCATATAGATAGAATTAATTGACTTAAAATATAACTTTTATTAAAATATCACAAATACTTTTTTAAAGCCACTAAAAATAGATGGAAGGGAAACAGATGTTACACTTATAAGTTGCTCCTCCATCTAGTTCAAATCCAAAGGTAAGTGAAAGTATTATTAATGAACATAAATGTCCAATGTGCTAAAGTGCCAACAATAAAAGAAACTTAAAATATAACTTTTATCAAAATGTCATAGAACAGAAAGCATTAAAAATGCATGGAGGGGAAACAAGAGATATTACACTTATTGACTTGAATTGTCTTTTCTGCTATGTATAAACCCAAATGTAAGCGAAAGTTGTATAAAAATGCACTGATATCACTTTTACTTAACTTTCTAAATAATAACTAGGTAAGTGGAAGTGATATCAATGCACTTTCATACAGCCTTCACTTACCTTTGGGTTTTTATGTTTGGACATAGCGGGAGAGACGACTCAAGATAATGAGTGTATTATCTCCTGTTTCCCTTTGAGTTTGGACTTAGTAGGAGGCATGACTCAAGATAATAAGTGCTTACCTTTCATCCATGTTTAATGATTTTAAGAAACATTTGTTTCTGACAATTTCATAAGTTATATTTTAGGTATATTTTATTGATTCTATACACCATCAAAATAATGTAAAGATGAGTGCTACTCTATAGTTATATATTATCTATATTTATCTATAGTTATTTCTTATTCCTAATTTTTCTAAACATATTTCAATACTGTTTTCTAAACATTTTAATAATTGTTCTGCATCTAAAATAAAAATTATTTGCATTCTAAGTTAAGTTATTTTTGGAATCGGGGTCTTTTTCCAGTAGGTGGCAATGCATCAGTGTAGAACTATATTTATGTAACTCAGTAGATTTCAATATGACTTAGGTAGACATGTTTTTGGCAAATCTTGTTGAGAGGCCATTCTTCCCTATCTTTCCATCTCACCTGTGCATAACATAAAAATAAAAATATCAAACAAATAATGGATTATAACTCTCCTGTCTCCTATTCCCAGGGCCTTTAACTTTTTTGGGCCAAATGCAAAATTAGCCTTTCTTTGTAAACATATTAAACATTTTACAAACAGATTGCACACGCTTATAGGGACTCTGGTATTCCCAAACTGAGTATTCTTAGTTTACTCTTAAGCTATCTATATATTTTGTCGGTGGTGTAGCCTGAGTAACACCATATTGTTGGTGGTATACAGTTATGCAAAACAGTGGCTCCTGAATACTAGCTAGCTGCTTTGATGTGCTTATTAGGATCAGAGCCTACATTTCTGGCCAAATTAATGACCTCCAATGTTATTTTACAGTTATTTTGAATAAAAGTTTTTAGTTACTACAAATGAAAGGGCTTGCCAAATTGATAATGGACAACATTGTAAAAAAACAAATTCAATGCAACATTTAGTTATATTTTATATAAAACTGTTCTTTACTGCGGGTTCAATTTTTGTTTCTTTTCTGAGCTGTCTGCTACTTTGTCAAGTGGGCATGTTCTTGTAAACTGAGAATTCCAATAGCACTAGTGAAGACACTGGTATTTTTAGCTGCCACATTTTATTTGCGCATTCCTCTGTATTTCCTCTGTATTCTAAGTCTCCTCTCACCTCATGACGTTGATCAGCTGAAACCAGAATGGTAGGTTCCACTGCAGCATAACTGCATACGAAAATAGAAGCAGTATTTCTTTTCTTACTTTCTAAAACCATTTGTTTGTTTTTTTTCAATTGTAGCTCTACGAAGGTGTATATTTTAAATATTGGACTACAGTGAAGCAGCAAATCCTATTTTTGTTAGCAGACCAAGGTATTCAATGAATCTGATACAGCTTTTCTGACATTATCTGCAGCTTTGATTAATTTCCCTGGGTATTGTCTTGGCAGCCAGCTTTTGACCTTGACAAGTACCAAGACTCAGTTCCTTTTTTTTATCCATTCCTGTACTTGTATTTGGGCTCCCTCATTCTCAATGAGTTACAGTCTTTCACCATCCTCGTAGTTCTGGACTGTACCAGTGATAATGAGCAATCCAAGCTATTTCTGAATGAACATTGAACAAGGCGACCTGATATGATTTGATACTTTAAAAAAATGGGTATTGCTGGTCCGTGATAGGTTAAAATATCCAATCAAAGTGTTATGAGTATTACAGTTTTAAGCAAGGTTGCTACTTCAGGATTTTAGAAGATTAGATAATGTAATATGCCAAATAAATACATCAATGGAATTTCCTGTTGACTTTTGAGTCAGCATTCAGCTGTCACATAATGAACTGCTAATTAAATTATAGGTTTAATCACTATCTCTCTTTATATATATATATATATATATATATATATATATATACAGACACATATATATGTATTTACCTATACAGTATAACAGAATGCATCAGATTTACGTGTATACTGGAGTATTAACTGCATAAAGACATTTTTGTGCATAAGGATGCACTATTGATTGGCACTGTACTAGCAATTGAAGGAAGCATGCTGCCCTTGGTCTTGGACATGTAGAAATATACCACAGGTCTTGATGTGTACGGTGTTACACAGATGAGAGGGCTAATTTATAGTACCACCAGCATGAGATGCTAAACTATTGAGGTGAGCTGAATAAGTTGCAGAGATCAACTGAAAGCTCTGAATTGACAATCTTCTGTGATAAAACAATACAGGTGTCCACTACCTTGAGATGTCTGGTAATAAAATATGTGCAATACACCAAATTCAGTCAATGCTTTTTTTAATAAAGTTGAAAATCTGTAACATTTATGGTATAAACAAAAATGTAAAGGCTGTATTTTAGCAGGGCAATCTTAAAATAAAATTATTTTTAAACATGTTAAATTCAGGTTTCTAAAAAATTAACATTAGTAAGATATATTGCCCCTTCTGGATCCCTACCTTGTCATGGTGAAGTGGCTTGTGTACTCCAATGAAAATATGAGCTGTACCTTGTAGGAACAGCCAAGATGGGAATTACTTGACAGAGAGGTCAGACAAATCGTGGTCCACTGGAGAATGAACTGCAATGCACTCCAGTAACTTTGCTAAGAAAACTAAGAAGACATAGCGATATGGCACGGGAAGATGAGTCCCTCAGGTCAGAAGGTGACCACCACATTACTAAGGAACTTTCAGAGGGCAAGTAAAAGTTGCATTAGATCTAATGAATTGGTTTGGCCAAAGCCAAAAGGACACCCAGCTGCGGATGTGTCTGAAGGGGACAGAAAAGTCTGCTGCTGCAAAGATCAATTCAGAATAGGAACCTGGAATTTTAGAACTATGAACCAAGCCAAACTAGATGGTCAAGAATGAGATGTTAAACATTGATATCCTGGTAATTAGTGAACTTAAATGGACTGGAATGGGACATTTCACATCAGACAACCAGCAGATCTTCTAATGGGGTCAAGAATCCCACAGAAAAATGGAATAGCCATCATAGTCAAATTAAAATTCAAGGCAAGCCATTTAACATCACAGTGATCCATGTCTATGCTTCAACCATGGATGCTAAAGAGGCTGAAATTGTCCAGTTCTACAAAACTATTCAACATGTCATAGATTTATCACCAAGAAAAGATGTTACTATGGTCTTAGGAGAGGGGCTGGATCATCCATTAGGTGAGTTAGGTTCCTGCCTCAGATTACACTGCAGGAAGCCTACGTCCACTCCCTGCACTGCAACACAGACATGAGGGAGAGGAAGCCTTCCCCTGAACAGCCATGGCAGCAAGGCTGGGTACAGACAGTGGCAGAAGATCATCAACACAAGATGGAGGCAGGAGCAGCTGTGATGAGTTGAGAGGCATGTATATGTGTGTGAGAGGGAGAGAGAAGAGGGAGAGAGGGTGAGGTAGAGAGAGGGAGAGAAGGGAGAGGGAGGGGAGAGAAAGAGAGGGAGATAGAAATATTGAAAGAGGGAGAGAGGGAAAAAGAAGGTGAGAGAGAGAAATAGGGAAAGAGAGAGGGGAAGAGGGATAGAGAGAGAGTAGGGAGAGAGAGGAAGAGTGAGGAGGATAGAGAGGGAGGGAGAGAAAGAAGAGGGAAAAAGAGACAAGGGGAGAGAGAGGAAGGTGGGAGGGGATAGAGTAGGATGGGGTGAAGAAGATAGAAAGAGGGAGAGAGGAAATGGGAGGGGGATAGAGGAGGGGGAAGAAGAGAGAGAAAGAGAGAGACGGGAAAGGAAGAGGGGGAGAGGGAGAGAGGAGAGAGAAGTAGAAAGAGAGGATGAGAAAGAGGAAGAGAAAGAGTGAGAGAGAGATTGAGAGAGGGAGACAGAAAGAGAAAGGGAGGGGGAGAGAGAGAGAGTGGGGCAGGGAGAAGTGGGAGAGAGAGAGAAGGAGAGAAACAGGGAGGGAAGAGGGAAAGAGGGAGAGATAGAAATAGGGAGGGAGAGGGAGAGATAGAAATAGGAAGAGAGAGAAAGAGAGGGGAAGAGGGAGGGAGAGAAATATGGTGAGGGAGTGGGAGGAGAGAAGGAGAGAGGGAGGGAAAGAGAAAGAGATGGGGAAAGAGAGAGAGACAGAGGGGGAGAGAGAGGAAGAGTGAAGAGGGAGAGAGGGTGAGGTAGAGAGATGGAGAGAAAGAGAGAGGGAGGGGGAGAGAAATAGGGGGGAGAGAGAGAGAAATAGGGGCCAAGAGAGAGGGAAAAGAGAGAGTGTGGGGAGAGAGCGGTAAGAGGGAGGAAGAGAAGGGGGAGAGAGGAAGAGGAAAGGGGGATAGAGAGGGAGGGAGAGAGAGGGGGAATAAAGAGAGAGAGAAGAGAGAGGGGAGAGAAAGAGAGAGAGAGAGGGAGCAGACAGAAAGAGGAAGAAAGGGGGAGAGAAAGAGAGAGTGGGGGAGGGAGAGATGGGAGAGAAAGAGGGAGGGGAGAGATATATAGAAATAGGGAGAGAGGGAGAGAAAGAAAAGGGAAGAGGGATGGAGAGACATATGGTGAGGGAGTGGGAGGAGAGTAGGAGAGAGGGAGAAAGAGATAGACAGAGGGGGAGAGATAGAGAGAGAGGGAGAGAAAGAGAGAGACATAGAAAGAGGGAGGGGAGATAGGGAGAGAAAGGGGAGAGTGGGAAAGAGTGAGGGGAGAGATGGGGAGAAAGGGAGGGAGAGAGAGTGGGGGCCAGTGAGAGAGGGGTGAGAGAGACAGAGAAAGTGTGGGGAGGGGGAGAGTGAGAGATGGGAGAGAGAGGAAGAGAAAAAGTGGGGACGAGGGAGAGAGAGTGGGGGAGACGGAGGGAAGAGAGGAAGATAGGGGAGATAAAGATGTAAAGAGAGAGACAGAATGAGGGAGGTGAGAGAGGGAGAGAAAGTGAAGTGAAGAGGGAGAGAGAGAGTGGGAAAGCGAGAGAGGGAGACAGAGAAACTAGAGAAATTAAGGGGAAGAAAGAGGGAGAGAGATAGAGATAGAGAAAGACAGGGATAGAGAGAGGAGAAAGAGAGGGAGAGGGAGAGAGAAGGGAGGAGGAGAGAGAGGGAGAGAATTTAAACAAGTAATAGCTTGGCTTGTGTAAGAGTAGCTATGCTGTAAAAATGATAGAAAAGTCTGCAATTTACTCACACAGCAAGATAGCGATATACACGCACAGAAAAAGGAAAAAAATGGTGCATGCACACTTTGCGCACGCACTCACAGGTACTCCTCCACCTTACCACCTAGGGGCTCAAAAAAGATAGATCCGGGTCTGCATAGGAGACTATAATGCTAAAGTAGGGAACCAAAAAACACCTGGAAGAACTAGCAAGTTTTGCATTGAAGTTCAAATTGTAGCAGGTCAGAGATCAGGAGAATTCTGGTAGTAGTAAACACCCACTTTTAACAGCCTCCAAGACGACTCTACACATGGATATCACCAAATGAACAACATAGAAATCAGATTGACAACATACATTACAGCCATACAAGACTTGGAGCTGATGCGGCTCAAACTATGAGCTTCTTATTGCAAAGTTCAAAATTAAACTGAAGAAAAGAGGGAAAATCTTTAGACCAAGTAGATAGGAAATAAGTAATATCCCTTGTGAATATGCAGTGGGGTAAAGAACAGATTTAAGGGACTAGACATGGAAGATAGAATGCCTGAGGAAGTTTGTACCAAAGTTTGCAACATTATCCAGGAAACAGCAACAAAGAATATCCCTAAAAGAAAGAAAAGTAAGAAGGCAAGCTGGCTATCTGATGAGGCTTTGAAAGTCGGAAAGCGAAAGGTAGTGGAGATAGGAAAATATTTGTCCAACTGAATGCAGAATTCCAGAGGATAGCAAGAAGAGACAAGGAGACATCCTACAATGAGCGATATCACTAGATAGAAGAAGATAACAGAATTGGTCAAGAGATCTCACCAAGAAATGTAGGGACCTCAAAAGCACCTTTCATGCCAAAGTGGACGTGATAAAAGACACAAATGGTAGAGACTTAACAGAAGAAGGTCAGAAGAGGTGGCAGGAATAGACTGAAGATCTACTGTATACAGGAAGGATCTTAACAGCAGTGATGACCTCAACAGACTGTCCAATGAGCTTGAGTCAGACATCTTGGAGAGCAAAGTGAGATGGCCCTAGGATTACTTTCTGATAAGGAGGTGATGGAATTCCAATTTAAATATTCAAAATTCTACATGATGATGCTATGAAAGTGTTATTGCCACCACATTTGGAAAACCCAACAATGGCCAATAGACTGGAAAAGGTCAATCTACTGTACATCCCAATCCCAAAAAAAAGACAGCACCAAAGAGTGCTCCAATGATTGAACTATTTCACTAATTTCACATGCCAGCAAGATAATGCTTAAGATTCTACAAGCTCGTCTCCAATAATATATAAACCAGGAATTACCAGATATGCAAGCCGGAATAAGCAGAGGAAGAGGCAAAAGAGATGAAATTGCCAATGTCCAATAAATAATAGAGATAGCAAAAGAGTTCCATAAAAGCACTTACTTCTGCTTCATAGACTATTCTAAAGCCTTTGACTCTGTGGACCACAACAAAATGTGTCATGTTCTTAAAGAGATGGGAGTCCCAGATCAGCTCATCCTCCTCCTGAAGAATCTGTATGTGGACCAAGAAGCCACAGACAGAACCTGAACATGGCACAGCAGAATTGTTCAAGATTGGAAAAGGAGTGTGACAGGGTTGTATATTGTCACCTTATTTATTCAACTTACATGCAGAGTACATCATGCGTAACGCCGGACTGGATGAACCCAAAGCCGGAATCAATATTGCTGGAAGAAATATCAGCAACCTCAGATACACTGACAATACTACTTTGATGGCTGAAAGTGAGGAGAAACTAAAGGACCTATTGATGAGGGTAAAAGAAAAGAGTACAAAAGTTAGCCTGTTGCTCAGTGTTAAAAAGATGAAGATCATGGCAAATGGCAATCTCACTTCCTGGTAAATAGACGGGGAAGATCCTCGGATCCAAGATCTCTGAAGATGGTGACTGTAGTCATGAAATTAAAATGTGTTTACATCTGGAGTGGAAAGCTATGGCAAGCTTGGACAATATAGTAAAAAGTAAAGATATTAAACTATCAACAAAGGTTTGCATAGTTAGAACTATGGTATTCCCAGTAGTAACATACGGATGTAAAGAAGTCAGAGCAAAATAGAATTATCACCTTTGAATTGTAGTGTTAGCGAAAACTACTTAGAGTCCCTTTGGATTGCAAGAAGATCCAATAAATCAGTACTTCAGGAAATCAAGATGAAATGGTCACTAGAAGGTATGATCATGAGGCCGAAACTCAATTATTTTGGCCATATCAAGAGAAGACAGGATTCCCTAGAAAAGACTCAGATGCTGGGGAAGATTGAAGCAACAAGAAGGAAGAAGGGGACAACAGAGGCGGAGATAGATAGACAAGGTCACTGAAGCAATGAACATGAACTTTATGGAGCTCAGAGGGAGAGTGACTGTACCTGAGAGATATACCTGGTGTGATGCGGTCCATAGAGTCATGCCGAGTCGGATGCGGCTGAATGACTAAACAACAACAAAAGATGTATTGAGCCCAATGTGAGGGAGGCAATTACACATTTCTGAATAGAGGCCAGCAGGTAGGAAATTATATAGTCAGCTGATAACCACTTCACTGCTAGACAGTCTTAGGCTCCATTATATTGGAATGCTGTTAACCACTCAGGGATTAAAGGTAATGGTCAACACTTTTCCTACTTAAACAAAGTCAACAAAAATCTTCGTTTGCAAAAAAAGCAATGCTTAAGTAAAATAATTTTACTATTTAAAAATAAAAATTTAGAATAGTAAACAGGAAAAATAGTGCGGTTTCCGAAGATGACAAAATCATTGGTCTATGGGTCTCTTAGAAGTAAGTGAAGAGTATATTTTATGTGAAAATAATCCACCACAGTAAGCATTTCCCAGATCTACTAGGTATGACTAGTGGTCCAATAATGTCTATGGCCACATGATGAAAGGGCACCCCTATTACTGGCAAGGGCTGCAAGGGCACCATGAGGAACTCTCCTCTCTTGTCAGTGTGCTGACAGGTGTCAAAAGTCCAATAAAAGGCTTGAGTCATAAACTGGCAAATTTGGTGATTCCCAATATGTCCAGCTAGTGGAATATCATGGGCTAGATGTAACAGTAAATTCCTGTACTTGATGTGACCACTAACTGTCTTACTGCCCTTCAAGGTTTCCCACCCTTCTCCGGGTTTGTCATCCTATACAAAAGAACCCTTCTTACCCTTGTATTTATCCCCACTAAGCCACGCCTCCCCAACTCGGTTGTAACTCTAGGCCCAGCTAATGAGGAGACTAACTGTATCTCCCTTTTAAACTTCTCTGTGTCAAGCCAAGTCGATTTCCATGAAAGTTAGGTAAAGTACTCATTACAGCTGGATAAAATCCCCCAGGGCTTCGTCCTTCTTTGGTAACCTGACTCCTTTTGACTATGAACATACGCTTGCAATCTATGGGTGCCAATTTATTGCCCAGAAAGACATTCGCTGGGATCCCGCTCATTATTCTCACCTCAGAGATCTCAATAACCATTTCTCCAATCCATGTGCACACTTGCCATTGCACTACTAGAGTGCTCCTGGCTCCCTATCAAAGCCACACCAACAGTCTTTCTCAACAGGGCAAAGGGGTTCACAAAATGTGGATGGTAAAGATCAGGAATGAGCCAGAGTCATTGATGCTTTCTGCTCCCATCACGATAATAATCACTGGATCTGCCTACTCCTAGTGACAAGTGCACAGTGTTGATAGAGGGTGCAGTTTTGAATCTGCTCAGAATCCTACTTCTCCTGGAACCTTTCTACCCTCTTAAATAATATACCTGACGTGATGAGGTAGCAGGGGCTGTAATCTTCTCCTGAGAACAGTCCCTTTTGAAGTGTCCTTGTGGATGCACCTAAAACAATGAGGCTCCTGCCTCAATACAGCATAGTAGGTAAATGGTTGGGATGGGACAGGCCTTGGAGCAAGAAGTGGGATATATAGTCTTCTTTGCAGAGTTGATGGGCTGAGCAATCATTTGGATCCCTCCTGAAACTGGCACAGCTTTATGCTCTCTCTGGGTCTCCTGATATTTATCTGCAAGCTTGACTACTTCTTCAACTATAACAGGGGGATGATCAGGTATACATTATTTCATGGGAGCAGGGCCCATTTGATAGAACTGTTCCAAAATCTCCATCTGCTGTGCTTGGGCCGTAGTTTGGACCTCCAGTCCCTTTCACCACTTCTCATAAGCATGTCTGAGCCTGCATACCAGTTAAGTGCAAACATCCTCAATTGACATACTTATATCTCTAAATTGTTTATGGTAAGTCTCTGGGCTGATGGCATAACCCTCTTGACTTCCTGGTCATCCCCAGGTTTGTCCCTAGGAATGGCTTTGTAAGCAATGCTAGCTCTCAATTGCCTCACCAAAATCTTGATCCACTGTCTGGGGTCAAACTCATACAGCTCAATGCTCTGTAAGTAAACATCAATGTCTGCTGTAGACTCATCAAGGAACTTAAAACATTTTGTAAGACTACTTAAGACCATTGGACCAAACACCCGCATTACCCTCTAACAGTCCATGGGGGGTCACGATCAGTCTCTCCCTTATCTTCCATAGAGATTTCCACATCCACTGTTGGCGCTTGTCTGGATGACAACACACTACTTGGACTGCTCTCAGTGGAAAGCATGGCTTCCTAACGTTAACAACAGCTTTTGAGACACCTCATCCAGCCTTCTCAGCTCCTGTATCATCACCTGGCATGTGTGGCTACAAACTCTGCGCCATAATCTATAAGCGGCTTGCAAAATTCATCAAACTCATAAATTTGGCTGCGTGTGACTTTTTATAAATGTTAAGAAGTATTTTATTGACTCCAGCTCATAAATTCCAACCTCAAGGCTAAACCCGTAAACCCTGCCTTTTTAAGTCTGATTTCAAGGGGCGTGATCATGTGATCTGATGATATTTTAGCAAGCCCATAGTAAATGAGACCATCATCATGATGGCAGTAAAACTTGGTAGTTACACGTAATCTGCAATCGGAGGCTACAAATTAATTATAGCCAATAAGTAATATTTGCGGATTGGACTTGCAATCAAGCAATCTAGCACTCTATAAAATATATTTGATTATCTGTTTTAGTCCATGTGGGTTTCATGATATGTATTACCCCCTTGAGTCCTGGGATCAATGATACTCAGAATTAACATTAAACAAAATATTTTTTAGTGCATATTTGTGGGTTTGAGACTTTTGTGCAAATTAATTCTAATTTGTTTCCATGGTTTCCCATGCTTTTAAAGTACAGTAATTTGTTTTGAATTGCTGTTACAGCTTTCATAAGTGTATGAAAAAGCCCTTGCGAGTCCTATTTAGTATTCTTAATATTTTTGACAGAAATGTGATACTTTTTTCAGTTGGGGGTCAAACTTTATTTGCCAGCTGGATCTACGGGTCTAATAGAATATGGATTTTGTGTAGCTTTAATTATTTAGAGCTCATAATTTTCCAGCTGTGCTAAAACCAATGGCGTTCTAAGCTTGAATTTGCATCTTTGCCTGGCCCGTAGTGATTGTGGGCAGGTAACTCGTAATCAGAATGTGAGTAACTAATAGAATCTGTGGCAATTTTCAGAGTGGGTTAAGTCTGTATAAATTTAGGAATTGGGCAATAGAGTAGGGCCCAATGTTTGCTCCTCTGACCTTGACAAGGTCCCTCCGTTCAGTTGGCATAATCTCCTCATACACAGCCAAGCTTTCCTCCACTGAAGTCTATTAACAGTGTTATTCCATCGCTGCCACCAGTCTTTAGATGAACTACTGCTCACTGGATCAGTTATTAGAGATTTGTTGTTAATGTTAGCAATTTAAGAGAAATCACAGATTCTGGACTGCAGCTTAATAGATGGAACAGGAACATGATGTACAACTACACTTTCTGGGACAAAATAATCAGCTTCCTACACTTTGTTAACACTATACAATGTTTGCCGGCCAGGCTCCTTACTCTGTTCTAACACAGGACTCTGAATATTTTCAAAAAGTCTGCTTCACACTGTCATGGGACTGTCAGAGCTGGTAACCACAATAAAATTGCACCTAGAATTACAATCTCTACAATAAACTGAAAATAACTCCAAATTACAAAATTACACATTTTACACATTGTTGGAGCCCTTGACTCCAGGGGCAGTACCTAATAACATATTAATAAATGTTTAAGCAACTAAAAAAAAATAAAGAACAACCCCAGATTCCAGACAAAAAATGTTTTTAAAAAGAGACAACACATTTTATTAGTTGAGATTTCTCATTTGCAGCTACATTAAATTCCCTCAACGTGTAAAACTGTAGCCCGTAATGTAGCCCGCTAACATGTTAAGTGCGGGGAAAAAACTATTCGATGTCGAAATCTGAACTTCATGGCAGCAAATTGTTTGATATGTCAAGCCCGTAACTGTTACGTTGGAAATCACTATTAAATTGCTACGAATCCACTGGTGTTCAACCCCGTAACCCGCAAATGGTGCCAAAAAGCGTACGGGTAGTAGAGATGACCCACAAGGGGGTTAAAGTCCTATCCGTAGCTCTGTAAATGCCAATATACACACAATACTGTATTAATAATGAAAGGGAAAGTGATGCTAGGTATTAAAATGAATAGCACAATATCCTCAAGCTCTCAAATCTGCAAGATAAAATACATTATTTTCTGTTTAATTTCCGTGTTATATCGATCCCGGCAATCAATGTGTCAATACATATAATGGACATCTACTTGAATATCATATTTACTGATTTATTAATATTGCATTATTTCTGGAATGCGGGTCCGATCGAAACGTGTAATTGAAACCATTAAAGCTTTGAAATCTAACCTCCATTTTTCAGTCAGGTAATGACAATCTCATTTGTCATTGGCTCCATCTAAACCCGTAACTATGGGTTTGACTAACTGATCATGTTCAAGGCCACACATCCAACCGGCGCAAGAATGGTTTACGGGTTTGCGTCTACGTAACTCGTCGCATGGTGGAATTTAATAGCTATGTAAAGCAGGCGAATTTCAATCCGGCCGCCTTTGCAGTGCCAATTCCGCTACAGGCTTTGAATTTAATGGGGCTGTTGAGGAAGAGGTGTAGTCACACTTATCTGACCCATAGGCAAACACAATAATTTTGATTTATTTAATTTATTTTGTTTGTCCAATATTCTGTGAAATGGAATAAATCAATGCAAGAAAAAAACTGTTTATTTTGAAACTATAAATTAGGGTATTAGTGTACATTGATGCATTCCAATGATGTTTTAACCACAAGATGAATTTCTGTGAACCCCTCTTTGAGTTAATTTGAAATAATCAGAAATTACATAGAAACATTTTGTTAACTAATTTAACATATTAATTTAAATATGTGTTCATATGCATATTTGTGGAGCAACACATTGTGCAATTTATGAATTTCCCTTTAAAAAAAGAATATTTACACCCTGAATTGCCAGGACGGGTAGCATATCTATAGTGTAGAGTGGAATTCAATATTGTACATATTTGCAAACCCAGAAATTCAGTTATTAGAGACAAGATGTTGCCCTCAGCATCTGCACAAACTTGGTCTGTGGGGAACTCCGGGAGATGGTGGATGGAAATAAGAAGAACTGCACTTTGAACTTTCAGACTTACCTGGAAGCGAAAAGGTTTTTCTATATACTTATTTTGTTTTTCTCTCTTTTAATTTTATTCGTTGTTATGTTAATGGTAGTTCAGGATCAACTATGTATCTGAGTATGAAACACCTTTAGCATTTACTCCAAACACAAACAACCAATCTTACATGTTTCATTTCTATACCTGTTTATGTATATATATATACTAGCGACTTGCCCGTCAAAAATGACGGCAATAAATTGAAGCCTGGCAATGGTGTTTGTCACACACTGCGAGCCTCTCCCCCCCTCTACTTTATTGGCCTTGCGATGAGCGCCTTTGACGCTAATCACGGGCCTCGCAATGAGCGCCTTCGGCGCTCATTGCGAGCCTCTCTACCCCTCTACTTGACGGGAGAGGCTCATTGCGAACCTCTCCCCCCTGTACTTTACTGGCCTTGCGATAAGCTCCTTCAGAGCTCATCTCGGGCCTTGCAATGAGTGGCTTTGGAACTCATTGTGAGCCTCTCCCGCCCTCTACTTCCTCTCCCTCCCCTGTGTCTCTTCCCCCTCTCCCTCCCCCTGTGTCTCTTTCCCCTCTCCCTCCCCTGTGTCTCTTCCCCCCCTCTCCCTCCCCTGTGTCTCTTTCCCCCCTCTCCCTCCCCTGTGTCTCTTTCCCCCCTCTCCCTTCCTTGTTTCTCCTTCCCCCTCTCCCTCCCCTGTGTCTCTTCCCCCTCTCCCACTCCTGTGTCTTTCTCCCTCCCCTGTGTCTCTTCACCCCGTCACCCTCCCCTGTGTCTCTGCCCCCTCATCCCTCCCCTGTGTCTCCCCACCCCCTGACCCTCATCTTTTTCCCCCTCCGCTGTGTCTCCTCCCCCATGTCTATTCCTCCCCTCCTCTCCCTCCCGTTTCTCTTCCTCCCCTACCGTTTCTCTTCCTCCCCTCCTCTCCATCCCCTGTGTCTCTCTTCCCCCTCCTCTCCATCCCCTGTGTCTCTCTTCCCCCTCCTCTTCTCGCTCCCCTGTGCCTCTCTTCCCCCTTCCCTGTGTCTCTCTTCCCCTCCCCTGTATCTCACTTCCCCTCCCCTGTATCTCACTCCCCCCCCCGTGTCTCTCTTCCCCTCCCCTGTATCTCACTCCCCCTGTCCCCTGTGTCTCTCTTCCCCTCCCCTGTATCTCACTCCCCCTGTCCCCTGTGTCTCTCTTCCCCTCCCCTGTATCTCACTTCCCCTGTGTCTCTCTTCCCCCTCCTCTCGTGTCTCTATTCCCCTCCTCCTCTGCCTCCCTCATGTATCTCTTCCCCTGCTTTTCCCCTCCTTGTCACTCTTCCCTGTGTCTCTCTCCCTCACCTCATTGCTGTAGATGCGCGCGCGCGCGCACGCTTATGTGACGTCTTTGCGTGCGCGCGCACGCTTGTCTGCCCGGCTACCCGCGCACGCGACGTCTTCGCGTGTGAACGCGCGCGCACGCTTGCCGGCTACCCGTGCACGCCTGCTGTAGGGCTGATGGGAGCCATGGTGAAACTGCGAGTTGTCGTCAGTTGCGGCCCTTCCTTTGCAAGGGCCGCAAAGCGTGACGACAACTCGCAGTAAGACAATTATAATATGTGATATATATATATATATATATACATGTTTGTTTGTGTTGCCAGTCTCCACTGGGTTTGTGCCCATGTTTCCGGCATCTGCAAGTTGCTCTCTCTCTCTGATTTTTCTGAATTTAAACACAACACTTATCTCTGGGTTGCTTTCTTCAGCCCAGACGGACTGTACACTTAGTTCATTAGCAGCCACACCCAAACACCAACAGCAGTCTTTAATCATGTCTAATCAGGTGCATCTAATCAACTGCTCAGGGAAGTTAGCTCTTTCAGCCTTTCTGGGTAAATAGAGCTTTGTAGAGTATGTGTATAACTCACAATATGTGCCTATTTGGTTAAGGTTCTCTTGAACTTTCCATTATGAACTAATTTTTCATGAGCTTATAAGTTTGCTTACAAATCTATTTGGAATATTGCATTTCAGGAGGGATTTGGGGTCTGATTTTTTTGGTAATTTTTCAGTATCCTGACACTACACCTTCATACAATGTGAACTCTGCTAATCCTGTCTTAACATTACATGCAGCACTGATGCCACTCTTTCATACAGTCTAAACTCTGCTATTCCTGTTACTACACACTGCACCCTTAAACTACACCTACATACAAGACAATGTGAGCTCTTCTGTACCTGACAACGCACACATTATGCCTTCATACAGAAAGTTCTGCTTCTCCCGTACTGACAGAGCACGTAGCCTTTTTAGACCAGGATGCCCATTTTTCAGAGTTTGTTTAGGTAACAGCTCACATCTTAAACTGATACCTTTAAATATTGTTGCCAATAAACACAATTATAATATATAATATTATTCCAGTACATTGCATACATTTAGTGTTACAAGTTCTGGGATTTTACAGCAATGATGGAGTTAGCCATTAGACACGCCCACAGGCGTCATGCTGATGACTTCAGGCCCATGCCTCTATATACAGTATCAGTTGGATTTGTTCAACTTGTGCATCATTGAGGGACCCTAAACAAGATATCTTGACACTATAACCAACCTCAGCGCTCTGCTCCTGCGAGGAGCTCAAAGTAAACAACAAGTATGTCTGTATATGAGTAGGATGTGTGATGATTTAATAGATAATATGCTCTTGTACGTTCCTTTTCATGAGTTTATAACTTTGCATTGGTTTGACGTATCTGTCTGAAATTGTTGTAATTGAGGATGTGATTTATTTTTTGCAAATTTTCATGAAATTCTTTCTAGCCACAAAAAGTTGATTTATGGTAAATTTTAGATGATGACATGGTGCTTTTCCCATAGGAATCTTTAGACAATGTATGAAAAAAATAGATGAATGTATTTAATAGAAAGTTGCCAATATAATATTAATCTAAACATTCTCACTGCCTTTATGAGAATTTTTTAGAAAGCTTAAGCCTCTTATGAGTTGTAATAGTTTAAAGTAATAATGTAATAAGTATGCTCAGTAGATACTTGTGCACATAAGGAACTGTTGGTTTCCATGCAATATGGTCAAGAGATAATTTTTTGTGGTTTTATAGTTATATCTTACCTGTAGTTTTGAACATTTGCTAATGGGGTTGAGCAAATGATATTTAAAATAGTTTACAATATATATTCGCTTGTAGTGGTGAACGTTCACCAGAGGAGCTTTGAAAATTATACCACACGTCTGGTGAATGAGTTATTCATGAAGGTTGCTAGTGTTCGTGTGTGGTGCCTAGATAGAGAGATGTAAATGATCATTCGTTCGCCATTAGAGGTGAGCAAATATTGCTTTAAACAAACTTCTAATATAGCTAACAGTTTTCTGAAGTTCTGGAAAATGAAATGGGTAAAGGATAGAGCGCAATGAGAACTCCTGGTGCAGATTATTTCACTTTATTCTGTATTTGATTTTAGCTGCTCAAATGGCTTGTCTCTCACCTGAGGTGACCTCAGACATATGAGGTATTAAATGAACGTATGTGGTAGTTTCTTTTGAAGTTATAATTCACAATCCGTAGATCCGCGTGTGGTGTCTCGTGTGTCACGATTCGTCGGAGGTCCTCTTCATCAGTTGTTATTACATGTACTGCACCAAGCCAGATATCTCTCACAGGCACACGCTTTTAATTTCTATGTTTTGGTGAGGTGCAAAGGTGATAGTTCGTATAATGGAATTTTTTTTTAAATTAAAACCAAAACCGTGGTTGATGTAAAAATATAGGGGTTTAATGTATACCCATTTTGTTTTCCAGATATCCTTTTGTATACACCACTGCTACCAGTGTATTTAGAGAAGCAGCAGCCCTCCGCCAGCTACATCGGCGACGCACGTATTTATCGAACACACGCGGCTCTGTTTTAGGACTGAGAAACTTTAAGAGTTCATCAACACTGAGACTTACACACATACGCACATTTGTCGCCTCCTTTTGGAGGTGAAATTGGAAATTTCTCTCCGTTCGTGTAAAATAGTGGAAACATTGAGGTGATGTAGTAGTACGCATACTTTATTATCTACTGTTCTTGTGATATTCTATATGAGTCTTTGCATCTTTAACACCTTCCCTTTACCAAGCGCTTAGGCCCCTCTAAGTGGGAATTAACCATTTCCACTCCTCTTGCTTTTTCCAGTTTTCTGAAGTTCAACAGGAAAATATCATACACAAAAATGAGGTATATAAGAATGAGAGGTCTTTATTTCAATTTTAAAAGTTGAAACATATGGTGCTTATGTGGCAAAGTACTACTTTGTAAAACTGTAGTACATAACTGCCACAGCCTTCAAGTGCATGGGCTAGGCTCAAACACATTTATGGAATTTAAGGTTGCCTGGCATAAGGCTATATTCAGGCTAAATTAATACAAAGTGCCCACACCAAATGAATATTTTGCTTATTATCTGCAGTGAAATCTATTTTTCTGTTAAAGAAAAGCAAGATATACACATCCATTAGGCAGCAGTTGCCCCCAATCAATTCACATTTCACTTGCATAACAATGCATATTACATCATACATACATTAACACCATTAATTTTCCAGAATGTGATAGTTTCTTTAATAACACTGTAATTTGTTACAATTAAATTGTTACCTATGTCATTGTTTACACATGTATAACTTTACATGTGATATAAATAATGACATAATCTCATGACATACAATATGGAAAATTACAGTACTGATGACATTACACTAGACCGTCTATGATGTAATGTAATGTATTTAGAATAATACACTTTATTTAAATATATATGGCTAAAAACATTTGTCTTAAAGTGATCATAGTTGATTGCTAAAGTTGTATATTTATATGTATGCTTGTGTAAACCCCTGATGAAATCCTTAGAAACGTGCGTCGGGTTGCACGTACAACGCCGCGA
Organism: Discoglossus pictus; assembly: GCA_027410445.1. Classification (NCBI taxonomy): domain Eukaryota; kingdom Metazoa; phylum Chordata; class Amphibia; order Anura; family Alytidae; genus Discoglossus; species Discoglossus pictus. The sequence continues at coordinate 42,459,125 of CM050173.1, forward strand.
CGCCGCTCTATGACGTCACACGCCGACGCATAGGCGACGCGAGGCAAGTTGTCTGGAGCTAAGGTGCTCGGGCAACACACAGACTGGTCCCCCCTAATAATCACCCAATACACCTTCCACATGCAAATGGAAAATACTAAAAATTATTACAAAAGCAATACTACTATGTGGGTGTAATTGGACATCTTGGCTCCTCAGATAGAGTAGGGGAATATATATTTTCACTATTTTAGTGGTAAAAGGACCTTCCAAAGAATACAGGAAATAATATAAGCATTGATAGATCCCATTATCCTCAGGCAGCACTGGCACTTTATTGTACCCTACTATTTATTATTCATTTATTTATTTAATAACCAATATTGGCACTATACACTTTATACTGGAATATTTCAATCACTAAAAGGTGCAATATACTCAAGTGCAATCCTCTCATTTATCACTATAAGCACTAGTCACTTTTTATTGGCTAGTGGCAATACATACTGGTGCAATAACATAGACCTCAGTTCCAGACCTATGTCATTGCTATTCACTAGTATTCCACTATATTATATGCACTTTGCTCACTTTATGCACTTTATTATACTATCACTTGAGACCAGAGGATAGAGATCCTATCTCCACTTTTTTCCTATGTATACCCATAACTAGGAAGTCCTTACTATTGTTCATTCCCCTACCTAATATATCTCGTCAGAATTTTCATATTTTAATACTTTTTTAAATTATCTAATAAATGCTAAGTTTTATAACAATTATTTTTGCTCTATATTGTTACCAGGGCCTAGGGTGTGCACTAATAATCAAAGGATACTTGTTCTGTCCTCTACTTTTTGCTACTTAGTCAATTATATCCTTAAGTAGCACCCCTTACATCTATCCCAGAATCTTTTTAATACCTTGAGCCACCTATCTACCTTATTTTGTACGTGCTTGTGTAAACCCCATTAATAAAAGCTGTATTTTTTAATCCTTGCACTTTTTTTAGATTTACAGATAATATCCTTTCATCAAAGAATCCAATGTAGATGGTATGTATATTCAGTGCATCCTCTGTAGTGGTAAACGAGCCCACCAGACAGATCAATATTTAAAATTAACACAGTCAATATAAATGAAACTATTAATATTCAACAAGTTATGGAGCTTAGTATTCGTAGAGAGTGAAACATAACTGAAGATATTTATGATGGGCCTTGTGGAGAGGGTTTTGAACCACTTCTCTATAGTTAGAAGGTTAAGAGACACAACTGAAAAATCTTTCACATTTTTATCCTTGGTTATGGACAACTTGTGAGTTGAGCATTATACGTTTTCATAAAATAGGTGTTAAGTCAAAAGACAGCAATCAGTTTGAGATACCTCTTAATGGTTGGTAGAGTTAGCTATCAATGTACCATCTCCATCAAATTGATTTCTTTAGTTCCGTGGCTAACACAGTACCACACCTTATCTAAGTCAAAAACAATATTATATATCTAAAATGTATTTTCAGTCATGTACAATATCACTACTTTCGAATATCAATGTTCTCATTATTTTGTCTCTCATGGTTTCATCATTAAGTTATATCATAGTCTAATGTGATACCATTAGTGAAATCATGAGTTATGTAATTCTTCATATTATATGTCATGAGTGAGTGATGTCATAGCTGATATATTTTTTTATATCATATGTGATGTCATGAATGATGTTACCTAATGTGATAGATGATGTCATTTGAATGTCTAAAGCAAGTTGAAAAACCTGCTTCCAGCTCAGAGTTCCGAGAATATATATGTATAATATATATATAATATATGATATATATAATATATATATGTAGTGGCAAACCAACTGTCTCCTTTTGGTCAATGCCATAAAAGGTAAGGCCATAAAAGGTAAAAAAAGTAATTAAAACAATAAATAAATAGGCCTAGCCTTTCAGAGCACTACTTAACTCTCTGAGCAGTTTCCTAACAATCACTATCCACTCCCAACTAAGCCTGGGAGGGACCCCAATAAACTGTATATTTATATATATATATATATATATAGATAGATAGATAGATAGATAGATAGGTAGATAGATTGACATTGCTTAAGCGTGTCATTTACAATCATTTACAATCAACCTTAAAAATGTATTTCCTCCAACTTCCTCATTGATCCCTTCTTATCCTGCTTCTGGCCCCAAAACTCCACAGAGACAGCTTTAACAAAAGTCTCTAGTGGCTTGTTCCCCGCCAAGTCAAAGGGTCATTTCTCCACTCTAATTCTACTGGATCTCTCTGCAACCTTGACACAGTTGACCACCCACTTTTCATCCAAACTCTCAGCTCTCTTGGTGTCGGTGGCACTTCTCTCAAATGGTTTATATCTTATCTAGATCATCTAAATCATCTACAGTCTTCTTCTCTGTCTTCTCTTCTTCTCGTTGCTGCGAGGTTCAGTCCTAGGCCCACTCCTTTTTTCCATCTATACATCCTCCTTGGTACCATAATACAATCTTTTGGATTTTAGTATCATTAGAAAACAAAGAAAAACGTTATTAACACAAATGCAACAACAGCAAAAAAGATGAAGATTAAAAAGGGGACCCCTTGCTCCAATATTTGTTTATAATAACTGATGGCCACAGAAGGGGTAGAAATCAGAAAAAAACTTGTCCTATTAATAGAATAGGATTTATTGGACTACCATTTGAGGCCCAATAATGTCCAATACATACAACAATGTGCACACACACTGAGGACTAATAGGGACCAGATAGTAAAGAGAGAAAAAAACCTATGATCTTCAAAGGATGCAACCTATCTGGAAGCATGGATGTAGGAACTGGGGGGGGGGGGGGATAAAGGCGACAAATCCCCCCAAGATTTTTCAATGTGTGTGTTTATCTGCAGAGAAGCAGTTGTGTGGTATTTTTACACTATATGGGGTATCCCCCTCAGATTTTCTTTGGCACCTACACCCATGTCTGGAAGGCTCAACTAGCTTGGTGCATAGTTTATTGTATTTACATTTTATACCAAATAATTAATTATATAACAGAACATGCAGTGCTACAGCTCCAAATGCTGAGTATAATTTAATTACCAAATACAATCATGGTACCCTTATTTCAAACAAAAAACATTTAGTTCCATATTTCCAAATTAAATATTATTACTAGTGATGTCGCGAACATCAAATTTTCGGTTTGCGAACAGCGGACGTGAACTTCCATCAAATGTTCGCGAACGGGCGAACCCGGCAAACCCCCATAGACTTCAATGGGCAGGCAAATTTCAAAACCCACAGGGACTCTTTCTGGCCACAATAGTGATGGGAAAGTTGTTTCAAGGGGACTAACACCTGGACTGTGGCATACCGGAGGGGGATTCATGGCAAAACTCCCACGGAAAATTACATAGTTGATGCAGAGTCTGGTTTTAAGCCATAAAGGGCATAAATCACCTAACATTCCTAAATTGTTTGGAATAACATGCTTTAAAACATCAGGTATGATGTTGTATCGATCAGGTAGTGTAAGGGTTACACCCGCTTCACAGTAACAGACCAATCTCCCTGTTTAATGCACCGCAAACCACCGCAAACAGTCCCTTTGCACAACCGCAAACTCCCCATTTGCACAAGGTTGGATACCAAGCTAGCCATGTCCCGTTCCTTGTCCTCACTTATGTCATTGAAGGTCTCTTCCTCCACCCAGCCACCAAGGGTCCCCGAAAGGTGACAACAAGCCCCCTGGGACGCCTGCTGTGTTTGGTCCTCTTCTTCAGACTCCTCTCTCTGCGTTGCCTCTATCTGCGTTATTATAAGGTGTGTACTGTTAAGTAGTACTATTCCTATCGGTTTAATCCCTGTTACGTCCACTATTAGGGGACGTGTATATGGCATTGATTTTAGGAACAGGGAGAATGTTTAAGTGTGTCATCTGTAGAATGTTTACGTTAATGTTCTTTAAAACATCTGTTTCCTATATCCTGTCTTTGTTTCAGATACTACTGAGACAACGTATCTATAGGAAGCCGGGAATTAGATAAGGATCGTTTTGCTGAGTTAGACAGAGAGACACTTTTGTATTTAACACTATTTTCAAACTATGCTTTTAGCTGTAACGTGTGTTATGCTATATAAGGAACTGGCCGTCCAAATAAACTGAGAGATTATTCTGATGACACTCTGACTTCTGTGCATTATTTTCTCTCATTATATCTTGGTACTCAGATATAATAATATACACACATCAGAATACATGATTACTCACTAATCTGATCCTATCATTTTGGTCCTTCGAGCCGGAAGTTGTTTCCCTTATCATTCCTCGGACGGAGCAAAACTCCTTTTACCGTGCACGGGGGGTTAGTCGCTGAGGACTCCCTTACCTTGAGAAAGACCTTAGGCCTGATATATACGATCAGTTGGACCACAGAGGCAAGGTGTTTTTCCGAGGGATGACAAGGCACAGCTTACAGCGAACTGACAGTGAGTATATGAATTTCTGCTGCATTTTGCATGTGTGTGTATGTCTGCAGTCCTTGCCTAACAGTGATATTAGGTAAAAGAGTTGTACAACTAGGTTTCTAGCCTAGTAATAGGTAGAAAGGTTGACACTTACCCACAGAGAGGTAAAAGAGTCATTATCCTGAGGAAAAGACTATAAAATAAGTTCTCTGTACGTAACGTTATTGAGAAAGCTTACCATGAAAAAGGGGTAAATGAGTCCGACTTTCAAATGAGCTCTTGCAAGAAAACATGTATGTGTGTGCATGTTACCATTTTGTATGATTTAAATACCGGTACCGGGTGTATGTATGTTTGTGAGGGGTGTAACACGCATAACAGATTTATTGTTATTGTATATACCTGTAAACATTCTGTATATTTCTGTGTACTTGTGAGTGTATGTATATATATATATACATGTATTCTTTTGTGTTGTTCTCAAAATTCTTACCTGAAACTATCCACTTTTGGTAGTGAGTGGTCACGCATTACCCACCTAGTCTCCGAAGGGCTAATCCTGTGACTTGCCTGTGTTTATGGAAGACGCACAAACCAAAATTTGTGGCAGTTGAGCACGACAGGCATCTAACTGCTTGAATTTCCATCTTTCTCATTCTTTATTTGGTTATACAATGTTGAAATATTTTGTCTGCAGTTTCTGTGTATTTATAACTTCTTACTAAAATACTCTGTAAGATTGTGTGTATGAAGCCCTGGGTGGGAGCTATACTTGTAAGGGATACGTCCACAAAGGCACCACACGGTATATGGTGAAGTTGGACTTTGAGTGGTCTAGCTGTCGGCCCTGAAGGTTGGGTGGCAAGGTTTACACTAAAGGGAACTGCACAACAAGACTTCCCATCAGAAGCTACGGGCTTTATGGGTCCTTGATGTGCCGAGTATATGTGGTGGTGTTTGAGGTGTAGCATGCGAGAGGTAGCGTGAACGACTCTCTCTCTACGTGAACCAGGTTTGCACACTCGGGTGTGAAGGAGGCGGATGGTCCAAGGTGTGGGAGATATACAGATTATTTCTGGAAACTGTATAAACGGTTTGTTGGTTGTTCTTTGTATATGTAATGCTATGAATATTTCCATGTACCTGTGATCTTATTTTTTGTGTATATCTATTAACTTTAACTGATACTATAAGAGTTCAAGATATGTATATATATATATATATATATATATATATATATATATATATATGTATATGTGGATAGGCTCTCAAGGGCATAAATCGCACTGCCAGGTGTGTGGTGTCAAGACCCTGCAATTTTCAAGGTTATCTCTACAGAAATGTTTAACATGCAAAGGGTTTCTGGTGTGCATCTGTAACTTATGTCTGGTAAAAACACAATTATGTGTGGGAATTGTGAACACTGTATTCTAGAATTGTTTTCTTATGTGTATTTGTGTATATATATATAAAGTTTCTGTGTCTTTGTAACTTTACTTGATACTTGACCTTTGGGCAGGGAGGTGACTGATCTGCATTATGTGAAGATGTGCAGGGTCTGGCCAACCCCCCACATAGCAGACCACTCCCCTTTCCTGCTTCCATTTTTTCCCTCTGTGTGTGTGTGTGTTAGTTTTTTTTATGTGAAATATGTCTGTCTGTAACCTTAAGGGAACATAGCAGAAGGGAGAAAGTGTGGTTGCTGTAAAGAGAGACAAAGGCATGTTATTACAACCCCTTTTAAGAGATGACAATGCTCACCGCACCCACTGGATACACAGCATCTACTATACTACCTCTGCTGGAATCAGTGCCCTGTATCCACTACTTCTTGGCAATATTAATACTTATTACAAGGAAGGTATAGGAGACGTTCAAACTTTATTGAGCTTTACTATACACAAAGAAGTATACGAAAGTAAAAGTAAACGCAACGTTACTTAATTAAGGAAATAAAAATAAAAATAATAAAAAGTAAATACATTTTCTATACTAAAAATAAAAAAATGTTGAAGATGAAAACAAAAAGGCAAATGTGTATCACAATGACGGTGCCTACGGGGGAAGGGACATGTAATGTTAACCACCTCTCTCCTCGACTGACCGCCCCTCCAACTCCTGGGAATATGGTCACTTATAGTGATGATGTAGAGGATGAATTTGATGATGCCCGCAAATACCTGCTTGCCGCCACCGCTCCAAATCCACCTCCTCCAACACCACCACCTTATGAAGGATGGCCCGCCAGAATCAGGCGGGCACCAGATCATCAATACGGAGGTAAGGGAATAACATCTGTGCCATTTTATCCCTTAATTGAGGTTCCCAATCCTAGGGAGGGGGGGGGGGGAGCTTGTAGATGGGGGAAATGTGTTGCCACCCACAATGCTAGCATACCGAGCATGGACAGATGCAGATGTGAGGAGAGCTGTAGCAGGAGTCCCCCACCCAAATGACATGCGATTGCAGCAAAGTTTTAAATTAAATGGTGTTGAGGTTGTAAGGTGTCTGAGGCAGATATTAGGGTCCGATTGGATCCTTAGTCAAGGTGACTGGAATCCACTGGACCCAAGGGGGGAGCCATTGCAATATGGATCACAAGAACTGACCCAACGAGTAGACACTCTAATAGGCAGAATAGCTGACAGACGCAAACTGGACTAAGATAAACGAGTGTGTACGAAAAGATGATGAAAGTGTGGAACAATATATGGGGAGGTTGCGGGTAGTATTTGACAGCCATAGCGGGGTAGCCAGACCTAACCCATATGATGATGCTGGACCATATGCTCAGCAACTAAAAAAAATAAATGACTTTGTGATACATCACCAAATTACTTACAAAACATGTCCCCTTAGGGAAACCATAGAATATGCTAGTCATGCAGAAGAGCAGTGTAAGAGAGCAAATGAAAAGAAACAGATAAAGCAAGATAGTAAACCAAAGGAGGTGTATTTGATGAATTCTGTTGATGGGGAAGCGCAACCTATAACTTTTGCTTTCTTTTCTGGTGATGGTGGAAATAACCAAAAACGTGGAGGGAGAGGAGGTGGACGTGGACGAGGTCGAGGTGGAAGCAGAGGAAATTTTTTATGGAAATTGTTACGTGTGTGGCAAGGCCGGCCACTTAGCAAGTCACTGCAGAAACAGAAAGTACCAGGAGGAAGAGGGAGCGGATGACGATGACCAGACCGTCAAATGACTAGAACCAGGTTGTACCCTTCCTTTACAAATGTTTGCTGAACAAGAATTGCATGAATCTGAATTGTATGAGTATGGTAATAATGATGCAAAATTGCCAGGAAAAAATGATGTGTTGAATTTAGAATCATGTATAGACTTAATGGCTTTAGAAGAACAACCAGTCATGCAGCTAGATGTAGAGGGGGTAATGATAACATTTTTATGCGATACAGGAGCATGTAGGTCAGTTTTGAGCGATGATGGCACATGGACTAGTTACACGTCGTCACAAAACATACTGGTTAGGTCAGCAGCAGGACAGACAAATAGCGAACCTATATCATGCACACTCACAGGGAGATTGTTCAACGGCCAAACATTTGAGCATCCTTTTATACTCTCCCCTAGATGCCCGATAAATCTCTTGGGTAGAGATCTGATGCTGAAATGCAACATTAGAGTGTTTCCCACAGAGAAAGGCATGAAAGCATACATGGGGGACATACCTGTCGATGTAAATGTAGTGCAGGGGATGGGTGAACCACATTACTTTTACATATTAGACATGGTGTCGAAAGGGCCAGCACAAGTATCCAGGACTTTGATAGCCATGGCTAATGACCTAGCTCCATCTTCCAGTGTAAAACAAAGCACAGAGTCATTACATTGCACTATGAAATTTAAAAGTACATCGGGGAGGGATGTGGACTATGAAAAAAACATTTTTCAAACACACCAATACCAGAATAACCTTGGATTACATATACTGGACAGAAAATGGGTATACAGGGGTGGGAGTAAAACTGAATGATCAAGACCAGTTACTCTATGCAGGACACACAGTGCCACACATATCACTGACTATGCCAGCTGGTGGAAGGTGGGTACAGGTAGGAGGGATGGTAGAAGAGGCTCAGACAGATAATACACCATGGGAGTACTTACCCTATGACCTCGGAGTGCAGTACTCACAGAGCACAAAAATATATCGGAAAAGCCTGAACTGTGTAACTGAGACAAAGAAAGGAATACACTTACAGTCATCCAGGTGGGAGAAAGTTCTTCTGTTAGAGGAACCATGACACAACACACAGATACTGTTCACTCAGGAAGAGGAGGCAGCATTAGAGAGCCTTCCGGACACCTTATGGTCCACAGGGCCCGCTGATGTAGGCCTTATAAAGGGGGTAGAGCCAGTAAAAATCACCCCAAAAAGTACTTTTCGGCCACATCAGAGACAGTATCCTCTAAAACCTGAAGCAGAGAAGGGCATAGAACCTATTATAAAAGTTTTGATTGAGAAAGGGATTATAATAGAATGCCCAGGATCCCCATGTAACACCCCACTTTACCCAGTCAGGAAGACAACCGGAGCTTGGAGATTAGTGCAGGATTTACAAGCAGTAAACAAAGCTGTAATTCCCCGAGCACCCACGGTGCCAGATCCACATACACTCCTAAATGACATGCAGCCAGATAACACACATTTTTCTGTGGTAGACTTAGCCAATGCATTCTTCTCCATACCAGTAGATAAAGGTTCCCAATATTGGTTTGCCTTCACCTATATGCGGAGGAGGTACACATATACAAGATTGGCTCAAGGATATACCGAAAGTCCAACTATATTTTCCCAAGCTATGTCCTCAAATTTGGCGAAATTTACGCCCCCCAAGGAGAAGCCAAATACTACTGTATGTGGACGATATCTTGGTGGCCTCTCCTTCTGAGGAGATATGCCAGGAGGACACGCTAGCCTTACTCACATTCCTGGCAGAAGAGGGACATAAGGTTAGTCGGGATAAATTACAGCTCTGGAAATCAGAAGTGAAGTACCTGGGATACCTAGTGAGCAGAAAGGGACGATCACTAGACCCAGTTAGGAAAAGGGCCATACTAGAAGCCCCTAAGCCGGTCACAAAGAGACAAGTTATGTCTTTCTTAGGGATGGTAAATTTCTGCAGCGGTTGGATTCCCAACTATGCAGAACTTACACGGCCCATACAACACCTTATTTATGCACAATCAATGTCAGCTAATGAAAAGGTAGCGTGGACACATGAAGCTGAAGCAGCATTCATTCAGCTTAAGAACACAGTAGTGGGAACATCTGTATTGGGATTGCCAGATTACAGCAAGCCATTTGTACAAACTGTAGACTCAAGGGGAGGCTATATGACTTCCGTTGTGACTTAGAAACATGGCCTGCGAGACCGACCCTTGGCTTTTTACTCAACCAGGTTGGACCCTGTAGCCAGGGGACTTCCGCTTTGTGTACAGGCTGTAGTGGCGGCTTCCATGGCAGTTCTGGCGTCAGCAGCCTTAGACCTGTTCCACCCTTTGACTCTAAGAGTACCACATGCTGTATCTGTCATTCTACTACAAAATAAGGTTTCATACCTTTCCCCTTCAAGACACTTATCATGCATGACCATACTTCTGTCACAACCACACTTGCACATAGAAAGGTGCACAACACTGAACCCATCAACGTTAGTTCCCATCCTGGAAGATGGCACACCACATGCATGTACTGAAATCATAGAAAAAGAAGTCTCACCAAGAGACGGCCTTAGAGATGTTGCATACACCGAGGCTACACTAACTCTGTTTGTAGATGGGTCATCAAGTAGAAACAAAGATGGTACAAATGCAACGGGATATGCAGTAGTAACACAAGAAGAAACTATAAGAGCAGGAAAACTTCCATCACATTTTTCAGCACAGGCAGCTGAGATCGTGGCCCTTACTGAAGCCTGTAAAATAGGAAAGGGACAAATAGTAAATATATACACCGACAGCCAATATGCATTCTCAACTGTGCACATATTTGCACAATTGTGGAAAAATAGAGGCATGGTCACATCTACTGGCAGGCAAGTCACTCATAAACAACTCCTTTTGCAGTTACTTGAAGCCATTCAACTGCCCTTGAAGATTCCGGTATGTAAATGTGTGGCTCATACCACGACCACAGACGCAATTTCAATAGGAAATGGCAGGGCAGATACAGCTGCAAAGCAGGCGGCTCAAACGGGAAAAATACACATTTTTCTCTTACACAGCTACACATCTGTGTATTTCGTAAACCACATTGACAAGAGTATTCTACAGCAACTACAGGCAGATGCACCCTCACAGGAAAAAACATACTGGTTGAAGAAAGGGAGTAAACTGAATGCTGATAATATTTATGAGAGTATAGAAGGGAAACCAATTTTACCAAAATCACTATTCAGATATGCAGCTATGTTGAGCCATGGCATTAGTCATGTCTCAAGAGGGAGTATGGTAGACATGGTCAGCAGAATATTTTCAGCCTATGGATTAAACACCTATTTTAAAAAAATTTGTGCAGGGTGCCTTGTTTGTGCACAACACAACCCTCAGGGTAACTATCACCCCATAAGAGGCACATTCCCAGAACCAACATACCCCTTCCAAACAATATGTATGGATTTCATTGAACTAACAAAGTGTGAAGGGAAGAAATATTGCCTAGTGATAATTGATGTATACTCTAGGTGGGTGGAAACGAAACCATGTGCACACCCTGACGCATTCACAGTGGCTAAAACCTTAGTGACACAAATAATTCCTAGGTTTGGTATACCAGAGAAAATATATAGCGATAACGGCACACATTTTGTAAACAAAATTATCGACCACTTGAGTAAAGCATTACACATAGAGTTGAAAAACCACTGTGCGTACCACCCACAGTCAGCTGGATTAGTGGAGAGAACTAATGGTACTATTAAAAATAAATTGAGGAAAACAATGGCAGCGACAGGGAGAAATTGGCTTTACTGTTTACTATTAGTCATGCTAAACATGCACATGCTTCCAGGCAGGAAGAAGTTAACCCCGTTTGAAATATTGTATGGGAGACAATTCCTACTACCAGAATTTAGACCATTTATCTCAGAAGATGAGAACATGAGTGAAAACTTAGCAGACTATATGAGAAAAATGTTAAGTAAGAAAGATATTACCTCCATCTCTCTCTCTCATCCACAGCAACAGCAGGGACCCTGCTTGGTACAACCAGGCCAGTGGGTCCTAATTAAAGTAATCAAGCGTAAAAATTGGGCATCGGCCAGGTGGGAAGGACCGTACCAAGTTCTGCTGTCAACACCCACTGCCTTGAAAGTTGCCGAACGAGCCACCTGGATACACCTGACTCACTGCAAGAGAGTAAAAGTGCCAGAGCTTGAGCCAGTTGATTCCTAAAACCTGCTATCTGACTCATTGCGAGTCAGAATGGGCTACAAAGGGGGGGAAACTCGTCTCAAACCCAGTGAAGAACCGAATGGTGCGGGTTTTGGGGTTCTCAACTGGCCCAAGAAAATGTCCTGGCACCTGTTCAAAAGACCTAACTGGTGTGGCCTAAGAATCTCACTGACATGCCTCATCTTGATAACTCTTTGCATAGTAGCACCCATAATCATATGGGAAGAAGTAACAAGACCCAGAGGCAACCAGACGCAATCTATTAAAGAGATGTGAATGCACAGAATGAAAAGAGACATGATGGAAGTCAATTTAACTGGCCAAGTGACCCTAGTGTTCAAGGAAGGGCAGATAGGAACCAACCGAATAGACCTATGTCAAGTACTAAGATGTGGACTTTCTGGAGGAGGACGTAGTGGAGGGGTGAGAAAAGCGCAAGTATACTTGTGTATAGCCTCTCCGTTTGCAAATGAGAGATGTCCTAGCTGGAAACTGGCCTTATGGAATACAGGAGCTGACTGGGGTTACTCCCCACCTAATCACATGAAGTGCAAAAGTACAAAGAGACGCTTAAAGCTAACATGGGGTGTGGAGCCATCCTCCTGCAGCCAAAATCAGCTATACAAAAGTGTGATGAAGGGAGACATACTTTTGGAATCTACACCTCAGGCAGAGGTAACAACATGGAATATTTGCATATTCAGGTACTGCAAAAAGAGGAGCCCAGAGAGACGATTGATCTCACCAAGGTGAGCCCTGTGAATAGGACTGTGCCCTCACAGATCATCTATTTGGAACCTGTTCCACTGCCAGACCGTCAATGGCAATGTTACCATTTAAACTGAACCTTGCTTTAAGACCTTTGTTTAATACATTTATAAGAGGAGGGACTGTTACATATTTTAATTTCCTCATTATGAAATAATTAGGTAAGAATATCATGATTATAAAAAGTATATCAGCTTGTATCTCACTAGAATGTTTAAGTGCGTCATCTGTAGAATGTTTACGTTAATGTTCTTTAAAACATCTGTTTCCTATATCCTGTCTTTGTTTCAGATACTACTGAGACAACGTATCTATAGGAAGCCGGGAATTAGATAAGGATCGTTTTGCTGAGTTAGACAGAGAGACACTTTTGTATTTAACACTATTTTCAAACTATGCTTTTAGCTGTGACGTGTGTTATGCTATATAAGGAACTGGCCGTCCAAATAAACTGAGAGATTATTCTGATGACACTCTGACTTCTGTGCATTATTTTCTCTCATTATATCTTGGTACTCAGATATAATAATATACACACATCAGAATACATGATTACTCACTAATCTGATCCTATCAAGATGCAATAGGCTTTACACACACGCCTGTAGGCAGGCAATTGCTATTCAATCTATGACAGTCAAAAAAGTGTTGTTTTATTTCACTGAGCAAAATGTAAGCTGTGAGCCTGACACAGGCAGGCAACTGAAATTAGATTACAGGAAAAAAATGGTTGTTTTCAATGTATGGTACACCACCAGGTATGAGTAGTTAAAATAAGCACAATATAAGCTGTTAGGTGTTAGCAGGCAGGCAGGCATATGCAATTAGACTACACAGAAAAAAATGTGAACGCGAACATGCAAAAATCGCCGCGAATAGCCCGCAGGCGAACTGTCCGCGACATCTCTAATTATAACCAATATCTGAATCACAAATAGAACAAGTGACATCCAAATGTACGAGTAAATGATTATCAATATTAAATATAGAGTGCAAAATTAAATACATTAGTACATATGTATTAATAATTAGCTATATTGACTAAATAAAGTGCAACAAGTATAAAGTGCAACAACCAAAAAGTGTCTTGTGCTAACATCTACAGTGAAGTGCATCAAATATTGCGCACATTTATCCACCTTAAACAATATGTAACCATTTCATTCTAACGTCTACATAAACTATAAAATACATTTAACACGGTGCATGTAAAGTCACTTTAAGCAATGTGCTTAGAATAAGTTATTGCATTTATTTTGCAAATTTATAACACCTAAGGCTGAATGGCCTACAAAATGGTGTGACAGGAATTGAAGCCTACTACTTGCTCCCTAGCTGGTGTTGAACTATCTACACTCCACTCCTAACACTCCAAATAAAAGGTCCCTTAATCTCTAATAATAAGTATAGTGGCATTCGGGATCCGCCACTTACCCACAAACTAGAAGTAATATACCCTATACTACTCTTACCTCCTAAGGCTATTGTAATACAAAACACCTGTATATAAAGAATATGTATAATAAAGTATACTGTCCCGGCTAGTTGTTTGTAACTAGCGAGTGGGAGATGACATCATCACTGTGGGACAATGAGCCGAAGCTGGCCAACACACGTTTTTCCTTCTTGGCTTCTTCCAGAGGAAGATTAGAATTACTGCAGCACACAATACTGATTTATTAGCCCTTGTGTTAGTAGAGCAACTTGGAGGGAGGGGGAACCAAGCCACAAATGCACTTGTGCACCCAAAGCCAGGTACTAAGTTTGTTATTAGGAGTCCCAGATATATAAATCCAGCCCTGATCATTAGATATTATATCACCATGCTGTACAATGAGTATACTTTTAACAGACCAAAATATATCATTAGCTCCCTGTATATATATGTTTAGTGTTTTTTGACCATATTTCTACCCTCCATAACAGGGACAGAGCTAACGTTGGTGCAGGTGGTGCAATTCACCAGGCCCTCCGCTGAGGCGCCCCAGTGCTGTCTTATTTTTTATTTCTAATTCTGTATTATTTTTTTTTGAAGTGTAGTGTAGGGCCCCTTTCGTCCTCCCCACCCCGGCTCACCCAGCCACAACACCCTTAAGCATCCGCCACATCCCCACAAATGTAGTTCCAAATCATTAAAACAGGTATGTCTGTACTTATTTACTGTACTCTGTACAATGGAGGGCTTCTATTACTCTTTTGTCCAACATAAGAGAATTAATGTTGCGTTAATTAATTGTCCCACAAAATCTTAGGCACAAGATAGCAACCAGCCCCACACTCATGAAATCCATTTCAAGATGGACACAGCTGTCTGCAGGTAGATGTCCTAACTTTTGAATCCATCCTATGCCATGTTTTAAAGCTGTGTAATACGGTGAGTATATGCCATATATAAAGTGTTATTGGATTAAAAAGAGAAAATGTATTATGGACTCATTTGTATGTCCCCGTCCAGTTTCCCAGGGTGCAATAACTGTATTTCTTGGAATTCTGAGCAGAAACGTTTTGCACAGGGGCCCTCCTTTCACTATCTCTGCCACTGCACCCCAATATATATATATATATATATATATATATATATATATATATATATATATATATATATATATATATATATATAAATAATAAATCTAGATAGATAGATAGATAGATAGATAGATAGATAGGCTACTTTATATCGACAGCAGCGTAAATAATTGGTTTCAGTGAGTGTATTATTTGTTAGGATTTAAGGTCCTTTGAGGACCAGTAGGCTTATTAACATGAGTAGCTTCTTGTGGTGCTTCAAGGACCTGCAGGGATCAGAGTGAGAGGGGCGCTTACGTGCACGCTCCTGAGAGCCTTTGTAACACAGGATTTCATGTTACAAAGTTGTGCACGGCACCGGCTTCCTGTATAATGGCGGCGGCCTGCTGTAGCAGTTTGATTTATACCGTTTGTCAGCTTCCTTCCCCCGAGCATTCGTGAGCCGCGCTCTGCCGGACGCAGACACCGACATGAGCGGCTGACAAGGGTCGGGCTGAGCCTCTGGGAGCGGGGGGACGCTCTGTGGGCCTGTACGAGAACTTTCATTCAGCTGCAGCCATCGCTGTGTTCATCATAACAAACAACAACAAGTTGGGAGCAGGAGCCAGATCCCCAGCCCTGCCACCAGCCTCAGTATAGCCTGGGCCTGGGAGAGGGCCCCACTCAGGGAGGGGAGGCCTTGGGGAATGAAACCCGAGGACAGCTCTCTGGATTTAAAAGTGGATCAGAAGCCTCCCCCTCCCCAAGCAGGCCCCAGGAAACACAGCTGATAATCCCAGGCCGCTTTATGTAAAGCTATATGGTAGGTATGTGGGACATGATACAAGTGCTTTCAGTCTTTATACAAGGTAATCTGCTTTATTTAAAGCTATAGCCGTGACATTCCTGCTGCCACTTGCACCTGTGCACCTGCCCAAACCTGCAGGGGCTTGTGAGACACTCCTTTTGTATATCTGTGTGTGTTTACATGCTCCTGTCACCACCATTAACCCTCCAAGTCCTGTACCAGAGGCGAATGAAAGGATGAAGAGTGACCATACACATAGAATGGCATTTGGATATATATATATATATATATATATATATATATATATATATATATATATATATATAATTTATTTTATTTTGGTTTAGTCATTCAGTCCACAGCACACCAGGTACATGGTTGTAATTATCCATGAGGTTTTCTTGACAAAGATACTGGAATGGGTTGCCAGTTCCTTTTTCAGGAAACCGCAATATGTCTGACCTCTCGGCTATGACCTGCCTATCTTGAGAGGTGGTCAAGTCCGGTCCTAGAGAGCCCTGTACAGGCCTCTGTTTGAGGATATCTTTTCTGTGCACAGGTGATTCAGTTAGGATGACTGAAGAAGCTATTGACTAACCTGTACGCAGCAGGGGGAGCCTCAAATCCTGGCCTGTGTGGGGCTCTCCAGGAGCGAGCTTGCCCCCCCCCCCCCCATATAGTATAGTTCACTGCTTCATTGAGGTACACAGGCCCCTTCACCACGACAAGGCAGTGATCTAGAAGGGTGTGTGTATGTGTATATATATATATATATATATATATATTTTTTTTTTTTTTTTTTTTGAATCATTAGAGTATTGCAGTGAATAGTGATACCTTTTTTATTGGAGCGACGAGCTTTCGAGAGATAATGCCTCTCTTTATCAAGTCAAAAAGCGATACTGATACAAGTATCAGTATACACACACACTTTTTGATTTGTGAGTTTTTATTGTTAACTTTTGAAAATAAAGCTTCTGGAGTAGAATATACTGCTTTGGATGTATAGCTTGTCTTTGGGGGTTGTCCCTGTCAGCCAATGTGCAGCAATACAGCTGAATGAGTCACCAGTGTCTGCCAATGAGATGTAAAGTTGTGCACTCTCTATGCTCACTGTTATTTCCTGGGGCATTTCATGTTAGTTTCCTATACATTTTTAAACTAGTTTTACTAAATATTTCTAAAAGAGGGAAACACTCATGTTTTAAAAAACTTCTTATATCTAGTGGTTTGAATAGCTGAGCATATTTTTAATCTAATCATTTTTTAAATCAATTGTAGTAGTTTTCTTTTTTTAATGTTTGAATTAGTAGCTTTATTATAAGTAATACAGATGTTTAATTGTTAAAGGACTACTGTGTTCAAAATTGTTTTATCTGGTCTTTTTTGAATAACTAAACTATATTAATAATAAGCAAAATGTTTTAGAAATCACACAATAAACAAACACAGTCTTAACATTTTGGATTGTTTATATTCAATTATTCGTTATTGCAGGCTTCCATTTTACTTAATTGTATTTGAACTATGTGTCCTTGTAAATCGATGAGGTTTTCTGTAGTCCTGCTGAGAGCACTTGCAGTACGTACTGCCACTTTCCTATTATGCAGGTACAGACTTTCTATGCATTAAGTCTCCTCCCACTTCAGGAAGTTGATCTGCTAAAGACAAAATAGTACATTCCAAAGCACAATAACATTTATTATTTATATATTTTCTTTTTATCTTTTACACTCTAAATACACATTGCATATTTTCAAGTGTAGTTCTTCAAAATAGTAGGTAATCTTTAAAAACTCTTATTGTCTTATCTGCATCCAAACATTTCTCAGTATATTTGTCACTATGTCCTATCTAATAGGGGAAACCTCTTATACTGTCATTTCTACACAATCTGTAAAATTATGATTTTGGACAAAATATATTTATTCATTAGATCTGGTATAACTCAGGCAATAGGGTCCAGCTTGGTTTATGATGGTATATGTGTTATGGTGAACAAAAATATACATTACCAATTTTGTTTTATATTAAGCAAGAATTGCTTTTAACAGTATGTTTAATATTTATTGCAAACACAAGTACTCCATGTGCCCCTTTTAAAATGTGGTCATTTATTATAGGGACACAGTTTCCAAATTTGTTAAATTTAAACCATATAGGTAAGTACTTTATCGTTGTTGTTGTTTAAATGGCCACTGTAGTGCAAGAGCTACATGTTTTAGTTCGGTATTGCTCATTAATAAAATCCAAACTCAGCTGCTGGTCGTATCCACCCTCTGTAAGGTCAGTGGGGGGAGGAGCCTTGTCTAGCAGGAAGCTGCTACATTTTCAGGGGCAACACGTAATTAAAACGTCTCTATTTGCAGGAGACTTCCTCTGTGTTGAAGTCAATTCGCTTAGCAAGTGGCTTTTGCTTTAAGGGCAGCCTAAATGGATGTATTTGTTTGTCCTCTAATCGAATGACATTTATTCTTTAAGTCCTTGCCTTAACCTGCCTTTCCACTTTAATGACCTTATCATTTTGGAGGCAAACAGCTGATCTTCAGGCAAAAGCTGTAACCTTATTAATGATCAATGCATGATTAAAATAACAAGATCTTCTTAAGGCATTTCAGTGGGTCTTTATATAAAATAGCATTTTCTTAGAATAAACTTACATTGAAATTTAATTTTTTTACCTACAATCAGCCTTTCTGATCCACCCACCAAGCATAGGCACATATTGCTTTATAATAGATGGGTTCTGTCTGTTACTTCCAGCATAAAGTAAAAAGAGGGTTTGCAGGTCATTCTGGCTAATTACTTCCTGGGGGTTGTCTGGTTCATATGACTTTACACTGAGTACAAAACAGATGGAGCAAGAGAGTATTTTTTAAACAATTAATTATATCATTACTTAGTTTTAAATTGCTCCTTTTGGAACCTGACATCCAAAAAGGCAGCTGATTTCATTGTAAAGAGCTTTTAAAACTGCCTTTTCATTGTACTAGCAGTACAATATATTTCTCTTCAGTAAATCATTTCTGAAATACTTTGGCCCTCATTAAATTGCAATTTGGCCAATTAAATAGGGCTCTAAATAAGCACATAACATATTTTTTTTTACTAAGTTTTTAGTTAGTAAATATCTATCCAAAAGCAAGATTTTCACTAACTAAAAACTTCTTTAAAAAAAAAATGCTATGTGCTTATTTAGAGCCCTAATCAATTGATCAAATCGCAATTGAATGAGGCCCTTAGAATGGATTCTGTGGCTCCTGTAAACTAATATGTGGCTCAAAATACTCCATTAAGATGGATGAGGGGGGGGGGGGTCTAACTGCCAGATAAAATTTTGGGGGTCAGAGACCAATGTGCAGATTGCAATCCTAATTAGCACACCATAGCAGTTGATTTAATATGTATGAGCTTCTCATTTGCATATACATTAAGCAACAACAACATTGAATTTCCCAGGACTGGTTCAATTTAGAAAGAATTAGATAAACCAACATATAGCCAGTTTGTCATGCTATTTAAGAATAACCTAAAAACAAAAACTTGATTTTGGATTTACAGAGTCCCTTTTTTAAGATAAATGTGTTCAACTCCAAAGCTGCTCAAGCGCAGTTTGTGGTTATCCCTTCTGAATGTTTCTCGCATTTGTGACAAGGTCACTCGTTTTTAAGGCAGTGGACAGGAAAGTACAAAACAAAAAGGAGATACTGAAAAGGTTACGACAATTTCTTCTTCAAAATATTAACCTGTGTAAAACATTTTGGCTAAGCAGTCATATCATTTGTAATGAATGTTTTTGTTGCTGCTGAAATAGGGACTTTTTTCTCAATGTACTATACTAGTATTTGTGTACATTCAGTGTTCTTCTTTTATACAGGTAACGAACCAAAGGTTTATTTTGTATTATAAGCATTTGCAAAGGAATTACAATGTCTAGAGTTCCCACACCTCCTCCACCGGCAGAAATGTCAAGTGGCCCTGTGGCTGAAAGCTGGTGTTACACACAGGTAATGCATGTAACATGTATGTTTGAAATCAGTTTTTTTTTTATTTATTTTTTTATTTATTATTTGTATTACCTTTTCTATTGTTGGTTATATAAGCAAAAAATATGCTGTCAGTAATTTTCGAGTTTTGCATTGAAATGGACACCATATGACAGTGGTAGTGGTGGGCAACTGGTCCATAAAATACCTATTTGTGTTCCTAAAATACGTCTCATTAACTATACCTATTACCAATGAAAAGTTATCTGTCTTAATTACTGCTAAAATATGAAATTAACTAGTAAAGAGCTGAACTTTTGCTTAAAAAAAAAAACAGTTTTATATATAAATAAAAATAAGTTTGCTGGAACCTTGTCTAAACTGATGCATAGTAAAATTCTGCAAATTATTTCTGGCTCCTGAGTCAAAAAAATGCCTTGATATCGAAAGGATTAATAGCCGCATGCACTTACCAGTAAGCTAAACCTCTGCATACTTTTATAATGGTTGTTGGGGGAAAAAAGAACAATATAATATAGTGCTAATGCAGGAAATGTAAAAGCTCCTTGTCCAAATGCAGGCCTTTTTCTAATTAGGGCCACTGGATATTGCAGCTCCTTATGTATTCCTCTAGAGCAGGGGAGGTAAGAAACAGTCCAAGACATTACATTCAAAATCTCATAACAAAGTTATAAAGTTTTAAAAAGGAAAGCAGATATGGTGACTTCAGTGTTGTGCTTTGTTAGTTTTAATTCTTGTTTCTTTGATTATTTTTTTCCAGTGCTGCTCTTTTAGATAATTTTAGATTGTAGGATCTCAGGAGCATGAACCTTAACACATACAGAATTAGTGAGCCGAATGAAGTGAGAAACTGCCTCGTTCTATGTTGGTACATATTGATTTTGACGTGTCATAAGGCAAGAGGTCATAAAGATATCGTATATGAATAGCTGTGTTTTAAAAATGTATTCTCATTTGTTTATTACCTTTGCACAGGTCTGTGGAAATGTTGTTGCTTAAAAAATAAAATATATTAATAGAGAACTCATTTTATTCATTAAATTATCTTTGGTCAAGATATTTGGCAACAAACATTAAAAAAAATGTTTTCTTCTCGTCGTCTTCTTTATCAGGTCAAAGTAGTGAAATTTTCTTATATGTGGACCATAAATAATTTCAGTTTTTGTAGAGAAGAAATGGGGGAAGTCTTAAAAAGTTCAACTTTTTCATCGGGGCCAAATGATAAAATGAAATGGTAAGTGGCTTGATTATTTTTTCTTTTTTACATTTTATTTCACTAATGTTTTGAGATAAAGTACAGGGTCTCTAATGCATCCATACAGATCTGCACACATTTGTAGCATTAAAGGACCACTATAATACCATTGAAAGAGAAGCTAGTTATTTTAATGTACTGATGATTAATAGAATTTCTATTTAATAACACTATTCACTATTATATTTTTCAGAGATTAGAGTAAATACCTTCAGTTAAGCTTTTCTCCATCCTGATAAAGTTTATTAGGTGGAGGATGGTAGATCCTTGAATCCACCCAGGAAAATAGCCCAGCCCAGGGACTAGGAGCCACCTGGGTGTCTCCATTGGCTACTGGAAGTGGTTACTGCCCACCCTTAAAGTGATACTACTTTCAAAATATTGGCTCTATGCCCTTAAGCATGTGATACACATAAAAATACTTTCCTAATAATGTAAAATTCATCCAGAGTACTTAAGGTTTGGGTGACCCAGTGGAAATGGCTCTTGGGGAGTCCAAGGCATATAACCATTGGCTTGGACAAATACTAAAACAATGTAATAATTTAACAATTCTGGACCTATACTGATGCCAAAGTGATTATAGTACTTTATTAGACATTCCTGGTGGCTAATATAATAGCCTTAGTTCATTTGGTCTATGTGGTTAGGGAACGTAGGGGTCCAGACCCAAAATCCCAACAATCCTGTAGTTTTGTGACAACGAGTCTAGAGGATTTAAAGAAGAAATAGGATTAATTAGAGAATGAACACCTGCCCCAAAAAGCATTTAGCCAAGTGACATCTCTTTAAGGTCGTATCTCCATCCATAGAAACTCATTCTGTTGTCCATCAATTATAAAGTTTATTGCACATCAGCAGGACTTTATTTAGGCTGTCAAACTAAGTTTTAATTGTTGAATGTTGCTCTTTTTTTTTTTTTTGTTAATGGTTATGAATGTTATTATTAATCAATGCCTAACATCTAGCTCGTGTTGTTAGGGCATTACAATTGTTCCGTTATTCCCCAAAAAATTATATGAAGTTTGCATGTGTGCTGTGAAACAATCAGCCGATTAGTATATTACATTACAAAATGGGCATATTGAAATGTGATCCCTTTCTTTTTTTTTTTTTTTTTGGTTTGGCTTGTGCCTGTTCACATTTATGCACATCAAGGCAAGCTTTTTATGACACTGTTAAGTTATATTACACAGTAAAAAACATAGGTTTGTTAGTAAAATCATTTTTTTCTGTCCAATGAAAGTCAGACATTCATGTAATACGATCAATAAAAGATTTCTGCAAATCTGAAGAATAGACAAGAGTGTAACAACGGTTCATAAAATCCTTATTTGATTACATGAAGGGTCACTGTCCTGCTCCATCTGAAACATTAATATAAGTAAGTTGGCATAGCATCATAAGCATTATAGAGCTCAAAGTAAATGAGCGGATATCCCTGATGAAATCTCGGAAACGTGCATTGGATCCTTTTGGCCAGAGGCTCTCGGACCTCCCCTCAAGACTTGCCAGACAGACCATGATTTAGGTCTAACACTGTGTGAACAAAGGTCAGGTAAGCAGCATTGAACAGGCTGTGGAGTCTCAAACTGCTTCACCTGTGTATTCACACAGGGCCTCATTCTATTATCGGCCGTAAATCGGCCGCAAAGCTGCGATTCCTTGCAGTGCTCCCGTTACCTTGCAATTCAATTATTCAATACGGCGCCGCAAGGATATCCCCTTACGGCCGGCCGTATATCTTGCAAACGTCCGTAAGCTCAGAAATCTTTAAAAGCAAAAATAAATTCAAGACAGCACTGTAAAGCTCTGTAAATGCTAGGGATCATAATGGGGGACATGAGGATTAATAGCAACCCCCTCTCAAGCTTGCACATCAGCCCAAATCCGAGATTACATTAACTGTTTATTTTCCGGCCGCAGCGTGGGCGGGTCTGAGGTGCTCCAAGCCCTCAGGACTTTTTACATGGATATGTGACATAAATTTAAAAAAAATTATTTACGGATTTGAGTGTAGGGGAATGTTGTGCTATGAACGCTAACACCTACAATCACTTTATAGTCTCCTCAGAGTGCAGGATGGCTTTATTATGGCTTTATTATGTGCTTAATTGTGTGCCTGCAGGACCTTTTTGCTGCAAGTAAGCTGCGGCTCGGTTTTAGCCTTGCAGAGAGGGTTCCCGGAGCAATTGAATAGCAACCAGGATTTTCTTGCAGCCGAAACTCTTGCGGCCGTTTAAGATCAAAGGCTTTCCTCCGGCACGTGAGGCCGCAAGGGATAACAAGGCGCCGGCCTCAAGCCTGCCGGAGTCCCCGGCCGGAAGAGAATAGAATAGGCAACTAGCTTGTTGTCGGTCCTTTCGGCCCCGCATCTCCTACGGCCGATAATCGAATGAGGCCCACAGTGTTTGACCTAACCTTTGGCCTGTCTGGTGGATCTTGAGGAGAGTTTTGGGGAAGCACTGCTTTAGGTGACTACTGATGAATTCATTAGGACGCATCAGCGGTTTGAGCGCTGTAATATTGTAGTGAAATAAAGACAGTATTGTTACAAGTAGCTCAGACACCAATGAAAGGCAAGTTTTTGCTACTTTGGAATCTATTAAAGATAAAAAAAATACAAAGTATCTCATGATAGTCTCCCATCATCAGAGACCATGTTGTAAGAAATAACATGATCAAGGCAATTATTTTGGTAGGCAGCTTCAATATAAATTATAGACAAGTTTGCTACTTTATAATCTACAAAATACAAGGGTCCTCATTCAATTTGAATTTTGGCAATTGAATAGGGCTCTATATAAGCACATAACATATTTTTTGACAGAAGTTTTTAGTTAGTGAAAACCTTGCTTTTGGATAGAAGTTCAGTAACTAAAAAGTTCTGTGATTTTTTTTGTATGTGCTTATATAGAGCCCTATTCAATTGGGCAACTCTGAATTGAATGAGGCACCACCCCTCCCCTTTTAATTAAAGCTAAATCTCCCATCAATGTAGAAGTATTTTTTTTTTCTTCAATGTTAATTTTAAGAATTCTAGGCCCTGTATCATGTTTAGATTTTGATTATATACTATGATTTTTTTTTTTTTTTTTAAGGTGTCTGCGTGTAAACCCAAAAGGATTAGATGATGAAAGCAAAGACTACCTATCTTTATATCTTCTCCTGGTCAGCTGTCCAAAAAGTGAAGTCAGAGCAAAATTTAAATTTTCTCTACTGAATGCTAAAAGGGAAGAAACAAAAGCTATGGGTAAGTTGTATGTATTTCTTTAAGTATCTCTTGTATGTGAGATGTACAATACATATATATGAATGCATGAATAATAGTTGTACTTTAAACATTAGATACACTATTGCATTTATTGTGTATGAAAAGCATTCAGTTTGAGTGAAATTTGACCGCAAAAAATATCTCAAGATTCAGTCGTAAACTTAGCTTTTAATTAGAAAATACATTTTTATGCTTCTGCCCAGTTTTGGATGCAGCCAAGATGCTGCTGTGAAAGTTGTGCATGTGAGGATTGTGTACATCTCTACAGTAGCACTGTTTTTAGTTTGCAGCTTTCTGCTTCTCCATATGTGAAAGGGAAAGGTGCAGGTGTCAAATATTAAAAGCTGAACATAAATTCCATTTATATTAAAAATCACCCTCCTTAGACTTCTTCTTGATACTTTTCAAACAACTGTTAGATTAGTGAACCTAATTTAACAATAGTTATACATTAATGGAAAAATATACTTCACATAAAGTAATGCAAATATTATAAAACATGTTAGATTTTTTTTCTTTCTTTAAACTATTTTTTATGATTGTTAATTTTTATTACTTCTGTCTTAACCTTTATTTTTATTTTTTTAATTATTATTGTTTATCTTAAACAGAAAGTCAAAGGGCGTATCGGTTTGTACAAGGCAAAGACTGGGGTTTTAAGAAATTTATCCGGCGAGATTTTTTACTTGATGAAGCGAATGGTCTTTTACCAGATGATAAACTTACACTGTTTTGTGAGGTGGGTTATCTTCTCTCTATTGATTACTGTTAAGTGTTTTTTTTTTTTTTTTTTTTTACTTTGTCTTTTAAATTTATTTAAAATTTTTGGCTGGTCATGTTTATTCTTAACGTGTGTGTGTGTGTTATTTATTTTTGTTTTATGGACCACAGTAATGCCCTAAGAATACGAGTTGGATGTTTTAGTTAATTGAGCCTTGATTCTTAAGTGATTTTAAGAAAAAATCAATATTCAGCTTACTGTTAGACTAAGCTATTGCTGATATTCACCCACTAAGGTCAATGGGAGACCTTTTCTATAAGGAAATGCTGAATGTTAAGGCATAATGTTTACCACTAATACAATAATTATCAATAATTGTTTGTTCTTTTATCATATTTGTTCATAAAAACATTTAGACTTGTTTTCCATAACTCCACACTACTCTTAAGATCCTTTGGAGACAAACACTCAACTAAGGCTGAGACTACAATCTTTCATAAATAATTTATCATTGGACACCAATACATTTCTTAACTAGTTCCTCTTGCTACAGATATGCCTGGGTCCTTATAAAAAAAAAAACATATCAACTACCACTCCATTTATTTCGTGTTGTGCTGCAATAATTACTATTTTCCACTCCTTTAAACATAGGGACTGCTGCAATACCATGACTTAAAGTCTACATGTTTACAATCTATATTTATCAGCAAAATTATCTCTAATACTTGAATATGCCTTAATTTTTAACTGTAAAATATATTCAATATACTCTTGAGTCAAGTGGGTTTTAAAAAGATCTCACTTTGCAACGGTTTTCAAAATGGCATGCCCTTGTAAATTATTTAGCAATCCATTATACCTACTAAACACCCTGCCAGCTATAGATGCCAGAATCCCGTTACACAAATACTTATTGTGTATTCAGGTCTCCTTAATCCTTGGGAAGTAGATCACCGACTAAAATAAAATATTTCACTGTGCAAAATTGCAAGCATATTTATTATTATTATTATTATATTTTTTTAAACATTCAATTCTTCATTTCAAAAATAGAAACCTTTAAAAAAAAAAAAAAATGACCACAGGTATTGTAGATGTTGCTTAACAGCTCTGATATTTATTATACAATGTGCCTCCCTTCAATACTATTCAGCAGCAATAGATATAGTTCCCTAATCGAGCTCTTAAGAGGCTCTCTCTGGTCAGAGAATTACTAAGATGAGGATCCGTGTGACTAATTACAGCTAGGCAATTGAGTTTGAAAATAAGGTACTTTGTATTAGATTATTTTTGCTAATAACCATACATAACAATCTTATTTAGACTTGACCATTAGTGCAGCATCTGCAATTTATTTATTTTTTCTGGGCATGTGCTTTTTTTAAATCTTTGTTACGACCCCAGGAGTGAGGGGGACATGTTTACCCCTTAACTCTTCTGCTTACTAGTATAGGGGCACCCCTGGATGGTCTGGGCTCTTACGGTCTCAGCGTTTAGGACCTCAGGAACACAGGAGGCAAAAAGCAGGCTTGCATATTGAAAACTGATATTGTTTTGCTAATTTCACAATTGAGTTATTGCTAAACCAGTGTATTTACCAGACAATGATGAGTGTGATTGCAGTATGTTTTTAGTTTTATAAATCTCCTGTGGTCGAGTTTTGTTTCTATGCGGTTGTTGAATAACAAAACTTAATATTGGGCATCTGTTTATAGAAAGGAAATAAACACAGCCTTTGAAGAGCTTCACTTTTGTATGCAATTATTCCTTATTGTAGGCTTCAATGTTCATTCCTGAGCTTGCAGCTGCTAACTCAAAATGGCATGCCCTTTGTAAAATATTTAGCACTCCATTATACCTAATGAACACACTGCCAACTATAGATGCCAGATTCCTGTTGCACAGATACAAACCTCCTGGGTATTCAAGTTTCCTCCCTCCTTAGGCAGTAGATTAAGGCCTTTTTTTTTTTTTTTTTTTTTTTTAACATTTAATTTTTCATTTAATTCTTACAAATCGTGACATTTTTAAAAATGACCACAGTTGACCTTTTTATTATTTGCAACAAATGTTTTAATCAAAATCTCATATACTGTCGGAAATTTAATTTTAATGTCCTCAAACTTTTTATTTTTTTATTAATCATATGAATGACCTGTGTGTGCTATAACTAGACTGTAAAGGTGTAACACATTCCTCTGTTTTCTGTAGGCAAGGAATGTAGAGGTTCATGGAAATGGACTCTCAATCTATTAGGGGAGAGGAGCAGTTTATTATTTTATATAAATGGGATGCCTAGTGGTTATACATAAATTCAGATATATTTTATGTTAATCCATACAGGTGTCTACCTTGTATAGAGAAGTTGTAGGGAGGGACCCCAAATTATTTTACACCAGGGCCATCCATTCAATAGCTCCACTACTTTGTGTGTGACTTCATAAAGCTCTAATTGATATATTTTTCTAAGATACAGCAGTGTACAGTTTTTGGGATATCCTTTTTATGGCTAAGATCAGAGGTGGAGAATATTGTATTGGGTAACATTTTCATCATAGTTTACCCTAATACTATAATCTATATGAATACTAGGGTAGTTATTTTATTTTACTGTATGATCATATGTTTATCAGATTACACTATAAAATACTGTGAAGTTACTTTGCAAAATGTGGCTGCATATTCTGTGAAAAGTAATTTTTGAGTTTTGGAAGTTGGTTATGTGAAGGTCACAGTCTGAGTGCTAAACAACATTTTGCAAATGTATCACTGCTACTGTGGAATGATTATTAGCTTTGAAGGCTGATGAATGTGTTAACTGCTAATATATTTGCTTTGATCTGCTTCTACTGGAAATGTGTAAAATTGGCAAGATTGCAACTTAATTATGATCTTATTGTGTGCATGGGAATAATTGATATATGGCCCCTGAGACCACATGTTGCAAATATAGCACATCCTATTTCCATTTTAGACAAATTAAATGAGCTGTACAATGAATTTGTTATGAATAAAATTATGTGTCTTGCAAATTCAACATAACTAGTATCTGGCCCATACATAATCTTCTATAACTACAGTGGATATAAAAAGTCTACACACCCCTGTTAAAATGTCAGGTTTCTGTGCTGTAAAAAAATAAGACAAAGATAACTCATTTCAGAACTTTTTCCACCTTTAATGTGACCTATAAACTGTACAAATCAATTGAAAAACAAACTGAAATCTTTTAGGTGGAGGGAAGAAAAAAAGAAAAGAAAAATAATGTGGTTGCATAAGTCTGCACACCCTCTTATAACTGGGGATGTAGCTGTGTTCAGAATTAAGCAATCAAATTCCAAATTGTGTTAAATAGGAGTCAGCATACACCTGCCATCATTTAAAGTGCCTCTGATTAACCCCAAATAAAGTTCAGCTGCTCTAGTTGGTCTTTCCTGAAATGTTCTTAGTCGCATCCCACAGCAAAAGCCATGGTCCACAGAGAGCTTCCAAAACATCAGCGGAATCTCATTGTTAAAAGGTATCAGTCAGGAGAAGGCTACAAAAGAATTTCCAAGGCATTAGATAAACCATGGAACACAGTGAAGAAAATATGGCACAACAGTGACATTACTAAGAACTGGAGCTCCCTCCAAAATTGATGAAAAGTTGACAAGAAAACTGGTCTGGGAGGCTACCAAGAGGCTTACAGCAACATTAAATGAGCTGCAGAAATATCTGGCAAGTACTGGCTGTGTGGTACATGTGACAACAATGTCCCGTATTCTTCATATGTCTGGGCTATGGGCTAAGTGGCAAGACGAAAGACTTTTCTTACGAAGAAAAACATCCAAGGCAGGCTACATTTTGCAAAAATACATCTGAAGTCTCCCAAAAGCATGTGGGAAAAGGTGTTATGGTCTGATGAAACCAAGGTTGAACTTTTTGGCCATAATTCCGAAAGGTATGTTTGGCGCAAAAACAACACTGCACATCACCATACCCACAGTGAAGCATGGTGGTGGCAGCATCATGCTTTGGGGCTGTTTTTTTCAGCTGGAACTGGGGCCTTAGTTAAGATAGAGGGAATTATGAACAGTTCCAAATACCAGTCAATATTGGCACAAAACCTTCAGGCTTCTGCTGGAAAGCTGAACATGAAGAGGAACTTCATCTTTCAGCATGACAACGACCCAAAGCATACATCCAAATCAACAAAGGAATGGCTTCACCAGAAGAAGATTAAAGTTTTGGAATGGCCCAGCCAGAGCACAGACCTGAATCTGTGGGGTGATCTGAAGAGGGCTGTGCACAGGAGATGCCCTCGCAATCTGACAGATTTGGAGTGTTTTTGCAAAGAGTGGGCAAATCTTGCCAAGTCAAAATGTGCCATGCTGATAGACTCATACCCAAAAAGACTGAGTGCTGTAATAAAATCAAAAGATGCTTCAACAAAGTATTAGTTTAAGGGTGTGCATACTTATGCAACCATATTATTTTATTTTTATATTTTTTCTTCCCTCCACCTAAAAGATTTCAGTTTGTTTTTCAATTGAGTTGTACAGTTTATAGGTCACATTAAAGGTGGAAAAAGTTATGAAATGATTTATCTTTGTCTTTTTGACAGCACAGAAACCTGACATTTTAACAGGGGTGTGTAGACTTTTTATATCCACTGTATATTTCTTTTTAAAATATTTGAACAAGGACAGGGCACAGCACATGCATTCCTGTTCTAAGGATCCCCTTTTCATTGGCAGACTCCTGATAATAGATAAAGATACTTCTTATAGATTAACTATGTTAAGAAGATAATGTTACAAGTGAAAGTGTATACATTGTGACTCTTAAAATGTTTTTTTTTTTTCTTTTAAATTGTTGTCAATTGTATAGTATTTATGGTGATGTTGCCAGGATGGTTACATTTCCACCTTTTTTTTTTTTTTTTTATTTAAACCATGTTAATGCGGGTTGTTCACTTCAGCATGTGTATGGGTAGTCCTTGATAGTCATCATACCTTGAACTGCATATACATACTTGACCTCTGTTACTCTGGCTTTGCTCTCACACCCTGTTAGATCAATGGACAGGTGAAGTAAGAGTGACAAATTACCATTTTCACAGGCTAATGTGTGCATGCGTGTGGTTTTTTTTTTTTTTTTTTTTAAACCTTCAGTTCTAATCCGAAGTCCTGCAGAATGCAATGGTAGTTTTTTTTTTATTTTTTATTATTATTATTATTATTATTATTATTATTTTTAATTTTAAATACCATTATAAGGCCTGATGAGGTTGGTAGGAACATATACTCAGTGGCATGTCCAGGTATATGTATAATTTCTAGCGGTACTGCTCATGCAAATTTATAAACTAATTATATTAGGTGTGTAATGGCATCTGCCCATTGCCTCAAAATGTGCATTGTAAGTCTCAGTAGCTGGCTTCTAAAATATGAAAGCTTAGCATGTCAGAAGATACAACTAATTTGGGATGTTTAAGATCAATAAAAGCAGGATATTTAAAATGAATAAACACTTTTTTACAATAAAGTGATAGTGCTTTCCAATTCTGTGACTCGTTTCATGTTAATTTTCCATTCTACCAAATGGAATTCTAAATTGATTTATTTAAAATCCATGTTTATGATGGTGATTTATAGCCATTGAGTTAATACAGGCTGCATATTCTTCACATTCTCTTGGGCTTGGAATTTTTTATTGACCATGACACCGAGACAAAAATCATCAGGATCGTTACATTTTGGATTTATCTATTTTTTTATGATCCCTTTTGGCCATAGAGCAGGATATTGTCCTTGCTGTTTTGTGCTACTAGGATAGTTCAATCCTCCCTCTCTGTATAGGAAAGGCAATGATAACTTCACACAGGTAGCAAGTTAGGGCTATATGGGAGCATGCGGAGGGCCACGTCTAACCCCATGTTACCCACCTCTCTGTACAGTGTTAAGAAGTGTTTGCTAGAAACCTTTTATATTTCTCCTTCTTACTACACTATATGGTAAATTGTGTGGGCATTGCATTAGACCGTTTTGAATAGAGAGAGACATTAAGACTGCAGACAGATCTGTATCGCCTGGAAAGGTAAATGTCTCCTTGTCTAATCCTGTTATCAGAGGAGTTTCTATATGGCTTTTGCTCGTCCAGTATCTGTGATCTTAGAAAATGTGGCACTTTAGTGTCCATTTCATTTATAAATGGTAGCTGTTGTAGGGCATTATGACACTGTATATCTTTACAGACCTAGCATATGTCTTTACACGTGCTGGTGAAATGTGCTCTTTTCAATGTTTTTTGTTCTTATGGTGCAATATTGTGCTATGTTTGCTGGGATTCAATTATTTGCCCTTAGGCAGTTTCTGGTCTCTAGTTTGTTGTGAACAAATACCTTACTATGGATATACTTTCCTTGTTGTCTGTGTGATTTTTAGGGTGGTTGGAAACTGACTAAACTAAGTTGCCCCATTGGGACTCTATGGGTTTTATTAAAGACCCATCTGTTTTATAGATAGGCTAAAGAGCCAGTGTAATACCCTAGCAGGAATAGCTAATCCTTTTAATTATGCATTGATAATGCAATTCTCATTTACTGTAATTTATAATGGCAATATTCAAGTTGAGTTTTTGTCTCGTTTTTAAGCAGAGGCCCAAGAGACTAAATGGTTTTAGAATGATCCAATATAAGAGAATAAACAATCATGGATAGGATACCCCAAAAGCAAGTGAACTCTCGCACATAAGAAGTCTCTAGCCAATGGATATCACTATGTTAATGGCAAACATTATGTCTGGAAATGTAACCACTTTCTGGTAGACAAAACCACCTCCACCCCTATTCACTGTATAATTATGGATACCAGCACAAGTTTAGTCTGATAGTAGGTTTAACACTGAAGATTTGTATTGTTTGTTTTTATTTATTTTTTAAATCTAGCTCATGTTACTTCAGTGGTCCTCTTAATACATGCAGACTTCCATAAAATTCATTATAGCTCCTAAAAGATTTTAATGTAGTTGTTGGTAAAATTATTGATTGATATATATATATATATATATATATATATATATATATATATATATATATATATATATATATATATATATATATATATATATATATATATATATATATAATTATTCAATTTATAACCTGAAATACATTCAACATTTGTGTTCCTTAATACATGTTGTGTATTGTTTATAAAATCGATATATATGAGAGGTACAGGGAAAAAGGGGAAGCACAGTAAGATCACAAAATATCCATGTTAGACATGGAGATTTCCAGTCAATGTTTTGTTAATAATTATCTTCTTTTAAAAAAAATAAAAAAAAATAAATACAAATAGTCTACCATGGGTTCCAACATTTTAGCACATCAAACCAGAATTTCATTACAGTGCCTTTTGATGGCCCAATTTTTAATTGGTGTCCCTACCTATTTCTTTTATGGTATCTTACATGAGATCAGTAAGTTATTCCATCTCTGAGAATGAACATAAATTACCCTATAATAATGCTGTTTTTTTCCATTTCAGTATTTTGTAAAAGTTTCATTTGTAGCGAGTTTATTGTTTCTCGTCCAAAGCTCGTCTCCCAGCCAGTGTTGTCTGGGTACTAGAATGTTGTTATTTGTGTTCATTGTTTCCAAAGACTTTGGTAATAAGATATGTGAATCTAATGGTATATCTAACCTCCTGCAATTAAATTCCTCATTTGACTCACAAATATTTGCCCCTTGGGACACATCCACCAATTCTAGTAATATGTACATATTTGTCCACACCATATCCAGCATATTTGGTTTGGTATTTTACCCATTCTGTATAATATATCTGGAGTAAGGTACCACCTGAATAATTATAGGATTCTAGATGCATTTTTCACATAATGTATCCATCTAAAAATGTTCTGGAGTTATTCCTATCTAAAATTATTTCTAAATATATGCAGTGCCCTTTTACACAAAGTGATTATTATATTTGCTGTAGGATGCAAAGATATCAGAAGCCTTGATTACAATATCTGTTGTAAAGATTTCTTGTTCTATTTTTTATTTCTTTTTTTCCTGTATCGAATAGGTAAGTGTGGTACAAGACTCCATAAACATATCAGGCCAATCCAATACAAACAATCTGAAAGTACCAGAATGTCGACTAGCCGAGGACTTGGGATATCTCTGGGAAACAACACGCTTTACAGATTGCAGTCTCTACGTAGGAGGTCAAGAATTTAAAGCTCATAAATCTATTCTTGCAGGTAAGAATTTTCTGTGGTTTCCAAATTACCTCAAACGCCCACCTCAAGCAAAAAAAAAAACATTTTGTAAGATTTTCTTTCTGTTGCAGCTCGCTCACCAGTGTTTAGTGCAATGTTTGAACATGAAATGGAAGAAAGTAAAAAGGTAAGGGACAAAGATCTATTTCTGTTCAATCCTTAATGTTTTATGAATGCAAACCAACCTAACTCCATTATGTATATTTATTCTAGGGAAATAATTTTGTTAAACATCTTATTTAAGTAAGGTATTCTGCACTTTAAAATCATAATCAGCAAATTATTCAAGGGCAAGGGCTTAAATATGTAGAATAAAACAGTAGTAGAATAATATTTCCTTTATTTGTAACGCAACAATATATTCTGTAGCATTATACAGGAATTAGTTCTGGTCAAAACCATATTCACGTAATGAAAAGAATGGGAGGTGGGGATGGAGGGCCCTGTCTGAGCTTAAAATTAATTGTACATTGTGTTTTCACTAAAGCACATGGCAAGATTAAAAACTAAAATTTACAATAAATAGTTTCCACCTCTGCTCAGCGTTTTTAAGGTTGTGTGATCTTGAAATATGTTTTCATTGTTATGTATATATGTAATCTGTACCTTTTTTTTTTTTTTTTTTTTATCTTTTTTTTTTTTTTTTTTAAATTTTGTATTGTACCTTGTCTCTGTTTTTGTAAATAAAAAAAAAAGGGAAAAAAATAAATCTATATGTTTTCATTGTTTAGTAATAAACAGTATTTGAGCAGAAAAATGTTGTTTTTAATTGTTACATTTGAACTTAAACTTTTTTAAAAAAAATATAGCACTAGATAATACAAAAAATAAAGAGTTGCACTACTCCCAATTTTAACTCTAGCCCTATATGCTTTAACACAACTTCTTCTTTCTCAATAAGATGTCTTAAAATTTCTGCTATATCAGTCTGTTTTGCTTGCAGTGGAAGACCTCTGTCTCGATTGCCTCCTGGGCAGATTTTCTTCCCCCACCTGGGCATCTAACATTTAGTGGACAGAAACCAATCTGTCTAAATCGTCAGTGCTGTCGTTCAAATGTATATTCTAAAAGCCACATTGAATTCTACATTAGTTTTGCAGATCCAATCCATTCTTCTCTCCACCCCTATTAGGTGCCCAGAGGGTGGAAGAGAATCACCACCGCAATCAAACAAAAAGCAGTCTAGTTCACATTTTAGGACATCCTGCTAAGGAGATATGATCTCACCCCGTGAACAATGAACAGGAGGTGGGGGGAACGTAGTGTTGCAGGCTTACTTATATAAACTTATTGCAAAGGTAGTCCATTGTTTTTTATTTGAAGGTCTGGTATCCACATTTGTCTACATGCACAAACACACATTTTAATATAATGGCAGTCCAAATTGTGTAAGATTGAATATTGCAAAGTAAAGTGGACCCTGGAATGGGACAACATTCAACATTATATAAACTTCATTATGGATTTATAGTAAATGTAATAATGCAGTGAAGATCCTCCATTCAGTTTTGCCAAAGATGTGGGGGAAAAGGTAAAACGATTACAATTAGAATCTGGTGGTCCATGTTGTGTATTGTTCAGGTCCAGAAGAATATGTGTTGGTTAGTTGAACTAGAGGAAGAATAGAATCTAGGTCAACGTGATTCTCTACAGGCATTAACTAATATACTTTTGATACAATCTAATAAACACATTTAAGTATATTTAAAGGTCATTTTCACTTGTTTTTAAATAAACAATGCAAAAAAATACACACATGTTCTTATTCACAACTGGTAGGCCTTGCTTCAAAAGTTTTATCTTTTAATTGACCTCTTTTTCTCTCTCTAGATCTGTTTCTTAGCTTTGAATCAGTCTAATTATTTGCTTAGGGTTGAACCGTGCTAGGAGTGAACATTTGGAATCCATTTCCCTCTCTCGTAGTATGCATAAATACCAGTAATTTTATAAATTAGACTAATATATGCAGGCCAAAAACAGTTTGATTAGGAAATCTGATAGGTGGGCAAAAATTACTGCATTAGTTTTACTGCAAGAAAACCCAAACCTTGTGAATTTGCATAGTTGTTTTTTTTTTAAGTACATCCTACTTTTTGGTGTGGGTGTTAAAATATATATATATATATATATATATATATATATATATATATATATATATATATATATATATATATATATATATATATATATATATATATATATATATATATATATATATATATATAATATACACACACACACACACCTTAGTTTGTTTGCATTCTGTCAGTGTCTAATCCACATTGTATCTGCATTTTCCTGTTCTGAAAGTCTCTTTTTACTTTTTAATAACCTTTTTATTTCAATCTACAGAATAGGGTAGACATCCATGATGTGGATCCTGAAGTATTTAAAGAAATGATGAGATTTATTTACACAGGGAAAGCACCTAATCTAGAAAAGATGGCTGATAACTTATTGGCAGCAGCAGATAAAGTAAGTAATTGTTGTGGGTTTTTTTATGTTTATTTTATTTTTATTTTTTATACCTTGTTCAAGGTTGAAATGAAAGTGTATCATGTTCATATATGAAAGTGTTTTTAGTTACTGTAACATATCTCCTTGCAATGTTTTATAAGTTTTCAATGTGATCACACACAAAACCTGTAGGCAATAACTATAAAAACAGTGTAAATTTAAAAAAACAAAACACTTTCTTAAATGTATTGATATTGCACTTCACTGATAACCAGGGGGTGTAATGATGTGTAATCTAAAGTTGTTTGTTTTTAATGTGTGCATGTCAGTTGATACATTACCACTTTGTTTGAAATAATTTAAATTTGCATGTGTACTTTTCCTATCTGCAATAACTAGGATCTCAATGGTACGAACTTCCGTCCAATTTTCAATTTGTTTTTTTATTAATTATATGTGAAAGTGCCATACAATTGATAGAGAAGTTACTTATTTTATGTACAAATTGAAAGACCAACACTCCGAGGTAATGACATTATCAACAACATTTAAGATTAGCATTGAGAGAGAGCATACCCGGCTGAGAAAATATTAATGGCAACATTTTTGATAAATGTTTATGACTTTTGCAGTTATTCAATTGATTGTACTCTATCGCCCACAGCTAATTTCAGTTAACTGAAAGGGTAGATCTCCAGTTAATATTTATGTAAAAAAAAAAGCTAATTTCTTTATCCATTTAAAGCATTTTCATTGGTAAATCTTAATTGCCGTACTGCAAATTGCAACTGTGTGTATTTTTCATGTGCTCTTCAATTTCTTAGAAATTGGCACATTTACATGTCACGTCATTCTCTTTGTACACATCCATACATTATGGATAATGGATCTATAAATTGCACCACTCTTTTATTCTTAGCTTGAGGGTACTTGTGTTTCTATTGAAGTTGGCATGCCTGTGCTAGGTATTGTGGCAGCATTAGGGCTTTATGAGCAGAAAGCTGTTGGTATTGGATTACTCCTGTTTATGATGGTTTTTTTTGTTGTTCTTTGTCTTCATTTGGTTATGTTTCTGGGTAATGCATTTTAGACCTGCTTATTTCTTTCTATTTCCTCCTAGTGTGTCAAAATCTACTCGCTTATACACTATTGGGGGTGGGAAAGCTCTCCTTTCTATCATCACACATTGTACATAGATTAATTTCTTCTCAGTGCACTTTTTACACCAGGGGAAAATATATATTCAAATCT